>JAOXNO010000041.1:48208961-48263723 GCA_028565335.1 Limnodromus scolopaceus
GCGGTGGGGAAGGCTGGGGGCCGCGGGCAGGGGGGATCGCGGGGGCCGGGATCCCCCCTCCCCCCACGGTGGGCTGGAATCAGTGGGGCTGGGGACCCCGCGAAGGCTGGGGCTGGGGGGGTGGGTCCCCAGGCTGGCAGGGACCCAGCGCGGGCTGGCTGGGGTCAGCAGGACGGGGGTCCCCCAGGCGGGCAGGGGCTGGCGATCTCCGGGGTGGGCTGTGGCGCAGGGGGACCCTGATGTGGGTTGGGGAGATTGGGGTCCCTGGGCAGGGCAGGCTGGGGCGGGGGGGACTGAGAGCCCCAGGGTATGGGGATCGGTAGGGCTGGGGGTGTAGGTGTAGGGCCCAGCCAAGGCACATGGTGCTGGTCCTGACTCAACGGCGTGGCCGGGTGGCTTGGCCACCTCGGCAGAGAGCTGGGCTTTGGCTACCAGCCCTGGGGGGGGCCCTGCCGAGGGAAGGGGTGTGGGGAGATCTGTGCTGCTGTGGCCGTGCCCACTGCGGCTCCTGACCCATGCTGAGCTCTGTCCCTGTGTCACCCGTACTTGGCCACCATGGCAGTGCCCAACGTGTGAGCTTTTGCTTTCCCTGGACTCGCCATCACCTGGGCCTGTTCTCCTGCCTGGTCCCCGCACCTTGTCGCCTCCTCAGCCCCTCGCCCAGGGGCCAGGGTGGTGTGCTGCTGCCAGGAAGGGGCTAAAAGCAGACACAAAGCATCCTCCATCCAGCGAGGTGGTGGGCGAGAGGGCCTCACACCAGGGAGATGGGGCAGCCGCGACACCTTGCAAGGTGCTCGACAAGAGGAGGATGGTGGGCCTGATGGTGCTGGGTTTGGGTCCCTGGTGCCAGCCTGTGCCACCTTCCACAGGCTGTCAGCGAGAGCGTGTCCCCCGCAAGGGTGCTTGTGCTGGAGGGGCTTTTCAGTTGAGGCGAGGTTGCTCAGGAAGCAGGCTGAGCTGAGCCAAAAAGATCCTCTTATTCTGGACAATAGTGGCGTGAGTGCAGTGGGAGCCATCATCTGCGGGGACGTGCCCTGGCCAGAGGAGATGGGACAGGGCTGGCTGGAGGGCAGGCGAAGCTGGGGGCTCTGTGGGAACACGTCCCCTTTGCTCGCCCGGGCAGCCCTGCCACCTGCTGCCCTTGCATCAGCTCATGTGCTAGCTGCTGAAACCAGGGGTGGTGGTGGAGTGTCTCCTCTTGTGTCTTCTCCTTCGGGTGGTAGCTGTGGCGTGGTCCTTGTAATTTCCTCCTCGACCTCTGGTGTCAGCTGTTTTGCTGGGACTTTGTGCAATTCCTTGGCAATGCCCCCTGCCATCACTCTCCTGCTCCTCACCCCCCACCAGATCTTCCTGTGGGGTGTTCTGAGCGCTGGCCACCACGGGCTTTGGGGGCTTGTAAGGACTGGGTTGGGGAGGGGTGTCCTGCAGGAGGGAGGGCACAGCACAGAGGTTTGGTGGGGCAGAGTGATGCTGCGTCTCTGCTGGCCCTTGAGGAAGAGCTCTGTGGGGTGCAGAGGACCATGGGGGACCCATGTGGTGGGGGATACTGCTCAGAGGAGCCCCCTTGGCCAGGGCTCGGGGCTGGCAGCTGCAGTGGGCCAGAGGGGCTGCCGTGTGTTGCCTTCCTCCAGGGGCCCATGGACCCCCGTGGGAGGGTGTGGGCGCTGCGACAGGGTGCGGCACAGGTTGGGGACCTGCCCAGGAGCAGGTGGCAAATGGGTGCTGCGGTGCCAGGAGCGGAGGAGGCGGTTCTGTCCCCTTTCTGTCCCCTCACGGTCCCCAGCTGGTGCTGCCCCGTGCTGCCGTGTTTACCCTGCCTGTGCTGACTTTTCCCCCAGACGTGTCCTGCGGGGAACAGGGACATCCCAGACTTTCCTTGGGTCCCCTCCACCCACCTGGTTGGCAGCGGGACAGGAGCAGGATGCGGATGGGAGCGCGGGGAGGAGGCACTGGGCAGGGGACGTGGTTTGGGGGAGCTGGCTGCCTGTGCAGGGCTGTATTTGTGGACCTGCGGGTAAGGGAAGAGCTGTCGGTGCTGGGACAGGGAGAGTGGCAGAGCTGGGGTGGCGGCTGGTGGCTCGGAGGTGCCCGGCGAGGCAGATGCTGTTTTGCTCAGTGCCTGTTTGCCTGTCCCGTCCCCGCAGGGTTTGAGCCGACTGCCTGGCCAGGATGAGCTGGAGCTTCCTGACGCGGCTCCTGGAGGAGATCAACAACCATTCGACCTTCGTGGGCAAGATCTGGCTGACCGTCCTCATCGTCTTCCGCATCGTGCTGACAGCCGTGGGGGGCGAGTCCATCTACTACGACGAGCAGAGCAAGTTCGTCTGCAACACGCAGCAGCCCGGCTGCGAGAACGTCTGCTACGACGCCTTCGCCCCGCTCTCCCACGTCCGCTTCTGGATCTTCCAGATCATCATGGTGGCAACGCCGTCGGTCCTCTACCTGGGCTTCGCCATGCACCGCATCGCCCGCATGCCCGAGTCCTCACGGCGCCGGGCACCGGCAGCCCGGCGGGCACGCATGCCGGTGGTGCGCCGGGGGGCCGGGCGGGACTACGAGGAGGCGGAGGATGATAACGAAGAGGACCCCATGATCTTCGAGGAGATCGAGGTGGAGAAGGAGAAGAGCCCGGAGGGCGGAGAGAAGCATGATGGCCGGCGCCGCATCAAGCAGGACGGGCTGATGCGCGCCTACGTCCTGCACTTGCTGTGCCGCTCGCTGCTGGAGACGGCTTTTCTCTTCGGGCAGTACCTGCTGTACCGCTTCGAGGTGAGCCCCTCCTACGTCTGCAGCCGCAGCCCCTGCCCGCACACCGTCGACTGCTTCGTCTCCCGCCCCACCGAGAAGACCATCTTCCTCCTCGTCATGTACGCCGTCAGCGGGCTCTGCCTCTTCCTCAACCTCTGCGAGCTCGTGCACCTCGGCGTGGGGCGCATCCGTGACGCCCTGAGCCGGCCCGACAGCCCCCCGCTCCCGGCCGGCGGCAGCCCCACGCCGCAGTACCCCAAGAAAGCCCCTGGCGCGCCCCCCACCTACCACTCGCTGAAGAAGGAGCCGCCGCGAGCCCCGCTGCCCGATGGCAAGCTGGACTACCGGGAGAGCCTGGCCCAGGCGGCGGTGGCGGGTCGCTTCGCCCTGGCCGGGGCTCCCCCGGCCCACGAGCTGGACCGGCTGCGGGAACACCTGCGCCTGGCCCAGGAGCACCTGGAGGTGGCCTTCCACCTCCAGCCCCCCCCGCGGCCCCCCAGCCCTGCCCGCAGCAGCAGCCCCGAGGCCAACGGCATCGCCGCCGAGCAGAACCGCCTCAACCTGGCGCACGAGAAGGGGACGGCCGCCTGCGACAGGACCACGGGTGAGCCGGGGAGGGGGAGGCATCCCCCCGGCCAGAGTGGGGGCGTGGGGAGGTTTCCCCTGGGCTTCCCCGGGGAGGGGATGCTGTTTCCCCTGGGAGGGGGTTGCTAACTTGCTTCTTGCTTCCCACAGGGCTGTGAGTGCCACCAGGGAGGACGGCGGTGTCTGGCCGGAGCGGCTGCTGCCACCGCCGTGGGACAGGCAGCCTGCCAGGAGCGCGGGACAGAGGGTGACACGTGCCTGCCCGGTGGGGCTGGCCGGGCAGCCCTGTCCCGGTGGGCAGCGGCAGGGATGGGGGCCTCGGGGGACATTCCTACTTGATTTTCGAAAAGGGAATATCTTATTTTTGTACATTTTTATACACTCACCAGCGTGTGCACCCTGGCATTTTTATACTCTGCTCCCGATCCCTGCTCTGGCCCTGTGCCTCCCCCCCGTCTCCCGTTTCACCTCCCTTTCCTCCTCCCGCACCCCTTTCCCACAGCATCTTCTCCTCACGCCTCCCTTTGCCCTCCTGTGCCCGCTGCCACCCGCCGCTGCTGTGCATGTGCGATGCCGGTGTTGCCCCCACGGCATGGGGGTTTCGGGGAGCCGAGCCTGGGGGTCCGGCTGGCCGGGCTGAACCATGGGGCACAGTGCTGGGCTGGCATTGCGTATGGGGCTCAGGGGACAGCGGGGACAGAGCAGGAGGGAGGGGGTCCTGGTGGCGCCGCTGCCAGAAGGTGCTGGGGGAGCCGGGGGGACCGTGTTGCGCAGCATCCTGGCATGGGGGTGCGTGCCGTGGGGCTGTCCTGCCGGGAAATGTCTGTGCAGAGGGCAGGGGCTGTCCTTCCCCCCGCCTCCGCCCCGCTCCTGGCCGGCCGCCTTTGGACCAAATCCCATTCCCTTCCGCTCTGGCCGTGGGGCTGGGACCCCCTGCGCAGGGCCAGACCCTGGTCCCATGTTTGGGGGGGGACACGGCACCTCGAGCCAGGCTCGGCCGGGAGCCAGCAGGGCATTTCTCATCATCTCAGCCTGGGTCACACGGGGATTTTTGTAGTGTTGTTTTTTACTCAGAAATGATTGTCACTCTGTTTTTTTTCTTCTTTTTTTTTTTTTTTTTTTTTTTATATCTATATTAGTAAAGGCTGGAGACGTTTTGTACTGAACTGCTGCATCCGGTCCTTCGGGAGGAAGGGGTGGGAAGGGAATCCTACGCAGCTGAGCTGGGGTGGGCAGCGCTGCCGGCTTGCCCTGGGACCTCCCCGCTCGTCCCGGGGTGACTCAGTCATTCCTGCCGTGCGGAGGCGGCTGCGGCCGGGGCAGCCTCCATCGGCCTGGCGGAGCGGAATTGCTCCACCAGCATTCCTGCGTGGTCCCATCCCTGGCAAGGGGCCCTGTGAGGGGCTCCCCCATGCCTCCCTGTTCCCACCGCTGCCCCCACACCTCCCCATCCCACCGCCACCCCCACGCCTCCCCATCCTGCTGCAGCCGGCAACAGAAGGGATGCTGCCCTGCCCTGCACTCTCCTGCCCCGGGGCCAGATTGAACCCAGCCACGCCGTGCCTTGGTTTTGCCCAAGACACCCCAAATCCCCTCTCCGGGACCCTCGGTCAGAGCCAGACACCTCTTGCAGCACTCGCCCGTCCCCTCCTTCCTCTGACCAAAAGCCCCCGAGGAGCTCGCATCCCACCACACAACTGTGTGCTGCCTCCGTGGCTGCCTCTGATGGAAACTGGCATTTCCAGGCTGTTTTGGTAAAAGGAACAGGTTTATTTCACTCATCCCATTAAGCTTTCCAACAGGCGGTGCCGCCGGGATAGGGCTCGCTTGCAGCACTGTGTGTGCCACCAGCCCTGCCACCAGGTCCTGGCATGGGCTCACACTGGGACATCCCGATCCCTGCCGTGGCAGCCTGGCCCTGCCTGGCAGCATGGGGAGGCTGTTACACTCTGCAGCTGGAGTGGGACCCAGTCCTTTTTTTGGGGAGGAGGGGTGGAAATTTGGGAGGGGGGGGGGAAATTTGGCGGGGAGCAAGTGGGAAGAAACGGGGGGCTGAGCTGGTTGCAGGCAGCGGGCTGGCTTCAGCAGGGGCTTGATGCCTCTGCCTGAGGCTGTGCCTGTCCCAGACCTGCCATGCCTCGGCTTCCTCCAGGTTGGGGACAGCCGTGGGGCAGGTCTGGCAGCGTGACTGTACCAGGGGCAACCCCAAACTCCGGCTTGTGCAGGGGAGGGTGACACAGCCCAAACCCCACTGTTGGGTCCCTCTGGTCCCTGCAGCGCGGGGCCGGGTGGGGGTCCCCTGGGCGAGCAACTCCTGATTGGGATCACTGTCCGGGGGTGGGCTGCGGGATGCCCTAGACGCAGGTGCAGTCCTGGGCCAGGATGTTGGGCACCGTCTCGTACTTGAAGGAGTACCCGCCGTCGGAGGTGGTGCGGACGCGCAGGGAGCGCATGGTGCCGGGCAGGGCGGCGCAGCAGAGCTGCACGCCCAGGCGGTGGCTCAGCCCGTGGCCCTCGGCGCAGCTCCCGTGGCAGTAGTGGAAAACGAAGCTGCTGGGATGCACGATCCACTTGTCCCAGCCCAGCTCCTCGAAGGAGATGTTGAGGGAAGCCCGGCGGCAGTTGGTGTGGGCGGCCAGGTCCTCGGACGGGCGCTGCAGCAGGCTCAGGGCGGCCGGGGACCAGGGCATGGCGGAGCGGCGAGCCCTCTCGCTGCCCTTCGCCCGGGTGGTGGCCACCAAGAAGGGCATCTTGTCCCCCTCAGCCAGGCAGGGGCAGCCGGGGCAGCGCACCAGGAGGATGAAGAGTGGCTGCGAGAGCTGGGGCAGCAGCGCGGGGGTGAAGTGAAACACTGTCCAGTGCTCGGGTGTCCGCACCACCGTGGCCGTCACCGGCATGCGGCCCTGGGGTGACAGGGTCAGCACATCAGGGGTCGAGTGGTTGGGGGCAGCCGAGGGGCCGGTGTAAAACCAGAGCTGGGCAGAGGTGACAGCACGGCTCAGGGTGTGCGCCGAGGGCTGGAAGAGGTAGGTGAAGATCCCTTCTTCCTCCAGCAGCTTGTCCGGCTGCATGGGCTCGCAGGGCACGTCTGCGGAGGGGGAGAAAGATGCTCAAGGTGGGCACCCAAACCCAGGGAGGGTCCCTGACGCTTGGTGGGAGGTGGGGTGTCGCAGAGGGTCCCCAGGGTGCTGGCAGGGAGCCCAGCTGCCGGCACAGGCTGTGGCAGGGTGCGGGGGAGCTGATGTCTAGTACTATGCAGGAGCCACTTCACTGCACCCTGCAACTGAGCCCCACTGTGGACCTAGGCTGGTCCATTTCTGCTGCCCCCATCCCCCAGCATCCTACCCCATAGCTGGGCATCCTGTCCCGTTCCTTAGAATCGCATCCCATTTCCCAGCATCCTGCCCCATTCCTGAGCATCCCACCCTATCCCACCCTGCCTTCTCCTCAGCCCTCCCCATCTCCCCGCATCCCACCTGGCCCAGCCGTTCCCCAGCCGCTCAGCACCCTCTTGTGCCGCCTGCCCCTCTCCCTCCCTGCCTGTGTCCTGGGCTGCTCTGTCTCTCCCTGTCTGCCATCCCTTTCCACCTCCTGGCTCTCCACCACACCTTGCCAATGCCCCAGCCTGGTGTAACCTCTTTCTTTTCTCCTGCAGCCCCCCCCTCCCCCCCAGCAATCCCTCCATCCTGCTGCATCCCCACTGTCCAAGCCCTGACCCTGCTTCACCCCTCCGCCCTCTCCATCCCACCAGGGCGTTCTCACCTGTGGAAGGGAAGAGGATCACCTGGGAGGTGTCCTCCAGCTCCATGGGCTCGACTTTGGTGTTTTCAAGGACGTCTCTCCGGTGCACCCTCCTTGCCTCCTTCTGGGGCTCCTCCTGGAGAAGCGGTGGGCTCAGGTGCTCCAGCACCCGAGCCCGTACCTTGGCCAGGATGAGCTGCCGGTCGACACCAGCCCCGGTGCAGCCGGCCAGGACGGCGGTGGGCAGCATGGCAGGCAGCAGGTGCAGGAGGAGCAGCATGACCATGGGGCGTGCAGCGGGCTGGTGGCTCGGGGGGCTCTGCCGCAGGCTCCTGCCTGCCTGCCCAGCCCGTCTGCCCGCTGCGCTCCCCCCGGGACAGGGTGGCATTGAGACCTATCTGACACTGACGCAAACGTCTGCTCGCTGTGAATATTATCTCTGGGCAGCGAAAGCACTGAGACGTCTGGAATGCGAGGACTGCAAGGACAGTGTGGTCTGGGGGGGGATGGCGCTTGCCGGGGAGGGGATGCTAGTGGGGGCAGTGGGTGCATGGGGCTGAGGAGACTGGGCTGCAGGCAGGGTGCTGCCAGGAATAGTTTCCTATACTGGCAGGGATGGAGGGGCACCCTGGGTGAGCTTTGCTGCTGCCAGTGCTGGGTGCCCCCCGTGGTGGAGGAGCTGCAGATCTGGGGCTTCTGGAGGGACAGTGGGAGGTGGCAGCGGCTGTGCACAGCAGGGACATCTGGGCAGGGACCCCCTGCAAGGCCTCAGTGCAGGGGACATGTTGGGGGTTGGCAGGCAGGGAATCCTCCTGCCAGGGATGGTTGGGACACATCACGGTCTCGGGGCAGCCAGGATGTGAGGATAGGGTCCTGGGGAGGTCAGGCTGGAGAATGGGGGGCTGTGGCATCTCCAGGGCAGCCTGGAGGCTGGCGAGGTCCTGGACACATGAAGCAGGAAGGATGGCAAGAGGTTCCCAGACTGCCTGGGGCTGAGGGAGGCTGGACCAGCTTCAGGAGAAGAGGAGGAGAAGGAAGAGATGAGGCAGAGCCTGGCTGGCTTGAGACCCCTGCAGCAGTGCCAGGAGAAGGATGCCATGGTGGTGTTCAGGCTGGTTGTCCAAAGTCTCGCAGGGGCAGGAGGGGAACAGGCTGTGAGGGGACCCAGTGTGTCCTGCCCTTCATCCCACCGCTGCCTGTGGGGACACTGCCAGGCATCCCCCCATCCAGCCGCCCTGCCCGCAGGGTGGTGGGGACCCCCGACACCCCTCCGCTCCTCCTGCAGCCCCACATCCCACACAGCGTGGCCGGTTTGGCACATCCCATCCCCTGCAGCCCGGTGTCTCGGGCAGCATCTGGTGCGGCACATCCCACCCTGTGCACCACGTCCTGTCCCACTGCAGCCCGGTGTCCCACGCCATGCACCCCGTGCCGTGCGGCGTGTTGCCTCCCGCCGCCGGCTGACCCGGCACGGAGTCACGGCTGGGTTTGCAGCACGCCAGGACCCCGGGGATGGAGTGCTGCCTGCCCACTCCGGGCCGGGTGGCTCCCACCGGGCTGCTATACATAGTCCAGCCCTGCCCCGGCGAGGCGCTGAATGGAGCAGGCTCAGTCTTATCAGCCCAGCGTGTCATCAGAGGGTATTTTTGGGGACAGCAGCTGCAGGCGTTTGTAACGGTTGGTCCCTGCGCGCTGACACCCGGGAGCGGAGCTGGGGGAAGCGGCAGGAGCTGGTGCCGCGGGGGAAAGGCAGCGGAGCGAGGTGCGTGCGTGGGGCAGAGGAGTGGGCTGTGGGGCTGCGTGGGGCAGGGTGATGGGGGAAAGGGGTGGTCGAAGGGGGCAGCGGGATGGCCGAGCTGTCAGGACTACGTGGGTCTGTGGGTGCTGCCGTGGGGTGGCCCGTGTGTCTGGGAAAGTGGCCGGGGAGGTGGCTCTGAACGGATGCACCGTCCCCGGGGCAGGGGTGTGGGAGGAGAAGCTGACCCTTGTCCCTGCCGCTCCTCAGGGACTGAACCTCTCCCGTCGTCCCCTCTGACTCGTTCAGGGAGTATTTTGGTTTCTCTTCCCTCTGCCCTGCCTGAGGGAGGCCAAAGCCTCTGCACCAGCCCCAGCCACGGTGCGGGCAGAGGCCGGGGGCGCTCACCCAGGGGAGGCATGGAGCACCCAGCCCCACTCCTGCCCATGACCGTGGGCGCAGTTACCCACAGGGCTGGGGATGGAGGCAGAGCCCTCCAAGAGCAGGACCCCTCTCCCCAGCCTTCCCTCTGCCCCTGGGGCTGATTAATTCCAGCCATGGCTCTCCACACCCAAGGGCTACATCCTGCCTGTGGGACCACGCTCTGGAGAGGGACCTGTTCCTGGGAGAGCCCCACTTTTCCCCATCGCAGCGCCATGGGTGGTGGCCAGTGGGTACAGGGGGGTCCCTTGCCTCTCCAAGTCCAGGAGGAAGTGCCTGGATGGGGCCGGGTGCCTCCTGCCTGCGACAGCCCCGTATCAGCACCTGCCCGCTGAGCCAGCCCAGATGCTGCAGGAATGCGGCTCTGCCACCACCCGATACTGCAGGAATGCCCGGCGGGTGGGGAAGGGGCGGGCTGGGGCTGTCCTCCCTCCACCATCCCCGTCCCCAGCACCCAGCCAGCAGCTGCCTCTGCTCCCCATCTAAGCAGGGGTCCCCTGCCCCCGCAGCTGGGGTCCCCTCTGTGATCCTTAGGCGGGCAGCCTGGGCTCTGGGTGCTCTGGCCCCTCAGGGTGGAAAGAGTTGCCTTTTGTCACCTCTTCTGCTGCTGTTGGGCTGGGAAATGAGTGTTTCGGGCTGAGACAAGAGAGTATCCAGTGTGGTAAGGGTTCTCAGAGCGATGCTCCTGCAGCTTGGGCTTGGTGCTGGGGGCTTCTCTTTGGGAAGGGGGGTCCCTCCCAGCAAGTGCTCCTTGCTAGTCCCTTTGCCAAAGCCCCCACCCCGTTGGTTTGTGTATCCCCCCCCAGGCTGATGGTCCCCGCTGCTGCCCTGGCCAGCCTCCTGCTGTGACCCTGGGAAGGCAGCGATGGAGGGGTTTGGGGGAGCCCCCAGGTTCCTGGCCTATCCACGTGCCTTCACGGTACAAAGCGGCTCCGACGCGGTCCTGAGCTGCCAGATCACGGGCAACCCCCAGCCGAGCATCCTCTGGGAGAAAGACAAGACCCCGATTGAGCCCTCGGGACGCTTTCATGTGGAGGCCAAGGGGGACCTGTACAGCCTGCTGGTGTCCCGCGCCACCCCTCAAGACAGTGGGCTCTACATCTGCAAAGCCAAGAACAGCATTGGTGAGACCTACGCTGCTGCTGCACTCAAGGTGGAGGCGGGGGAGGCCTTGCAGGAAGATGGATGCTCAGGTGGTGAGGTCCCCACCTTCCTTGTCGCCCCCTCATCCACGCGGGTGTGCCGGGGGGAGGATGTGATGTTCACCTGCAGGGTGTCTGGCCAGCCCTGCCCAGTGCTGGAGTGGGAGAAGGACGGGCACAAGCTCTCGGACCTCTTTGAGAGCAGCCACTTTGCGGTGGGGAAGGAGCCGGAGGACTGGCACTTTCTGAAGCTGTTTGGCACCCGGCCCCCAGACGGGGGGGTGTACGTGTGCCGGGCACGCAGCGGCTCCCGGGAGGCCCTGGCTGCTGCCGTGCTCCTGGTTGAACCCCGGGCACTGCCGGAGGGGCTCCCCAATGGCTCTCCTGCTGATGGCCCCCAGCTGCTGGCCGAGCGGCAGCAGTGGCGGCGGCAGCATGTGGCAAGACGGCACATGGGACCAGACACCCAGGTGCCCAATGGCATGGTGTCGGCCGGGGTGCCGGGGGCCAAGGCATTCACCGTGAGCGCGGGGAAGCACGCCAAATTTCGTTGCTACGTCACTGGCAAGCCCAAGCCGGAGATCATCTGGCAGAAGGATGGTGAGCCCCTCGTCCCCGGCCGCAGGCACCTCGTCTACGAGGACCGTGAGGGCTACTTCATCCTCAAGGTGCTGTACTGCAAACCCCAGGACCAGGGGCTGTACGTCTGCACCGCGTCCAACACTGCTGGCCAGACCCTCAGCGCAGTGCAGCTCCAGGTGAAAGGTAGGAGCGTGCCCAAGTGCTGCCAGGTGCCACCAGGCACTCGTGGGGTGTCCAGGGCTTTTCACCTGGCAGGGATGCATCTGTGTGTGAGCACAGCATCCCTGGGCTCCCTCCTGCCCTATGCAGCTGGGGTCACCCCAGGTTCCTCCAGACAGAGCTGTGGGATGGAAGCGGGGGATGCTGGGTTCCCCCAGGGAGCTGTGTCCCCCTCTGTGCCCCTCTCTCCTCACAAGCAGAGAGATGGCGTCTCTGGAGGGCTGTGGGTGTCCAGCCACGAGCAGGGAGCGGGGACAGTGCCTTGTTGAGAAATTCCCCTCGAGTGCTGAGTGGTTTTGGCGGGCAGCCCTGCAGGGCACTGCTCCAAGTGTCTGCACTGGTGGCAGCCCTGTCCCCCAGAGCCGCCCTGCCAGCTGGAGACAGTCAGTGGCTGGGGTGACCCAGCACCCGGTGCATCCCCCATCGGCACCCTGCTGCTCCCCTCCGCTGGGATGCCTTCCATAGGGTGCTGGTGTGCATGTTCCTGCATCCCTCAAAACTCCCTGCTGAGATGCTGGGGGCACTGCCGGGTGTCCCCAGCCCGCGCCCCGGTTCCCCCAGCTCTGGGGAATGTGTGTCCTGGGGGTATTGCCCATCCCACAGGGGCTGAAGAGGAGAGGGGCAGAGAAAGGCCAAGGGTTTGGCACTTTTCATGAGCTGGGGGGAGCTTCGAGCGAAGGACTGCCAGTGGGTGCCATGCCCCATGCACCCCCCCCAGTGCCCGTCTCTGCCGGTGGCAGAGCACCGGCTGCGGTTCCAGGTGCAGCTGATGGATGTGGAGGTGGCGGAGCGGGAGGATGCCGTGCTGGAGTGCCAGGTGCCGCTGGAGACCATCCCCACCGCCTGGTACCTGGAGGACAGGGAGCTGCAGCCCAGTCACAAGTACGTGATGGAGGAGCGAGGTGTGGTGCGGCGCCTGACCATCCGTGATGCCCGCACCGACGACGACGGCATCTACCTCTGCCAGATGAAGGACAAGGGGCGCAGCATCGCCGAGGTCTCCGTCCGAGGTGGGAAGCAGGTCTCCGGCAGTATGGCTTTTCCTTCCTGTCCCCCTCCATTCTCCCCACCACCCACAGCATCTCCCCTCCCGTTGTTTGGCCGTGGTGCCTGCTGGTCCTGGTCCCTCCTTGACCTCCTCCTCTCTCCCATCTCGGGGAGCCCACTCCACTCCCCAGCACCCTCCCCAGCCCTCATCTCTTCTCGTAGGGGTGATCACGAAGCGGCTGCCACGGAAGCTGGATGTGATGGAAGGGGAGAACGCAGTTTTCTGTGTGGAGACGCGGGAGGCATTGGAGGGGATTTGCTGGAGCCGGGACGGGTTGCAGCTGCGGGAGTCGCCACGCACTGTGCTGAAGAGCTTTGGCAGGACACACCTCCTGGTGCTGGTGCACGTCACCCGCCAGGACGCGGGCATCATCGCCTTCGCTGTTGGGGAATCGCAGACGTCCTCCCAGCTCCGGGTCAAGTGTAAGCCCCAGGCTCGGAGGAGCCCCACATCCTCCGTCCTGCCCTTTCATGGGGGACTGACAGGGGAAAAAACGGGATGGACAGCCACTATGCTGGGGATGTGAAGCTGCAATGGCTTTAGGGGAAGTGGGCTTTTATCAGAGCTCCAGAGCCTCAGGCTCGCTGGCACTCACAGACCCCTGTCGCCAGCATCGTGCTTCATGGGAGCAAGACCATCCTCTCCATCAGAGGGAGCCTGTTTCTCTGCTTCCCCAGAGGAACAGGCTGTGTGGCCCCACTCAGCCCTAACCCCACCCCGCCAGGAGCCTCTCCGCCGTCCCCAAGGAGGCAACCCGGGCTGTGACTTGCAGGTGTGAAGCGTGACCCCCCAAGCGCGCCGGTGGCAGCCGAGATGAGCCTGGCGGAGAGCAACGCGGCCCTGCTGACCTGGTGCCCTGCTCCCGACGCCCACCTCCGCCCCCCCGGCCGCTACCTGCTGGAGCGGCGGGAGGTGGCCGGGGGCGAGTGGGTGCAGTGCCTGGCCACCGACCTGCCCGGCCGCGTCCGGGTGCTGGGCGACAGCGTGCCCCGCGAGGCCGACTACTGCTTCCGCCTCTGCGCCGCCAACGAGCATGGCCGGAGCCGCCCTGTGGAGTTCCCCGGCTCCGTGCATCTCGGTGAGGGCGCCACGTTGGGGACCACCTTCCCCAACCCCCCAAGGGCCCGGCTCTCCCCAGCCAGGACATTGTGCCACGGCACACTGCTGGCCAGTGCCACCGGGGCTGAGTCTGGCCGTGCTCCAGCCCCGGCAGCTCGCCTGGAGAGGGGTCTGCAGGACGTGAGGGTGCGGGATGGCGAAGACGCACGGTTCTCCCTGGAGCTGTCGGCTGCAGTGCAGGGCACCTGGTTCCTCAACGGCACCAGGCTGGGCGAGGAGGAGGATGCTGCTGCAGGAGGCCGGTACAGCATGCAGCGCCACGGGACCGAGCACTCGCTGCTGATTCGGGGAGCACAGCTGGCTGAGAGCGGGGCCCATGTCTCCTTCGTGTCTGGCAGCGTGCGGGACTCGGCCACACTGTACGTGCAAGGTGAGCAGCGTCCTGCCAGGAGAAGAGCAGCAGGGGCTCTCGTGCTGGAGGATGCTTCTCACCCTTCCGCGATGTCTCTCAGCCCCGCAGGTCTGCATCACCCCAGTGCCCGAGGCCGAGCGGCTCCGGGAGGTGTCGATGGGGCTGCCCGTGCTGCTGGAGTGCCAGGTGTCCCCGCCGGATGCTCCCGTCTGCTGGCTGAAAGACGGCGAGGCTGTGCCCCTGGATGATGTTATTGCAGTGCAGGTGGAGGGCTGCGTGAGGAGGCTGCTCCTCCGCTCGGCGGGTCCCTCGGACACCGGTGTGTACACCTGCGATGCCGGGGACGATGCTGTGAGCTTCGTGGTGACCGTGATCGGTGAGCTGGGGACCGCATGTGAGACCCCACCTCCTCACAGCAGTGCCCCTGCCCCTCTTCTTGCCCCTCTGATGGGGCAGAAAGCTGCTGTGAGTCAAGTGCCTGTGCTGAGCCCCTCCATGTCTCTCCCTGACAGAGGCACCAGTGAGGATCATTGGCTCCAACGAGGAGGCTCCCCATGCCTACACAGCCGGGCAGCGTGTGGAGCTGTGGTGCCAGCTGTCCCGTCCGGAGGCCCCAGTGCACTGGTACAAGGACGGAGAGGAGGTGGAGGAGGGTGAGAACCTGGTGCTGGAGCAGGAGGGGCCACGATGCCGGCTGGTGTTGCCCTCTGCCCGGCCGCAGGACGCGGGGGAGTTCGTCTGTGATGCTGGCGGGGACTCCGTCTTCTACACCATCACCGTGGCAGGTGGGTGTGATGCAGGTGGACTTGTGGGATCACCTCCTGGGGGGCTTTCTTCCATGGTGCTGCAGCACGGGGCTCTGTCAGTGTCACTGCTCTGGGGTTGGGATGCTTGTCAGATATGCTCTTCCTGGGTCCTCACCAGCAGGTTGGTCAGTTGGGGTCTTTGTGGCAGCTCTGGTGCATACAATCACCCAAACTGACTGGCAATGGGGACCACTCGCTCTGCCTGAGTCTGAAACACTCAGGCACCCCAGGGCACCCAACACCTCCATGCTGGGGTGTTTGCCGGACCTCTGCCACGGCCAGTAAACAAGCCCTCCTCTGGGGTCCTAAAAATAGTGTGCCCAGCACCTGGTGTGGGGTCACTTGCAGTCAGGCATCATTCTGATGGACAGTGTTAATTACTGACCTGAAAATTAGCGGTTGCCTGGATACCGATGATTGGGCGGTGTTTGCTGGGTGCGAGGGGGGACGGTGTCCCGCAGCGGCTGCCCTCGCCGTGGAGTGGCTGCTGGTGTCGCTGGCTGGCAGAGGATAATGAAAGCTGAAAGCGAGCGAAACTCTTCCCCTTGCTGGCCCCAAAACACACAATCCCACAACGGCAGGAAGGCGACCGGGGGCAGAGGTAAAGCCCGGTTAAAAGGCTGCGTAACCGCAGTGGTAAAGCCTCTCCACGGTGTTAATACGTGGCAAAGGGCCAAAAAGTTGAGGGCAGAGGATGTAGGAGCGAAGATGAGATGAGTGATAAGAGATACTTGAAGAGCCAGTGAAGCGGTGACCTCTGAGCGGGTGAAGAAAGGAGGGTTTTAGTGTGATGAAGGCAAAATCGGCAGGGGGAAGGACAAGGCAGTGTGTGCTCTGGGCAGAGGCAGGAGGCACCGTCCGCCCCGTGGGGGTGCGGGGCACGGAGAGCTCAGCTTCCCCGGGATGGGAGGGGGAAACACCATCTGCTGAAGCTCAGGCTTTCAGCTGAGCCGCTTTGCATAACTTAGATGGAAGGGTCTTAGAGAGGCTGGCTCGGTTCGATCGAGACTCGGCTGTTGGTGTCACCGGTGGGACTCAGTGCGGGTGCCAGGAGGCTCAGGCTGGCACCCCTCTGGCAGGAGCTCCGGGCTGGCTCCTGCAGTCAGCGCTGCTGTGGCACGCTTGGGTTTCCCTGAGGCATCCCAGCTATCCCCCAGCTATCCCCCGGGGCGGCTGCAGCACGGGGTCTGTCTGCCTCTGGGTTTTCCAGCAGCTGCCGAGTGCCGGGGCTCCCTTGGAGCCAGCAGCGGGGCTGGGGCCAGAGCAGCTCTGCCCGCTGAGGGCTGGCACATGTCCCCCTCCTCGCTTCAGTCCTGCTCAACATCTCCAGCCTTACTCCAGCGACGTGATTGCTTTTAGCAGGTCCAGGGAGACAGGCAGCCGCCGAGCGTTTGATCAGGGAGCCGGCCGGACACAGGCTCAGCGTGGAGCGGGTCAAACGCTGCAAAGTGGCGCCGCGCTGCTCTGGCACGCTGCGGGGCTGCGGTGTGCTGCTGAGCCCGGGCATCGCAGCTGGAGACTGTCTGGGAAGTTTGCAGCCTGGACACCCAGCACGGATGCCCAGCACGGGGCAGCTGCGGGTCGTGAGAAGGGCAGGTCGCTGCTCAGCCACCAGCATGCTCTGGTGCTGGCTGTGCCCCATGCCCACCAGGAGCTATGGGCTGACTGACCACCATAGCACAGTCTGGGCCAGCTACAGCCCGCTGCAACACGTGTGGCTGGGCAGGCAGTGTTGGATGCTGCAGGCAGGGGCCACATCCTGACCTTCTCCCAGGGAAGAGCAGGGCTGGTCACGTCGTGCTCCTACTGGGAGCCTCTCTGGCTTTAGGGGTCCGGGTTCAAGTCAGGGAGACATAAGCAGTGGCACACATTTTGTGTGTAACCCGTTAACGGTGGTGTTCAGCAAGCACGGTGTCCCGGGTCCCAGTGAGCCGGAGGGATGGGGATGCTGGCCACAAGCAAGCCACACGCCTGCGCTGCAGCGTGAGCAAGTGCCAAGGGCTGAGCCGAGACAGAAGGACCAGGCACGGACACAGTGGCCTCCGAAACAGGGACATGGGTGAAGGGATGGGCACCCCCTGGCAGGGCAGCCGCAGGGGCCAGTGCTGGCACCACAGATGACAATTAGCAGGGCTGGGGCTCTCTAATGAGGCACTTGTCTATCTGTGTGCCCCATCTGTGACCCTCAGCCCTGTCCCGGGGCAGAGCAGGGCAGGCACCGTGGGAGCCAGGGCTCATCAGTGATTTATGGCCAGGCGGGAAGCTGGGTGCTCCTGCTGCCTTTGAGGGGTGAGGAGCAGCAGGAGCCCTGGGCAGGACAGTCCAGCACTTGCGCTATGTGGGGTGCAGATGAGGTGGTGCCTTAAACCCAAGGAGCCGGTGAATCCATCACTCCATGCAGGGCTGTGACTGCCACCGTCACCTGCTACGATTTTTACATCCCAGCTGAGCCCCTCCATGTCTCTCCCTGACAGAGGCACCAGTGAGGATCGTTGGCTCCAACGAGGAGGCTCCCCATGCCTACACAGCTGGGCAGCGTGTGGAGCTGTGGTGCCAGCTGTCCCGTCCGGAGGCCCCAGTGCACTGGTACAAGGACGGGGAGGAGGTGGAGGAGGGTGAGAACCTGGTGCTGGAGCAGGAGGGGCCACGATGCCGGCTGGTGTTGCCCTCTGCCCGGCCACAGGACGCGGGGGAGTTCGTCTGTGATGCTGAGGGAGACTCCGTCTTCTACACCGTCACCGTGGCAGGTGAGTGCGGTGCACAGCTATGGCCCTCTCCCCCTTCTCCCTCTGTCCTGTCTCCCTGCTCGTGCTGCCATCCCACCAGCAGCTGCAGCATCTTGGCTGCCCCTCTCCTCCTCACAAGTGGCTCCTTGCCCATACCCCTGGGCTGGAGGGGTATGTGGGCAGGGGCAGGTTGGTGGCTCTGCCTCCTCCCAAAGCCCTATGCTGTGCTGTCCCTCCGTACCCCAGGGCACAGCCACGCTGCCTGCCCACGGGTTATGCCACCTTGCACCCTAGCCCTTCTGCTCCCTTGCCTTTCAGCTGCCAGCACTGCAGGGCTGGGATGACCCCGGCCGCTGGCCCCAGAACATGTAGGATGGAGGCCAAGTGACATGGGGTCTTGGTCCTTTCAGCCCCACAGGTCCACATCAGGCCAGTGCCTGAGGCACAGCAGCTCCAGGAGGTGCCAGCAGGGCTGCCTGTGCTGCTGGAGTGCCAGGTGTCCCCCCCAGATGCCCCCGTCCACTGGCTGAAGGACGGTGAGGCTGTGTTCCCCACCAAGGTCCTGGCCATTTGCTCGGAGGGATGCTCACGGAGGCTGCACATCCCCGCAGCTGCACCGTCAGACTCAGGGACATACACCTGCGATGCTGGAGCTGATGCCGCCAGCTTTAGGGTGACCGTGAATGGTGAGCTGCTCGGGGGAGTGCCCATCCTCCTGTGGGGCTCACCCACCACCACGGCTGAGCCCCGCCACATGTCCCCCACCAGAGGCACCAGTGAGGATTGTCAGCTCCAACAAGGAGGCACCTCATGCCTACATGGCCGGGCAGCGCGTGGAGCTGTGGTGCCAACTGTCCCACCTGGTGGCTCCAGTGCGCTGGTACAAGGATGGGAAGGAGGTGGAGGAGAGCGAGAGCCTGGTGCTGGAGCAGGAGGGGACACGGTGCCGGTTGGTGCTGCCCTGTGCCCAGCTGCAGGACACGGGGGAGTTCATCTGCGATGCCAAGGATGCATCTGTCTCCTACCACGTCTTGGTGGCAGGTTGGTGGCACAGCAGGGATGTCCTGCCCTGAACGTCCCAGGGGAGGGGATGCAGCTGCATGACCCAGGGGCTGGTGGGTACCTCCTCCAGCTGTGCTGGGCTGGCACCGTGTGCCCACTGTCCCTGCCCTCAAGCAGCTCCTGCCCCTTCGCACTGGGGAGAGAGGCTGTAGCATCTTCACAGCCCCACAGGTACAGGGATGTGGGTGACAGTAAGTAGGGACAGCAGAGCCAGGAGTGGTGCAGAGAGCAGGTCTCACACCCTTCCTCCACATCCCCGGCAGAGCCACCGGTGAGGATTCTGCACCCTCCGCAGCGCTCGCTGGAGCTGCCAGTGCAGGCGCCGGGGCGCGTGGAGCTGCGGTGCCAGCTCTCCGTGCCGGATGCTCCCGTGCGCTGGTTCAAGGACGGGCTGGAGGTGGATGAGACTGACAACCTGCTGCTGCTGGAGGAGGGGGCCTGGCGCTGCCTCCTCATCTCCAGGAGCAGCACGGAGGACACGGGCGAGTACATCTGCGAGAGTAAGGACGAGGCCGTCTCCTTCGACGTCAAGGTGTCAGGTCAGTGGGGAGGAGGAGCAGGAACACACTGACAGGGCTCTGGCCACGGGGTCTTTCCCAGTCTGGGCGAGAGGGACCAGCTTCTCTGTAGTGATGGAGCCGATGAGTGCCCACCTCCTGGGTGCTGGGCTGGCCAGCATGGCTGCTCACCTTGGGCTGGCAGTAGAGGTGTCCTCAGGGCCATGTTGTCTCTGCATCATGGCTACGCTGTCCTCACAGAGCTGCCAGTGAGGATCTTGCAGCCCCTTAGACCTCCTCCTGTTGTGACGGTGTTCCTGGGGGAGACGGTGACACTGGGCTGCGAGCTGTCCCGTGCGGATGCACCTGTGTGCTGGGCCAAGGAGGGCGTCAGGCTAGAGGCTGGGGGCAGCCTGGTCCTGGAGGAGGAGGGTGCCCACCGCAGCCTGATCATCCCTGCTGCTCGAGCTGAGCACTCTGGAAAATACATCTGTGACGCTGCTGATGACACAGTGACCTTCACTGTCCAAGTGTTGGGTGAGCAAGAGGATGAGGGAGAGCCTGGTGGGGGGATGTTGGGTGCACAGACCCCGGAGACCCCACCTCTGTTCGTGTTGGGTGCCGCAGACCCGCTGGTCAGGATCCTGGAGAGGGACATCCTGCCGACCCGCCGGCATTGCCAGGCCATGGAGGACCTGGTGCTGGAGGTGCACCTCTCGCACACCCATGGGGAGGTGAAGTGGTACAAGGATGGGGAGAAGCTGCAGGACACGGGGCGCGTGCGGCTGGAGGAGGATGGGGCACGCCGATCCCTTGTCATCCTGGGCACCACAGGCAGGGATGCAGGGGAGTATCTCTGCGACACTGGGGATGACAGCATTGTCTTCTTCGTCACTGTGGAAGGTGAGTGGGAGGTCCCAGAGGGGATGGCCAGTGGGGCGAGGACTGAAGTGAGTCCCTGGCTGCTGCCAGGCTGGGTGGCAGCGAGCATTGGGAGGCTGGTGGGGGACACAGGGATCAGGCTGCACCCACGTGGGGGCTCTGTGGAAACCCCTGTGCTGCCCAGCTGCAGCCAGAGGAGGTCTGGACACAACCCAGACATTGCAGCACCCGGCAGAGGCTGCTGCTCCCGTGGTGACAGCCCATCTCTCCAGTCCCAGAGCCACCTGTGACCATCATGGGCAGCACGGGCACCGTGGAGCATCGCTGCCTGGTGGCTGGAGAGGACCTGGTGCTGGCTTGTGAGCTCTCCCGTCCTGACGCCACCGTGCACTGGCTCCGGGATGGCCAGGAGGTGCAGCTGGGTGAGCGGGTGCAGGTCGAGGCCCGTGGGGTGCTGCGGCAGCTCACCATCCGTGGGGCACAGCCCAGTGACTCAGGGTGCTACATCTGTGATGCTGCCAGCGACCGTGTGGTGACAAGTGTGGAGGTGTCGGGTGAGCCAGCAGGAGCTCAGCACCCTGGGGACCCCTAGCATGGTGGGATGGTGCCACAGCCCTGGGTGAGGGGAGGGGATGCCTCTGTGACCCTGCTGATGGCAGAGGCCAGGGTGGCAGCATGGCAGGGGAGGGTGGGAGTCCTGTCCCCAGCCCTGCAGTAGCCGTTGGTCAGAAAGGGACATGTCAGGGTCGTGGCGAGACATGTCCCTTCTGCCTCCCCCAGCCAGGAGCTGGTTAAATTTAGCCTTGGCCGGCTCCCAGGCGCCGGTCCTCCTGCTTTGGATGCCAAGGGCTGAGCCCAGACCGGACCCTTATCAGCTGGAGATGGAGGACTGGACAGGGTGGGAGAGGGCCTGGCTCAGGCGGGTGTCCTGGCTCCCCAGCAAGGTGCTCAGGATGGGAAACACACCAAAATTAATGGCCCCAACCCAGCAGCTGAGCTGCCTGTGCAGGGAGGGATGCAGGAACGATAGGTTCTGCTGCTGTCCCTGCCAGGGACCCCTTCCCCAAGGGGACCCTGAGCTGCCAGACCCCGCCAGCCTGCACCACCAGGACCCCAGGCTGGTGCCACTGGGACCCCTAGACAGCCCCACAGCAATCCCCACCCACCCACATCATCCCACAGCTGGATGCACCATGACCTCCTTCAGCCCCACAGCCCTCCTCCCCCACGATGACCCACTGTGAGCATTGCCGCCTCTCCACTCACAGCAGTCCCGTCCCTGCATTGCCCCACACCATGGGGACACCCCTGAGCCCTGCCGTGTCTCCCCATGCCCCCCAGCCCAGCCTGTGCGCATCGTCAACAAGGAGGAGGCTCAGAGCCCGCTGGAGGTGCTGGAGGGGGAGAGCGTGACGCTGGTGGCCCGGCTGTCCCCGGAGACAGCGGTGGCGCATTGGCAGAAGGACGGACAGACTCTGCGCTCGGGCGGGCGGCTGCTGGTGTGCAGCGAGGGCCCCGCACGCAGCCTCACCATCAAGCAAGTGGAGCTGGGTGATGGTGGCATCTTCCTCTGTGATGCCGGTGATGACGAGGTGTATTTCACACTGCACGTGAAAGGTGAGCCTGGAGGTGTTCCTCACCCACGCCAGAAATGGTCCCCTGCCCCATGCTGTGATGCTTCCTGCCCCATCCCACACTGGTGCCACCGGCTGGGTCACGGCTGAGCCCGGTGCTCCCCTGGCACAGAGGCACCTGTGCTGTTCGTGAACAAACGGGAGGAGCGGGAGAAGCTGCTGGTGCTGGAGGGCGGCAGCGCCGTCCTCTCCGCTGTCACCTCCTCGGAGCGAGCCGATGTCACCTGGCTGGGGCCACAGCAGGCGGTGGTGGCCGGCGAGCGCTGCGAGCTGCGGCGGGACGGCCGCGTACACAGCCTCGTCCTCTGCAACGTGGCCAAGGAGGATGCCGGCATCTATACCTGCCTCTCCCCCCACGACCAGATGCAGTTCGACGTGAGCATCCGAGGTGGGTGGCAGGGGGGGTAAGGGAGGAGCCCGGGGACCCCCCCGGTGGTGCCGGCGGGTGCTGACGTGGGGGTTTTGGCCGTGCAGAGCTGCAGGTGAAGTTCCTGCGTGGGCTGTCGGACGTGCGAGCGCGGCAGGGCGAGCGGGCGGTGCTGTGGTGCGAGCTCTGCAAGGCACGGGGCGACGTGGTGTGGAGGAAGGACGGGCGGGCGCTGGCACCCGGCCCCCGCCGGCAGATGATGGCGGAGGGGCGAGAGCGCTCGCTGGTGCTGAGCCGCGTGGAGCCCGAGGACGCCGGCGAGTACTGCTGCGAGTCCAACGACGACCGGACGCTGGCGATGCTGACGGTGCAGGGTGAGCTGTGCCCGAGGCTCGGCCACCACCCCGGGGAACCCAGTGCCGTGGAGGTGGTGGGGAAGCTGGGCATGGCCTTGGCAGGGGGGTGCGGGGATGCTCAGCAGCTCTGCAGAATGCGGGGTCCCCAGAGCTGTGCCATGACCCCCTGGCTGTAGTCCCCAGGGTGGTGGAGATCATCACAGAGCTGCAGAACCTGACAGTGCTGGAGGGGGAGGACGCCACCTTCAAGTGCCTGGTGTCCCCCGAGGATGTGGCGGTGACCTGGCAGCTGAATGGCCAGCCCGTGGTCCCTGGTGAGCGGCTGCTGGTGACAAGGAGTGGGCTGTGCCACTGCCTCACCCTCCGGCAGTGCCAGCCGGGTGACGCGGGTACCGTGATGGCCAACGCCGAGGGGCTGGTGACCACAGCTCGGCTGAGCGTGCAAGGTGAGGGGGAAGGAGCCGGGCTGGGGCACAGCCCAGGGCACAGCCCCGGGGCCGGCGGCTGACCCGGCACACGGGGCCGTGCAGAGGCGCAGGTGCTGTTTGTGCGGAAGCTGCGGGACGTGGTGGTGGCGGAGGAGCAGGGGGACGCGTGCCTGGAGGTGGAGGTGAGCCACGAGGCGGCCGAGGTGCAGTGGCTGAAGCAGGGCGTCCTCCTCCAGCCGGGCAGCAAGTACCAGCTGGAGGAGTCGGGGTGCCGGCGCACCCTCACCATCCGCTGCCTCGGCCCCGCCGACCGTGGCACCTACCGCTGCGAGAGCCTGCACGACCGCACGCAGGCCAAGCTCTGCGTGGAGCGTGAGTACCGTGCTGGGGACGGGGATGGGGACGGGGACGGGGATGGGGATGGGGAGGGCACCCATCTGCTGAAACCGCGCTCCGGGCTGGAGGAGGAGGGAGTGTGGGCAAGAGCTGGTACATGGCTGGAAGGGGTGGTGGAGCAGAGAGGTGAGTGTGGGGGTCAGGGGTGGGCAAGGGTGGGAGGCTGGTAAAAAGGGCTGGATTTAGGGGATCGCTCCTACAAGCACAGACGGGGGAGCCGGGGGGGGCTCTGAGGTGGAGCAGGCACCCGCTCGAGGACACAGATCTCTTGCAGCCCGCAAGGTGTCAATCCGGACACCGTTGGTAGACGTGGAGACCTTTGAGAAGGAGACGGCCACCTTCCACCTGGAGCTGTCTCACCCCGGCGTGCCCGGGGTCTGGACACGAGATGGCATCCGGGTGAAGCCCAGCGGCACGTGCCGGATCAGCGCCATGGGCTGCGGGCACAGCCTGACGCTGGAGCGGCTGGCGCTGGAGGACTCAGGCACCGTCACCTTCACCGCTGACACCCTGCGCTGCAGCGCCCGCCTGCTTGTGCGGGGTACGGTCACTGGGACAGGCTTGGGAGGGCACGTGGCACCGGTGCTGCCCATCCTGTGGCCTTTTGGTCCTGGGGGCTGAGCTGGGCCACTCCAGGCACATGCTGTACAGTCCCCCCCTGTCCCCTGGGAGGGGATGGGAGCCTAGCACTGGGGACCCAGTGGCCAGGGTCTGGGTCCAGAGCCAGCTGGGATACCATTGATGACTGCTTGCCCATGGTGGTGCCCTGGAAAGTGCCACCCCAGCCCCATGCTGAGGTGCCCCAGGCACAGCTCCCCATCCCCACAGCCCCAAGCTCATGTCTTTCCCCTACCAAACCTTCCTGCCCCTGTGTCCTCCCCCCTCAGAGCCTCCAGTCACTATGGTGAGGGTCCCACGGGACCTGGGGGTCCCGGAGACAGGGGTCGCCAGCTTCGAGTGTGAGCTGTCTCGCCCCAGCGCGGAGGTGAAGTGGTTCAAGGTGAGGGTTTGCCCCAATCCCCTCCAGCAGCACCCAGCCACATCCTCCTCCCTCCTTCACCCCGTCCCTGCTGGGGCTGCGGGCAGAGGATGGGGGGGGGGGCAAAGCAGTGGGGTGCTGCCTGCTTGCCCCCCTGAGCACGCTCTCCCCGGGCAGGACGGGCAGGAGCTGAGGCCGGGTCCCCACTGCCGCATCTACTCGGCGGGTCGGCGCCGGGTCCTGCAGCTGAGCCGCTGCGAGCTGGCCGACGCCGGCACCTACACCTGCGACGCGGGCGACTGCCGGGCCTCCGCCACGCTGCACGTCCAGGGTACAGCCACCCACTTCCTGGGGGCACACACACACCCCCAAACCCTGCGCCCCCCGCACCTCCTCGCCCTCGACCATCCTGGCACCCTGCCCCTCGCCCGCAGAGCGCCAGGTCCACATCGTGCAGGACCTGCAGGACGCCCAGGTGCGGGAGGGTGACAACGCTGTCTTCACCTGCGAGACATCGCATGGGGACGTGAGGGGCGAATGGTTCTGGGACGGGGAGAAAATCAAGGTTTCCAGCACGGTGAAGATACGGCAAGAAGGTGAGAGTGCAGGTGGCCCCACAACTGGTGGTTGGGGCTCGGGGCTGGGAAGGGGCGAATTCAAGCAAGGGGAGTTTGTGTGGGCACCATAGGTGCCCATCACCGACCGTGCCCTTGAGCCAGCCTCTCCCTGCCCAGGGACCCGGCATTTCCTGCTGTTCTGCGGTGTGCGCCCCGAGGACGCGGGACTCATCCGCTTCTCGGCTGGGACGGCCACCTCGGAGGCCAGTCTGCAGGTTGAAGGTACCAGCATGGGGTGTGAGGGCTGGCTGGGCTCCAGCAGCAGGGCTGGGGTGCACCAGGGCCAGCTCATGGGGTCCCCATGGGTGCCTGCTCACCCCATGGTGCCGACAGCTCCCCCCTGCCCGCCAGCGCTGCCCATCCGCATCGTGAAGCCCCTGCGGGACAAGACGGTGCTGGCGCGGCACAAGGCGACGCTGGAGTGCACCGTGTCCCACGCCCGGGGCCGGGTGCGCTGGCTCCGTGGGGACACCGAGATCTTTGCCGGTGACAAGTACGAGATCTGCAACCTGGACTGCTACCGCACACTCATCATCCACCGCGTGGGCCCCGAGGACGAGGACTCGTACACCTGCGATGCCTTCGATGACCGCTCCACCGCCCGGCTCCTCGTGGAGGGTGAGGGGGCACCGGGGGGGGGGTCACCACTGGGGGGCTGGTGGTGCTGCCATGCCTCACAGTGGAGGGACATTGGGCACGCTCTCTCCACACCCCACTGCTTGCAAGGGTCTGAGTGCTGAGGTGGGAGGGGAGCAGGCTGGATACGGGACCAGGGGTAAGTGCCCCCCTTGGCTGGGACACCCCCTTTTGGGTGCCCCAGGGATGCTGCAGCTCTCCCTGACTCCCACTGTCCCCACAGGGAGCTAGGAGCCAGGATGCGGTGCCCAGGGGCTGCACACAGACAGACGGATGCTGCTGCTGAGAGATGGGGTCATGCTTTCCCCGGGATGTAAGGACACACGGACACCATCCCCAGCCTGCTCTGGCCTCAGGGCTCTGCATTAAACAGCATTTTTTTCTGACATGGCTTCTTCCACCCCAGCGAGTCGGGGTCCCGTTAGGAGAAGGGTTGGTGGCAACACTCTGCATCCCACCCAGCATCCCCGGGGAGCCCAGCCCTCGGGCCCCCCCCCCCGTCCCTGCCCCCATCCCCACACGCAGGGCTCCGAAAGGCTCTTTACTGTGTGGCCATGGCCTCAGCAGCGTTTGGCACATTTACAAAAGAGACTGAAAAGGGGGATGGCGGCGCGGCGCTGCGGGGACAGGGGCGCCTGGCAGAAACATGCAGTTCCCGGGGCAGCGGGGCCGGCCGGGCTGGGCTGGAGGGGGCTCCCAAAGCAGGGAGGGTCACCCCAGTCCAGTCTCGGCACCATCCTGCCTGCTTGGCCGTGGGGAAGTCCTGGCTCACTCCGTAATAAATTAATACAAATCACAGCAAGAGAAATATATACAAGGCGGGAGCCTCTGCCCGCAGCGGTGCTCTGGGCAGGGGTTCCTGCCCTGCCCCAGCCAGAGGCTCAGCTTTACCCCAGGGTGCCCCCCTGGCCACTATAAAATCCAGTCGCCAGCAAAACAGCGACGGCCTCTGACGCTGCAGGGGTCCCCGCGTCCCTGAGGCAGCCCAGCCTCTGCCCAAAGGCTGGATCCAGTATCCTGTCTCCCATTAAAACACGCTGGGGGGGGGGATGCATGCGGTGCACCCGGCCAGTGCAGCTCCCGCTGGACAGGCACCACTTGCCAGCATCACCCCAGGAACCACCTGGCCCTGGCAGCCTCTGTCCCAGGACCACCCTGGTCCAGCTCGGAGAAGAGGGGGTGAGGCAAGCCGCTCTGGGGGGCAGGGAGGGTGGCTAGGGCAGGGAGACCTTCTGAGGAGGCAGGTTTTGGGAAGCGCTACCTGGGAGCTGCTCTCAGGGCCAGAGTGGGATGGGGCACACATGCTCAGGGGAGCCCCTGGGGGGGGGGGCAAGGGCTGTGGGACCTGCTCTTTGAGGAAGGGGTGTGGGGCACAGGCACTTGGGGAGTTGCTGGGGGATGCGATGGGGTGGGAGCAGGCGCAGGGAGCTGCTTTCAGGGAAGAGGGGGCTCAAATATGGGGAGGACAATGTTGGGATGCAGGATGAGCGTGCCCGGGCCATGGGGAAACACGCAGCAGTGGGGGTTCAGGGACCCCCCCTGCCCCAGCAGAGCCGCTCGCACCACGTGTCCATGGGTGCTGGTGTTCCCGGTCCTTGGGCTGAGTCCCTGCCGGAGGGCTCCCCCCAGCACCTCCGGGGCCTGTGGGCAGCTGGGGATTGCCCAGCCAAGTCCCACGTGTCCCCAGGAAGGGTCTCCATCCCCAGCCCCGAGGCGCACATGGCCGCCCGGGGCCGAGGGCACAGCCCCGCCTGTCCCAGGGGGGTCTGTCGGAGCAGGCTGGGGTGCTGGTGTCGCTCGAGGTCACTGGGTTGGCTTATACCCGCACGGCAGGGCCGGAGCCCGTGGTGAGGGGCACGGTGGAGCTGCAGTCATAGTCCAGGTCCACCACAGCGTGGGAGCTGGCGATGAGGCTGTTCAGGGACGGTCCCGTCTGCCGCTCTCGGAAACTCTGGATGTAGCTCTGCTCAAGAGAGAGGGGACAGAAAGTGAGGGGGGCTCTGCTCCTGGCCCACTCCATCCCACCCCACCCTAAGCTCTGCAGCAGCCCACCAGAACCAGCCCTGTGCAATCCCACCCACCCCAGTTCTCAGGCCCTGTAGGGGCTGGCCACAGCAAGGTGCACAGCCCTGTCCCTTCCCTGGGCACACATGTCACACCTTGCCCAATCTGCTGCTGCAGCACTTTTGACCACCAACTTACATGAGCTTACAAAGGCTGAAGTGCTCCGTGGTGGGCACGTCCCAGCTCAGCCCCTCCTGAGGTGCTTGGTCACCAGGAAGCCCCAGCCTCATTCCCTCAAGGAGCTTGAATGGTGACTGGCACCCGGGCACCTCTCCGCGCCCCAGCCCACCCAGAGGGAGAATGAAGGGCCACAGGGGCCAGGGGAGATCTCTACCCTGGGCGCGGGACTCACGGGGGAGAGCACGTCCCCATCGAAGCGGCGCACGGGGTTGGGCTTGCGGCGGTAGGCAGGCTCGGGCGGGTGGGCTTTGTGCTGGTGGGGTGGTGGGTGGTGGGGTCTCCGCTTCTTCTTCTTCTCCTTTCGGTCCTCCCGCTGCTTGATGCGCATCAGCTGCACGCGGCGCTGCTGCCGGCTGATGATCACTGCAGGGTAGAGAGGCCTGTGAGCACCGTGGAGCACCCCAGAATCCTCCCCGCACCCAAATCAGCCCAGCTTTGTGCACCCAGGCCTCCCCCTGAGTGCTGTGCCTCCACAGAGCCCTGAACACCTTCTCCGTTCAGGCAAGCCAGGTGCTGAGAACCTCTGCCCCAGTCCCTCCAGCTTGCACACCCACCCCATGCCAGATCCATCTCCCCCAGCCCCCACACACCTTCTGTGTGGGAGTATCCCTCAGCTGTGACCTTCCACTGGACCAGGACACCCAGCATGGTGAGGAGCGGCCAGACGCCCAGGATGACCCAGCTGTACCAGCACACGGGGCGAGCGGGGGCCACCTTGATGCGCTCGTAGATGTACTGCACCAGGAGGAAGAGCTCAATGAAGTAGTCAACGGTGACGGTCATGATGGCACTGCCGAAGACGGCAGTGGAGAGGGTGGTGAAGAAGCGCTGCCACTGCAGGGTGAGGACGGCGAACAGCATCCCCACACCCAGGAGCAACGCGATGGGGATCCACACCGTTGGCGGGTGGTAGAACTGCTCCATCACCACCAGCGTGGCCACCGCCAGCAGTAGCCCCAGGAGCAGCCCCACCATGAAGAGGCCGACGCTGCGCACCAGCATGGTGACCAGCCCACACAGAACCCCGATGCCCAGCCCGATGCCCACTGAGGCCTCCACACTCAGCTGCGTGTCCAGCACCCTCTCCTTATAGCACAGCATGAAGATGATGATGGAGCCGAACATCAGCCCCGTCAGGAACATGACGGCCTTGAAGCAGCGGTAGCCTGTGGAGAGACCACTACAGTCAGGAGGTAGATGGCCAACACCCCCCTGGTTCCCCCTTGCCCTTCTCCCTGCTTGCCCCACCAGCTGCTGGGCTGGCCTGGCTCACCGAAGAAGCAGTAGATGATGCCGAAGAGGCAGCACATGGCGCACACCACCGAGGGCACCACCTGGTAGCGACGCTCGATTTCCTGCTGGCAGCTGTGCCCCCACTCCTGGCCCGGCTCGTGCGGCAGCAGCTTGAACCGCAGCGTCTGCACAGTTGCAGTCATGGCTCTGGGGACTCCCGGGAGAGGCATCAAAATCTCCGCTCCTGCCCCATGGCTCGCCGGCAAAACTGCGCCCCGGCACCCGCCCCGGCTGCTGAGAGAGAGAAAAAGGGGATGGAGGCACCGCTGGCATGTGCCTGATGGCGATGACCACCGCTCAGCACCCAGAGGGTGAAAAAAACCCTCCGGCCCCTCACTACCCGAGTGGGAAGGAAGGGAATGGGGGAACAGCTTCATCGGCGGGGGCACAGACCGTCACCCAACGGGTGGCTGCAGGGGTGCACTGTCCCCAGGGAGCCCGCCCGCGCCCCCAGGGAGCTTCACTACTGGGACACGGCACTTTATAATTTGTCTGCGGCTTCAATTTCCTGCCCCTGGCTCTCCGGCGCCCTTTCCCTGCTCGATTAAAGGGAGACTTCCACTACCTGGTATTTTCTGCCTGTGAAGTAATTATGCTTGGTAATTAAGTCACCCCTCAGTCTTCTATTTTTATAGGCTAAACAGATTGAGCTCTTAAAGCTTGTACTCCAAGGCATTTTCTCCAATCCTCTAATCATATTTCTGGCTATTTTTCATCCCTGCTCTAGCTCCCAGTGTCCTTGTAAAAACAAAGCAGGCTCCTACACTGGATCCAGCCCTCCCACGCCGACCCATGGAACCAGAGGGGGACTGGTTCCTCGCTGGCACTGCCCCTTACCCAAGGGCTCACCCGTAATGCCACGGCCACGCCGGGAGACCGAACAGGCGGTCACCGGGCCCCCTGCAACGCCCACGCAGACGGAGGGGGTTCATAATCCCCCGCAAAGACTGATCCAGCTCCAGCTTAAACCTAATTACAGCGGCCGTCTGCCCACTCCTACCTGGAGCCAGTTTCAGCATCCCTTTGCTCCCCTGGTCCCTTTCTGGGCTCGGTTGGTTTAGGATGGGTTTACTGTCACCATGCCAGCGCCAGCCCTTCCAAATGCCACATTAAAACCGTCGGCTCGGGACGGCTAACAAAACCAGAGCACTGAGAAGGAGGTGGCAAGAGGGCTGCAGTCATGGCTCCCCACCCGCACAGCACCTCGCTGCTGCCCGGGCCGGGCTCCACCAGCACCTCTTCCCCCACCGCCAGCCCTCCTCCCTCTCTCTCCGTCCGGGGAAGGAAACACCAGCCGGGCCAAATCCCCCGGGGAAGCCGAGCAAAGCGCCTAATCCTTTGGGAAGGAAGGAGTGGACAGCCCAGCGCTGGGCCCCTGCCCGCCCCGCCTGAGCCCCCCAGGAGGAAGGGGGAGGGACGCTAAGCAGGATTGGACTTTAACCGGGGAGCCCAGGAGCGACGCGCCGGCCCCTGGCTGCCCCGGCGGAGACCGGGGGGGATGCCGTGCGGGATGAAAGCGGGGTGAAAGCCGAGGGGGGCCGGGGGTGGGGCTGTGGCGCGGCCAGCTTGGCCGGCGTGGGCATGGTGAGGCGTGGGACAGCTGGCAGAGCAGCGAGGCGCCCCTCGACCCACACCGTGCCGGTGCACCGGGGAACCGGTCGCCTGGGAACAACCCGTCTCCGGCAGGGTTGCAGGCAGCGTTGCAGGCAGCTGCCGGCGCCCATTGGCGCGGGCACTGTTGCTAGGGGAGCCCAGCCGCCTGCTCATTGGCGCCGGGACTTACCCACCTGCTGCCGCCCTCCCCGCCGACCCGGGCCCCGCGACGCCCCGGCGAGCTTACCCCCGGCCGAGCCCGGCTCGCACCGCAGCACCGAGGCGGCCAGGAGCCGCAGCAGAAGCAGCAGCGGGAACGGCGGGGCCGCCGCCGCCTCCATGTTGTGCCGCCGCAGCAGCTGCCGGAGCCCACGGAGCGTCTCAGGCAGGCTCCATGCTCGGGGCGCTGCGCTCGGCGGGGAGGGAGGCGGGGAAGGGGGGAGGTGCCGGAGCCGACCCTCCTCCTTCTCCTCCTCCTCCTCCTCACGCCGCCGCCAGGGAGGGGGCTGGGATCCTCCACCGGCACCCGCCGTCCGGGGAGGAGCCGAGGGCACACCGACCCGCCGGAGCGTACCCCACGCGTGGGTACACCTGGCCGGGGGAAAGGCGTATTTGAGGGGTTTTTCGTCTTTTTTTTTTTTTGTCTTTTTTTTTTTTTTTCCGCCCTTCCCCCCGTTCCTTCTGGAGCTGTTACTCCCAAACCAGCCAGTGAGGTCGGAGAAGATGGCTCTCTGCGTGTTCGAAAGGCAACCTTTCTTGGGTGGATTTAGAAGTTAAGCGTGGGGATGCACGCCCCTTTTTCTGTCTCCAGGAGAAAGGGTGGGTGCTTTCTTCCCGGACGGAGGTTCGCTTTTGCGTTCCTCCTCCCACCAAAACAAACGCTTTATAAAGCCACTCTTCTACGAAACATTACTTTTCAAAGAAAGGCTCGTTCAACGAGAATCTTTTGTTGCCTTTCCCACCCTGTTAAACATGCCGCCCGCTCATATAAACACCTTACCACTAAGAAAGGGGCAGAAACTCTGCCCCATGACATGAGGCCTTTGCAGCGCTGGGGCCGGGCTGCAGAAAGCTGAGCAGCACTCATAAAACATCCTCCGCTTCTTGCACGTCTGATACTGCCCCCACCTCCCTAGCAGGGATAAAAATAAATAGCGTAAGTCAAGAATTGGCATTTGAGTCTCCATTTTCCCTTGTGCTGACACCAATTCTACAGTAGGAAAAAAAGTTGCTAGGTGGCCTTTTACAGAGATGGAAACAACAAGCATCTTTCTGCCTGGCATTCCCCTAAACTATTTTTGCAAGTCTCAGAGCAGGAGCTGTAAATCACAAACAAGTACTTAACTAGTGGATGTTAAGTTTAATAGTTTTGTTTCATTTCAGAGATTAGTAAATTGCAGGTTTCCCAGTTGCCGTGTACTAACTTACCTGCTACAGCAGCAGCTGAGATTTCTTCTTGGTCTCCCATGGATCCCTACCCATCTCAAATACCAGGATCAAATATTCAGGAATTTGGTTTAGGTCCTGTTGGTTACTCCATTGCAGACTTTCCCTCAGACTTTCTTTCATCAGAAGGGGAAAGGTGTAGTTTGGTTTGTTTTTAAAGTATTCAACTTAGCTAAGAAAGCACTTCAAAATGTAAAGGAGTTACAAAAGGCTTATAGTGCTGACCTTAAAGTTGAGCTGCAAAGGAAAATACATTTTTCTTCTCTGTCTTGCTACTGCTTTAATGTATAAAAAACATGTATCTTAAGGAGGGATTCATTTTAGGTGGCATTAAAACCTAAGAAAATCTCAACTTTCTTGAAGACAGGAAAACCAGAAGTTGGTCTTTCTGTAATAAACTGGAACCCAAATCTGGGCTGCTGTAAGTCATTAATGGCAAAACTTTACGTGAACACCAACTGAATAAGCATTTTGTTTTGGATCTGTTTAAAAAAAAAAAGAGCCCAACACCAGACAAATAACTGGGAGAAAGAGTTCTTTGTTGAAGACAGTGATTGGACTTTACTTTTGACGGGTCCTACCTCCTGCATGGTGGAAGTTACCCAGTCGTCCTGGCATCACAGCAACTGGGGATAGTTAAAAATCAGAGACAGAGAAAGGGCACATGAAACAGTTGCACTTGCAGCAGGCAGTGGGCAATGGCCGTGCGTGGAGACCAATATCCCAAATCCCCATCACCTTGGGAGAAGAGCAGCACCCATACACAAAACTGGGTTTTGTGCCTTCCCAGAGCGTCAGGCTATCCTATGATGGAATCAATGCCACCACCTGAGTCCCTGGTGGCAACAGGGCAATTGGGTTCCCTGCCCTGTCCTCCCCCTCACCCTAACAGGACCAGCCAGGTGGGGTGGGTGAGCCTGCTCATAAGGCTGCTCGAGGGGAGCAGCAGCTTCTCTTTTGGCTGCTGGCTGCTCCCAGCATTTGGTATCTTGGGGCCCAAGGTCCCACATACTAGGGTCCTACATACTAGGATGTAATATGGCTGCTGCTATCCCTGCTCCCTCCAAGCTTGTTGCTTGTTGCTCTCCCGATCTGACCCTGTCAAACTGCATGGGCAATTTAGGATTGGCAGCATTTTATACCAACAAGGAGAAATAACAGCATGTGAGTGGCCACACCCAAGGAGGAAGCAGCACTTTATACAAGAGGCTAAAAGAAATTAAACCAGCACTGACTGACAAAGGGATATGGACTGAGAGATTTCAAAACAAGACTTTTTCTAAGGGAGGTACCCACCATAAAAAGAGATATTAAGACCAGGTAGACCCACTGGTGACTGATCAGAGCCACACACCAACCTTGCTGCGATGGATGGCTATTCACAAGCATAAACTGCCAAGTTTCATACCACATTAAAGTTCGTCCTTTGCCATGGCACGGACTTGGTATAAAAGTTCATTTTCAGAGTGGAATATTCTTGCCTGGTACCCCCTTTCCTTCTTGACTAGGTCTACCACAATTAGCAGATTGGGTGATATAGACTCAAAGCTAAAACAAAATGAGAAGAGAGACCAGGCCACGGAGGCAGGCAACTAGGGCAGAGACACTTGCCAGTACGCATCTTTGGGGCTTTGACCATAACACCTCAGCTAAAAAGCCATTAATCATGGTCTAAAGCAATGGCAAATCTAGTAGCTGCCAGGAATGCAGTATTCCTCCCTCCCAGAAGATGCCATCTTAAACTAAGGTACTATGTTGTAGGGGAATTTGGAAGAAACTAAAGCTGGGCAACTCTGACAAGAAGTCTTACCCATGTGCTGAGAAAGCTGCCTTCCACCTCTTTTCCAGCCCTGCAAGAATTCCTCCAGCAAAACCAGGGGAGGCAAAACTGTGGCATTCCTGAAATGTCTGATATATGTATATATTTCTGTAAGAAAGTAAAAACCAGTTTTTAAAAAAAAGCAACTAAACTAAACAAAAAAATCCTCAAACCGACAACTTACCAGGATAGCAAAAGCATGATTCTATCCTTCCTCTTAATGGAAGAAAGAGGGATTCCTTTCCATACCGTTGTATGCTCACAGTGCCCAAGTAGGACTCCAAAAACAGAGTCAATACTCCATTTCATTTAAAATTTCTTGCGTAATTCTGGGAAAGTCACAGTCTAGCATTTCCTCAGTTTCTCCTACAATACAAGGAGCAGCGGGAATAATTTTCCTAATTTCATCCTTCCTGGATAGCGTGAAGAAAGCTGCAGCAAGTTTGGGTCCTGGCTGTAGGAAGCAGAAAAGGGAGAAAGCCAGACTGGGAGCCCAGCACTCCCCTCCCAAGTTGTAAGCAGGCCAGCTCTTGCATTCTGCCATTGCCATCATTGATGGAGAAAGGGGAGACATGCAGAGAGACAGGAGGGAAAACAGAAGAGCCCAGCTGTATCTGAGCACCTAGAGATGTCCTCCAGGATAACCTAGACATCCCACCACAGCTGGGAAACTTGGCGTGACTGAAATAATTCAAATGTTTTCTGCATGTTTACTCCTGGATTTCTCCCTCCTACCCCAGTTCACAGCATCCTTCTCTTCCAGCTGCCAGAGCTGTCTGAGCTCCTGTAGAGCTAACATTTAATGACAACTGCAGAAGCTTCTAAAGTGAATTTATTGCCTTATAAAAGACACCCAGGTTTATTTTATGATGAATATCAGTACCAAGACATGCATGTTTATTCCTCTGGGGCAGCGCTGTTTAGTCAAGATGAAGTCACTGGATAGACCGAGGATGTTCTTTGGTGTTTTGTAAAGGGAAGGTAAAGTGAACAGTGAGAAAAAAGTCAACACCAAAACATCCCTACTTCTAAGGCCATGGGGCAAAATAATTTTCCTTCCCAATGTCTCAAATCCACTTCTTCACACTTCCTCTCTCAGCGTTCAACTAGGAAGCAGACTCAAACTAAATACATACAGGGATCCCTGTTCTTTGCCACCCAGTATCACAAGAGAAAATGTTTACAGAAAATCTAGATTGAGTCAGAAATTATAGAAAACAAGCATCATCTGGACACAGGTTCCCTCACTTTCTTCAAAAACCAGACACACTAAGCAAAACATATACATACAACAGCCATAATTAAGATTACAGTTCCTGAGGAAAAATCTGAAGTAATCTCAGCAAGGGATGGGTTTGGTCATGGACTCACCAGGACAAGCTTCAGAAAACCTGGGTTTAGTCTCCATGTCCATCCATCACAGACTCTATAGACAGCACTTGACTTCTCCTTCAACATCAGGTGGTCCTATGTGTCTAGTCTGGGTGGTATTTTCACTCTTCCTTGATCTGCCTTGCCCATTCAGAACATCCTCTCAGCACAAGCTAGTTCAATAGTGGCCTGAGGCTGCATGGTGCTTTCAGGCATTGCTTTGAAAAAAGTTGCTTCTTATGTGCTAAATAATATTTAATGTTTAAAAATAAAACACTGCACTGCTTACGCATTAAGTGGGAAAGTGTTACCATCACCACCTCCTTATCCACAGAGAAGGTGACAGGAAGACAAATCATACCTCTGTTTATATCAGTCAGTTTCCCTGGTGTTGCATAAGGATAATAGCAGATTTTGTTCAAAGTAGTTATTCCCCAAAATATCTCAGCAACCCAACTTTGTCTTCATGGCAGTTTTCTTCCTCTTCTTTCTCTCCCTTCTCCAGATAAACTCTAACATGAACTGAACAGTTAAACCAGCACAATCTGCCGTGCAGGCACAAAAAGGAATGACTTTTCCAGTTTACGTTAAAATCAGTGATCTTTCAGCCTGTGGTTTTAATGCTACTTTTAAGACACACCTAAAAGCAACAATGAAAAGCAAGGCAGACTTTGGTGCTATACAGGAGTCTTCATGCTTATTGGGAAAGCTTTAAGGGTTGAAAAAGGTTGAAAGGCTTAGGATGCTCAGGGAAAGGTTAAGGTTGAATATCAAAGAAAGCTGTTCTTCAGAGCCTAGGAAGCCATGCGAAAGAGCACAGATGTATTATAGGTATTACTGGACACCAGTATGCACATTATTATATTATATTATATTATATTATATTATATTATATTATATTATATTATTATATCATATCATATTAATATATAAGCTGGAGAACTTCCCTGCATAGGCAGGGCTCCAGTGTCACACCTGGAACTGCAACCTCAGCATTTCCAATGTAGCCATTTCCAGTGTCATGACCCCAGTGAGGCTGGTTATGGCGGTCACAAACAGGGCTGGGAGCTTGCAAAAAAAACCCTGGTTTTGTCAAACAGTTATGGTGGTTTTTAACAACATTTTAAGGGATGGAATTGCTGCAACTAATCTAGTGGGGACTACAGAAGGGGAAAGACAGAGAATGGCAATATTTCAGCATTCGCCAGTGCTTGAGATTTTCCACAATACCCAGGGCCAATGTGCCAAGTGCTTCTGCTCCAACAGGGACAATAGGACACACATGCCAGTAACACAATTACACTGAAATCTGGAGACATTACAAGCCAAGGGATCAGAGTGCTACAGGCCAGAGGCTTATGGGCAGAAGTGAGTTGAAGGAGAGAGATTGCTCCCATAGGTTTGCAAGAGGAAAACTAATATTAAAAAAAAAGCATGAAAAATGTCCCGCTGCTATCATTTGAAACAACATTTAAGTTAATGTTAGTGAGATGATGAGGGTAAAGAGCCTTTTCCCAAAGCCTCCTGCTGGCTAGCCACCTCGGGAACAGAGGGGCTGACACTGCTTGAGAAATATCTCACCATAAAAAGTTCTGAAAACATAAAAATAGTTCAGTGGGTTTTTTTGGTGGTGATTCTTGGACTCTGAATGCTTTTCTGGTTACAACTAAACTCCCTGCTACAGCTACCAGAACAGCAGTCATCGCATTTCCCTGCACTGTGTGAGCAAGAGTTTCTCTTTAAAACCTTTGTGACAGCTACCTCGGCAAAGCTGCTTGTCAAATTAACAGTTCTTGGCATTGGAGATGCACCTTATGCCTACCTATTAGTCACCAAAGTCGTATATCAAAGAGAGGAAATATTGAGGCATGGAAATTCAATTGCAAAGGAGGAAGAAGATTACCATATCCAGTGTCTCAAAACAGGAGCCCTTTGCCCAATGATATTGTGAAGGACGATCTGTTATTACAAGAAACGCCAATATTCTGTGGCAATCTAAAGTAATAGCAAAAATTAAGAAGTCATCACAGAGATAAGTATTGAAGTAACACTAAAAAAATCCTTAAGTGAATCAGAATGGTTTGGGTCCAGCCTGACCTTGAATGTTTCCAAGGATGAGACATCTACCACCTCTCCGGGCAACCTGTATCAGTGTTTCGCCACCCTTATTGTAAAAAATTTCTTCCTTATGTCTAGTCTGAAATCATTTAGCTTTTCATCCACCAGTACCTCCAAATCCTCTCCGCAAGCCTACTCTCAATCCCTTCATCCCCCAAACTATATTCATACGAGGGGTTGACCCAACCCAGGTGCAGGACCCTGCACTTGGCCTTGTTGAATCTCATGAGGTTCACATGGGCCCACTTCTTGAGCTTGTCCAGCTCCATCTGGATGGCATGTCATCCCTCAGGTGTGTGAACTGCACCAGTCAGCTTGGTTTTATCTGCAAACTTGCTGAGGGTACACTCCGTCCCACTGTCTGTCACTGATGAAAATACTGAACAGGACTGGTTCCAATACGGACTCTTGAGGTACACCACTTGTCACTGATCTCCATCTGGATATTGAGCCATTGACCCCTATCCTCTGGATGCAACCATCCAACCAATTCTTCATCCACTGAACAGTCCATCCATCAAATCCTTATCTCTCAATTTAGAGAGAAAGACGTTGTGAAACAGTTTTCTTAAAGAGAAATTAAAATAATAGGTTGAATACAGCAAGAAAATATGTTCCCCCTCCTCCTTTTCCTTTCCCCAGGCTGTGAGGTCATAGCCTCAGCTACATCTGTAAAACCAGCAGGCCAATTTGCAAAGCGAGGCACTCCCCTTTCTCCATAGTTTACAGGGACCTGAACAACACAGGAAAAAGGGTAACAGGAGGAGACTTCTCCAACTGCAGTGTTAATCAATCAGGCAGAGCTTCTCTTGAGATAGTGAGGATGCAAGAACAGATGGTGAATGGGTCATGGAGAAGTGATGTGGTTTAGGGTAGTGTCTTTACATGCTACTACACTGCTCCAAGCATCTCTGCACTGCGCAGGTCCCTGGGTACCAAGCAGAGCAAGAAAAGGGTTTTTTTGAAAGAAGTATAAACACAACGTTTATTCATATAGCAGCCAATTCCTGCCTCACTATACACCCCAACCACGGGCGGTTGTTACGCACGCGTAAAATAATTGTAACGTGTTACAATCTGGGTGGCAGGCCACAGAGCATGCAACCTCTGTAGTGTGATTATCCTTCAAGTGAGAACTTGGGTGTACAGAAAAAACATTGCAAAACAGCGTGATCTGTTAGCACTAGTGCAAGCCTGTCATATTCATCCGTATCTTAAATGACGAAGCTCACTTCCACCATTAAAAGCATCACCTAGTCAAGTACTATAGGACTGGAAGGTGTAGAAATAATATCAGAACAGCCTGGTCACATGATTGATACTCTTTAACTAGATTACACACAAGGTAATTACAGATTGAGGTAATTTCTGTGGCGTTTTCAGCATTAAAAAAGAAGGTTCTTTTACCTTTGAAAGCTGCTCAAGATAAAGCATGTTGTAAGCAGGGGTGAAGCCATGCTCAACTAGTTACCATCTGACAAATTTTTGTGGGTGGTTAAGATGCCAGGCAAGACTCACTCTGTCCCGGCAAGACGGGAATCTTTCTTGTACACAGTGTGAAGTGCCACATGATATGGCTCAGTGCCATGACTATTTAGATATTAAAATGGTGGATGTCGAAACTGATCCTGAACGCAATCTGTTACGTGAACTCTGCCTGCTGTCTTCTTGCTGACAGCGCAGGGAGTGGTTCTTGCTGGGATTACGCTGTGTGCTCCTGTTAGCTGCCAAGGAAAGTCAAAAGAAATTAAGGGAGGGAAAAAAGGAAGGTCACCTGTGGGGAAAAGTTGCAGACGGGTGTAACTGGGGAAAAAAAAAAAAAAAAAAGAAGAGTCCTGATAAAGTTTCCTACAAGATTTATGTATTACTAGACATCAATACACAAACAAGTTTATTGTATTTCATGTTCTCTTGAACAGCATCTGTTCAGCCCTTTGTAGCATATAAGAATATATAAATATGCCTGTGAGTTTGCTAGAGACAAATGAGATGACTGAAACTCTGCCTGTACAGGCAAATGAAGTTATTTTTATGGTGGTGCGACAGTGTGAATTGAAGGTCCGGAACAGAGAATAACAACCTGTAGATGGCAGCATTGGTGAACATCACTAGTGAAACCACAACTTCATGTATCCGAGCTGACACTACGATTTTATATGAAGTTTTTATAGCACCTTTCATTGTGAAAAACAGTTTTTCTCATCATTAATTTACTTTTCACGATTTGTGCTTTTTAAATAATTAGTATTTTCTCTCTCATCCCTGTTGGACAAAGCACATTGGCCTGGCAGCAAGAGCTCTCTGAACAAAATGAGAACTCTTTCAGCAGCTCAAGGAAACTCTGGTCAGTGATAAGGGACTCACTGCAATGGGCACTATCTACCTAGAATAAGGAACACTGCTCTTCCTGGAAGAATCATAGTTCACAATAAGTTAGGAGTCTAGTGAAAGCAAAACCTGACGTCCTATTGGTCTGTCAACGCTATTTGAAGAGTGTATATTTTCTTTTGCAGGGAGTCCAAGATTAATTATAAAATGAACAAACTTTTGGTCATACAGAACTACAGAACCTGTTCTCACTTTGGAGTCCATTTCAGTTTCAAACTCCCATGTGCCAGCAGATGGCTGTTGAATTTGCATTGCAAAGAGCACAGGGAATTGATCGGGTTGAACTGTACGCACAGTGATAAACAAACATGACGACACTATTTCTGTGAGCTTCTCTACCCTCTAACCATTAATTCTTACAAACAGCTTTTTGGGCTGGATTTTCCGCTCCTAGCATCTGTTCAGTTTTTCACATGGTCGGCACCTTACAAACCTCTAGTGTCCAGAAGAGAAGCTGAAAGTCTTGATCAGGGGGTCTCATCCTTCTAGGGGACTTCAACCACCCTGACACCTGCTGGATAAATAGCACAGTGAGCTGTAGGCAATCCAGGAGACTCCTGGAGTGCATCAAAGATAACTTCTTAAGCCAAGTAATAAACAGCCCTACCATAGGGGATGTGATACTGGATCTGTTGGTTACGAACATAAGTGAGCTAATTGGCAGCGTCAAGCTTGGAGGCAGCTACAGTGATCATGTGCTGGTGGAGTTCACAGTCCTGAGTGATATGGGTCAGGGAAGAGTAAAGTCAGGACCTTGAATTTTAGGAAAGCAAAATGCCAGGTCTTCAAGGAGTTAGTCAATAGGACCCCCTGGGAAACTGCCCTCAGGGACATGGGAGTAGAACAGAGCTTGCAGGTCTTTAAGGATGCTTTTCTTAGCACACAAGAGCTCTCGATCCCAAGGTGTAAGAAATCAGAAAAAGAGGGAAAGAGACCAACATGGCTGAGTCAAGACCTGCTGGTCAAACTAAAGGGCAAAAAAGAAATGCTTAGGCAGTGGAAGCAGAGACAGGTAGCCTGGGAAGAGTATAGGGACACTGCCCGGTTGTGTAGGGATGGGGTCAGGAAGGCCCCCACAGCTGGAGCTGAACTTGGCAACAGGCGCAAAGAATAATAAGAAGGGCTTCTACAGGTACATCAGCCAGAAAAGGAAAGTCAAAGCAAGCATACCCCCATGATGAATGCACCTGTCAAACTAGTAACAACGGATGAGGAGAAGGCTGAGCTTCTCAACAACATTTTTGCCTCGGTCTTTACTGGCAACCTCCTCACACATCAAGTGTGTGGACCACAAGACAGGGACTGGGGAAGCAAAGTCCCTCCACTGTAAGAGAAGATCATATTTGTGACCACCTGAGCAGCTTGAGCATACAGAAGTCTTTGGAACCTGATGAGATGCACCCTTACCGACCTTACCTCTGTGCCTGGGAAGATCATGGAACAGTCTATCTTTGAAAAGGGGAAATGGAGAAGTGAGAATTATGACTTGCTTCATTTAACAATTCCAAGAAAAAACAAAATTAACAAACCATTTGGGAGCACCTACCAGGTAATTGGGAGGCAATAGAGGCAGCATCGCCTAATGGTCTGAGAGGCTGGAGACTTGTATTATGGTGATACTCTCAGTTCAGCAGCTGATCTGCTGAATAACTTTTCCTCATGCTTTGGTTTTCCCATCTCTAAAAGGGTGGGAATTAATCTTGCTTTCCTCCAAAAAGCTTTCAAGTCCCCCATTAAAGCACGCTAAATAACAGCTACACACTAGTTCCATCAGGTCATCAGTGAGGCGGGCAAAAGCTTCCTCACATTAAAGTCACGGTCTATCTTTACCTTCTTTTATGCACTAAAGGACTTTTAGGATGCACTCCCAGCTCATATGAATGGACACAGTGGACAATTCATACGAATGGGGCACAGTGGGCAATACTGTTTTGCTCTGTACAATCTATGACATGAGAGAAGCTGTGCTGACATCTGTTATTATTGTGAGAAGACACCATAACTCAGGAACTACCCAAAACCAAATGGAAAACAAAGGGAAAACACAACAGGAATGAAGGATATTTAGCAATTGGGCAATAACAAGCCAAAGTGGAAAGTTTAAACTGGCTACTTGCAAACAAAGAGCTTGCACTTTATTTGCCAACACTGAAAGTATGCCAGGGGAAAAAAAAAAGTCTCTAAAGGGGCAATAGCTCTGTGTCTGAGAACATTAGTAGGCGTAGGCTGTAACAGGTTATTAAGCAGCTTCATTTTGAAAAAAACCCAAATATTTATTTCCAAGCTTCTAAAAACTGCGGGCTGAAATAAGACTGTGAGTCCACTTAGTATAAAATATTTGGACTCCTCATTTTTTAACTAAAAGATATGTCTTAGTCTGTGAATAATTTGAAATTAAAAGGCAGCAAGTGATAGCTAATCTGTGGTAATTAACTTCAGCAAGAAGATATGGAAAGGACTTGGTCAAAGACAGACCAAGCAAGTCACTTGGCTCGGAGAGGCGGGTGTGGGGAAATCTGCCCATGCCTCCTCTCTGAAGTGGCTGTATTTGGAATATGAAGGTCTTGTCCCCAGAGGACTAGAGAGGAAAAACAGAGAAGCCACATCCTGTGGCATTTCAGCTGACTGGGAAGCAGAAGCCAGACCTGCTCTTGTTCTCAAGTATTGCAACCTGAAGAGAGACCTAGAGAAACAACAGCCAGGCTCTCAAGCTATCTTCCTGCAGTTCAGACATCCCTTATCACCACCCTCTCCTTTGGCAACATCACTGGCACATCCTCTCTGCGCTGTCTTTTCCAGAAGCAAGGGCACAAAACCCACTGCTTACTTTCTACTCCAGCCCAAACTATCCAGATGTGAGAAGTAGAGTACTTGTTACCATCTCTCCCCTTTATTTTTAGTCCTTTGAAGTGATTAATAAAGGTGATTTGGGACCTAGGGAAAAAAAAAATTGGAAGAGGAGAGATGTGGGAAAAGAGGGAGGGAAGAAGGAGGTCATCTGAGCAATTGACTTTGTTGTTGTGGCAGAAACAAAAAAAGCTCAGGTTCTTAGCACTCAAATTTCCAAGAACCCCGTGATGTTAAAGAGGCCATCTGTGCTCGTCAGTCTTTGCTTAAATATTTACTTTGGATCCATGACTGCCCCTGGCCCAGGCTCTTGGCGGTGTGATGTCACTGTAAAAAGCCAACACCAGACCCCTGGTAGGAGCAGTTGTCATCAGGTTGGCTTCCTGGCACTACCATGGGTTAGTCATCAGCTATCCCGCTCCCCATTATCACACCACCGAGTCCAGAGGAAGTAGGCCAGCTTTTGCCTCTAACCTTCTTATTTCCCTGCTGCCTGAACTAGGAACTCTCCTTTATTTGCTCTGTACCTGTAAGAAAGTATCCAAAAGGACTTTGAAAGAGTTTATAAATTATGGGCATAATCCACTCTGGAAGAGGTGAGAACAAATAGCTTTGAATTCAAAGACCAAACTCATTAGTAACTTGGTATTCCTGGATGGTGTGATATTATCAGAGCTAACTAAGAGTCTTAGAGAAGAATCAAAAATCATTCATCCCATCCCTTAAAATAGGAAGGCAATTAGGAAGAGTAAAGTGAAACTTCCTGATATCTCATGACACAATCCAAGGACCATCATGGCCCACTTAAAGAGCCATAAGTGGCCAGAAACAGAACTGTATTTTCAGTTTATGTGACAATGCTCTACCTGTGCCTGTCTCCTAGTTGTCATTTTCCCTTCCTTCTGAAATCTTTTAAATCTGTTTGTCAGTCTTGATAGAATAGGGCTCAAAGATACAAAATTTGCACAAGTTTCATAAAAATAGAGTGCTCATTGAAGAGAGAAACCTTACTAATATTCCCATAAAAAGGAAGGGAGAGGCAGGACCTGAACTCTTCTTAGACAACAGAGAATCTGTACAGGACCAGATCCAGACTGGGAGTCCCATGTCTATGTAATGTTTCAAAATAGAGCTTTTCTCTTATTAGACACTGAAGATTCTATGTGTAAGCTTCAGATCCATGAGAGAACAGCATTGTTACACCTCTGCCCAGGCAACTATGAGCTAGATCTCTTATAAACCGCAGTCTGACAGCCACACTAAAACAGCAATCCAAGAGTGACTTGTTGAAAGAGCAACTTTCAGAAATGCCTCAGCATTCACTTCTTGAGACCGTGTATTTGAATTATACTGGCAATCAGATAACCATCAAAATAAAGGGCTGGGTTTCTTAAACATCTCAGTGCACTAAGCATGGAAAGACTGGTCCTGGGGGTCACACTTGAGAAACACCCAGCTGCTGGGTATTCACAGCATTAGGAAAGCTGGCCCTGTTTCACTAACATGCGCTATCTATCTGGAAATGTCCCATTTTCCCTTGGGGAAGGTCCTTCCAACAGCCTAAACCAGCCCAATCCCGCTGAGGTGAGGATGGCTCAAAGACAGGTCACAGACTGAATTCCAATGAAGCAGCTGCCCAGGAGCTGGCAAAGAGGATGGACGGTTTGTCCATCCAGGGGACACTGCACAGCACGCTGTTACGGACTGTCTCAGTGTCAGCCCTGCTGGACAGCTTTGTTCCAACATTAGGACAATGCACTGAGGGTTTGCCTTAAGGTTGAGGCTGGAACATGGAGCTGATGATCCACATGGATGGCTAGGAGAGCTTATCCAGAAAAGTGCAGAGTCCAACAAGAAGGGCTGAGACATGGCTGTGCTGCTTGTGCTTTGACAGCAGCCTGTTGTGTGGCTCTGGACACGTTATTTCACCTTTCTGCCTCCTGTGAACAGCAGGTGATGGTGCATGCCTGCATGCTAGCAAATTTCCAGATTGGACCTGCAGAGCTGTTCTGCACATCCCTCACCTCCCCTTCTACCCTCCACTCCCTCTGGCAGAAATCTTTGCAGAAACGCAACAGAGCAGCCATAAATACTAGCACTTCTTCCTCAGTACAAGTTCAAGCTGGCCTGAGAGCAGAATTTAAAATATAATTTTAAAAGCAAGCAACATATTCTTAAATACAGACCATAAAGAGACAAGGGCCTGGCCCCTGGCACAGCTGGGAACTGAACTGCAATTACTGCCAGGTGAGGTCAGCAATTTGTTGTTTCATCGGAAACAGAGAGGAAAAGGCAACCCTATGCCAAATTCATTCAGGTACCACCTGGGCTGCTTGAATGATTTCCAGTGTCTTCCAGGTTCTATCCCCTCTTTCTCCATGCTCATCGCTGCCCGCCTTCCTGCATCTTTTACACCAGCTCTGCCAGAGTATACAAGAGTTCCTTGTCACCAAGTCCTCCTCCTTGCTCCCTTATAATGAAAAACAGCTGTGGCAGGCATGTCCCAAACAAAGCCTTACACATTCCTGGTGGAACTGCCTCCTCACCGCCAAAACCCCCAGACTTTATATTTACTACAGAAAATTCAAAACACAGCCACTTTTCCTCCTCCAAGCTGTAATTTCCTCCCTGACAGGCCCATCAAATTTAAGATTTCACGTACTATTCTTATCTCAAGTCCCTGCTTCCCCCCTGCCCCACCACATAGCAAAGCTGACAGCCCTCCAGCACCGTGAACATTGCTATAAGTAGCTTCTGTGGAGCAGAGGAGCACATTCTTCCTTCTCCAAAAAAGACCGCAGAGGGTGAAGTAGAGATAGGAAAATCACTGTGGCACAACGAGAATCCATCTGAACTGTACTAGACCTTCTCACCAGGTGGACCACTGTTTAAAAACAGGCAGGTGGTGAACACCTCTCCTCTCTCATTTGTGTTTTATTTTGCATCCTATTTTCTGATGATTTTGCCCCAAAACTACTATAGCAAAAGTCAGAGTGAAAGTCTGGGTTTGGGATATTTTAGGTCCAGTTCTGCAAACTGAAGAAGTCTGGGTGATTCTGTTTAGGTTTCAGAAAAAAAAAAAGTGATATGTGCATACTGTGAACAAAAGATCAATGAGCATTTTACCCCCTCGGTTTGGCTGTAAAAGCCAAGTCTCAGACTGGATCTGTGCTAGCAAAAAAACAATTAAACCGATTTTTGTAGATTGCACTCAGAGAAACCTGGAGACAACATGCATTGATCTGAACCCCTCCATCATAAACCCCAGTGAGTTATCATCTGTAATTTTTACTACTCGAAAGAGGAAAAAATAACTATATGCAAGCCATTGACATAGCCAAGACAAAACAGGATGACTTCAGGCACCAGCAGTATGTGTCGATGTATTCTGTTGCAATGTGGTGACTTTAAGTACTAAAGTAATCTCTGAATGAACAAGCTTGAGTCTCATGAAGGCCCCAGCTGCCATACAGGGGCTTCAGGTAGGTTTTAGGGTCCTTTCTTCTCATAGCTGATAACTTCCACCCACCACTACCATGCTGCTCCTCTTCCTCACTCCCAGCAGAAACTGGCATCAGCAGAGGTGTGAGTAAGGCTCTTCTCAGCTACTGCTGAGGACGAGGTAGGTGATGGAGCTCAGAAGAAGCCTCCCATAAGCAGGATTCAACTCTGCCAGCCACAGACTGCAGTCTGGAATGGTACGGGGAGCACAAGTCTATATATTTGGCAAGATTTATGCAGCTTTTTGCAGAGAAGGTTTCCTGTGCAGGCCATGCTCATCCCTCTAGTCTAGACCAAGCCTTAAAACATGCTCCTGTGAAGCTGAGGTCTTGTCTGCCTTTTTGCTGCTCAATTCTTCTCCTGTCCAGCAATCTTTGTTATAAGAACAAGGGCAACCTGAGCTACCAACAGCCTCAGTAATGGGGAGAAGGAGTGGTCACCAGCCAGGGGAAAGCAGTAGTGCTGTACTTTCTTTCCCAACCATTTTTCACCAGTTGTCTGAGCTCCAGGTCAGCAATTTAAGTGATCAAAATTTGTTCTAACATTATACAAACAAGTGAGAGAAACTCTGAAAGCAAAGCCCAGCAAAGGAAGGTCAAAAATCAGCCTTTTCTCCCACGAGACACTTATTGAGGATATTACGTCTTGAATAGCCTGTATGTATTAAGACTACCTCAAGGCCTGCTCTCCTGCAAGCCAGCTTCAGGCACTAATTTCCATAGCACTGGAATTCTTGAGGCTTAGAAAGGCAAGCCTTCTGTCAGTCTGACAGCCAAAGAACAAGTTTTCCTGCTGTTTAACTCCTACCTGGTTCTCTTTCTCAGCCCAGCAACTTTGCTGTGTAGGCAGCATACTAGATCATGCACCACAGAGCAATCATTGCCCTGCCACATCCCTACTCCAGCTGATCAGCAAATCACTCAGATATCCCAGGAAGGTCAGTCTCACCAGAGTACCTAGAGACCATAAGTAGCAAACACAAGCCTTCCTGGGACTCACTAGAGCTTGTACCTGCAGCTATATTTTTCTCAAGTAGGGCAATCCCAGCCCCATCCACAAATATCTCGAAGTTCAATTCCCACTGGGGTTCTTGGCCAATTTACTGCAGTGAGTTGATGAGTCTGTTAGAAGTCCCTTGAGGGATGGTTTGGAAATATTTCCTCCTACCCACCCTCCCAACACATTTTCACAAACTACTGTCAAACCCTGATATTTGCAACAGACGGGAGTGCATAAATATAATGATATTTTAGTACCAGAGCTTATGAAGCTTCCCTAATTTCTTGCCTAATACAAACCTACCAATAAGATGGGATCAGGACAGCCCATTCTGCATTGGCAAGAGATGCTCGCTTGACCTCTGGCTAGAGCATTGCTGTGGCCACAAGCAATCTGCCTACTCCAGTGCCTCTGAGCCACCAGGTGGGTGGCCTTAGGGAATGACTGAGTCAGAGGTAGTTTCTGGCCACCAGCTGGCAATCAAAGCCAATCTCAGCAAAATCTACATAGGATGCAGTAGTCATTTGTCCTATGATTTCCTGTGTTACAAACAACTGTATTGCTCTTTAATATACAGGCAGGGCTGCTGTATGTTTTTTAAGTCTCCCTGCACACATCATCTCTAGCACCCAGCTGTGCTCTCTGGAAGATTCCTGGTAACTTTCCTGAGATCAGATAGGTAGAATAAGTGGGAAGAGGAAGAGGAGCAAAACCTCTTCATGATCTTTATAGAGACATCTGTACTGTGATTCTTTTTTACAGGACCAGATCTATAGCACTACTGAAAGAGAATGACCAGGGAATGTAAACAGCCTGGAATAAAGACTTAATACAGCAGCATCTTCAGTGACATGACTGAGGTGAAAGCAGTGATGTGCTTGCAGGCCTGTGTGAGGATGATCTGAACACATGGAGGCTACAGAATGCAGGTGCAGCCGTACTCCCCAGCCCTCCTGAGTTCCCAGCACCAGGCAGGTTTCTACTATACACAGTAGGGGATGCAAAATCCTTTCTCAAATCACATGCGGTCCCTTTCCACAGTCAATTACTTCAGCAGCTGAAATGTCTGCAATTAATTTGTGCAGGAAACTGCTGCATCTCACCTCCTATTTCAGCAGGAGATTTGTGGGGTTGAAGAAAGGCAGGAGCAGCTGCTGCTCTATTTTGAGAGGAAAGCGTGCAGGACAGTTATCTGCAGGAAAGAAGTTTTAGAATGGGTCAAGACAAAAAAAAATAAATGGCGAAGGTTGGGTGACTTCAAACTGTAATCATAGTAGGCTTCTTGATCTTTGACTACCCTTGTAAGTTAACCTATGTGCAACCTCTTCCCTAAAACCTTGTAAAATCCCATAAAATGTATCTATCATGTTCTTCCAACAAAGGAGGGCTTATCCTGGCACAGAATACTAGCACTTCAGTCCTTCAGAGCAGCATTAAACCTACAGGTCACTTCAGTCCAGACACAACCCTCAGAGCCATCCCTGCTGATATTTGGGGCAGATTCTGGAGTTCTGCTCTTTTTGAAAGATATATATATTCAATACTTGCAAGTAAGGATGAATGATAAGACACACAGAAGGAATAGGAAAGACCCACCATTTCCAGGAGAGAATGGGGAAAAAGAGAAGAGGCTGTTACGTTTCTCTGAATAACTATGCCACTTTGTTGAGCCACAAGAACTCCCTTCTACAAAGTGCTAGAGGCTATTTGGTCACAACCAATGCCATTTAATCAGGTCACGTTTGGAAGAATGGTAAGAGATCATGATAATGTCTGCTGGGGATCTCTTGCAGCTGTAATAGTTTTAGGTGATCTAGTTTTATAACTTAACATGTACAGGCACAAACACATGTAATTCCTGTTGCAGAACCTGTCCATCCTTGGGGCAGTACACAGGGACAGTCCTTAGTGTAGAGCAGCGCCCTGGAAAGCTTACAGAGAAGCTGGAGAGCCCAAACCAAGTCCACTGAGAAGTTTGCCCTCCATCTTTCTCAGGTGGCATAGCATGGCATGGGGACACCAAGGCTGAGGTTGCTTCCAGAAGGCAGATTGTCAAACTGGCCATACCTCACAGCCAACTGCTGGTATTCAACAGCTCAAGTGCCAAGGAGGCACTGGCTCCTGGTAGCAAGTCCTCGCAAACAAGTATTTAAGTGATTTACATGCAATTTAATCCAATGAAATTTCTGCATTACCTCCTCCCTAAACTTTCAAGAAATCATGAATTTCCATGGATTTTTTTTTTCCAATTATCATTAGGGGTCACATTTCCCAGCACATCTACTCATCCTTAAACTTCCAGATGAAAGCTTTGGTCCTTAAGTGATCATCTTACTTCTTTAGCTGGATGGAACTGCTAAGGTGAAATGCAAGAATTGGCAGACTAGTTTGACCAGGGCCTAGCATTTAACATTTACTTTCTCTTGAGGAACCAGCAATCAAAGTGCATGAAAGAAGTTCTTGGTCTAGTTGTAGAGCCAACAATCCTGAATTCTCAAAGTACACAGCCCACGTGTCGTCTAACCTGCAGTAACTGTCCATAAGCATGCTCTTATTCCCTGGCACAGACAAAATGATTCAGTTTAGATTCTCCTTCTTAGGCTGCTTCTTCTGTTCCTGCAAACAAAGATATTTTAGAAGTACACAACTCCAAAGCAAGTGTTGGTTACACATATCTTGTGAGACATGGAGTTTTGGTGCTGGGGCACAGGGCTCTGCCCTTGATGAAGACACACAGTACTGCTTCCAGTGGTCTCCACCTGCAGGACAAACGTCTGCACTGTGAAAAGCAAAGGTCAGTGAAGAAAAGTGTGAGGGGCTACCCTAACAAGGGAGAGGGAAAATAATAAATCAAACAAGTCTATTCAAAAAGAGGAGCAACTGACTAGGCAAGACATTGAAGAAAAGGGTCAGGACTTGAACTAAACCACAAACTAAGCAAGAGCCAGGAGAGCAGGCCCAATTGCCATAATTTGTCTAGAGAAGGTCAATCTTATTCTAGGACTTCAGGAGCGATATAAATTTGGTACTAGAAAAAAAAAAGCCAAACATGCTGCCACTGGTCTGTGCAAACATGAATGATATGGAGAACACTTGCTATTTCTCACAATGCAAGAGCTGATGTGGGATAAGGGGGGTGGGAGCAGTGGTTAAATTGCCAGGCAAACACATCTGAGACAAGCTGTGGGAAATATGTTTTTTGTGTGGATAGCACGTAAATTGAGGAACTCAATGTCACCAGATGCTTTGAAGATTAACCATAAAATTTGTCTAACCTCTTTTTCAGCCAATTGAATTAGTTTATCAGCGTCTATTAAATGTGATGATATAGATGTAACCTCCAGTGCAGGAAGTTTTTAAACCACTGATTGCTGAAAGCTGAGAGTGCCTTATGGAATAAGCATACCCCAATTTTTATATTTTCCCTATTCATTACTGGCCATATGAGACACCTGACACTGGGCTGAACTGGGTTGTATGAGTTGGTATTAAAGTGTTTTTCTAACAATTACGAATCTCTACTTTAGCAGAGTTTTAATGTCTTCCAATTCTCTTTCACCCAGAATGTGATCTAGTGAAAGGAAAATTAATAATATTGATAGTTTAGGAGTCATAATAAAGAAAAAAGTTAGAACACCCTTGTTTTGCCTCCCAGTAATAAAATTAGGAAGCTATGGTAAAACACCTTAAATATGTAACCTTTCTAAACTAAAGCTTGTTGTTCAATTTGTTATCCACCTGGAAAAGAATATAAAAGACTAAATTTATAATAAGCAAGATTTCAGTTAATCATTGCAATAACACTTTATAATTATGAAGTTAGTCAAATACTACAGTAGTCAACTGAGACTGTAGAATCTTCTTCATGTAGGACTTCAGGAACAGGTATAGATAAATCATTGTCCGGATGTCTAGGTATGGTCTATGGGATGGTCTGTGATGCTACCTCCATTCACAGAAAGAATTTCACAGTTTTATCAAGTCTTTTCCAGTCTGCGTGTCTTGGACTCCTGTGGATTCAAGATGCCAAGAACAAAATCAGTGAGGACTAAAGAAAACAAAGGGCAGACCAGGTAATAGACAAGGGCAGTCAGAGTTGCCCTTAGAGAATGATTAATTTGACCAAGTTGGTATTTCTAAAACCTTGTGACAATATTCAAAACAATTGTTATAGCCTGTTTTAGAAAGACTCAGCAGCAAGAGAGGAGGGAAAGCTGCATTTGATGATAATAAGTTGCTATGGAAAAAACAGAATTGATATAACTCTTTCCAGCAATGCAAGTCCCATGTTCACTGTGAGACCTCCACAGTTAAAAACCTTGCAGCTCCCCCGTTTCATGCCCACCAGACAAAAAATAACACTTCGCTGCTAGTCAAGAGCTATGCGTAGGCTGACCAGCTGCCTAGCACATGCAGCTGGCCAGCCCACATCGTGCTGGTTTGGCAAAACAGATACTGGGACAGTGTCACAGCTGAGTTCTGCTGGTCTTTCCCCAGTTAGGGCACCAACTGGGATGATTTGACAAGAGTCAATCTAAGGTGCATCTAAGCACCTACATTTCAAAATAGAGGGCCTTCCATTACCACTGACAAAGACATAGCAAGCTCAAGTGGTCACATACTGAAATCTCAACTAGCAATGGAGTACACATTTTTAACCCTATCCCAGGACTTCTTAGGTTATTTTTGCCCTTACTGTCACTGCAAATCACCTTCAAAGAAGGGTGCATCAGACTCAGCTGGACATTCTTCCTGTCCTACAGCAGCCTCCAGTTCCCCAGCATCTGGCTCACTTCTGGCACAGGTTTCTTCTCTGTATTGGCAACCATGGTGCTTGTAGCTAATGATCTATTAGCTATAATTAAACAGCAGGTGTTGCATTGGAAATCAGCTGCTATAATCTGTTGTAGTAAAATGATGAAAACATCATTTGAGTCAGATGGTGCAGAGAACCATGGGTTACAGGACAACAGATTAAATTATGGATGATATTCACTAGGTGCAATAACATAGCTGGGTTAAGTTTCAGGGCTTGATCCAGAGTGCAAAATATTGAAGTCCAAATTACCTTCAGTGGCACTGGGCCAGACCAGTAGCATTTGCTATCTTACAGTATGGATGCGCTCACTAAAATCAGTGCGTGGCACTTCCTGAGGCCATGGCAAGTGATAGCTCGCAGAACTGTGGGCATGACAGGAAAAGTACAGGCCAAAACAGACAAGCAAGCAAGAAAGAAACTTTGTCATGTCCCCTCTCTCTGCAAAGTTTGTCTGCTCCACTTGAGACTGAGCTCCATGTGGATTCCTACTCATTCACAAAGGAAGATCTCAAAAATTGCCAGCATGCACCCTGGGCAATAGCACTTTAACCTCTTACAGCAAAGCCAAACGATAGGCAGCTTTAGTCACCAACGGCTGCAAACACAGCCCCTCTCACCACTGCTGTGCTTGCTTCAAAACTGTATCATCCTCTGCCTCCTCACTGAGCACGGGAAGGATGTGGTTCACCAAGAATCATTTTCCAAATTCATCCCAATTGCTCAATTAATTATCCTTTAGCTTCCACATGAGGAACCAGTTTCTACCTTCTGCAACAGCTCTATTTTTAGTAAAGCATCAATTTTCTCTGTTTTGTTATCCCTTACTCACTGTTAGTCCTGCCCACACAACAAATCTGGCATTGATCGCTTGTGGTAGACAAATATTTTTGGCTTACACTATGAAAGAGGCAAGAGGAAGGGTGTAGAGAAAAGGAGTCTTAATAACCAGAAAGAGCGTCACTGTAAATCTCTCACATGGAGAAAGCAAACTTAACTGAAAGAAGAAACAGGAAAAAAAAATTATTAGGATGTAAAAGTGAATGGGTGTTTGTGAATATAAATCTGCGTAAGTGACGAGCATCTCTCAGCTTCTGCCAGTGCAAATTCGGATCAGCAAATTCAAGTCCATATAAAGGGAGGCTTCCGTTTAATTAGTGTTCCCAGTGTGCCAAAGATGGCCCTGGCTGCTGCCCAAGATGATCCCTTCCTACGAAACCATGAACCTAGATCAAAAAGAGAGATAAGACTGATAGGTCATTTCACAGGCACTTTAAATCCTCATACCAATTTTTGGCTCTGAAAAGCTGTCACACCAGGAACTGATCCTACCTGAGATCTCACCTCTGTGTTAACTGCTTTCCTGCCTGGCTGAAATGAAAATAGGTACTAGGGTTACTAATGTGGTCCAGATACAGTATACTCAAGAAAATACTTCTCTGAGTGATGATCCTGTTACTTGGATGGGAAAAAGGGAGAAGTAAAAAGGAAACATCCTCCTTGTTTACATTAATCCACCTACAACGCTGCTGTCACGTGAAGTGAGTGGCTTTAAGGCACAGTCCAGCTCTGCATATTATATGCAAGCTCTGTCACCCTAAATGGGTGACACCTGGCACCACGTGGCTCCAGCTGCAGCCACCCCTCAATAGAAATCTTCAGAAACTATTATGCATAGTCTCAGCCTCTAATTCCAGGTCTTGTTCCTCACGTAGGTCACTTGCTTTCCTTAAAGAAGGTCTGAAGTTGAATCCAGAGCTGGACTAGATGCAAGTGATGAGGCAGCATAAACTGCTTGACATCATAGTGCCTCTGCTTCATCATCAGAATTTAATCCTCACAACTCGTAACCTAGATCTTCATTGAGACTGCCTGAGCTGGGCAAAGTAACACAAAGCAGCACGACCAGCCCTCTTTGACCTGCATGCTCTATAATGGTAAAAGGCAAAAGATACTGAAAATGGTAAAAACTAGCTGGAAACTGGTCTAAAGCCCTATGTTTCTGAGCTTCAGCCTGCTTTATATAAGCCCATCCACAACACTAGCTCTCTTTTATGAACTGTGTGAAGAGTTCCAGAGCCTTCAAGCACCTTAAGCTTACTGCTATCCTTAAACCCCAGCAGGTGAGAAGCAAGGGACCTCTCAAAATTATGCAAACCAAAGAAAGACTGAAACTTGATGACAGCAGTTTATTGTACCCAGGACAGCAAGGAGCAGAGTCGTCTCTGGCTGAAAAGGTCATTAATGCTATAGGTCTTGTAATAGACTGAGGAACCCATAGCAGAATAGGAGGCAAAGGCCCCAGGAAAGGCTGAAGGGACAAAATAGGAGTGCAAACTATTCATAAACTGCTTATCGCTGTAAAAATACATGCCTATGACTTTTATCCCTCAGTCATGATTTTGATTCATGCTAGCCCTGGATGTGATCTCCAGTCACAGTGTGTGCATGAAAGGAAAATAATCCTCATTTGATCTGGAAATCTCATACTCCTGATCCCAACTGCTGCTCTGGGACTGCTGAAAGAAACAACTCCTTCCAGCCAGGCCAGGTGTTTAAATAGCTCAAAGTGGAATTCACTGCCCTGAGCCACAGTTGCTAAACTTGGACATCAGCCAGTGCCCCAGACTATTAACCATTCCAATAACCCCATCAGCATTGTTGTCATCTTCTTCTAGGAAACAGAGGTGCTTGAACCAGACAGATGAACAATAGAAACTGAATAAGAGAGATGCCTACGATCATTCCAAATACACAAGCTGTCTACAGCTATGAGTGCGTCCATCCCTTCCAATATAAAGGAGAGAGGGAAGGTAAACCCTGTGGCAAGACATTTATCTTAGTGATAGGCTCCAAAGGAGTTTTCAGGAAAGGAGCACAGTTTGGGAGGCAAATTAACAACCCAGCACAGCTTCCAGGACTGCTGTCAGTAGCTAGGAGGAGTGGGAACAGAAGGTTATTAGTCTCCACCTAGAAGTCTGCCCCAGAGCCCCAGGCCAAACGCTTCTGCCTACCATCCACTCCCCTAGGTGCGGCCAAACCCGCCGGTACCGCCGCACCCGCGCCAGCTCTGTGCAGGGTTCATAGGCACTGGTGGAGCCCTCTCCCATCATCCCTCCCTCTGCATCATCAAACAAAAAAACCCAAGATAAGATAATACTGGCACATTTTTCTTCTGGACTCCCATGCTCCCAAGTAAACACCAGTTCAGCAGGGGTTTATTTTGTTG
>JAOXNO010000041.1:48263823-48278942 GCA_028565335.1 Limnodromus scolopaceus
GATAATACTGGCACATTTTTCTTCTGGACTCCCATGCTCCCAAGTAAACACCAGTTCAGCAGGGGTTTATTTTGTTGTTCACCTTAAGCAAAGAAAAACTGACCTGTTAGGGATTCTGCAAAGAAGAGCTGAAGCTAATGGAAGGTAAGAGCAGAAAACTGTTTTGAGGAGCCTGTGTCCCATATAGAGGACAAGCCAGCCTCCACAGTACAGAGGGAGGATATTGTTTAAGGGAGGTTGCTCAGAAGCCTTCAATGGAGTTTTCAATTATGGTCTCCCCAGGTCCTCTTAGGTATGGCATCAGTTCCTCTTAGGTCCTATTTTTCCCCATCTGTTAAAAAGGGGTAGCAAAGTATCTCACTTCTCCACATCCCTTTTGTCTGGCCATATTGTTTGCCTGCAGTTCAAGTCTGGTTGCAGTCTTAGTTAAGACCTGAAGAGGCCATGGGTTCACAGTAGATCTGAGTTTAACCCAAGCTGCTTAAGACACCTAGGGAGGCAAACAGAGATCTCTTCCTATGTTCAGATTTGCATTTCTCTTGTTCCCAAGGAGCAGCACCTCTGCAGAGCTCCTGCTGCGGTACCATCCATTCCCACTGTGCAACCACTCCCAGGAGAAGGAGTCTAGCTTTCTGGAAAAGCTATCCCTCCACCTCAGCAGAGCAGAGGCTTTAGTCTTTGCTTCCTCCACAGGCACCACACCTAGAATTTAAATTATACTCCAGAAGGTGGGGAATTTTAGTTTCCATTCCCCCCCCCGTTTTAACCTTTTGCTAGGGTGTGGAAAGTGAATAATCCCAACTGAGCATTCCTTACCTAATGAACTTACAGTTGCCTGCTTAATTAGATATTTAATAAATGTGACTTAATTATCTCTTAACGAGATTGCTTTATTAATGCCCATGGCCATAGCCTTTCAGGGCTCTTGATCTTGTCAGATCTCAAAAGCTAGGCTGAGTCAACACTTGAATAAACAGCTGCCAATAAAATACCTTGTGCTGCCAGAGGTGGCATTTGAATTTTACTAGTTGATTGCCTTCCCAGGTTAAGCTCTGTACCTTCGCACAGTGCCAGCTTTGCTCTTACAGGTTCTCCTTCTGCACGAGACGCAAAGTGGAGAACCAATCACTTTTGACACAGCTCACAGCAGGCAAAGTTTTAGAGGTCTTACTGGCCAGGCCAAACTCCAGCTGGAGTAATTATAGTTCCCTTTACTTCAGTTTTCACCAGTTCTCCACTTCTGAAGAGCTGTTGTGAGACGCTGCCATATACTGTTACGACCTGTCAACATGACAGACTTTTGGCATCTTCTTAGGTACCTGAAGTACCTATAAAACACTCCTTGGCCATCTAGCACTCTTATTACTATTAATATTAGAAGAGAAGCACGTATGGACAGCTCTCATTTCAATTCTCAAATGGCTTTTTTCAGTTGTAAGCAACTCCATTAAACTTTAACCTTTTCAGGTGGAATTTTGCCCTTCTGGTTTGTGCCTAATATTTTTGGAAAGTTTGGTTCAGCTGTTTTTTAGTTTTAAGGCAGTGATTAGGCAGGGAAACATACAACTGTTGCTATGATTTAAAAGTTAAAATAAATATTCTGTCACCTTGTCTTGAGCAATCCCGCACTTCACCAAGAAAAGAGAACTTTTAAAGTTGGCTCAGACATGCACTTGTTAGTTTTCCAGTAAAAACACATCTCAAATTAGCTGAATCACATTAATGCCTACTGAGCTAACCTACCCAGAATCTGCTACTTAAAATCCAGGAACATATCCAGAGATGAGTCTCTTAGGCAATAACCACTCAATAGCAGCAATGGTGATAGAGGTCATGGCCCTTGAATGCCAGAAAAGACTTTTTGCAGAGCCTGTTCTTCAGGTCAAAGGAAGGTGGTTTAAAGGAAACGTTGCATCCAACATCTGAAGAGACTAAAAGGGTGCTGGGGAACAGACTGTTCCTGATTTTTCTTTGTTGAGAAAGTAAAAAAGCAAGCAACACCCTCCCACCCCCAACAAGTCATGCTGTTAACTCAGTACAGAGCAAGAAGTGGAAATAGATGAACCAGTTCAACAGAAAATACAGCAACCCCTGGGGAACAAACGCCTGATGAAGTGACACCTCAAACGGGGTCTGTAGCTGACAGAACAACTGCATGAAGCCACAGGTTCAACACAAGACTCTCATCCATCTAGCAGAAAGAGAGTAGATATTAGACAACATTAGACAACAAAAAGTCTTCCTTTTTTTTTTTTGCCATGTCTACCCACATCCCAGACAAGGCTAGAAATAGACTTTTACGAAAATCCATGTATTTTAGGACCTTGTACTCAGCAGACCATCTCTGGTCCTTTCAAGGCATGGTGAGCCTTGGTACTGTGTTCTCTCTCCTGCAATTTGAAATACCCAGTGTTTCTTACATGCAAAACAACTGCAACCAACCCTGTACACATTTTCTCCTGGTCTGCCACAAAATGAAGGCGTGTTTCCTGGCATGCAGTTTGTTGCTCTTCCAAACCGCCCCGAGCGGTCTGCTCAGCGTTACAGCCACTGCAGACTGCTGCGGTGCAGCATGCCGAGGAAATGTCCTGGAACAGTTTTATTTGGAGCTGACATCTCTGATGGGGAGCCGATGCCTCATGGAAAGCTTCAAAGCCGAACTGACACTACCTCTAGAGCAGGACAGCTTCTGTTTCCTTCCCCCCTTACCACGGATCCTTCTTCTTGTATAAAGCCAGCAGAAGCCGTATTGTCAGGGATGGGGTGGGAAGCAGTAAACTGTAAACCAGAGGCCCAGCCACTTCTCTTGACTTCACCAGTCTTCTTCTCTGCCTCCCTAAGTTAGTTGCCACTTCTCTGCATTCTCTCACTTTCCTACCCCAAAGATGTCTAGTCTGTACAGGTCACAAGCTCTTTAGGCCATGGGCAGCACCTCAATATATGTATGCTACCAGCTTAATGCAATGGGGACCATGACTAAAATATTTTAAATAATTAAATATCAACTATTAAAAGCCATATTGTGTGGGAGGGGCTGGTCATCTCTTCTTTTTATATTCTTGAAGGGTAAATGATTTGTAGCACATCCCTGCATCAAGTACTCTGGATAGTGCAACATTAAGGAAACATCTGCTCTTCTCTCCCAAGATCTAAAAGCACCTCTGGCCTTTGGGTGACAGCGACAGAAGGATGGAGAATGGACCCCACCAGAAAGGTGTTTCAGAGTATGAGCAGCAAGGCTGGCTCTTGTAACTTGAATTGACTTGTCACCCATTCCCAAGTACCCACTGCAGGAAACTGTCAGTGCCAGTAACACAAATGTTAGAAGACTACAGGCCCTAAGTGACCCTCTAGCCCTGTCTCCAAACCCACCAAGCCAATGGGATCATCCCCTCTAGCTTCAAGCGGCCTGCATTCTTTACAGCAGTTGTATCATGATACGTGGCACAGCTTACTAGTGACATTTTCAGGTGCACCTAAATCTCCTAGGCTGGCAACAACGTCAAGCACCACAGCCTAGCACATGAAACCCAGGTTCACCAGCGTGTTTGTTTATACTGCACTGTATCTGGGATGAACAGGGTGTAGCCATTCTCCCCTCCGTGCTCTCACCCACCCCATAGCCACTGCTTTGTCAGCTGTCCTGGTTCATGCTTCCAGCCAGTCTTACAAGCAAGAGGAGAAACTGGTGCCCTTCATCAGCCTGCCCATGCAAGGCTTCCTGAGCAGGTAAGCCAAAGTTCGACAGACACAGTGCTCAATAAGAAACTTCAAGGACCTGTCTCCTCTTCCTCCTGATCTCTGCTTTTACTGTAGCTTGCTGAACGCTCACGCTTTCCGCCCTTCCCTGGCTCTGGTGAATACAGCTGTGATAGCCACAGAGCAAGAACAGCTGGCCCAAAAGCAAGTAGCAGCAGCCCCCTCAGCTCACTTTCAGTTCTCCTATCCCCCTGTCTTCGGAGCCAAAGGAGGAACCCTGCCCTGACACCGAAGCTAGAAAATCAGCGTTTCGCCCTCCCTTGAGCTGCCTGCGCACACAGATCATCACCTGGAGAGCAGCATCACGGGCGAGCAGCAGCTCTGGCCCCACAAGCACTGCGCCACCAGCACGCACACAGGGAAGAGGAAGTTGTTATCGGGCCCCAGTAACACAAAACAGCTGCTGCTTGGCTCGGGCAGCCACGGCTCACCCCTGCTCGGGGCTGAGCAGCAGCTGTGCTCAGGAAACCTTCTGCTATAGCTTGTGTGAATGAGGAGGCACCTCAGGAGGTCCCAGTGAAATCAGCATCTGAAATCTTCATTTGCCCAAGCTGTTTCAGCAAATCGGCTCCGAGACTTCACTAGCATGGCCGTTCTCTTAAGACACTCTTTCTTCTCTAGGTTTTGCTGGCTCAAATAGGTGATGCTGCAGCACATGCCCAGCACATCACAGCTGTAGCTGAAATGTATTGGCCAGGAACTTTGGAAACCTTGGAGATTAAAAAAAAAAAAAAAAAGAAGAAAAAAAAAAAGTAGTCTCAGCCTTCCAGTGACCTGCTTGGCACCTCAGCCCCAACTCAACCTGCAGCACAGGTTGCTCCATCTGTGGCACACCCTTGCCCAGCTCCACCAGTGCAGTTCTAAGCCAGCTGTGAGAGGTAAGGGTCTTTAAGGCAAGGATCTCTTGTGAAGCCTACACAAGTACAAAATGAGGTGGATCTGTACTGGAAAAAGCCTTCAGCAAGGCTGCTATAGGTAGGGGATGAACAGAAGATAAGGTGAGGTGATTTAAAATCCACCTTCCCTGGAGGTATGCCTGTCTCCGGCCCCGTGACTGTTTACCTGCCAGGAGCACAAGAACCTTGTGGAAGGACCGATGCCAGCACTCCTGCAACCTCCCCTCTCCCATGGAACAATGGTGGCCCAAGCCAAAAGGTTTCACAGAGAATAATTTTCCCGCTGTAAAGAGGCTAAAATCGTCTGTGTAAATGTTACAGCAGTAGGTTAACAATGCAGACTGTATCCACACCCAGCCCATGCAGCATCACAAGGCAGACAGGTCAGCTCCAGCCCAGGTTTTAAGTAAAGAGCACTTACCTTGGGGTTAAAACTGTCCCTGCCCCTTTTCTTTTGGGTTTAAAGCTCCCCCACAATGCAGCTGGTTTTAGTGCAGGTTAGGTTTTAGTCTCATCTACATTACAACCTCCTCAACTCACTGGAATGACCAAAAAAAACCACGGAAAGAGAATGAACAGCACATGGCATCCCTGCAAAAGGTACATGGTCATTTGATAAGGGAGTTCAGTTTTAATTAGCTGTGGTAAAGAGGGGGCTGTGGTATAATAAATCTCAGAATAAGGATTAGCCTCCCTGTGCCACCTTGCTGGTCATTTTTTGGCAGGAAATGGCAAGACATGGAGGAATATTAAACCTCGTGCTTCAGGGCTGGAGCCAAACAGATTCAGAGATGTGGAAGAGACATCTCACATATGCCTTATTTTACAGAAGAGGTCTTGCATTTTCCTTTGAAAGGAGCAGTGTTGGCAATAGGTGAAGTATATATACTTCAAAGCTGTTGTGGGACGACAATTCCTAGACCAACACGTGCACACATGAATGCACACATGTTGCAGGGTGGGAAGGAGCAGCCACAGTGGGTATCCATGCACTGGGGAGATGAGGCAGTCTCACCTTGCCGCTGCAGTGCCCTCTCCCTAGCAAGAAGCAATTGGAAACAGTTTTAAAGCTGAGCGAGAAAAAGGGCAAGGCAATGAAGCAAACCTTTACGCAGCCCTGTGGCCAGAAACTGGCTCCATGACTCCGCTACATGGATCAGCAAAGCCCAGAATTTCAGCTAGTAACTCAAGTCAACAGGGTAACAACATCTCTTCAGCACTAACATCAGGTATCTGCTCTGCCTTTTAATCCCCTCGGCAGATGATTCTGTACAAATGGATGTAGAGGTGTATAGAAATACACCTTTCATCTGGCCAACAATCACATACACCCAGAAGCATGAAGACTAATAACCCAGTCCAGTTAAGAAAGGACTATTCTTCATTGGAATGCCTGGTCTTTCCTTTCCTTTAGTGTGCACACAGTTCTCTCCAGCTCACGTGATTTCTTCCATCATTCATTACCTCTTCATCCCTAGAGTTCTCAGGTCATCCCATTCATCCCTAGGATTTTTCCTGTGCTACATTAGCCTGCAAGGTTTTGCACTCCTGTAGGGCTGCTACTCCTTCCCTTGGGAGATCATTGCACAGTCTGACAGCTCTCACTAATATTTTCTGGAATTCCCTGCTGGCTAATGAAACTGCAAAAGTGTTCAAAGAAAACGACAATCTACCAAGTGTCCCGTGCACGCTGATGGCAGAACCAAGGTTCGCAGCTGGAAAAAAACCCCACGGTTTGTCCCAGTGCAAGCCATGTGCATCTGCTACCCATGTGGAGCCCTCCATCCCTTTCAGCCGCTGCTCCCCTTCCTGCTTTGGTTCACATGCATGTGGTTTTCAACTGGTGAGATCATCTTTTGAAAAAGCTTTATGTTTGGCTACAAACAGACCCCAGGGCTGCATGTGATCCAGGAGAGGCACGGAGACCGTGTTAATGAGGCTCACCATTTCCTTCAAAATGGGATACTCACTGCGTGTCACAAACTGCTGGGGGACCAGATTGCTCTCTGCTGCAGAAGAGCCTATTTCTCCTTGCAGATTGAAGTAGAAAGAGAAGTGCAAAACTCTCCACAGAAATTCCCAAGGCAGTTCTGGACCACAGGAACCTGCCTGACCCTCTGTGAGATGCTGGGGACTTCAACCTTCAACCCCAACTGGGGGCCAGGCCTTGGGGAAAGCTCCAGTGAAAACTGACCCACTCCAGGGTAGCACATTTTTTCTGGAGGTCTTTAGCCCAATACTAAGCATAGTCTAAATATTGAGGACATGTAGGAATATGTAAAAATCAATAAATCAGCAAAAAGAAAAAAAATTGTCTGCAGCTCTTATAACATCTTTACAATACACTTAGATCCAGCAAGCTAGAGAATGAGATAAAAGAGCTGGCTTTTATGCTACAGGTCAGACAGCGTTTCTGCCTGGAACCCATAGACATTGGCTTGTAGCACACAGTGCTGCTTCTGATCTCTTACTGTTGGGAATATTCACCGGGCTGCACGCAAGATCACTTTAGATCCATCTTCCACTAGCAACAGGTCCCAACAACTGAGTTGGTCAGAAGTACACAGCACATTCATCCAGAGCACACATCTCTTCCATTTACCCTGTGCACCTTGAACAGCCATATTAGCACATACCTACTGTCATGTTTTCAGCTGAGATGGAGTTGAATTTCTTGCTGGCAGCTGGCATAGTACTCTGTTTTGGGTTTGGGATGAGAATAGTGTTGATAGCGCACTGGTGGTTTCAGTTGTTGCTAAGCTCTCAAGGCCTCTTCTGCTGCTCACACCACCCTACCAGCAAGCTGGCTGGGACTGCACAAGAATTTGGGAGCAGACACAGCCGAGACAGCTCACACCAACTGACCAAAGGAATATTCCATACTACGTGATGTCATGCTCAGTATATAAAGCTGGGGAAAGAAGAAAGGGCGAGGATGTTTGGAGTGATGGTGTTTGTCTTCCCAAGTAACCATTATGTGTGATGGAGCCCTGCTTTCCTGGAGATGACTGCACACCTGCCTGCTGGTGGGAAGCAGTGAATGCATTCCTTGTTCTGCTTTGCTTGTGTGTGCGGCTTTTACTCTACTTACTAAACTGTCTTTATCTCAACCCATGAGTTTTCCTTATTTTTTTGATTCTTCTCCCCATCCCACTCTCGGCCCACAACACAGGGTGCCACAGAAGACTGTCACTGTTTAACCCCAGCCAGCAGCTAGGACCACGCAGCTACTCGCTTGTTTCTCCCCCCCACTTCTGAAGGGTAGGGAGAAGAGGGGGAAAAAAGGAGGGGAGAGGAAAAAAAAAACCCCACCTTTTGGGTTGAGACAAAAAGACAGTTTAATAGAACGATAATGGAAAAGGAAAATAATAATAATGGCAAAATAACATGTAAAATAAAGTAGTACAACACAAGTCACAAGAAGCTCTCACCAGTGATTGGAGAGACCACTGATCTCAACCCAGTGATTGGTTGCCCAGCCCATCCCAAGCAGTGATTGCAGATCACTGCCCACCGAGCCAACCCCCCTTTATAGACTGAGCATGATGTCTACGGTACGGAATATTTCACTGGCCAGCTTGTTCTGTCTCTGCTCCCTCTCTGCTTCCATGGGAAGCTAAAAAAACTATAATATAAACATCACTCGGCAACAACTAAAGCAATATGCATTATCAAGGTTCCTTTCATACCAAATCTGAAACACAGCAGCCACTACAAAGAGAGTTAACTCTATCCCAGCTGAAACCAAGACACCTACATAACAGACTTCATGTAGTTCTGATTAAAATCATCACCAAGGATTTCAGCTGCTCCCCAACAGCACTGCCCATCACGCTGACATCAGCAGAGCTTCCCCTCTGAGCAAACTCTTTTCTGGCACTTTACAGGCTTATCTGCTTGCTGGCAACACATGGATCACATAAGGTACCACACCATACTAAGGATATTCTTGTTATTGCCTGATGCCATGAGGGTGCAGGACCAGCTGGCAGGTAAAACATGTTTTAGTTTCCCGAGAACATGAGGAACTTCTGTCCCATGGTACAGTTTATGTTAATCATTGTTCAGCTGCTGACTTCAGATTTGCTGCATCCACCAAGGATAAGCAGTTTATGTTTAATTTAACTCTAGAATTTGGTTAATTTGTTTTTTACCTTTTTTTTAAAAAAACAACCTAGTCATGAATAGTCACTTCTAAACGTGAGCATTTTCAAGCTGAATAAATCCCTCCTCCTTTCTTCTCCATTCTTTAGTATTATAAGAGTTATGCAGGAAGATTTAACAGTGTTTACACTCACAAGCTCATGCTCTACAATATAATCCGCATGCAGTAAAGAACAGGAACCACTTAGATAAGTCCATGACCCTCAAACCAGTGTAATTAGTTTCACCTGTCCCAGTTTAGAGGGGTTAAAATATATAGGCACTTTTCATGAAGACAAGTTATTTGTTTGCTTTTTCAAACAGATTGTACAATCCCATCCAAACAGCTTTAGACCGGCAGGATATTGGGCAAGTTCTGCATGCTAGCAAAGGACCTCTCCTTCAAACATACTTCGTAATTCAAACATAACTCCAGCCAAGGCACAAGTTGAACATCACCAAGGGCTAACCAGGAAGCCCCAGATCAGGCATAGACTTTTTTCTCAGACCCTTTGGCGTTTCCCTGCCAGAGGGAGGCTGAACAGGCAAGCTCCAGAAGAGCTGCCCCGCAGCACAACCTGCTGGCATCTCTCAGCCAAGGCAGGACTGCTCCAAATACATTATCCAGCCTAGCAGCAGCACAGAAATACAAGGTCCAAGGGCACGAAATTACAAGGAAGACGACCCAAAACGCTGTAGAGCAAAGACCAGCTTTGCCCACAATAACAAGCTATCCAGCAGGACCAAAAAGTCAAAGCAGAATCCTAACCCTGAACTACTTATGCCTTCTAGCAGATAGGAATCATTACAGCTCTAAGGCTTTGCTGTTGTTTATCCTGGTTTGTTCTAGAAAAGCACAAACTTATAAGCCCATACTTTGTGCGAGATGAAAGCATTTGCTTTTGAATCCATGGGCCAATTTCAGCCAAGCACAACAAAGGTAATTAAGTTTCGAGGCCATAGAAAGGAGACAAGTAGAGTTCCCTGGTCAGGGGAGATGCTGCAGCTTATATGCAGCAATATGAACTTGCCTTTACTGCATACCAGAGAACCCACAGTGGAAAATGCCCCCCAGTAGGGCAGGGCTCAGGTCTCTTTTTTGGATGCCAGAAATGAGCAGCCACCGGACAAATCAAGAGAAACCAACTCCATGATACCTCTGCTTCCAGAGCTCCCTGGGTGTTTTCTGACTACATGCATTAGCTGTTTTAAAGGTCATGCTTAAGAGTTCTGCATGTGCGCTGCAATTGTCTGGACACCACATGGCATATTGCAAACAAATCTGCGGTCAAAACATTCTTCGTTCCTATTATTCCTTTAAATGTTTTAATATTCCATTATTTCCTTTCTTCTCCGCTGTCTAGAACAACATACTTCTAAGACAGGCAATTAAGTAAGAGGGAGGTGGCATTTAGAATTAATCTAATCTAAATTTAATTCCAGGATGTTCCTGTGTTTTATTGAGAAAGAGGCCATGCAACAGGTTGGAACCCAGCGTGCGTCAGATATGCTATGCTTCACAGCAGCAGAATGTTGTTTTTGGCAGTCCCTTGGCAGATGTCTTCTAGATAACTTGGTAGGACCCCGTCTATTGTTACACTGCTGAATTCTGCAAGCAAACTTTTAAAGGTGTTGCATTTCCTCATCTAATGTACTCACTATTAACTATTGCAACACTACACCATGAAATGCAATGGATTTGCCCCCATTTACAGCCTCAAAAGCAAAACGAGCGAAGCCATTGATTGTAGGAGGCTGGCTTTAGCCCAAACAGAAACAATGGACTGGAGGTAGAACCAGCCAAGTGAATGTTTGCTGCTGGTGACCTTCAACACAGAGCCAGAAGGGAAGAAATCCGAATTGCTTCAGACTTGTGTATCAAGCCACCGCTACAGCAGAGCCCTTTAGAGGACTGCACGTGCACTTCCCCCAGTCCTGCTGCTCTCCTTCAATGCTCACGAGCAGCTAGATGTGAAACAGAATCAGTAAAGCTGCCAAATCTTTACAATTAGGATTCAGCGTACAAGCCAGAAAACACACCTTGACCTTCAGAGGCCAGGCTCCAGCTCAGTATTTTTTATTTTTGAATGTCTAAACTGAGCTAGTAGGGGACAAAACCACTGGGATTTAAAGAAAAACGTACTTGACGTTTCTCCAGCTGGCACTGTACTTTGAGCAGCATTGCAATAGGACAAGAGATAATGGTTTGAAACTAAAAAGGGTAGATCCAGACTACATAAGGAAGATTTTTTTTTTTTTTTTTTTTTTTCACAATAAGGGTGCAAATACTGGAACAGGTTGCCCAGAGAGGTGATAGATGCCCATCCCTGGAAACATTCAAGGTCAGGTTGCATGGTGCTCTAAGCAACTTCATCTAGTTGAAGCAGGGGGGTTGGGCTTTAAAGGTCCCTTCAGATCCAAACCATTCAATGATAAGCATGAAGATCTCTAACTTGTGTGCAGAAATGCACCGAGGCTAAGACTTGCTCTGGTGCTCAGCCTTACACTAAAAAGATCAGTTTCTGCTGAGAAAGTACTTCACAGCTGGAAGTGGAGTAACTCAAGAACAAAAAAGACAGGCTGTGCCAGTATCTGGAGAGGAGACCTGGATGTAAACATACCAGGGCTGTGGGAATTGCAGCAAGCTTCTGATGAATACTCACCTTCCTGTAAGAACCTGTTAAGAAGCCACAAAGGTTTTTATGGTGGTAGTTTCTTCTAGCCATGATGTAGTTGTAATATTCTCACTGTGTCCATGAGAAACTCCTTGAGACTCTTGTAAATAGAGCTGTAACCCAATTCCATCTCTTGTAATAATATCATACCCACTTAAATTATCCCTGAATGGTTGTATTTGTTTTTAATAAACCAATCTTAGAAAGCATCTGTTTTTACAAAAGAAAACTCTTTCAGAGTTTTAAGTAATGCCCCCTTCCTCTCACTTCCCTTCCTACTCCCTCCAAGAAATCAGTACAGGAGTCTAATATTAATCTCTTCAAAGAAGAGAGTAAAAACCAATGCAACTTCACAAGCTTTCACTCCACTCCACAGGATCTGGTGTTCAACTTTGGGTCTATGAAGAGATCCATGGAGACCAAAAGAAAAAAGGCCACAGTTAGTGCAAAGTTCCTCCAAAAAATTCCCTGTTTCTGGGATAAGCAATTACAAATCTGGTGATCATAGTTTGCCTTTGTGGAAATGGCTCAGGCAATGTAAAAAAAATAAAGAAAATACTGCAGAACACTAGCAGAACAGCCGCCACACTGACCCTGTATGCAGAAGACACCTCCTACAGACAGGAGTTCACTTACATAGGCAAGGATAAATTATAAGGAAGAGCACTATTGCCTGGATTCACCTTATCAAAATGCAAGAATTTACCTGAGATGCCTAAATGAAGAGAAAAAGAAGTGAGCTGAATCTGAGGTAACACCCATCTCCTTACCTGGGAGACAGCAGGGAGTGCAGACAGCTCTTATCTCAGTATCTGGAGTAGAACTCAAAGACCACATGCTTAGAGCTGTGGTTAGTGACTCACCTGCTTAAGTCATGCAATTAAGGTGAAACCTGAGATTCCTACCAAAAGATAAGTGTCTGGACTCAGTGGATGTAGAGCAGCGTCTGCTTGACATCTGCTAACAGCTCAGAACAGTTGTGCTCAAGCACCTCAACAGGGTGCACCTCAACAACTCCCCAGATACACTGGGGGATGTTCCCAGCACCTTGTTGCATAACTCCACATGGGCAGCTCCAGGAAGATGGCAGAAATCAGAGTACATTTCCCTTCTGCTGAGGAGAAACCAATTAAAAATAACCTTAAAATACAATAAAATTCAGTCCCTCAAACTTTTTTTTCCCTCCAGGAAACATCATGTGAATTTTGTGGCTTACACTTCAAGCCTTCCAAGGAGGGAGACTCCCAAAACCACACTATCCTTTTACCCTGAGAGATGCTCCAACCACGTAGATGTGGTCCCTGTGCAAGCACTACGAAATGCGACTTGATACTGACAACCGAGTCATCTCACTCCCAAAGCAATCTCTTTCCTTTCCTCAACACACTTGCTGAAATTTTGTCCTCAAAATTTGTACTGTGTAAGATTCAGGGAACTACCTCCCATCCATTTATTTCAAACCCCTTGCCTCTGCAGCTGCTTGTGCTATTTCCAGCTGTTTTCATAGCACTTTCAGCTTGATGATGAACAAGAAGTCTACAAGGCGTAAAACACCCTCCAAATTCTAAACAGCCAAAGCATTTGGAATAAAAAAAAAAATTTAAAAAAAAAAAGCAAAGCCCAGCAGCTCAAATTCTGAGGTTTGCCTATTATCAGCTTCAAGATTACATGCAAGCAGGACTAAAGAAGAGCCAACTAATTCAAAGTGAAAGGCACACTATCAATCTGTTTAAAAATAAAAAATACAATGCACCTTGATGCAGCATTTTGCTATTGGTATGTACGTGTCATTCAAATAAGATGTATTAATCACTGAAGAATAGCTGCTGAAAATCAAGTGTTTTCTACTCACTCTCTCAGCTGCAGATCTTAGGAGGTGAGCTGCACGTGCAATAAGGTTTCCAAATTACCAGCGATTCTGAGCTGGTCCTAAACGCAAACCAAAAACCAAAACAAGCCTGATGCTCTACACATGAGAGACAATAAGCAGTGAACAAGTCTGCATACCTGGGGAGGCTGGCAGCATACTGCTTGGAAATTACTGCAGTCACCCTGGAACACGATTAGCATCTTCTGTGATATGTCCACGCTTCCAGTGAGGTCTTGAAAGACCCCATACTTGGAATATTTCAGGACAGCTAATTTGCTTAAGCCCCAAAACCCCACTTGCCTGCTTCTGAACTGGCAGGGACAGGAATGAAAAGAGAAATGCAACAAGATATGCCCTTCCAGGGCCCATTTATTAAGTGAATACAAAAATAAGATCCTTTAAGTGCAGAGGCTCTTAAACCATCTGCTCCGTGGTGAAAAGATATCTTGGGTTAGCAGTAAACAGAGTTTACAATGCCTTGTAAACAGACCTCTTTAGAAGCAAGAAGCATACTGAAACATGACACATGCTGGATTAGAAATTCCCTGTTGCAGCATTACTCCACACTTCTCATCTGGCAAATTCAGAGCACTTTGCAAAAGGTGAGAGCATCCTTTGCTCTGTTTTCAGAGAAGCACATTAAATGAATGAAACACAGGGAACTTGCACTGTAAACAGCTGTAAAAGCGCCATAGCATTTTCTGAAGATGACGGTTTACCTCTTCTTAAGTTTGTTTTGAAATGAAAAATGATGACAAAAGCTATTGTGCATTATGGAAGTTTTAAAAATTACTACTTTTTTTTTTTTTACAGCAACCTGCTGCACAGTTGAATAAAAAATATATATTTTTTTCTTAATACAGTACATGGCATTTCTCCTCAATTGCACCAGAAGTAAATTTGGAAGCACTTTTCAGTTTGTTTTATAGGCAAATAGGGAAAAAAAACCCAAGTCAGGCAGGCTTTCAATGTCCTTTGCATCTCTCTGCCCACTTTTTTTTCCCCCACCCTTTCACATCTCTGAGTCCACATACATTCCGTTGATAAGGTAATCCACTTGCGTATAGTCCTTCTTCTTGTAGCTCTCGTAGGCCTGCATAAGGAAAAGAACTATAACAGTTATGAAAAAAACCGTACCAACTAAAAGCACTGCAAGAAGCGAACTCTTATCCACCAAGTACTGAGTCAGGGGCTCGGCAGCAATGAGAAGATACTCATTGTCCCTGTCCTGAGTTTCTGCAAGGCCCGAAGCTGTTGTTTTGGGTGCACCTGCTAGAGCTGTGGTTGTTGAAATAATGTGAGATGTTGGCTTTATCCGATGCACAGTTGTAGTTTCTGCTGCAGAGGCAGTAGTTAAAACCATGGCACTAGTGGAAGCAGTGGAAGATGTTCCTGCATCCTGTGAGATAAGGGTGGTCAATGTTGTGTTCAATGTCTTTGGGCCAGCTCCAACAGTGGTGGGGCTAGTAGAGTGGGGAGGGCTGGCGGTGGTGGTGTCTGGGTTAAACTGCTCTGTTTGATGTATTAGAGTACTTGCTTCGGAAATTACAGGGAGGGGAGCAGAAGGAGAAGAGGGGGACAATACTGAGACAGAGCTATTATTTCCTGATTTTTCAGTGGTGGTCATGAGGTTGGTGACATGGCTGGAAGTGGAAGCAGAGATGTTACCATAAGTAGGAGAAGAGGCATTGGATGACATGGCTTCAGCATTTGAGGCATTGGCAGCTGTTTCATAAGCTGTAGTGAGCACAGTTGCATTTGTAACGTTTGTTGTTA
>JAOXNO010000041.1:48290591-48321112 GCA_028565335.1 Limnodromus scolopaceus
AATACTGCATCCAGTTCTGGGCCCCCCAGTTCAAGAGGGACAGGGAACTACTGGAGAGAGTCCAGCGTAGGGCAACAGGGCAATGAAGATGATTAAGGGATTGGAGCACCTCCCTTACGAGGAAAGGCTCAAGGAGCTGCGACTCTTTAGCCTGGACAAGCGAAGGCTGAGGGGAGACCTTATTTATGTTTATAAGCATCTAAAGGGTGGGTTGAAGGATGATGGAGACGGACTCTTTTCAGTGGTTTCCAGCCATAGGACAAGGGGCAATGGGCACAAGCTGGAACATAGGAAGTTCCGTTTAAATATGAGGAAAAACTTCTTCACGATGAGGGTGACAGAGCCCTGGAACAGGCTGCCCAGAGAGGTCGTGGAGTCCCCTTCTCTGGAGATCTTCAAGACCCGCCTGGATGCAGTCCTGAGTGATGTGCTCTAGGCGTTCCTGCTTTAGCAAGGGAGTTGGACTAGATGATCTCTAGAGGTCCCTTCCAACTCTGACAATTCCGTGATTCCATGAAAGTGGGGAAAACAAGGGTGGAATACCTTTTTGCAGACAATGATGCTACTGTCCTATCAAATTGAGAAGATGTAAGGCCTGTTTTCAACTTGCAATTGCTGCTAATCACTTTATGTGTTGTCAGCTCTGAAAACAAGTTCTACAGTTCATTCTTTACAGAAACAGATTTAAACCCTATTTTGCTAGGGGAAGACAAGCACATATCATTTCGTGAATCAAGGCTAGAACGCAGGAGGCAAGGAATCTGTGCTGTAATCTTGAAAAGCTTTTGGCTTCCCAAGCTTATCTCCAAGGCTGAAGCTGCACATGTAGAAAGGTCTGGAGACAGAAGGGCCAGCACCAAGGAACAGGAGGCTGACCCACTGTCAGCTGAGCATGACCAGATGAAATTATATCATTCTCTGAATGGCAGCTTTAGAGCCCTTAAGTTCTTTTGGCTCCCAAAGAAAGTTACAAAGCTGTTTGTACAAAATATCATGTGCTACCAACAATGAAGAACAAACCGAACAGAAGTTGTGAAGCAGAGAAGCATTAGAGATTACAGGGGAGGAAATACATTACTAGGTCCCTGGTCTGGACACAGTTCCTTTGACTTCCCAAGACATCTGCACAGCGTGAAGCGTTCCCAGTTCCTTAGAAAACCCAGGATACAACAGTCAAAAGCCCATTTGCTGCCCCAATACAGGCTCTCCATGACCTCACCATTTCCAGTATTTACAAAGTGCTTCTCTGGGAGGATGACTGAGGTGGGATGTACACAGTTCCATATTTTCAGATGGAGTTTTGAAGGAAAACGTGCCTGGAAATCACCAAGTCTTATCTCATGACTACATCAGACAGGCTAGGATGGTGACCAACAAGCTGGATCTGAAAACACTTGGGGCTGACATGAAGTCAGCAGAGCATTCGAGGCTGATTTGCTGCAACAGTAGGACACAAGTTACACACATTCTGAAATGTGATTTGGAGAAGAAACATTGCCAGCTCAGGTCCAGAAGAACATCACTTATATTCCTTCTCCCACCACACAACTTCTTCAGAGCGTAACACCACATAGCCAGCCATGTGTTACAGAAGAGCTGACACATCCCTCCACATTAGCAGGCACACTCCTCACTTCAGCAGACAGAGAAGGACATTGGATGGACATCAATTTGGGCTGCTACTGCCTTTTTTGACGTTTCTCCTCATACATGTCCACAAAAAAAAGATTTAAAAAAAATCCTACAAAGCCAAAAAGTCCACACAGACTGCATCACACTGGAACCTGTTAAGAACAATACCTCCTTCAGTTTGTACTGCAGTCACCACCTATGGCCAAATCTCCCATCAATCTGCATGACACACACCCCACAGGAAAGGTGACTGCGATGCCTACGGCAGCATCTACAAGCTTCAGTGAATGAGCCAAAAGACACCAACAGCTGCAAACAATAAAGTCAAAAGAGCAGAGACAACATCCTTGCTCAGCACACCCAACACACCCTCTCTAGATTCACATTTGACCAACTTAGATGGGAGTTATTAAGCCAGAGAGCAAGGAACAATTCAATGTCACTGAGCAGACAGCTTCTGAGAAGGTTGCTGCATCCTCTGGGAAGACTGGTGTGGAAATAGTGCTTTTAAAAATAAGTTTACAGCTGCTAAAGTATTTCTCCATCTGCTTTCTGTAAGTAATATTACTCTCTGCAAGAAAATCCGTTCTTCTGCTTGTAAATGGCCAAAAATGATAGATCAGGACTTTCAAGATGCTCTGCATGAATAGAACAAACACCTTAAAGTCTCTTTCAAAGGGGAGAAATGCCAAGTTTTGCTGAGAAACTCTGTGATCACACTTGGACTTGGCCAACACGAAACTTTCACAAGTATAAAGCACTTCAGGCTCCACGCTGACAAAGGCACATTATGTTACACGGGGCCAAGGCCGTGCAAAGCTCATGAGGAACAGCAGCTCTGCAAGGCCACCATCACCACACTCCCGCAAAAGGAGGTGGATTAATTGCAGGCTCTGAACAGCAAATCTCATTCACACAGATATTGAAGTGCTGTATATTCTTCAGGTTCAAGATTTGCAGCGGCTTCCTCAATTTTCCTTTCCCTCCCAGGAACCCAGAGGGGAAGGAGGTTTTAGTGGTTAAAGCCCGTATCTGACAGTGACACAATCTGAGCCCGGGCTCCTTCCCCGCTTCCAGCTTCCTGTGGAAGTGATGCAGGGCTCAGATTCACAATCTTTGGCACATTTAGCCACAGTGGTTTTTGTGGGCGGGATTTTTTAGTTAATTTTGTTTTGAATATTACCAGCTTTACCCATCTCCATCTTTCTGTGCTTCAGTTCCCCACCCGCATTCTTCTCCCAGGGCACAAGGCAGAGAGCTTATGCATCTGTTACCCCACTAACGAGGACAGCCCACGCGAGCACCATTGAGGCTTCACGGCCATCACACTTTGCCTCTGAGAAAATAAATGTTAAAGCCTAAAACCCCCAAATCAGCATCACCCATCCATCATCCTTTCTCACTCATATTAGTGCCATGTTCTGCAGTTCAGATGGTGAGAAGTACTACTCAGCGGGACACTTTTCCTGTGAAAAATGGCCAGACAGCTATTTCATTTATGAAAATGTGGCTTGTTTTGGAATACGTGAAACAATCCAGTTTTAATATAAAGAAAAATGAACTGCCAAAGGCTAACTGCATAAAGCTGTGACTTGACAATAAATCTGTCGACAAAAGTACCTCCAAGCAATAAAAATGTGCACTGTGGCTCAACTGCAACCTTCCCTGGTCTGATCCACACCCAAAGCAGCTAGCAAATTTTCAGACATGCTGTTGTCTCATGGGAACAGGAGATCACATCCAGGGTGTTTCATACCACGTGTTTCAAATTAAACAGCTTTCAACAAGACCCTCCAGGGAACTATCCCAGTGGGCTCCCACATGACCTCTGCAGCCATTGAGCTAATACAGAGCAAAGGAGATCAGGAAAGATAAATGTCAAGCTCATGATTTGGGTTTCTCTAAGTGTGTGCAGAAGCAGGTACCCAGCAGCATGGGTGCTTTACACTTGGTGAGAGATGGCATTAGGAGCTAGAACCAGCACAGCATACACACACAGGAATAAATTGTGTCCGAGGTGCTATTAAATTCAAAACTGCCAAGTCTGGAGCTAACAGAGACTTAAACAAGCAGTGACTTCAGCCCGAAGGTACAATTAACCAAGTGTTACTTTTGGAGCAAATAAAACTGCCAATGTGTTGAAGTCTGGTCACCCACTCACCTCCTGCCCTGCAGAATTTTACCACAGTCAGCAATTTCCTAGCAAGACAGGTCAAGTTAAAATTCACTGAAGTTGATAGTTTCAATGCTATCTTTCATTCCAGATATTTTTGAGAAATCATTATGCTTCTCTATAGATTCACGTAGCTGTAATACTAATTTTAGGCATGTAGAACAGAAGACACGTCTTCATCCAGAACACAGGGTTCTGCAAGTTTGTTCAGGAATTTAAGCCTGTGCGTGGTTTTGAGCAGGGTTACGCACAGCAGTGATGGCACCATATGTTACAAAAGCATCAGGCAATGCTGTGGAGAGCTTAGGAATAGAGAAGAAAGATCAGAGAGCCTGGACAGCCAAAATATGGTCCCAGTGCAACGACTCAAGGGGAACTTCTGCTCAGTGCTAAAAGAACTGGAAGGAAGGAAAGCATTTTTGGCTATTTCTCCTTTCTGCGTGGAAGTAGGATCTTTGTGCATATCCTGAAATATGGAAAATTAAAAAAAAAAAACAACCCACAACAAAAAACAAAATCACAACCAAAAAAAAAAAAAACCAAACCGGAAGATACATGCCTCCAGTTAGCCTCACAAGCAAAAATATCTGAAGGCTCCTGGATTACAGGAGGTTTCTTCTTTTTAAGCTAACAACTGTAGCTACAAAACAAAGGCTGCTTTATATGGAATGTCTGCCAGGAGAGATGCAGCAAAAAGACATTCCAGCTTATCACAACACAATACGATACTGGGGAGCTTTTCACCATATATACCTTAGCACAAATCAAAAGATTCTTCACAAACTGTCCAATCCAGGAAGACATTCACGGCAATACCAAATGAAGGTTGCTGGCACATGCCTCGCTGCTTTGTGACTTTGACAGCTTGAAAGATGTGGAAATCACATGGGCAGGGTAGGTGGGGAAGCTTAGCCAAGTCTATTTTTTTCCTAACAAAGAGATAACTGAATGCAGTAGCAGCTCTCCTCATCCTTGCTGGCCTTCCCTCCGGTAGGTTCTTCATAGCCAGTAAGTCTTCAAGTCATGCACCAACCTGAATTTAAACCTATGGGCCATAAGAACCTAAAGGGAAAACACCCTTCCCTCTCCTTACTCTCATGGGTGTCCATGGCTGCCAAGGGAACATTTGTAGAAGTGCTTCAGCCCAGCTCTTGGGTCTTGTGTCTCCAAGGCAGCAACAGGGCAGCAGTTGTGCTCTCCTAGCTTGTTCTAGGTTCCCTCTTTTCAGTTTCAGAGGAACTCATTTAAGTTTTGAGCCCTAATGCTAACTGATTAATAGGTCAAAGTGAAAAAAAAAAAAAGCTTGGTTTAAGCTCCTCAAAGCTTTATCAGTACAAATGTCTTTGTACAAAGCATCCCTTTGGAGTGCACATGGAAGAGGGACTGTACAGCAGTAGCAGGTTCTTCTGAACCTTTCTGAGCTTGATATGCAAGGTCCGTCTGTCTATCTGTCTGCTGATGACGTTGCTAATGGGGACTCCAAAACTGTTCCATAGGGTTGCCCGAATACTGTGGGCATCTACAGTCAGCAGAGCAGCTCACCCAGAGCTATTACAACTACCACAAACATCAGTTTAACTTACATCAAAGACACAGAAGTGAAAAACGGTATATGTTTACCCATAATCTCTCTCATGTTCTGTATTTTACAGAATGGGGTCTGAATACAGATATTTTCTGAAGTACTCCTGGATGCCTCTGTGCTTTTCTCAGTCTTCAATTTTTGCTCAGCAGTACAGCAACAGAATATGGAAAAAAACAAAGTTGAAACCTGGACTCAAAACAAAAAGCAAGAGGTTATTCTTCCTCCTCCAGAAGTTGTGACCTTCTGGTCAGCAGCACAGACTGAACCCATGAGAAACTTTTGGCTACTGATTTTATGCCAAAGATTCTCTGATCGTGTAATGAGGAACACCGAACTAGAAAAGCCAAAATACTAGCAAGAACAGCCCACCCTGGCGCAAAGATGAGCTCAGCATACACTAATTATCTAGGTCAAGAGACTGTCAGGGGGAGGTTGTCCAAGCACGGACAACAAAAACAAGGCTAAGGACAAACATGTGAAAGGCACACTGCAAGTACTGCTCGCTTACCACTAGCCACTAATACCGCTCGCTTCGATATGCCAAATGGTGTTTTGAATTCTTCAGCTCCAACATAATCCAATGCAAGCCTGTCTGACATCATCAGATCACAGCAGAACACCATTATAGGTCAGGAAACAAGAGGTAGAACATGCTGTAACTGAATGAAATCAGATACAAAACAATAGACATGCCAAGAATTAAATAATTCACACTTGAATTAACATGCGTGTCCTGCCTCCAAATCCAGTTTGCTGCTGGAGTCTCTGCAAGCCTGTAATGAGGAAAGGCTATAAACACAGAAGAGTGAAGACCCAGGTGGCCAGCACTAACGTACAACTCTTCTTTAGTCTCATCCTTTAAAGCACATTGAGGACCCTCAGAACAAGACATCAGAAAAACAAGTCCAACTTGAATTGCCATATGAAATCCAGTGTTACAGCTGCACGTTCACTGGGTGTCATTCACTGTATCTGACTAAGAAGCAACTGTAAATGTGAATGCTTGAGCACGCCGTGGGATAAACCCAATGAATCACAATTTTGGAGCATGCATTTTAACTCCAGAAGGAACCTCTGCAGGTGTAATCTTACTTATTTCAATATGCCTCTGCAAACAAATTTGTCCCAAGACATGCAATAACCTAAGAGCTCATTTAGCAGAAGGGTTTGCAGTTTTCAGTCAACTCCCAGAGGACAGCTTGCCCACTTGTTTGCATTAAATCTGTTTCCACTTTCAGAGGGGTCAAAGACCAAGTGGAGAACATACCACCCAGAAAGACCTGCTTGCCAAAACCTGCAGGGGAAAAAAAAAAAAGCAGCAACCAAAACTCACAAAGCTCCCCACCTCACCAGCATTTTCTGTATATATTTTATTCTAAAACTCTTTTATTCAGATATTCCTTATGAGGATGGGCTATCAGCACCAGAAATCCACTTCTATTACAGCTGTTTATTCACTGAATGGATTTCACTGCATCAACACATATCCAGCTTCTAGACATAGCAAGATTTTCAAAGCCTAAAAATCCTTGCTCCCTTTGCAATGGACAGAAAAGCAACAAACGGGAATCTATGAATACACCAGATCCAGTAAAAAGCCATTTGCTAAACAAAAAACAAACCCAATTTCCGTGCTTTTCAAGTCAGCTGGTAACAAAAGCCATCTGCATTACAGCTCCATCCAGGCCACGTGCTTCTCAAACTCAAACAGCAAGTGTCCCTGAAGAATGTTATCAGCTGTTTCCATGTCAGCATATCTGCCGTAGGCAGCAATTCTTCAAACACACAAAGCACATGTTTTAACTTTATACGTGAGAGTAAGTCTCGCAGAACTAATGGAACCTGTGACCTACATAAAATTAAGTTATGCAACCACTGGCAGACTCACGACATTGCATTCTTCTGCTGGCTTCACTGCCCAAAATGTGCCCACTAGAGCCAGGTATACTTCAGGTGTCGTCAGTGATGCATTTCAGCCACAGCACATGCCTACGCCAGCCATCTCTGAGATGGTCACTGCAGCCAGAACACATGGATCCTGCCATATCTACAAGGCAAACGTAAGCCTGTTGGCCATCCCTTGAAAAACAACATCATAGATGAAAATGTAATTGTTCTCGGTGTCAATTACCACCTTGCTTCATGGCTTCAGGCAGAGTCAACAAAGCTTTTGTAGCAGGAAGTTATCTTTCATATCTAAAATCTTGGATGCTATTCATTCCATGTGGATTTGTAGAAAGGTCTTTGGTAAGGGACTATACCAAAATTCTAATGCAAACTAAGATGCTGTTGGATACACAGAAAGGCTTTTGTATGAACTGGTAATTTATTAGAAAAGGAAACAAAGTGGAAAGAACCTGTAGGTTTTCATGAGGACAAGTGGCCACCAGTGAAGTCCCAGAGATCTGTGCTGGGGCCTCTGCTATTCAACACGCACAAAAGATTTGAAGAGAAAGGGAATAGTGGGAGGATATTGGCTTATAACTGAACTGCCACAGTGTCTTATGATACTAAGTGTTGGAAGATGTCTCTACCCAACACTACTGATCACTGTTGAAGACAGTACTGTACTAGACTAGACCTCTGCTTCTGCCTCATGCACTTAAGGTCCACTAACACAGCACAATAAGCTGACTGATGAACAAGTCCTTCAGCTCTTATTGATCAAATGTCCACTGCATCATTTTTAATAGAGGCTCAGAAGTAGTGGTGTTTGTGGACATACAGTTCAGATGACAAAGGCCAGAAGCACTTCTAGAGACATGGAAACCTACACCGTGCAAACTATATTTATTTTGCACCAGGTCGCTTGGTGAGAGTTATGACTTCCAGTTAGATATTAAAGAAGCGCTCTGCACAAATTTTCACAGAATGGTTGAGTTTGGAAGGGACCTCTGGAGGTCATCTGGTCCAATCCCCTTGCTCAAGCAGTGCCACCTATGGCCATCTTCCCAGGGCCATGTCCAGATGGCTTTTAAGTATCTCCAGAAGACTCCACGACCTTCCTGGGCAACCTGTGCCAGGACTCAGTCACCTGCACAGTGAGAAAGTGTTTCCTGATGTTCAGAGGGAACCTCCAGTGTTTCAGTTTGTGTCCATTGCCTTTGCTCCTGTCATTGGGCACCACTGAAAAGAGCACTCTCCCTTCATGTGTTTAGATACATTGATAAGATCCCCCTGAGCCTTCAATTCTTCAAGTTGAGCAGTCCCAGCTCTCTCAGTCTTTCCTCATAAGAGACTCCCAGAACAGAAGTTGCAACGCCAATTCAAGAACAGAAGCCTCTACAAATGTGGAAATGAAAGACAGTTCATATGGACTACACTAACGACCATTTGATACTGCTTAATACACTTGTGGGGAAGAATTGTCACCTTCAAGGGCGTATGCTCCACTATCAGGTGAGAGGTGGTCTTCAGCCATAGCACTTGCGCTCCTTTCTAAAGGAGCTCTGCATAGCAGTACCATGTTGAGACAACACAGGAGCTTCTGCTCTTGCAAACGAAGCCATTTCCAGGCATGGAAAGCATCTGAGATACATCAGGCTTAACAGTTCTACGTCAGCCTAAGCAAATACTATAAAGACCCTACATCATCCATATCACAAACCAAGGAAGCTACTATGACTACCCCACAAGAGCCTTGCCATAAAAAGGGACTGGAAAGTTTAAACAGGTCATGCACATTTTGTAAAGCTCTAGATACTCAGAATTCATTAACACAAGGGACTAATGACAAAAAACACTTGATGAGGGAACATGTTTGCTCTTTTCAAAGCTGGCCTCGAGTTTTCATGCTCAGACCATCTGGTCGTGCCTACAGTCCCAGCACTTTCTGTCATGCTCGTGAAAAAGATATTTTCCAAACTTTTTTTTTTTTTTTTAAACAGAACCTGGGTATAGAATGTTTTCTTTTAAAGGAGGGAAGCACATTACTCCTTTTTTAAGCCTCATCAGGTCAAAGAGTGTCAGAAACCCACATGAATATTCACAGAAATCTCTGTGAAATCCTAGTGACAACATATCTTTCAAGATCAGCTAGGATACAAAGAGCTTTAGAAACAGGAAGAAATGAAGACTGGTTGCAGCAGGAAAACACCAATCAGCACAGCTGAGAACGGCAGAAAAAAATATATATTTATAGCAATACTTATTGTTTACTAAGTTGACAATTAGACTAGCACCCATTTACTGTGGGTACAGATCTAGGGAGTAAATGCTCTTTGCTTGTACATGGAGAAAATCAACTTGTCACTGGGCATTTTTTACCCATCAGAAACTCCCATCCTTAACCCCCTTAATAAGCCAATCTCCTGTTTACCTTATGGCAAAAAAAAAATAAAAATTAGAGAGCTTCTTTGCCACTGTGCTCTCTTTTTTTTAGTTAGACATAGGAACTTAAGTCCAGATGGTACTGGCAACAAAAAGACACGCTGATGACATAAAGTTTCATCAAAAGGATGATAATGTAAAGGAGCTTTGCTGACACAAATACACCAACCAAATATTTGTAACATGAGTCAGTCCACAGCACAACAGCGTATCAGTTTGAAAGAGCAGAGCGTAGGTAAGATAGACCAACCCTCCTTTATCTCACAAGGTTGAAAAAAGAGGGATGAGAAGACAGAGATTTGTGTATAGCTATAGGAAGAACTGGTCAGAGCTGGGAATGAAAATCAAGCCTCTTGAAATTCAGCTCAGTACATGAGCTACAAGACAGCTCCTTTCCTATGAAAGCATATATTTAGTAAGAGTGTCATTAACAGCATCTCAGGAACATCCAGAAATACCTGCTGTGGGGTTTGTCTTTTCTGAAGAAGGGGGAAGAGCAGTGGTCCTATAACTGCCCTATAATATAAATCACATACAAATAAAAAATAGTCAATAGTAAGATTCAGGGGATGATGTACAGCGAGAAATGAGGAAGTGAAGAGGTAACAACTGCACAAAGTAGCTTCCTCTCCAGTTAATGGCTTGCTTGATCTTAAATGGGTCCTCAGTATTCCCCCTCAACCACTTTGCATTCATAGCACTTCTACCTTTGTTCCCTGTTCTTCAATGTATTCCTGGTTCATGAATAGGGATTAATTTTGCCCCCATCCATCCTCACATGCTTAAGTTTCTGCTAACTTCTACAAAATTTCCCTCTGCTAATGGACTTGTTTCACAGCAGTTTCAAATCCATCCAGAGGGAAACCAAACAAATTGGGTGTAGAAACTTACCAGGCAAACCGTTGTTAACTGTTCTCTTGCTGTCAGGAATTATTGCACCCTTAGGGGAAGCAAAAGCCAATAAAAGCCTGGATACAGTAAGACTACAGCTGAAAGCATAGAAGAAAAAAAAAAAAAGTGTAAAATATTATTGTATGCAACCAGAGAGCCACTTCTCTAGACTGTCAAAGCATTTTCACAAAGAGATGGAAGAGTGGTAAGGTTTATCCTGCTTTTCAATACAGAGAAGCCAAAAAAGAAAGATAGAGAAGACAACTCAGCAGAAGAACATGCTTAATCCTATTAAAATTAATGAGATTTCATCCTGGTCTCCGCACACAAGTTGTACTGGGAGTTTAACTTAAGTGGATTTAAACCCAGATTTAGTTAAAATGCTGCAAAGCCTCCCCAAGCCACACAAATATAAATCCAACACAAATATATATGCAAAATTCAAGGCAAATTTCATCAAATCGCTTTTTTGTCACCACTTTTTTTTTTAATAAAAGAAATCTAAAAGCAGCACGCCTTCTCTGAAGTACGCACTCAGGTGTTTTGCTGAAAATGCACCTCTCCAGGCCTGGCACCAAGTCAGGTGGAGGTCAGGGGAGGCAATCCCAACGCCCTCCTGGACAGTCAGAGACAAGAGGGTCATTATTAGCAAAAGCAGTGATGGTTGTGAACTTGTTGAATGCCTCAATAAATAAAAAATAATGGCCCTTGTAGGCAGACAACCTCACCTTCCCTCTGTGTAGTTAGGGAATAAGGAGATAGCTATGGGGGCTTGGACACTCCACAGCCACATCTGCAGAGCATAATTTAGTTGTCCTTTAGGGGACGCAGCTCAACTGAGACTCCCCAAGCAAAGGTGACAGGAGCTGTGGCAATGCACAGAGATAATCTGGGTGAGCAAGTGCAACCCGCACCGACTGTGCAGACCTAACTTCCTGCTCAAATGGAGGACCCAGCTGGTTCCTCAAGCAGGTGCACAATGTACAGATGGACTGTGGGTCCTGCCACATGCATTGAAGGGTGGTCCAGCTGACCGCAAATAAACAAATACCCCAATCCCTGTCTCTCTGCCCTCTGCTCCTTTCTTCAAACAACATTTTCCTACAAGAAAAACAACAAAAAAACCCCCCCACACGCACCCAATGTGCTTTCCAAACGGTTGCCAAGTTATTATGTGAGTTGGGAGGAAAAGACACGATGGAAAATACAGACTCTCTCATTGTCATTCCAGGGATCTCATGTTCTGCAAAGTGCATTTGAAGACTAGCTCTCCCACGACAACACAGCCATCGGGTACCAGGTTTCAGTTCTGTCCTGTCCAATGACACTGCACAGCACCAACATGGCATCAATGCAGTAGCGCCCCCACCTCCCAGCACTGAAACCCAAGATCCGATCCTTGAGGCCGAGCCCACAACGGCAAAGAAAAACAAAGCCAGCAAAGGCAATGGAAGACTGCCAGAAGTTTTGGCACCTACATTGATCGACATTCAAAATGGCCCAGAGGAAACCTCTTTCCAGTGATAATCACAATAACAGCATAGAAGAGCCACCAGGGTTTCCACGAATACACTTAAAGAACCAAAGCAATGAGGAAGCCAGATAGCACAACAGCAAGCAGCTAAGTGCTGCTTTACACACCAGCGAGGCAAGTGCATGGTGCCACTGAACCTTAAAACCCACTTCTGCGCTTCTTGCCACTTGCTTTTGTTGGATAATTTGCTCACAGGAAAAAACGGCAATGTCCATGCAGACATTTCTTCAAGAAGGGAGTCCCCTGTACATGCTGGAGATAAGTTGTCCTTTCCTGGATAGATCGCTGTACCACAGGCACCCTGGGCACCCTACCTGCACGGTGACCTCCTTGGATTGCCAGCAGTCAAAAGCTGGAGGAGCTGCAAACAACATTTCCAAAGTGCACAAGAAAGTGCTCCTGCCTGCACTCATTTTCAGCATTGCTACTGTCCCTGCAGAGCAGCACCTTTATGCCCCAGCTGTCAACTCACAAGCTCTACTGACTCCTCCAAGTCTAAGTTGTTGAAAGGGGACCACAACTTTAGTCCAAGGGAGCAGAATTGACAGGAGGAATGAACGCAAAAGAAAGTTTACTTTACAGGACTTCTTGGCTTCCCAGTCAACAAAGTCAATAGCCCTTTGGTAGTCCTTCCCCTGGGTATCATTGACAGGTGGGGTATGATGGTTACATCTACAGGACAGGCTGGAAGCCAGGCAGGGAAGCAACCCTGCTGAGCCAGATGGCATCCAGCAACAGCACACGCAGTAAGGATATTGCCCTCCCAGACCTTTTACAGGTAGGAGGAAAAAAGCCACAAAGATCACCTAGTTTGGCTCCTGGTGCAGCATAAGCCATGGAGTTTCATCCAACAATTACTGTGCTGGGGGTGGGGGGAAGGTTGGAAGGATATCTCATCTACTGCACAGATGAACTTTGTACCAGCTCTGTGTTCGTAGGGATGAACATCTCCTTCAGAAAGGCACACAATCCCAATTGAAATACTTCAAAGGGCAAATGGCCAGCTGGTGTGGGTTGTCATTGCTCTGCAAGGGAGCCATAGCAATGCACAGCTGCTGAGGATCTACAGCCAAGTGCCACTGAATTGTCTGCTTTTTCCTCCGGCTTCCCCAGTGCGTGATTGCTCATGCTATTAGAAGTTTGTATCAAGCACAAAGCAACAATTAAAGGGCAAGGATAAATCTAAACCAGACATTAGTGGTGCCTGAACATACTTCTATGTGGGGTCCAGCGATGAGAGCAGAAACAGGTCGGAGCAGATGGATGTGAGCATGGCTGCTCAGCACACGCATGCAGGCGATGTGGAAGATCTCCATATGGAGACGAGGGCTGTGAGAAAACGCGTGTGGGTGACACCCAGCCATCGGCGTGACTGCTCTGAGCCATAAGCCCAGCATCACTCAGAACACAGACGTCAGCCAGGGTGGGAGCACCCGGTTCGAGGGAACGCAGTGAAGCAACAGGTTTATTCCTCCTACATCCAGGTCGCTCGTAATTTTTCGCTACAAATAGGCTGGCATAAACTCTTGCTGGACCTGCCTTATGGCGCTTTCAGTTTATAAAGCTGTGTTCAAGCGTGGGTGACGATACACAGAACGTGCTGGGTTAACCCTGTGTGTCAAAGCACAGGGAGACATCAGCAGAACTACACTAAAAGCTTCATGGATACAAGTTTTATCCATGCCTTTTAAAAAAAAAAAAAAAAACACACAACAAAAAGAGGCAAGAAACTCTACCCAAACAAATCAATTCTTCACGGTTTCTTCAAGTAAAGTTTTGGACATTTCCAGCATGCACTGCTTTAAACAAAGAGCTCCATTCCTAAAAGTCCCTCCGACATTTTCCCTTGAAAATTTAGTCAGTCTCATACAACTGAAAAAGTCAGCTGCTACACTTAAAAGTAAGCAGCTACATTACCTAACCCTGCAAACCAGGGTATGCAGCCAGACATTTTGTATACATTATCAGGCCTTCAGCTTGGATGTTTTTCAGCACTGAAGCTTGAAATATGCTTGTAAATTATTCCCATCGCCTTTGAAAAGTCTGTGCCAGGAGCCCTCCCTGAGAAGGCAGAGGCTGAAGGTTACATGGATGTGCCAATTAGAATTTCAATAGCAGATAACCAGATGCAAAGTCTGTTTTCTGGCAGATGGGTTTATAAATCCATGAGGGAATTTACAATTAAAACAAAAAATAAAGATGTCTGCACCAACTTGTTAAAGAGGCACGCAGTCTGGAATTTCCCCAAAAAAAGTACTAAGACAATGTATGTGTGTATACACACGTTATATTTATATATAAACTAGAACCAAGCAGCAAACAGGCACAGTAAGTGCATTAATCCACTTCAGACAGGAAAGCTAATAAAAACGGATAGATTACTTCTAAACTATCCATTACCATGTAATGGAGTGCATTAACGTATATAGTAGTGGATGATTATGGTAGATAAGTAAGATTAATACAGAAACACATGCACTTCTGCGAGAGAGACACTGCATCAACATGCGCCTTATAGCCTAGTTCCCAAACCTACTGATCAGCCACAAACCCTCTGAGGTCTAAAGGGCACCAAATGCTCGCTATCAGCGAGTTTACCTCACTCGGCAAGGCTGCAACTTCGCTCAGGGCGGTGGCGATCAGTATTTCTATGGGCTTGTCCCTCCAGTAAGCAGCCAGTTAACTCACTTTATCAGGGAACAGGCATTCTGTTGCATGACCGAGCCTGGCAGGGATTCGGTCAGCTAACGTGTAGGTAGGACATCCAGGCACCTTGCTTGACAGGATCCTAAGACAGAATTTTTCTTTGCCAATCCTAGAAGACAAAGTTTGGGAGACAGCAGAGGGGAAAGTTAAAGGAGTCAATGAATCTACCAGAACAAAATCCTCTACAGCAGAATACCCCCACAGCGTATGGTATTTGAGAGCTTGGCCAGAGTATTTATTCTTCCTACCATTTACTGGACCCCAGCTGTCACCTTGCTAACATCACCCAGGGTCCAGTTAAACCTACTGAAAACCTTTACTTAAGGCACAATAAGATGAAAAAGATTTCAGTGTAACACCACACAAAGCCGGATTCCATTTACAAAGGTAATCTCAATGGTACACACCCGACATTATTTACTCAGACACGGTATTTTTACATACCTGCAATGGCACGCACAAGGGTGATCTGCTACAGACACCCTATTTCTCAGGTGGCCCATCGGGCCTAAAAACGCTACATTCCAGGCAGTGAATGACTTGCTGAGTCAATCAGCTCTCTTCCCCGCAACGAAACCGAGTTCCCTCCACTCCCACCTCCCCGGGAACAAAGTCACCTACGAGCAGGGACACGTTGCACTGCAGGGGAGCGAGGGGTGACTGCAGAGCCATCTCTTCATCCCTTCCACGACCGCTAACGGGAGGGGCGGGGGGCGTGTGTCCAACTTACTTGTACATTTATTTGCAACTTACGTGGCAGTTTATGGCAACGGCTGCCGAGCCCCTGCTCGCCCCCGGCGACCCGTCCCGCCCGCTGTCTGCAGTGGTTCGAACCGACACCCGCTCCACGGCCACCCCCTCAGAGACTCCCGGCACCGCCGCTCCCCCTGCACGGTGACCCCCGCCTCCCCGCTCCCACAGGCCCAGGACAAGCCACCGCCCGCCCGCCCGCACTCACGACGCGATGGAGCCCGTTGGAGGACACGGCCGCAGGGCAGCGGGGCGGAAGAGGCGCTCACCCCGGCAGAGGCGGCCGCACGCCCGGCGTCGGCGCGGCCCCCTCGGGGAAGGAACGGAACCGGGCCGCCCAGCGCCCCGACACATGCCACGGCCTGGCCCCGCCCCCGGCACGCCCCCTCTGCCTCTCACTGGTCCGCCCGCCTAACTCCCCGCCCCTGTGCGCGCCCCTCCTTCCCTTCGGCCCCGCCCCCTCCGCCCGCGGCGGGGGAGGAGCGTGCCGTGCGCAGGCGGTGCTTCTCAACCCCGGAAACACCGGGGCGCTGGGGGTGCGGTTACCTGCTGCGGAAGTGACGTCTACTGAGGGGGCGGGGGATGGGGCCGGGGTGCTGAGGGCGGAAGTGGCCCGGGGGCGGGAGCAGGGGTACTGGCGGCTGAGGGGGCTGCGCTGCGCTGGGCCGTGCCGGGCAGGGTAGCGTGCCGCATCCCGGCCGCCTCCTTGGTGCCAAAACCGGGCTCCTGTAGCGGCACCAGCCGTCCCCGCCGTTGACGGCCTGCGGCCGCCGCTTACCCGAACCGCCCCCGTCTCCCCAGAGAGAGCTTTGCTGCCTTCGCTGTGGGCTGCGGGCGGCAGCGCTGGCCCTGCTGGCGTTGCTCTGCAGTTACACCCAGCCGCGAGCGGCCCCGATTGCCGTTACTGTGTGTATGTTCCCCTCAATATGCACCCCGGCTTAAGCGCCGTGTTTTTTTCCAGAGTTTGGCCTACGGCACCCTGGGGAGAAGCTGTGGTCAGATCAGGTGTTTTCATTCTCCCGAATTTTTGTAGCGCAAACTCCGGCACCCACCATCTTCTGCAAGTTTGGCACAGCAGCAGGAGTGTCATTTTGGTGAAGCTCAGTTTGATACCAATGCGTTTTGCCCCTGTTTTCTGCAGGCAAACGTCACAGGATTTTTTTGGTGAGGAGTAGAGGAACAATGGCTGGGTTAGTTGTGTCCAAGCTTTCATAATTGCCACCAAGGAGGAAAAAATCAGAAAAATGTTCAGGCTAACGGCTTCTTGCTGCCCTGGTCTATGAAAAACACAGATACTCCACCATAATCTAGGTATAATTTTTCTCATCTCTAAACTATGCAAGTCTCTGGTTTATTAAACATGGTAGGCCACTGGCAACAGCATTGTTTAAGTAGAGAACGCTACTGAATTAAATATTGAATCAAATAGCAGAAATCAGCTCCTTGTTGGTTGATTTGCTATTTTTAGTGCTGCTGGCTATGCCAGAAGTTTGCACACCCGCAGCCCATAGCTGCATAGGGGCAAACCCTAGCAACAGTGGAGCTTTGAAGCTTTATATACCACGCTGTGTACACGTATATACAGATACGTATATATCTGAGCCGCATTCAGAAGCGTGGAGCCCACTCCATGAAATGGCAGAAGCTGCAGGACTTCCTTTAAGTCATGGGTGCTCGTTTTAGAGCAAGCACACTACCTCCTGAATTCAACTCCTTCAGGTTATTTCCAGATCGTGCAAAGAAGAGTTATCAACAAAAGGTGCAGAAAGCAGCGCTGTGCACACACAGGCACAGTCCGTATCGTGAGCTGCTTTACATGGTGATTGTGGCATCGAACAGGTGAAGAAGGAGCCCTTGCTACCTCAAATCATGTTAAGGATTTCAGCTGCTGCTGCCAAGCTGGCCATAGATGAAAGTGATGCTGAAATCATTCACACATCCCAATGTAATTTTAGAACACAAAAATTTGCTTTTCAAAATTAACATGGAGGAGGAGGAGTTGATACCCTGGTTCATCAGTTAATTAAAAGCAGACAAAATGCAGGGCTGGCCAGCGCTCCACATTAAGCGCTCAATTTAAAGCATGTCTGTCTGTATATATTGTATAGATTTACCATTCCATCATTCATGTGGGATACTGACATATACTGAAATGTTCCCTCCCCTCCTTTCCAGAGAAGGAGGAAGGGAGAAGGAAGCTCTGCAATTTAAGAGAATTAGAAGAGACAGTTGAAGAGAGGAGGACTGACTGCCGTAGAATAGATTGTCTGGCAGGATCAAGCACAACGATGGAGGAAATAATGAGAAGCTGTTGAGCAAAGCAGGAGGGCACACAGCCCTTAGGGTTGGTGTAGTGGGAAACAACCACATTTCTGGGAAAAACAGGTTCAGGACAAAAAAGAAATGCACATGGAGAAGCCCTGACACGGAACAGGAAAACACAGGCACTGAAAAAAAGCTGTGACCATGCAGAAAAGGAGAATGGGATGTCATTAATGTGCCCTCGCTCACCTCTCTCCCTGTGATGCACAGGGAATGTCAGTCAGTCAGGCTGTTTCCTTTGAGAATCCCAGAGGACATAATTTTGAAGTGTTTAGAGATCTTTGCAACTTTACATGCCTCGTGTGAAAAGCTGGGGTGCTAAGACATGCTTGCAATAGCTGGTTTTCATAGAATATAAATGAGGGCTAAGCCACCGTTGAGCCTTCAGTTGGTTCGTATTTATTTCAGATTGTGAGGAGAGCAGAGATTATGGGATGTAATGAAATGCTATCAAAGGGGCTGGAGATGCAGGAAAGGAGATTTTAGGATATTAGTTTAAACAGAAATGGCTCCTATATAGTTAAGCTATGTCCCAGACGTTAACCCATTCGGGGATTTTGCACTGACTGAGCTAAAGACCAAACGGCAGGTCTGTGTTTAAGAAATAACATAGTTCAGTTTTAAGAACAGATGGTGACAGGGATAGGGAATATTTGCTCTTCTGGACTATTCAGATAAACTTGATCCGTTGATCCAATGCAAAGAACAGTCACGCATCTCCTATTATCTAAGAAAAGGTGGAACTACATCCCTTAAAACATGTGGAAGGTTGAACCTCCCTGCCCTGCATTGCAGTGGCCCTTTTCATCCAGTGCCAAGAGAGGCTCCCAGTCTGTATAGGAGAACTGTCCCCTGAGAAGCATCATCCCTCCAACTCTGCATGTTGTAGGTACAAGCTGCTGTAACAGAGTTTTAACTTGGCGTGGGCCAGATTCACCTCTGGTATAAATTCAGTCTAATTAAGCCAAGAACCTATTAAGCCTGCTTTCGTTTTTTTCCATAACCATCTTTTCACAGAGGACATGCCTCTGCCAACTCTCTGGCTGTGATTAGGGAAGAGTCTGGCTAGAACTGTTGACAATATGTTTGCAGAGTACTAAATACCATTGAATATGATCTGTAAATATTTACACTTGGAGGAAGAGATTTGCTCTTTGCATAGTTTGCATGCTGGCATCTGCTATGCTGAATAAATTACTAATAAAAATCACATTGTGGAAAAATAGTCCATGCTGATTCTTGGGAACTATTTTGATAAAGACAATGGTGTGATAAGGAAATACATTCCTTGAGAATTACATTCTCTCTGAAATTTCAGTGCATTATTGCTCTGTACTGAACTGAAGCAGCACACACTGCAGTAGTGCAGGTTTTCCTAGTGGGGAATGCGAGGCTGACACAAGGGACATTTTAGTTGGGGAAAGAGAGTCCTTCTGCAGCAGGAGAACTGTACAGTAGCTTGCTTTGGGATGATAGTCTTGAAGGAATTTGGCCACAGTTCCTTTGTGGTCTTGTACCTTTCCCAGCCCTGAATTCAGTCCCACGAAATCATGAGCGTGGCCATCTCTTGTAATTTTGAGCATTCTAGCTTCCTCAAACAAAATACTGCATGAGAATCATGACTATCATTTTAAAATGGCTTTGGTGTATGTGAGGAAACATCTGGAAATATGAACAAGTGCCTTTAAAAGTGGAAACATGGATATAAGCGTATCTCAATTTCAGTGAGCTGATCTCCTCATATTTTATCACAGGGGTTCCCATCCACTGACAGTAGTCACTTAAAAGTCAAATTCCATAATTGAAATTCCAAGTCCTCCTTATAAACTTATTTTAAAGCCAACATTCTCATGTAATATCATAACTGTAGCAATGTGCACCAAATTAAAGAATTTTTCACAGGGACAGGGAACCAAATTGCCTGCATTTTGAATTATTATAAAGAATTAAATAAATGCAAACAGCTAAAAATTATCTTCTCTGTGCATCCATAGAACATTACAGCCACCGATATAACATTACTCAGGACCCATCAGGATGCTCCAGTTATGTTCAAACTCCTCAAGCTGTCCCACTGGCATCATGTTATTGCAGCTTCATCATGAAAAATGAATATCGCACACTGCCAGAAATCCTGCCTCTCTGAAGCACAAGTTAAAACATGCATTAACTCTTCACAGCTAAGCAGCAGCATGAAAGATACTTCCAGCAGTGCATTGTCAGACGTGTATTGTACCTGACACCACGGCACAATGTGTTGCAAGATCCCATACTTAACTGTCTTTCTCCGTACTGGCTACCTTTGCCTCCTGGTGCAGCTCCTTGCTCAGGCTCATCATCCTTGATGGAGTGGAAGAGAAAGTACAGGCTGAGAGCGGAGTTATGCAAGCAGCTACAGCCCCTTCCTTCTGTGCCTGTCTAAGGCCAGAAGGCTGGTGGTTCAGTGGATGTTACTGTTAAAGCAGCGAGTAGAGAGAAAACAATGCAAAATTCATTGGCAAATCCACTGCTCGCACACACACAGGCTGGAAAAAGCAAAAAAAAAAAATCACCAGCAGCATTTGCAGAGCATTCAGACAGCCACAGACTGTGCAAGAGACAGGGCAGAAAGGGTGGTGCCACAAAACTGTTAAAACTGCCTTTGGGCCATGGCACAAGGCATAAAGCAGCTCTTGAGAAGTTTCTAGCCGCGGTCCCACCATGTTACCCTGCTACCACACTGCAACCTGGAAAGTCTCTTAGCTGAGTACAAATGTGTGGTTCATCCATGGCAGATGTTGTGCCACATGAAGACTGGGTGGGAGTGCTGTCTCAGGGCATCTCTGGGCTGCAGTTGGCAGCTATGCTCCACTGGCCTCGTAGGCACTCCAGTAGGCAGTGGTGCCATCAGATACCATAAGGATATATTATAAAACCAGAACTGGCGCTTACAATGTAAATTCATTTCAATTCCCAAGGGTCCAAATTTGACCTTCTTGGCTGTTCTAGCATTTGGATTTCTCATGATGCAGCGATTCCAACATCACCACAAAGGGGGAGCATATGGTATTTTCTACTTCTGGTTTGTAATGTTCTTGCTGAACAGATGTGGAACGTGTCTGATGGGTACTGTAAAACACACACAACGAGAGCTGGTCCTCACTCCTGAAATTCCATCCTGAAGAAGAGCAAACAGGCTTCTTCTTCACTAATGGGGGTGGAAAAGGAGAAGAAACATGTTTCCAGTATGTTAATTGATGAATTTTTCCTAAGGGAAAGTGAAACGTGCTTTGACTGGTCAATACAACCCTCCTTGTCCACACAAAGATTTCAAGCACGCCTCTCCTTCTGGCATAGGTGTGGCCATACAGGGAAGTAGAAGGGTTGGGGAGAGACAGATCAGAAGTGCCATGCCAGGGATATAGCTAAATTCTCATGAGAGCTACTGTTGACCTGGTTTCTGTTCTGCTGTGTTCAGCTCATCCATAAGGATTCCTGACTCACACCAAAATGCTTTGCATTGGCTGCTTCCCTTTTTGAAGGATGGGCCCAAGCTGATGAAAAAGATGTATTTGGGAACAAGAGGCAATCCCTTCAGAAAGTAAAGCTGGAAAAGCAACATAAGCAAGAATCCCAACAGTAGAAAAAGCAGGTTGCTGAGTGGGGTGGCAGAGAACAGGGAACCACCATTCAGAAAAGGAAAAAAAAAAAACAGTAATGAGAGTAGCTGCCAAATTCCATCTTTGCCTAGAGATATGCCGGGAGGATTTTAATTTGAGGGATTAAAGAGTGCTTAAAAATAATAATCTGGACCTTGAGCTTGTATCCTTTATGCTGAAATTGGGGTTTGTCCTGCTTGAAGAGATCAGCCACAATAAGGATTCAAGCTCAAATGCTACTTTCCCAATCAAATAGGTGGCAGACTTTGCACCACACCTGATTTTGAGTGCAACGTGTTCAAGTCAAACACAGGGCTTCCTGCTTCAGTCCTCCTCCTCCCTCCCTTTTCACACCATAAACCAGGACCTTGATCCTATGCCAAGAACACCTGAAGATTACGTGTAGCTGAAGCCGGAGCTGACTGAACGCTCTGCAAATACTGCTGTTGATTTTTCGCTTTTTCCAGCCTGTGTGTGTGCAAGCAGTGGATTTGCCAATGAATTTTGCATTGTTTTCTCTCTACTCGCAGCCTTAACAGTAGCGTCCATTGAACCATCGGCCTTCTGGCCTTAGACAGGCACAGAAGGAAGGGGCTGTAGCTACTTGCATAACTCAAAGAAACAAAGATCATTACAGCAAAGCCTGGCAGTGTTGCTGTCAGCCTCCTGCTGGTGGCATTTCTGCAAGACACCATTCTGTCCACCACTTTTCCACTCCGGGGTTTATAGTTCCAATATTAAAATGTGAGGTGAACAGAAACCTGCACAAATGAACTCAGCATGGAGCATGGAGCAGATGTGGTTTTGGTTTGCTGTGCTACAAAAAAAAAAAAAAAAAAGCTAAATATTTTACAATAAACCATTTTGACTGGATTCAGAGAGTTCTGAGGCATCCCTACCTAGAAACAGGCACTGTATTATTAACAAGCCATCACAGTCTGTACTTGTAGATTTTTTTTAGAAAAAGAAAAATCAACCCAAACAAGTCACACAGCCGTCTAAACAGTGGAAACACTGAGAGAACAAGGTAGCTGCTGTAATGATACAGAACGTGCATGAGCACCTTAATCCTTTTAAACAAGGGTCCACGCAGTGCCTGCAGAAGCTGGAGGACAGCAATGCACGGTGCCATTCTCGTCCTGAGATCAGGTACAGCCAGGGCAAAAGAGGGCAGTTAACCAGTAACATGCTTTCTGGTGCTTAGTTTCCTAAATAACAATCAGTTTAACATTAACTGAGGTGATTATGGATTTTTCCCTTCCACGTTGGGGGGCATATCCCAGCCATGGGATTCAGAAGTCTACCTGGAGCTGGCAGGGGAATGGGCAGCAGGACGCAGCAGTTACAGGGGAGGATACTCCAGATGCCACATGAGAGCTTCCAGCCTGCCCAGGACACTGTGGGTTTCACAGCCTCTGCCCAGGAAACCCCAAGACTGCCAAAAGCCTCAAAGTAGGAGTGGGGTGGTGGAAGGAGATTGCCTGAACACCAGTGGGGACTTGGGTAGGCTGGAAAGCAGGCTAGAGAAGGAGGTGCATGCACATGTCCAAGGGTGGTTTAGGGACTGACTCCCCTATCTAGAGCTTTCTGGCCTATCTACCAGAAGCAGAGAAGGGTTAAAACTTCTCCTCACTGCTTTTTCTGCTTGATTAACCTATTGCCATCCTGTCAGCCAAAATGAATGTCTTTGTTATAAGCCCACCCTCATGCCACTTTGGCAACAGAGCTGAAGTCACTCTGTAAAGCCCCAATACCTGCACTCAGCCTGATCCCTTAAGACTTTCCTTGAACTCCAAGGGCTGGCATGAGTCAATGCTTACCAAGCTACTGAAGTTATAGTATTTTCTTCCTGCACCCCAATGGATCATCTTGTGCAGCCCAGGGAATGCACGTACCCCACTTCGGGTACCACTGATCTGGCCAACAGCTAAATCCTCCTGCTTGTTGCTCTGGACCCCTTTTGTAATCTCTGTTTCCTAAATCAGAAGTATGGGAGCTCCTTTGGTACAAGCATGTTCTTTAGCAATGCCAACTGGCTTTCTCAAAGGGTATTTGCTAGATGAGGGAGGATAACAAGTAAAGGGAGAAGTAAGAGTGTTCCATTATGGGAGGGGAAAGGAGGGTTTAGGCAGGAGCTGTTGAATGGCTCCCCAAGAAATGTTCTTACACCAAAGTCCACCAGTTCACATGGGTACAGACTAAATCTGTGGGGTTTTTTTGCAAGAAAGAGAGGGAAGAAAAGGATGCAAATAATAATGATAATCACACTGTACTGTCTGACAACTGTGCCTAAAGGCGGCACAATACTTTCAGATGGTTCAACTCTTGCAAAAATCCTTACAGGCTACAGGGGAGTATCTACCACCATCAGTGATATGACACAGGCTGGATCACTTGGCCATGGGCCTGTTCAATCAAAGTACTTTTTAATACAACCATGTAGAAGGACAAGCACCAAGAAATAAGAGAGTTTCTTCCCAATCTGAGGTGGTGAGGAGGAGAGAAAAGTACAGGCTGTGTCTTGGATAGGGACATGATGAACGCAATAAAACAAAAGCTGAACACAAACATATGTAAAAGACTTAGCAAAAACAGCTAATACAACTTTGGTGTGAGGTAACAGGAGCTCTCTGTTGGTATAGAGGAAAAACTCTATTTTATCAGGTAATAAGAATTAGCTTTGGACTGGCAGAAGCCATGTAGATTGATCACTCAAGCAAGAGGAGAGGGGACACATAGCCGACAGTTCAAACAAAGCTTCTTTTTTTGCCTTTTACTGTCATGAATGTTCCTTACTTGGAGGGGAAAAAAATGACAATTAAGTGACTGGTTTGTCTATTTCCCGAGCTCCTTTCTTTGGGCATAATAACCTAGGTCAGCAGCTGTTAGGCCTTTCGGGCCAGTAACCTTAGCCAGACATTTCATGCCAATAGAGAAAGAGCAGCAGGTGAAGAGGGAGAAAGTGACTTGGGAGCTCATATCAAAGATCTGTGTATCCTAAAGAGCTGTATATAGGGGGAGCACAGGAAAAGGAACCTAGGAATTATTCAGGGCTGGCAACTGGCAATCAGATTTAGAGTCGTGGGTCATATCTGTATGTAAGGCACCTCTTTGCTACTTTACAAGTATTCCGTCAACAGTAAGAAATGAGAGGACTCAACATCCCTGATATTGCAAAAGCATATAAAAAATTTCATAATCACATCAGGAAAGAAAAACCCTTAAGCAAGCAAATATACTTGCAGGCTTTTTTTGTCTGTCAGTATGAAGCAATATGGCCACATGCCACTTCTCTGCTTGTTTGATCATTAGAAAGAACCCAACTAGAGCAAGTTTCATCACTCCTGTCCAGAGAAAATATTCACAGCTGTTGGCATAAAAACCAGTGCAAACAAACCACTGACACTGCATGAGGTCCCTAGTTCCCCTTGATCTGAGGCTGATGCCATGCTATTTGAATTAATAAGGTACTGGGTGCAGACCTTCTAAACTCTGAGTGGTTGCACAATACATTAAGCAACAACTTAACACACTGGAAAAATTTGTCATTGCTGGCATATGAGCTGAATAATTGAGATGTATGGCCCTCCGTTCATTAATGACCAAGTGCAGCAACTGTTTTTCACTACATTGCTCAAGCCATGTCAAAACTTCAGCAGACCAAGCAAGTTAGACAATACTTCACACAGTTACACAAAATGCTAGATTTCCCTAGATTTCTAGTAGATCACAAACCATTTTTAGTTCTTAACTTACCTACAGTAACATATAATCTCTGGTTTAATAGAGTAGAGAGCAGAAAGGGAAGTGCAAGTTGGAGTTCCTGCAGGAGAGGGCTAGCACCCTCCAAAGAAATAAGTAAATTTCAGAGATCATATTCATGGATTGCAACCACAGCTTGCAGCCTTCCCCTTGAAAGGGCTAGAGCCTCTAAAAGAGCCAGGGAAGACACTTGCTTAACAGGTATCTGCCACAAAGAAAGGTATTGCTCAGCTCTTGTGCTTACTGCAGTGATGTACCTTCCCTTTGGTGTTTGCAGGAGCAGCAGATGGGCTTCAGAGATTACCTCAGTTCAGAAGCTGAACCAGCTGCTGAAAACTGATCTGGGAAATGGTATAGTTTGTACCCACTACACCAGTTCAGGAGCTGCCAAGACCAGCTCCACAATTGCCCACCCATGAAGTGGGTCAGTTATTATTGTTAGGCATCTCAGGAGGCTGCTGCCTGCTTTCAGCCTCCAGAACGATCACCTCCTGATGTCACTGAAAAACACAGGATTATTCTACGTCCTTCCTGACTTCTGCTAGCTTGATGTCAACTGCTTGCTAGGTGCCAGGAGACATTACTCATCACATGAGAATTAGAATTGTTATTGGCCATATTTTTTGCAGCTGGGCTTTCAGACTGGTTTCATTTTGCCAAGGGTTTGTGTTGTTGAGCTGCTTTTTTGGTTTTGGTCAATATTAAGTTTCATTTGATCTGGTTGTCACTGCAACCAGAGGGCTACTTGTCTGAATATGGAGGTGCACGTATGCCATCAGAGCTTGTTCCTCTGGTCATACTGGTAATGTTGCTTCTCCCATATCTCCATTTTGTCTGCATGCATTGCTGCAGGTCATATACCCAGTTATGAATGATCACATACACATACCATTTACTCCCAGCCCAGAAGGTGGGCTGCAGTCTTAAAGCTGGTGGTAGAGCACTGAGGCAAGAAGGCCTTGGGATCAAGGGTTCCCAGCATAGTTTTGGGGAGCTGAGAGGAGCAGCAGCACTGTCGGTACAAGCGTATCAGGAGGACATTAAGTGGAGCTGTGGCTGGTTGGACCAGCTCTTGCCAACAAGATGCAGGAAGACAGAGCATGGCTGCATTAGCAGTGGTCCAATGGTTTGTTCAGGACATTGGTTTGTTCAGGACATGGGGGAGGAGGAGACTCCTAGGCTAGATCTGTGGGTGAGAAGATGGACTGATCTTCTGAAGCAAAAGGAGCACTGTTATTTTATCCACCCTGAGAACCTGTGCTACTGCACCGCTGCCTCTGCCAGCACTGAAACACATCTGAACAATGTGAATGGAGAACAGGAGAGCAAGCTAATCAGGGCATCGTTTCATCTCATAGGATATCATGCGTCTTAAATATATTGCCCTGGGAAGAGCATTTAGACCATATCTGTGTGCTTCTTGTGCCTCCCTAGTAAAGCAGCCACAGACCTGACACAGAAGAGGTTCCCACTCCAAGCAGTTCTTTTTAATCCTCAGCTACATATGTGTTGCTCTGGCTTCCCCATGAAGTGAAGTTTATAGTCCTACCCTCCAGTACAGCTAAGGCCTATGGGACAGAAAGGCTGTATTCTCTGATGCTAAGTTCCTATGAGCTGACACAATAAGAAGAAAGGATCTCGGCAGTACCCCTGCTGAGGAAGAAGAGGCATGAAGCCTATATCCACTATGAAACGAAAGGGAAGCCACACAAGATGCCTGTTGCTCCAGGAGTTATCAGAATCAGCCCTCCTACCGAGGTTTTCTTCCCATCACAGTACTGCCAGAATAAATACAAACCTCAGGGGAAAACAGCATTTTTTACTTTATTGAACTGTCTCTGGGGATTGCTGCTGATTTTGCCTTCTCGCACGGTACTCTGTCATTAATCAAGATCACCCTCAACAGAACAGCTAGGAGCCTTTAGGAGAAGGAATTGCAGGAGAGGAACCTTTGGAAATTAACTCAGATGCTTATCTGCAGCATTGTCAACTCTGGCTATTTTGCAGTCCTGCAATAGGGCTGTGGGGTTGTGGGTTCCAGCTTCTTAATAGTGATTTAGATACCTGAGCTTTCACCCACTAGCAATAATACAGATCTATAATCCTTACCATTAGAGAAAAAAGTCTAAGAACAAGTGTATCTTTAGCCTACAGTAACCAGCAGAGAGCTATGTTTGTAAGGCGAAAAAAAAACCCTTAATATTACAGGATGCTTAACACTGAATTAGCACACATGATGCTTATGATCACTCTCTCCAGCCCCCAGCTTTACTCCCCTATTGAGGCATCCAAAGCTTAAAGTCACTCCTTGAATCTTCAGACAGACTCTGACTGGGCTAGTAGAACACCTCCTTCCAACCTAGTTGTCCCACCACCACTGCCTAAGGGGATCGGTTGAATGACAGCTCGACTGACAGCTTCACCGTCGAGTGACAGCTGAGCTAAGCCTCTTGTTGCTCTCTCTGCATCCAACAACTTTTGCAGGTTGAGCAGAACAGAGTGAATTGATCTGCAATTAGCCCCCTCTTGGTCATTTAAGACCTATATTAGAAAAAATTGGCAGCCACCCCACTCCTTGGCAATTCCTGGGCTCACAGTGTCGTAGCAGGGCTAAAAGCCCCAAATCCAACAGTGATACAAACTTTGTTGTGCTCTCAGAAAGAATTACTCTGTCCTTGCAGCTTGTGTCCTGATGCCTCTGATGGTCCCTGGGACTGCTTCACCCCCCAAGTACCCCTGGGGTCTAGGTTGTGTGGCCTTGCTTTGCTGAGGGGTGCTAAACCCTTGCTGAAAGCTGGCAGGAGTGACTGATTTACCATAGGAAGCTAGGTCACCTGAGAGGACAGCCCTCCCTCCGCCCCATGGGTTTTGTTTCTGAACCAACAGAAGTCAGTACATATTTCGTCAAAACCTGGTGCTTCTTTTTGCAGCTGTTTCTTCCTGACTCTGCCAATCTTCATGCATGGCCATGCATTTCAGATGCGTAATGCAGCATGTCTGTATGCCCTAGAGGTTGCTGGTTCCTGCCAATGCCAATCCATATGGGGTTATTCAAGTGTAAGAGAGTCCAAGATTTGACCCCTAGCCTACGAACATTTCTGTTTCCAAGTGAACTTTTCAAGTATTTCTTCTGATTTGGAGGTGACAGATGGCTTGCCCCCATGCTCTGCTTCCCCAGACATCTCAGGAAACATTAGCAGGTAGATGAGGTTCAGAATTCACCCTTGTAAAGCAGCTGAGTCAGCATCAATGCAATAAAACCTCATTCCAGCTCGGCTAGCAAGGTCTCTCCCTCAGGGCTGGACTGCAGTAGCTGCCAAAGAAAAACAGAAGAGCTTGAAGGGCTCCAACAACACTGTCAAACTTCAGAGCAAGGGCACGGGCAGATCAGTGGGTGTCCTGACTTCACCCTTTGCCAGCCAACCTCGTCCCTCATCGCTGTTCACTAATGCAGATTTAGCGTCAGCTTGCAGAAAAAATGCATAGACTATACAAGGTCAGGGATTCTTGTATTTCCCATGATCTCAAGCCTGCAGAGTTTTCTCAGGCTTCATCATTTGCTACTGGAACCATTGCCCTTAACGCCATGTTACAGATAATGACACTCCCTCTTAAGCTGGAAGTTTTCATTAATGGCGATAGCTACAATAATAGACAACTTTCTGGTTAGCTTGGGTAGCAGCATCAGCTGCTGTGGTTATGAAGGACTGCTTGAAATCTCTACCTAAACAAAGAGGTACCTCACGGGGGAATCATATGCAGAGTAACATGCAGATTTTTTTCACTGCAGACTGTTCTGTATTCAAACATGAGATCTAGGTGGAAAGTTAGCTCCTTGCCCCCTAGAAAACAACCTGGACCTCCAAACCTGCATAATACTCTCATTTTATAACTACTACAGTCAATGGCAAAATATCTTCTCTCCCCTTTAAACACAATTGCTTGCTGGGAAATAATATATAAAACCTTAGCTGGTGTTCATATAAATTAAAAATTACCTAGCAAATTTACTTCTTACACTGGAGTTGGCAGGCCAGGGGTCCATCTGTGTCAGGCTGAGACTGATTCACTGCTGTAGGACCCCACTGGTGGAACTGCAAGCCCTGTAGCTGAATGAATCAGACCTCTCCCCTTCCACTGCACACCAGTGTGGGTTTGTACAGCTCAATGTACCAGCAGCTGCAAATAAAGCCTAAGATGTGCTGCAGATAGAAAGCCTCCAGGTGCCACCATCAGGTGTGTTGGGGCAGGATAGGTAGGCGCAGGGTCCACTGAGACCTTAGCCAAACTAGGAGCAGGGAAATCTCTGCCAGGGGCACATGACGGAGGAAATAAATGAGTCTGCAAGATTTTAGAGATTGTTAGACAGAAATGAGAGGCAGAGGGGAAAAATGCCAAGCCTTGCATAAGAGTGGTGGCTTGCAAACTGTTGTGGGAGAAGAGGTCTCTAGGAGGATGCACTAGGTGTTGCTTTTCTGCAGTGGGTGAGAGACAGAGGGTGTTTCTGTCCACCTGTAAAGGCAGAGATGACTTGGCTGCAAATCAAAAAGGAAGGATAAGGCAGGAGAGGGCGCCACTGGTTTGCTGGCATCTCCAACCTCATCTGGCAGGCTTTGCTGATCCCTGCTGACACAGGTTGAATCCGAAGCCGATTGAACTGTTCCCAATTGCAGCAGACTCCAGATAAAGTGGACAGCAGGGAGATCTGAGCAAGACATGCTGAAACTTCCCTTCAAGGAGGGGCAGGCGGGGTGGTAACATCCCTTGTGAGGTGCTACCCCAAGGATGCATTTCTCCTGCTACACACTCCAATACCAGAGCCATCACATAGAACACGCTCGTGGAGCAGCTGTGGCTTTGTGAGCCTCCTGGTGCTTTGGGTCACTCCCTGCTCGCTGCTGGGTCACACACTGCTGGGCAATATGTCCCCTGCGCGTCCTTCTCTTTCCACCTTGCTCCTGTCACTGACGGTAGAGGGATGGCTGCAGGAAGCAAGCCACAGCCTGGGCGTGCGGGGATTGAGGAGGCAGGATGGTGGGCAGACACATGCGGACTGCGAGTCCCTTTGTGCTGGCGCTGTGACAGCTCAGCTCAAGGCTCCATCACACACTGATGCAGCTCTCCAGCGTTACGGGCAGGGGAGGAGGGTGGCCCGCTGCTGAGGTGTCTGCATCACGTCCTCTTCTGCCATGCAGGGAC
>JAOXNO010000041.1:48321212-48338370 GCA_028565335.1 Limnodromus scolopaceus
CCAGCGTTACGGGCAGGGGAGGAGGGTGGCCCGCTGCTGAGGTGTCTGCATCACGTCCTCTTCTGCCATGCAGGGACAAAGCTGTGCCCAGCGGAGTGGGAGAGAACCACAGAGGGGTGGAACACCCTCATTTGCCAATACCATGTACAACTGCTTTTCCTTAGTTGGGGTACTCCGAAGAGCTCACTGGCCTCACAACACACTGGCTTCACTCACCTACTGGTGAACAGAAGCAAAATTTGGGAGGAAGAACTAGAGCGATCTGGAACGGGAGGACACTGCAAGCGATCCCCGAGTCTCCTTGCAAAGCATCAGGGACTGTTTTGGGGAGCCTGCACTCGCCCTCTTGCGAATGCACAGCTGGAGGGTAGCACTGCAAGGGGGGTGTGGGGAAGGAAGGGATGGGGTCCAAGTGGGAGGTATGCTTAGCAGCTGGGGCTGAGGATGGCACAAAGCCCAGCAGACAGCCAAGCCAGAGGAGTGAAATAGGAAAAGGTCTGCAAGGGTGCAAGAGCACATTCTCCCAAGTCCCCTTCTGGAATTTTCCTGCTCCCTGAAGCAAGGCAGAGGGACTGGCAGAGGACTCGGAATGAGGCAGAACTCTAGAGAGGACTGAAGTTTCCAGCTACTGGACAGAACAGAGGGGCTTTCTTCTAAGGAACCGTACCCCCACCTGCCCACTTCTCCTCACCCACTGCAGGCTGCTGGTGGTCCTCACCATCTGCAGGGCACCCAGGGGCCATCCTTAAAGGATGGCTTCTTTAGCTTGCACTCAGTATCAGCCTGACCCTCTAGAAACAATGATGTTGCTGCCTCTGAGAGCAGACAATGACTCCAGGTGAGAAAAAAACAGTGTGACTACAACATGGCTGTTTCAGAAAGGATATGCCTGGAAATTCCAGAAAGGAAGTGCCCTGGCATTGCTTCCCCTTGGCAGGAAATGCACCAGCATCTCCCAGCTCCTCTCAGCTGTCTCTCCTCAATACTTGCAAGTGCTGCATCCTTTTGATGCTGCATTTTTTTCCTTGCTGCTTGGTACTATCTCCGCCTCTTTCCCTGCTACCAACCATTCTTCCAAGAGAGGGACACCAGGCAGCCCCTGGGTGTGTGTCCCAACCAACACACGGTCTGCCAGATCACAACAGTGGGGTAGGAGATCCAGCAGCGCAGGGGTTAAGCTGTTCTGCTCTGGCTGTGGGGATCTCTCCCCTCCCTCCTTCTCCCGTGAAATAAGCAGTGGGTTTTAGCCTTGCAGGCGTACAGAGTGGGTCCAGCTGCTCTTGTGCAGGCAGTAGTATCTTTAAGCTGCTGGGGACTAACTGTCTGAAGAAATCATTTCCAGGGACAAATTTGGAGTTGAAGGGTAAAACTGAAAGAAAAAACAAGCAGAGAGAAATCAGAGAGGTGCAACTTCCTCCAGCGACATTTAACACAGAGGCCAAGGTCTCAGTGTTTGTATCTCCCAGTATTTTAGGGAGAGGAGGGATTGTTTTCCAGAGGTCCTGACTTTAAAAAAAAAATGCAAACACATAAATACTAATGTTTGTGGAGGAGAGAAGAGCAAGCTGAATGTCACTCCCTGTCTGTCATGGTTTCTGTTGGGATAGAGAACTTTTTTATTAGCAGCTGGTATAGTGCTATGTTTTGGATTTGGGATGAGAATAGTGTTGATACCGCACTGGTGATTTTAGTTGTTGCTAAGCTCTCAAGGCCTTTTCTGCTCCTCACGCTGCCCCACCAGCAAGTAGGCTAGGGGGGCACAAGAAGTTGGGAGGAGACACAGCCAGGACAGGTGACCCCAACTGACCAAAAGGATATTCTATGCAAGATGACATCATGCTCAGTATATAAAGCTGGGGGAAGAGGAAAGAACGGGGGGATGTTCGGGGTTACGGCATTTGTTTTGCCAAGTAACCATTACACATGATGGAGCCCTGCTTTCCTGGAGATGGCTGAACACCTGCCTGCTAAGGGGAAGCAGTGAATGAATTCCTTGTTTTCCTTTGCTTGTGTGGCTGGCTTTTACTTATTAAACTGTCTTTATCTCAACCCATGAGTTTTCTCACTTTTACTTTTCCTATTCTGTCCTCAATCCCAACCGGGAGGAGTGAGTGACCGGCTGTGTGGTGCTAGTTGCCGGCTGGGGTTAAACCACAACACTGTCTCAAACTGAATTTCCACAGGCTGGCTCAGGAGATGGGCGGCAGGTAAGAACAAGAGGAGCAAAAGTACATTTTTCAGCATCAGGTCACAGCAAGCAATGAGATGCAATGGGATTTGATCTGCCTCGCTGGGCTGGCAACCAGCCAGACTGGGATAAGGCAAAGGAGGCCATCATTTCACAGCGTTAGTAGCTTTCTTTTGTCTGAAAGAGTCTAACAGTTGCGTGACTAGAGAGGAGCATCTGTCTGGGAAACTCCACCTCTCCCTCTATGCCATCAAGTTGCCAAAATCAGGTCATTCAAGGAAAGAGATGACACAGAATCTGTTAACAATCCACTGCATGTTTGCTGACGTGTTAGAGCACACAGAGTTTGCAGCCTTCAGCCATTCTGTGCCCATTGACATGAAATCAGTGGTTCAGATGGCATGGAAGAAATTAGCAGAGATAACTAGCCTCTGTCTCCTCTGATACAAAAGTTCAGAGAGCTCAAATGAAGGCAAGAAGTGGCAGATCTGAAGTGTTCAGGAGGCGGTGGCTTTTCATGTGATGTGTAGTGATGCTGCAGAATTGCCCACAGCAGGATGTGGTGGGTGCTGCATGGGAAAGACTGGACAGGTTCAGGGAAGACAAATCCACCAGGACAAAGAAGCCGTACTTGGCTCAGATAGTGCCTAAACCATACATTGGTGGAGGCTGTGAGAACCCTCAGAAGTTTGACTCTGAGCTTGCTCTGTTCTTAGGCTCTTCTTCAGGTGTCTATGATCCCCCACTGCGAGACACAGGAGATGAAGCAAGGCGGCTTGGAGGCTCTCATTGTACTCAAGAGTCATTCACAACTTTTACAACTGCTCATTTGCAGATCTGTGTCAGGCCCATGGGCCTTAATTAACCCAACCAGCCTGGGACCCACAACCTCTACCCACAGGCTCAAGATCCCCATTTAAGTTCATCCCTGGCCCTTCAGTCCTGGCCTGATATATATTGTAGGCATACCTGCTCCCACATCTCCTCCTAGCGTGTTTGGATTTCCTGCCTTAACCTCAGACCTGACTTGCATCCTTACTTCTACTTGACCATCACAAGACCGTTGATGAGACCTGTTAACAACCCTGCGCCCCTCACCCAGCTCAGATGCTGTGGGACTGTACACTGTCAGTGAAGGTGCTACAGCCCTGTGTACACTTGGGACTTAAAAACAGCTGTAATGGGGGTATTATAAGCTGGTGCCATAGGACTAGTTTTTCTGTCCTCTCAGCTTGACTGGAGAAGGGTGCTGCTGGCTTGCAGCAAGGCTGTGTTACTGGAGTGGACAGAAGGCTGTAAAGCAACAGCGAGTGTCAGATTCACACCATAAAGCACAGGCCACAAGAGAAAAGCCCAGATGGTTTATGAGGGCAACAGGGCTCTGAGGAGGAGGAGAGGCCCAAAGCTGAATCTACAGCAAGATTTGGTCCATCAGTCAGAAAATGAGATACTCTATAGAAGAAGGACTGGGCACTGGAGACCCAGGCTAGTTCTGCATTGGTTAGGGACACTTCATAAAAGCTGCATTGCTTTAGTTAGATCATTCAGCCAGGCAGGAAGATGAAACTGCATTTCTCCTACGGCAATAGTTTTAACAGAAGCAGCAAACTGCTTTTTGTTTTGAGTTCAGGGATCAGCTTCCTCAACAGATGCTGTTTTATTATCAGAAGGGCCCTGCATGTTTTAGACTGGCCTTAGAGCCCCTAGTCTTGCTGGAGGTGTCTGCTGCTCACAAGTGGGCTGCTGAAACAGTCCAGCTTGGGGGATGTTTCAACTGACTCCTTTAGCTTCACCAGGGCCTTGCCGAGACTGGCAGCCTCAAACCTCCCTGCCTGGGAGCAATCTCCAGTTCCATAACAACTCTACGGTTTAACCTTCCCCTCCAAGGAGACTTGGCAGACCACAACGGGGGCCAGCTGGTGATGGCCTCAGGCTATTCCTTACCTACCTGTCCATTTTGCTGCATTCACTTCTCTCCTCGCTGCATTATTTCAGTTACAAGTCATTTATGTTTTTGATGAGCAATTGATGAACTGTTCTGACTCTTCTCCATACTGTGCCAGGGCCTCTGCTCATGCTCTCCCAGTGCTTTTCTAGAGGGTAGTGATCAGCTGCATGGACATCCTCACCCTCAGGTGAAACAGTCTGCTTTGGTTTTATGCTGCACCAGCACTGCTTGCTGTTGTGTAATGCAGACCTGGAGCTTGCCTTTTCCATCTGAGCTACACAAAGCACTAGGTTCACTGAGTGGTTCAGATCTTCTTCTGAGGAATGAAGCCTCTCCCCTGTTTGTCTCCTATTGCTTGCAGATACCCCGGGAACCAGTGATGGAATATCCTCCAGGTATCTTCTGTTTTTTCTAGGAAGTTTGAGGCTTGCTTGTCATTTGGCTTCCAGGGTTTCTCATGTTTCCTTTTATTCCCTCTGTGGACTACAGGAATATATCTGTCTTTCAGGACTCTGCAAGAACTCTTCTTTCCCATGTACCGTTTTTCTGGGTAGCACAAAAGAGCCGCTCCATGCCCATGGACAGCCCCCCATGAAGCATGGACATCTCTTTGGCCATGCTTTCTCCCTGGTTCAAAGCAGAGCTGCTGCTGCCCCAGCAGGGTAAAGCTTTCAGCTCACCAAGTCACACAACCTCTGTGAAACAAGCCAGGCTGAGTGGAAACCACCAAGATGGAGGCAGTGCTGGATGCTGAAAACAGGGGAAAAATTTGCCTTCCTCTTTTTAAGTTGGTAGCACTAGGCTGTCTCACCTCCAGTGGAGGCAGAGGTCGTCTTCTGTTTGTTTGACATCTCAGCTGAAGAGTTTTGGAAATGTGAACACTTTCTTTACCCTCCTGAACAGAATTGGGAGCACTTGGAAAAGCCAAGGCCTTTCCATCTGAACATCAGGAGAAGGCATCACAAGCTTAGCATGGTACACATGGTACTCTTGGGTTAATCAGAGAAGAAAGGGCTCTGCAGACTGAGAGGCATGGATTGACATAGAGTGGGCAAGTGCTTTTCAGGGAGAAGCAAGCTGCTCCGGATGGAAGCAAAGACTCCAAATACGGGGGATGCTCCCTGGGCCAGGAAGAGAATGTTGGTCCTTGGTTCCATGGGGAGCCCCAGTGCTTTGTGTCCTTGCAATGCACGCTGCTGCTTACGTGGAAAGGGCCACCAAGCCCGCAGATGCAGGACTTTGTGTTGCACAAAGCTTAAAGCACCGGTTCACAGCGTAGGCAGGGATGGAGAATTAGACTCATATTCTTTGTTACATTCTGGTCGATCCTCAGCAGCAGGCAGTCACTCATTGAGACTGTGGCAATGTAATTGAGCTGAAGTGCTGGAGGATGCTTTGCCTGATACTCCAAGTACTCTGCCACACCACTTACCTTGGGGAAAAATGTTAAGAGATAAGGGCCAGCCACACTTAATTCTTTCAGCGCAAGCAGTGATTACCTGTTAGCATAGAAAAGGTACGTGTATAGAACTATGACCTAGGAAAAAAAGTAATTAGGACTGTTTAGTTTTCCTTCCTGCTCTTTATATTGACAGTTTGACAGGAAAAGACCAGCAGACGTGATTGGCAGCATTCTGCACAAGCCTGGGGTCAGGCCTGTAACAGGTCAGGATCAATGCAGCACCATTTGCACTGCAGCAAACAGATGCTTTTCCCTGTGGCTCCCTTCCAACCCCCAAGACCTGCCTCAGCTTCTCTGCCACTTTAAATTAAAAACACAGTAATAATATGCAAAAAGATGTGCCATTACACAAACAGGCAGTTGCCACAGAAAACAGGAGCACAATAAGAGCTCAGGGAAGGGATTCAGTTGGCGAAGCATTTCATGGCCAGCTTTTCAGAGGTGAGATTGCCTGTGCTGTCACTGAAAATTATTACCTGTTTGTAATCTCTGACATTTGAACTTTAGTCCCTGGTCAGAGACTAGGGAGAATGGGAAGGGTGGAGGAAACTCCTTTAGCAAGAGGAGAAATCAGTTTCCCTGCCTCTTCTTGCCAGACTCTGGTCCTCACTCCACCACTGCTTTGCAGTGTGGCCCCACACAAGGTTGGGTGCTCCAGGTGTAGTACCAAAACAAAATGACAAAGTAACCTGGGCACGTGGAGCTGCAGGTGCAGCAAGAGGGAGATGCCCTGTGGTCCTGGAGGGCTTGCGAGCTCTTTTCAGAGTCTTTTCTCCCAGCTCTTTGTTGACAATCTGAACTGATTAAGTGTTGACAAAAGCAAACATGGTTTTAAGTGGGTCCCTATTCCTTACCAGCCCCTTCAAATGAATTATCTTGGCATCTGTGATGTTAAAAAGCTTATCCATTTCTGTACCACTTCAGAGGAAAATCCAGGTGGTACTTGGCTTTATCTGTAATGAAAAAAAACAAGCTGAAGAAATAATACTTCATTTCTCTTTTCAGAAAAAAAGAGATTTCAGGCCTCCTTGTATCAACCCATTAAAGCCTTCGCCATCACCCAAAGGAGCACATCCCCTTTGTTAAAGGGGGAGAGCAAAGGATCTCCAGAAGGCTCAGAAATGCAACATTAGATTTGTTTTTTGTTGGGGTTTTTTTATTTTGTTTTGTTTTTCAGTGGGGAGCTGACCTCTCAGGAAGGGGATAGAGTCATTTGAGGATGATGCACCTTTTCTGGCTTGTCAGAAAGGCAGCTTCAGTCCCCCTTGCTCATTGTGCTCCAGCACAGTCAAAAACCAAGGCCCACGTGATGCTGTGCACAGTGTGAGCCACCTGCATGGGGGAAGGAATGGGGGATACACAAAGTTTTGCTCAGCTCCCCAACTTCAGCACTGAGATGGGAAAAGTTCCCACACAGCTGTTGCCTTTTGTAACGAGCCCCAGGTGGCTGAGATGCAGCTGTTTTATAAGCATTTGACCCAGAATTTGGGGCTACCAGCTCCCCAGAGGCTAATTTGGATTATCTAAGGCAGGGAAAGAACTGAGACTTCTGGGGGGGTTTATCGGAGGACTGGGAAATTTCTGCTTGCAGAAATGAATCATATCAGCCTGACACACTGAAAATCTGGAAAAGCTGTTGGCCACATGACCAATTGAACCCCATGCACTCCTTGCAGGTTGGTGACTGAGCTGGGGAAGAATCAAAAAAGTCAAGAGTCCATTGACTGACATCAACATTAATTCAATCACTGTCTGAGATAAATAAAGGGTATTGTCTTGGCCTTAGGCAGGAGTGAATTATGCATGTTTACAGATGCATCCCTCCACGGGTGTCACCCCTTCTCAGCAAAAATAATAGCAGAAATGGAAAATACCCTTAAAATAATAGAAGTCAAGTAATTAAAAAAAAAAATCTTAACAGTGGTGAGTGTGGTGTCCTGACAGCAAGGCTTTAAAAAGGCTCAGCTGGGAGGACACATAGCTCTGGTTAGAGAGATGAACCCACACAGGTATGAAGCTGCCTGGCTGCAAAATGACATTTGCTGCAAGTCTTCCAGAGACCAGGATATGCTCCCTACCAAGAGTCCCAGGAATCCCATGTCCTACGGGATCCTGGGTCATGGCGTAGACATTTGGTTTGCTCTGTTTTTTAAAGTCACTGCATAGGGGACTGAGTTAAAGGCTTGAGCGTGTGAGGGGGAGGCGATCAGGGATCTGCATCTTTCTCTCTAGGGCAATAAATTCTCAGCCACATGATGGTTTCAGATTTGCTGACATTAGACTGTTGTTAGATTATTGGTAGTCTGAGGGGTGGGGAGAGGCAATTTATTATGTTTGCACCATGCCCAGTGAAAGTTGATACCTCTAATCTTCATTGTAATTAAAGGGAATATTAGTAATAAAACTAAGTCCTTCACTCAGGACTTTAGCACCACACTGAGGGAGGATTTGCATGATGTTCCCTTCAAAAAATGGACTTCTAATGCTCTCCTTTCCTCTTCTATCACTGCTTCAGCAAAATAAAAATCTCCCCAAGCAGTATGCAGCATGGAACATATGACAAAGATGAGCAGTCTGACCTCTCTGAGAAGCAATGATACAACCATACACACACAGTTGCAGTAGCTTTCTGCAACCAGTTTATCATTAAGCTACAAGGAACATTTCACATGTCAGCTTGTCAGAGTTCCCTTAGAAAGTTAAATGGTGCTCACTTTATTTGTAATTGGATGCAAATTAAAATATCAGTCATGAGAGGGCTGAAATCCTGGAAGGGCAGATTGCATGCATTAAGCCTCAGGATTTGAATAATGTCAAAGAATATGCCGTTCCTTTTTACAGTTTGTTTCTGTCCTTTGCCACCCCAGCAAAGTGAATAAATCAGTCTCTTCCCCCTTCCTGGAAAGTGAAAGGGGAAGATTCAACATCTGCTGATGAAGAGCATTTGAGTCATTCACAGTCTGCTGATTGGAGCTGCTCAGTCCAAAGTCTGAAAGGCAGGGATGGCAGCAGCTCTGTGGGGCTTAGAGAATCAGAGACTGTCCTGCTCTCCAAGGCAGCCTGCTACATCCTCAGTGGCTGAAGAAAATCAGTAGCCCTTGCATTCAGCTGTGAAGAGGGATACGCTGTTGGGAAATAGCCACCTTCCTTGTGCTTGATGTGGGGTTGGGCTCTGAGGAGAATATGCCCAACCTCCTTCGTGCCCTAAGGAGAAAAATGTCTTGCTCAGAAGGAGTGAATGAGCAAAAGCAGCTGGAAGATATTTTTCCCTGTGTTTTTCCTTCCTACTCAGTGGCCCACAAGAAAAGGTCTCGGGTCTCCCTGCGCCCAGCCACATGGATGTGAATTGGCAGATTCCTCCCTTGTTCCCTCTACAGAGACATGCCTTTAGGGGGTGGGCAAAATGTAGCTGCTGTCTTTACCGTAAGGGAGCCCTTGCGCAAGAAAAGGATGAAAGCCAGACTTGTCTCAGCTTTAGTAGAGTAGCCATTGTCCAAGGATGTATTTGGCCCCAATCCTGCAGGCATTACCATGATAAAGAGGAACAACACAAAGATGGAGGCCTCAGAGCTTCTAGCTGGTCTTTTTAGTCAATAACCATTTTCTTTCATGCCTTTCATGCACAAATACATGCCCCAAAGGTGCTGCAAATCTGCAGCCATCACGTCTTCCTGCCTTGATATTCTGGCTGGACTGCCAGGTCACATTTATATCCAACCCAGAGTGATCACTCTCACTGCAGCTGCCATTCTGCTGCCTTTCTCCATAATCACTAGGTTATTTCAAGGAGGGTGAAAAAAACCCCACCCCAAAGTCTGCCAACCCCAGTGCTATTCATGCAGAGAGGCCAGGGCAAGACCATGGTCAGCTTAGCAGGGCAACCTGGGCTACGCCTGGTTTGGAGGGGGATTATGAGGACATGCCATCTTTAGGGTAACACCCTAGCTATGGGTGATATCCCATTGTTCTTTAGGACATAACAACAGATTCAGGGTGCAGAGGAAGGGAAGCCAGGGAAGGAGGAGGATGTTGTGTCCATACAGGTGTGTGGGGAAAGCTCCTCAGGAAGATGGGAGACTGAGGGCCACTCTTCAAGGTCAGGCTTCCCTCAAGCAGAGCCATCCCTTTAGCAGTAAAAGAGAATTAGTGGCATTTGTTATTTCTGGTGGAAAACAAAACGATCCCTCTAGGCAAACAATGACAAGTCACGCTGGCTTGTGCAGCCCAGAACTAAGTGTAAAAGATGGAGACGTGCAAAACTGACAGTCCTGCAAAAGGACATCGCCCCTCCTTAATTACGACAGCTACTTTATTACCTGGGATAAATATTGTGTTTTGGGGAAGTTTTTTGCTGCCTGTCCTGGGCTGTGGCTTCTTTTTATTAACAGGCCCATGGGATTACAAAGCTGGAAGGGAGCAGGGAAAGTCTTCCCCACAGCACATACACAAACTGCTTGTAGAGACGTCAGGGCCAGTTTCTGAATGCTAACAGTTCAGATTGCTGGGAAGATTCTTTTCTCCTACCTTGCTGGAAGCGCCTGTCCTCTTGGGTGTTTCAGCTCCTTGGGGCATTCTGGCATCTGGAAATGAGTTGCAGGCAGAGGACAGTATGTCCTCTCCTGGTGTCTCTTATTCTAGGGAAACTTAACTGAAAAACTAAACACAACAAAGCTGCTCCAAAAGCAGTTGAACCTTTCTTGCTCCATGAGGAGCATATAAGCACTCTGGCATCACACGTCAGCTTCTCTACAAGCATCTCCAAGGGAAAGGATAGAAAAATGCTGTCCAGGTCCTGCATTATATAGACATTTAAGCACAAACTGAGAAGAGGACGTGATACCAGTAACACCAAATGGCACATACTTGAAGATGTTGGAGACATTTATTCTAACTACCTCCTTCTTCATATAACTTCATATAACAAGTAGAGCAGCTATAGGTATCTCCTTTGCTAGTAGCCTCCAAGGCACTACCAGCTTTTTTCTTTCACCTATATTATCTTTGCAGCTTGCCTTCTTGCTGCCAGCAGGAGTAAATAAGGATTTTCTGTTTACATAGGGTAGGAGACAGTCCGAGATGTAGGATCATTTTCCAAATCTATGGTTTTTCCCCCTTTTTCTCCCCAGACTTCCAAAGATTAAGGACTGAAACTTTGCTTTGAGCCTTTATGTCGTAACACCAACAAATCCTATGACTATAATCGGTTTTGCTAACTGAAGAAGAGAATAAAATTTTGCTGAGTAAATTAATTGAATTCCAGTATCTCTACAAATGTATAGGGACAGAATTATTTGTGGCCTGTCTTGAAACCACCAGTTTCTCATCAGCCAGATGCAGGTCATGCTGCAATCCCATATTGTACCTCATAGCATGATACAAACAGGAGGTTGTTCACGAGATAGCAGGGGTCGAGCACAGCTGGTGCTTGTGGAGGATCTGATATGAAGTTTAGTCATTTTGAGTCTCAATGCTTTTTATCTCGGATTACAAATAAGCAGATTACTTTTTCTCCCTGTTTGGCACTGCATGTGAACCAAAATATGAGTTAATGGTCTGAAGATAATGTCTAGCCCTGGCCAATTGTTAACACTGTTGCAAAGAAAATTCTATGCAGAAAATGAGACTGCAGAGAAGTTGCAAAAACCACAGTGCAAACCAAAAATCAGGGGCAGGAAATTTTGCATAGGTCTGGGTTACTTCCACAGATTTTTACTTTTCCCCATTGCTGGACACAGATGCAGGACACTGTCAGTATTTCCTCCAAAGTTTTCAGCTGAAAGGACAAAACATAGAAGGGTTGCTAGAGACCAGTTTCTGCACATTGTTCATAAACCTAAGTGTGCTGGTGAGAGCATATGAAACCACATTGTGATGATATAAAGAAACACCCCCCCAACTTTCTAATATTCTTTCTAGCACTGAAATGCCAAACCTAGAGAGAAACAGAAACGGGTTTCTTGAGCACTGATTTGCCTCATCCTGTTCGTAGTGTTGCACATGATGAAGATCTGCATAACAGGTGAGATGAAGATGGTTAGGGTTTGATGATGGCTGCTTGAGCGCTGACATGTGTTCCCTTTTCTAAATCCCTTGAGGGGCTACCTGGCTACCTTCCCTAAGAAGACACCGGTTATCTGGGCTGATCTCCCTTGTATTTTAGCTTCTATGAAGCATTACAGGAAATACTGTATTTTGTGTGCACTACAAAGAGCTAGCTCATCTCAGAGCTCTTCTAGGATGTCTCTAGGATGGCATTGACTAACTCTATTAAGGGACTTGGGGTAAAACTCTGCTCTGAGTCTGTTTCTTCTGCTCTAAAGAGATGCTCTAATCAGTGAGTCCCATCAGTAGAGCAATCCCAAAGCTTTAATAGGAACTACTTGGTTCTCAGCCTAGACTGGTTCTAGTTAATGAATGGTCTCATTATTCAAAAGCGTGTTTATAAAGTCCTAACCCCTGCTCCAGTCTGAAAGCTTTCATAGTTCCAGAGATCTTCTACCCAAAGATCTCAAAACAATTTATTTTATTACCCAATACCATGGATATTACCTCCCTTCTCCAAAAAGAGAACAAAGCCAAACTTTCCAAAGTGGTGCATCAGTTTTGGCTGCCTCATTTTTGGCCACCTTTTAGACTAGTTTTCAGAACTACCAGCTTTTCTGGCTCTCACAGGCCAACAGTACTACAGAAGTCTAGTACTTACAGAAAGCAAAACAGATATTTTAAGTTTTTGTTAAAAAGAGCTAAAGATTATGAAAAACTGGCTTTAAAAATTCAGAAAAATGTCAGGATTAGATAACAGAGCATGGAACTGGATCTGAGGGCTTACATAAGCCCCCGTGAAAGCTCTCTGGCCTGTCAATGGTGAATAACGCCCTTTGGAGTCAATGGAGAGTTGCTGCCAATGGGAAGTCCTGCAGCTGGGTATCTTTGGGAACAGCCTGAAGAGCTCCATTGCAGGTGACTTCAGCATCCTGCTGGTGTACCCCAGAAGCATAAGACAGGAGTCTGAGAATGTATTTTGCTCTGCCCATGGTCCCAGAGGGCTGTGGGATCTGTGGGATCTGACCCCCAGATCCGCTCCCTTTAAAGCTCTGCCATCTGAGTCTTTGATTTCTTAGCCCTCCATTTATAATTGTCTAATGCTGCTACAAGGAGTTACGTGCTTTAGACTGGGTGGAGAAATAATCAGTTCAGGGTATATAGCTCCAGATAAGTAATTAAGGAATTCGGTAACACTCACAAATTCATTAGCATGTGGCATTGTTTCAGCCTCCCATACAGTGAAGAAGAGGTGGGTCTTGTTATAGTACGATGCTGTCCCTCACTCCTGTACACAGCTTGAAATGGATTCTTTTGACTGCATCTGTGGTATAGGTGTTTAAAACTCATCAGAAGCATGAAGGAATATGTGTGAGTACTCGGGCCACACAAACACCCATTTTCTCAACAGTTCTAAACATGTTATGTTGATAAAAATGAAAGATCATGCATGTCACAGCTAGGAAGTAGAACTTTTACAAAGTTTCTTGGGATAATGACCAATTTGCCATAAAATTTAAAAATTAGCTTACGAAGTTTATGTTATTCTATATTATCTATATTCTATTGTATTCTATCTATCTATATTCTGTTAGGAATTTTTGTCATAAAACATGTATTAGTATTTATTTGTTGCTTGGACTTGCTTGATTTGTCCTAAAATAATTATTATTTTTATCGGACTGCCTGAAAAGCTCTCCAACAGATAGAAAGTATTTTTGCAAAATGGTGGCAATACTCAAATAAACTGCAGTATGGCTGTGATAAGAAACTGTAACACTAGCGTTCTGCAAATCATAAACACAGTGATGGGTATATTATGGGAGGATCTATCATGATACTGAGTTTAAGTGCATTTGGTTTTAAATTATTAATTGAATAATTGCCAGTTTGTGGGCATCGTTAGGCTTCAGGATTAACAGCTGCACCGAGATCAAAGGAGGCTGAGGGTGTTCGATTAGACTGTGTGGGATCCCTTGCGCGTGGACCACACCTTGCACGCTGCTCGAGCCAGCAGCCCGCTCAGCACAGCAAACAGCTCGGCTGCCCATCAGACAGCAATGAGATGGGAGCTGCAGAGATTCTTGTCACCCTGTGATTGGTACAGAACATACGAGATGCTTCTGTCCTTGGGGCACCGAGCACCTGACATGTCCCTTTTTCTGCACAGGGATGTAGTGTGCCGCATCTGGGCAGGGGACCCCCACCATCCAGCACTCCCATGGTCACAACACGACAGCAGAGGGTGCAGGGCACCAGGTAGTGCCTACAAGAGGGGGCAGAAGCAAGTCTGCAAGCCAGCTTAGAGATGAGTAAGATGCCGATGTCTTCCCGTGTAGTAAATGAAGACGGAAGTTTTGTGTGAGGTCTGCACTGTTTCATATGTATGTACTTATTTTATAGTGTGAGAGAATTGAAAGCAGGTAAAACCACAGGGCATTTTCTACTGCCAGTGAGCCAGTGACTTATCTGTAATTAAAGTGGATGTAAACTCATTTATTTGTTGATTTAGGTTGGGCAGGGAGGAGTGTGTTGACTCTTTATTGCCCAAATTAGAACCCTATGGGCTGCAGGTCCCTGGAGATCCTGCTTGTAAGAGGTCTTGGAAGGTACTGTCAAGAGGCTTAGTTCACATCACTACAACCTGCCTATCCACCGGAAAAATATCCATTGCCGGAATAGGATGGAGACAGGTGATGTTGACCAATTACACTAGTTCTGGTTTACAAAAAAAATATGTTTGTATTTAAATGCCACTGCTATACCTCTTTCATTGCTGTCACTGCTTCCCTTTGCTTTATGGAGTGCACCTTTCTCCTCAACAGTACACACACATATTCCTGTAAGGAAGCATGCCTTGCACTACCTAACTAAAGATCATGGCAACAGGTGAGTATGACAGATGGGGGATAGCAAGGTAACAGCGAAATAATTAGGATTAGAAAAAAACAGCAGTGGTGGCCGACATTATGAGAGACGTTTGCATGAAAATTGGATCTTTGTGTATGAAGAGTTCATTGCTTCCTGCTCTTCTCACCAAAAAAACCTGTGTTGGTTTGACATCACAGTTGGTTGCTATGGAAATGCTGATGCTACCAAAGATAGGACTGAGCTGGAGGGCTATAAAAAGTCCTGGAGACCCAGCTGAGTCCATATGCATTTGAGAAAGGCCAGCACAGCATTTATTTTTGGCAGTGGTACAGCAGCCCAGTCGTGTGACAGAATGTGACACCAGAAGTGGATAAGGGGACATCACAATACAACAGTGTGCCATGATGCTGGGAGGGGGAAGCATAGTTAGGAGTAGGGGGAAAGTGGGGTACTCAAACCAGTACCACCCTGGCAATAAAAGAAAAGCTCCCACAAAAGGAAAAATAACTTTTAGAAAGAGGAAATGCTGGAAACAGAACTTTTCTGTTCCCCAAAAGATGTCATAGGCTTTAACAATCTTGTGGGATATGTCTCCTAGTTAATTTTAAATCTCAGTAAACATAGAATCATAGAATTATTTAGGTTGGAAAAAACCTTTAAGATCACTGAGTCCAACCATTATCCTAGCACTGCCAAATCCATCACTAAACCATGTCCCTCAGCACTATATCTACCCATCTTTTAAATACCTGCAGGGATGGTGACTCAACCACTTCCCTGGGCAGCCTGTTCCAATGCTTGACAACTCTTTCGGTGAAGAAATTTTTCCTAATATCCAATCTAACACACCCCCCCGGAACAACTTGAGGCCATTTCCTCTTGTCCTATCCCTCCTTACCTGGGACAAGAGACCAACCCCCACCTCTCTACAACCTCCTTTCAGGTAGTTATAGAGAGCAATAACATCTCCCCTCAGCCTCTCCTCATAAGGCTTGTGCTCTAGACCCTTCACCAGCTTCATTGCTCTTCTTTGGACATGCTCCAGCACCTCAATGTCTTTCTTGTAGTGAAGGACTCAAAACTGAACACAGTATTTGAGTATTCATATCCCATAATCAATCACACACGCTCATCATGCCCATTTTCTGTGGCTACTCGGCACAGTTACCCACTTTGCAGGTAGAAATGGATGTCCCTGCAGTCTTGCAAGAGAAGTTGAGAATGATTGTTGACAATTTAATATTTGTGTCCTATCCCTCCCTCCTGCTGAAAGCAAGTGCTTTAGGAGAGCAGCATGATGGGTGACTGTCATAGTTTTGGCAAATAGAGAGCTATGTACAGTGTTTGCTTCCTGCAGCCTCAGAAATAACTACCCAGGGATCATGAATCCCCCTCCTCACTTTATGCTAGGGACTGGGATGTTCCCATCTGAAAAGAAAACGAGTCACACCACTTCCTACAGAGGCAGTTTCTTTATCCCTCGTCCTGCAAAAGGCAAATGCCACTGGCAATCATTAGGCACAGATGTGCTGTCATAATGATTGGGGTGGCAGAGACAGACACACAGTTCCTTTATTATTTCTGTCTCAGAATTGCAGTGATTCATTCAGAATGAAAAATGGAGTTGCCTGATTTAAGCAGGAACCTGTCTGACTGAGGCAGAGAGACAAATGGGTCTGAAACGAAGCTGTAAGTTGCTGTGTTTTCGTTCTCCTCCCCCTTTCCTCCCCTCCCTATCCTTCTGACCTGTGAAGTCACACAGTGCAAGTTCATTTATTGCTTGGTCCCATTTGCTGTCAAGTCTGCTTGCCTTCTAGGTGATGCACGAGATGATAGACAATGGCACAGCAATTTCTAGAGCATGCCTGTTTAAGCAGGAGCAGTAGGAATGTCAACTCAAGAGTGTGAGTGTGTAGCATTTGATCTGATCTGGCTGGCCTCAGTCTTCTCACCAGCAAGGCCAGGCCCAGCTGCTCCAGGGAAAGGTGCAGGGAACCCTGACCGCCGTGAGCAGACAGTTCATCTTCCTGACACAGTACCGAATGACTCCGCCTGCGGCTGGCAGGAGAAAACCACACGCTCAGGTTTGCTAAGTTCGCACAATCAAGTCCCTAAACCAAAGCCAGGGATGGGGTCCCCTTTTGAGGGGACCTCCCTGCAGGTGCACCCTGCAAAGGACTGCTCTCTCCTCTGGTGGCAGACCCTTTGTGTCCCCACACTGCCTGGCACCAAGGGAAGGAGGAAGGGTGTGATGGAGATGTGACCGGATGCCATTTCCAGCCCAGGAAGGGCTTGGAAGTCCACCCATGCATCTCTCAGGCCAGAGTTTTATTCTGTAACAGAGCACTAAACAAAATGCTTCTTGTGTCCATGGTGGATTTCTGCTCCCCAAATCTTTCTCAACTTCTCCTTGTATTTTCTCCTGTCCTTAGATAAGTGAGCCACCTCTGGAGCTGCTAATTCAACAGAGCTCCAAGCTATGGCCAAAAAGGATGCAGATCCTTTTGTCTTAGAGGCATACAAGGATATACAGAGCATACAAAGGAAGACACATGGTTGAGCAGGCTCTCACCCAAGCTGAGATAGGACTGAATGATCCTAATTTAGGGATCTACAATCAGTTTCTTGCAGCAATCTCACCTTCACA
>JAOXNO010000041.1:48338470-48348698 GCA_028565335.1 Limnodromus scolopaceus
ACCCAAGCTGAGATAGGACTGAATGATCCTAATTTAGGGATCTACAATCAGTTTCTTGCAGCAATCTCACCTTCACATCACCAAGTGATCTCACATCATCTCATCTTCACATCATCTCACATTTACATCACCAAGTCTTCGTATTCTAGCCTTTGCTACTGGTACATCATAATTAGGTTTGCCTATTTACTACAGAGTTTTTTCTGAACTCTTCAGCAATGCAAGATACGTACTGTTCTTTACATAATGGCCACATTGCTATTGCTTCTGGGATTCTTTTTATGCAAAAATTTCACCAAGATTTACCAGCAGTAGTGAAGCGAGCCTCACACCCTAGCTCCTCTGAGAACCAGAAAGCATGTTAACCTCATTCTGCAGCTATTCTACTCTGCTGTTCACAAGCTATCAAGATATAGCCAAAAATCATCGAGCAACTCAAGACTCACATGTTAGAGGACCCTTAACTCAGCTCCTTGGATGAGAAGCATTCTTTTTCTACAGCTTGCTCCGTCATGGCCATAATGACATAAAGCTTTACAAAGGTAAATTTGTAGACAGGAAATCTGACATCATGTTAGTGCTCAGTGGGATAGCTTACCAGGCAGAGCACAAAGCAATGCAGACAATTTCACCACAGAGAGCCAAATGCATCCTGCCAGGCTCTTTTTAAACCATCAGTGCTGTATTTCATAGTGCACAGACTCCAACATTGCAATGTTGAAATGTGACAAGTGGTATTTGCTTCACAGGCAAGACTGATCGCCAGATGAACTTTTAGTTAAAAGTGGGAAATTATGTGCAAAATAAACTGACAAAAACTTCCACCAATTTTGCACTTAAAACCTGAAATGTGTTCTGTACCTCTCCAGTCTTCCCTTGCCAGCAAACAAGGCTTACCATATTTTAAATCCCACACTGTCCTGTCAGTATGCAAATCTTTCCCCCTTGAATCAGATTCCCCACCCACCCCTTAAGTGTATAACACAATACTTGAGGTACTGGGGACAAGCACTTGCCATTGTGTTCATATGTCATTGGTTTTTGTCATTGTGCCAGGTCATATGAAAACAAAGTAATTTTAAGTACAGTGGGTGTAATTGTTACAAAAATAGTTGAATGTGCTATTATAAGCACAGTACTTTCTTTTGAAACAAACTGCTCTTGAGATATATTGTAGGATGCTACTAAATTAGGTAATTTTCCTGATTTGAATGCATGGGAATATTTGCATGTGGGTTTTATAGAAAATAAATTGAAAATGCTTTGCAGCCCACCTCCTGATGTCTCATAGACCACGGATTAAGAGCTGCTGTTCTTTATCAAACCATACTACTTTTTAGAACTCATTTCAAATTTCCTTTCTCAGTTAAAAACCTGTAGAGATAGCAACTGGTAACAGATAAAATACCATAAGCCTTCAGGGTGCTTGAAAATAATGGTAAGTATGGCACAGTCGGTCTCCTAGGGATTTTCAGCAAGTCTTACTAGTCTGCTGTGTTATGCAACTTTTTTAGGTAAGTCCATACTAGCAACAGATTGTTGAGCTTCAGAACTGATAGCAAAATAATTCTGTGAATTATTTTCAGTTTCTGTATCTATTCTTATTTTCCTTGTCCTCAGCATGCACTCAGATGTGTAGAGTTCATTTCTTAACCTTTTTCTATGATTGTAAGCAAGATACAAGGAGCCACATCAGCCAGCTGGTATCCATTTAAGTCTGCCAATGTTATCTATCATTTTCAATATCGGATGTGACTGATGGGGATGGGCTGGGCATGTGTGGCAACTCAGGATTGGTCAGGAAGATACATTCTTATAAGCCTGTTCCTGGCTGACCTGGTGATATCTGTCTCAGCATCTCCTACTGGCTCATCTCCTCCATCAGTCAAGTATTCAGATAGTCCAGCATCATCTACCCCAGACCAGTCTCATGGCCTCTCACATGTTACAGCTACAGGTTGCTTACATCCTTGCAAAATACTTGAATTCTGACTTTCCCCATGAAATTGAAAATTGTTCACAGAGCACTCTCAGTCCTTTCTCCTGACAATACTAGTTCTTCTGGACTGGTCCCAGCTTGCTTGCTTTTCTTGCATTTCTGTTGTGCCTTCATTGATCTATGTCCAAACTGCAACTTCTCTGTCTCTTCCTTCTGGATATAGTCGTTGCTCTTCTGCTGTTCAGTCCAGCAGTTTCTCACCGTATGATCAAAGGAATCAGGATATTTTGGCTGCCAGTTTAGTGTTGTGCTCTATCTCAACAATTAGCCACAGGAATAGGCTATTAAAATGAATGGGAAAGCATGGTCAGTGCCCCTTTGCCTGCCTTGTTGGCAATGAGGCTTTGTGCAGCTGTCAAAAGCCTTCCAGTAAGAGCTCATTTTTACAACAGAAAAATGGAGGATGAAGTGGTGAAGCTTTGTCTCCTTCCTTAACCGGTAGCAAGCTTGCAGCCTTTTTTTTTTTCTACCTGATTCACACTCCAGACCCATACGCTCAGAGAAACAAAGATATGGTGGCCTTATAATGGGTGCGAAGTGTCTGACCCGGACCATCACACCATGTATTGACAGATGGAGCTTATACTGTCATATATATTTATGATTACCAAGCAGGACCTGCATTGCATCGCCAGGATCGCAAAGTATTTCTTGGGTTTGGATGTATCTTTGGCCATACTCCTCCAAGTCCTTTTTTGTGCCCTGGAGCCCACTGTTCTGTTTTGTTTTCCTCTCTTTCACATGTCTGTGTTTTGAAAATAAGGTCACACAGAAAAGCTATGAAGATGTCTACATCCATATGCCAGACTTTGTGTCTCTGTTTCAATTTGTTTGTTTGTCTACAGCTACTGTGCACGTGAGATTGACAACCTGTTCCATGGCACTTCAACTGTACTTTTTTTATCCTCCTTTTGGTATCTGTGGACAGCCACCATGGATAGTTTTATGTCTTCCTGTGGGTCAAAACTCCATAAGTGATGTTCGTGTCAGAGCATTCTTGACATCTTTCAATTCCTTCATGGTGTAGCCAACCCATCTAGTGACACTGTGAAGGAGAAGCCCTTTGATTTGTATGACCATCAGTGTATGAATTCACTGACATAACTGAACATGAATTACAGTTTCAGATTTTTTTTCAGACTCTGTTTCAGATTGTGTCTTCAATATTGCTTGAATCTTTCCATCCTCAATTAAATTTCCCTTTGAGAACAGTCTCACCCTCCAAATGAAGTTATTTCATTCTTTGAAACTGATATTCATCCTTGTTTGGCTTAAGCTTACTAAGCTTTTACAAGTTCCAGTCCTGTCCTCTACTGCTGTTGGGGTAAGGGCCCCTGCTGCCCAGTCTGTTAAGCCATTGATGTAGATTTTCTTCTCCACTAGACATTGCATTTGGGCCCATTATACAGCAGCCATAAGAACTGTGCTGAATATATTCAAAAAGGCCATTTAAGAATGTAGTATCTGCCAAATGCTGCTTTCAAAGTGTAGATCTTGGAGCATGTTGCGTTCAAAGAGATCTGTTAAAATCCTGCCGTTGCATTCAATTTACCTAATAATTTGGCTAATGCCATCTCAGAATGGATTTTATTTCTTACGGACATGTGAAAACACTCCCTTTCATTTGTTTTTGTTTCACTCCTTTGAGTTCACCCAAAGTCCTCTGTCTGCTCTTTCCCTGATCATTCTGGAGTCAAACCATGTCTCTTTTACTCTTCAACATGTTGTGCAACTTTCCTTCTAGCCTCTTTTTTAAAACTTGCAGAAATTGTCACGCAGCAGGCCCTGCAAGCACTGGATCTGCTGTGGGATACTGTGGGGAACTTCCCGTGTAGCCTGTGAGTCTGTTTAACACCCATATGTGTGGCTCCAGTTTGTCCTTATGAAACACAGTTGCATGTAGCCTCTTCAAACTGAGGGATATACATATTTAACATGACACTAGGTGACTTACATCTTAATCTTCTCACATTTTCCCTTTCTATTTGAATGTCAGTGTGTGCTCTCCCAGCTTGGGCACTGTTCTTCCAAATAGCAGCTCTTTGCAGATATATGTTTTTAACTCTTCCATTTTGACACGTGCCTTGTGCCGACTCTGCTGTTGCCAGTAATGGGCAGTTTACAACTCCTAATTGGAAAATCCTTTTCAGTTTGCTGCATTGTGTTACAATCCTAAAAACATCTCCTCATTATCACTTCCTCGCTCACTAGGCACATTTTCCTGCATTTTGTAAAAATACAGTTGCCTCAGTCTGTTACAAGTTCTACGTATCTCTTCCCTCATTTGTGCTGATTGCCACACTACCAGTATTGTTTTCTGCTTCCGATTTTTCTGCCCTCCACCAAATTTCATTCTGTTAACTTTTTCCTAACCACTACAGCTATGTGCACTGAGTGATTTTTTCAGCACCTTTACCTTGGACTTGTATTTGCACTTCATCTTTTGACTTAGTGTATTCATACTGGCCTTTCCCAGTGGTAGGCTCACCAAAGTAGCTGTTTATGAACTTTTTTATTGCTGTGCTTTGTGACCATCTGGTCAGTAAACCTTTCAATATCCCTTATTGACAGAAATAACTCCTTAGCCCTGGATAAATCTCGGTAGAGTTTTCCCTTTATTCCATGCTGTCACCTTGAGCCCTCCCCTGGTAAATGACATTTTTTGCAAGAATATATGACCCTCTGGCACTTTCCACGAAATGCCCTGCCTTACCCCCCTGCCACCTTCACGCAGCATGGTGGCTTTACCTCACACTTCTGGGTCTGCACTGATAAGCAATCTTTTCTACTCCACCGGTTTAATAGTCCCAGTAACTTTTAATTTCCATTTGACACTTTTTCAGATATCTCTAGTGTGACATCTGATTCTCAAGGCTGCACAGGCTCAGTAGCAGCTTTCAATATTACCTCTCTTTCCAGGCCTCTCACATTTTGTACTGCTGTTTACTTGGTGAGCAAGACAGGTTTCACGACAAATGAAACATACGCATTAAATAAATTAAAAAAAAATAAATATCTATTCTTCCCTAGATGTAGGCTGTAACTGTACACTGTCCCTGTGCTCTTTTGTTTGACATTTAGCAGCCTGGTGTGCTGAGAGACACACTGCACTGAACACTTCTTGAAGCCTGCCCTTATGCCACAACTGGATCTCTGCACAACATTTTATCAAACGCCTGCATCTCATTAAGTTTCAGGTTTCAATGCAAATCCAAAGCTTCACTAAGTTTGCTGAAACCTGCTCACTTTCAGAAGCTTTTGGATGAGGTTTGACCAGAATGGGGTGATTTCAGGTGAAAGTCATGAAAAATTTGGAAGTTTTGCTTGGATTCACCCACAATTTGGCCCCAAAAGCTCAATCCTAAACTGGATCTGAAAGGATTTTAGACTTTTTCTTTTTTACTTTCTCCTGAATGAATTATTTAAAGCACAGTAATCCAAATTAATGTGACATTCAGGATTTCGAGTAATGGAATAGCATTTGAAAGTTCATAATGTATATGCCACCTTAATTCTGCTCTCCTCATGTAACTCCAGATTGCTATATAACCAAATATAACCACATGCATTTTTTAGTAATATTTGATAAAGAAGTTCTAGGCTGACATGTTCACAGTGCAAGAACCTGTCACTATTAAATGACTGTGAACCTACCGTTTCAGATGACTATTTGGACTTTGGAAAATTGTGCTCGTCCAGTTCATCTTATTGAAACAGATCCACATTCATTCAGTGGCACATTTATACATTATGTACCCCTTACAGACAAGGCAGAAGAAAAAAATTATTTCAGTGTTGGGACTTTTCTCTGCCTTTGTTGTATCAAATAGATGTGTGTGGCAGGGGATCCTATGAATAAAACCTTCATTCAGTGTCACTCTGCCCTCTGCTTAAAGTCAATATCCACATGCTAAGGGCTCCAGGAAGAATTGCTGCCCTCCTAAACACAGCTTACAACATCAAAAGATTTCTGCTTGGCTGAAAATTTTTCTGCTCCAGGAATTTTGTCGTAACACAAGCATGGATCTGTCAAACCAGCTCTGCCTCTCCTTTAGCATATTAGCATCCAAACACCAATCATGGAAAAATACAAGCCAGTGTCAACAAAACTCAGACCTGAAGAACTAGCCTTCCTTCCCTTGTTCCTGGCCTGCAGCCTGCTACCACTGGCTGCCATCTCATCATACACAGCATCCTGTAACCTCAGGAAGGTCAGCTGGGGTGCTAGCTTACATGAAACTCAACTGCTGAGGGGCCAGAGGGGGTTTGTGGCAACTGGTTATTCTGGGGGTTCAGCCTGTGTTTCCATTCCCTGTGAACTTCACTGTCCATGATGTGAAGGTTAGCTCTGGGAGTGGAGAAGGTTAGCTCTGGAGTGTGATCAGTCCGCTCTAGATGATGCCTTCTGCTTCCTGCTGTCTCACCTGCTCTGACAGTTTCAGTTCTCCATTTACAAACCCACGTATAACACCAAAGAACACTGGTGTGTGTGTAAATATGTGTGTAGGGGGGGAGTTGGGGGTGGAGCACTTCCAGTTTGCAAAGAGCTTCTAGATCAGTCTGTGGCAAATAAGATGTAAATGTAACCCTGCATATATACATACACATACATGTGTGTGTATATATGCAGTGTTATATATGTATGTGCACATGTACACATGCAAAGGTCCATACCCTCCCACTTATATAGCTACTTCAATCTTCAGACTATCTCACAGGAATATGAACATCCTTCTGAGATAAGGTAAAGGAGTAACTTCCCTTTCTAATATGAAGTAGAACATAGAGGTGAGAGCTGTGTCTACAAGAATGAGTTTCCCCAGCCTAATTTGTATTCATTGAAACTGAATTATTAAAACCACTGTAGCAACTTTATAGAGAAAAGCTTATGGAGTCAGATGAGCAAACTGCAATTCCTCAGATGGACAAACAAATTCTTCCTGGGGCAGCTTAAAATACCACCATCCTTAGGTTTCTGCTAGCCCTGCTGTGGCAGTAACACACCTTGCAGCACAGTTGGCAGAAAAGGAGAACTTGCTGGGTGCTCCAGTTCACAGACTAATATCTTAATTCAAATTAAATCCCCTTTACTAGCAACTGAAGCTCAATTGCTGGACTATGAACAAGAGGCATGCGGTGTGCATTTTGGGCCACGGCTAGTCTCATCCAGCAGTCATACATTCAGAGTTAGTGCTCTGTTAAACCTGTGCAGACAAACATGAATCAGAACCTCATGTGGGACATCCACGATGGGCCCAGATTAGACCCTGGAGCTACTCTGATAGCAGGGTGTTTCTGGACAATGGATTGTACTGTGATCCATTAGCACCCCCAACAGATATCACTCAGGGCAGGGCTCATTTTCAGCAGGCAGGAATACTAACCTCTCTGATATCAGAAAAGAATCACAGTGGGAAATTAGACAACTGGACTTTTGCACTGGACGGCTGTGTGGCTTAAGGCAAGCTGCTCTGCACCCCTCTGCCACAGTTTCCTTACCTCTAAACTGAGCATATGCTGCCAAGGATACAAATACATGCCACATTGTGGTGGTTGTGTCCAAATGAAGACACCAATAAAAGGAACAAAGCAGCTACACTGTCTTTATTCTCTCCCTTCCCAACCATCTTGCTGTGCTCAGTGGTAAAATTTATGGTCTTAATATTTGGAAGCACCCCAAACGCCTTTCCCTTAGATACCCTGTGCAAACTGAATGAGGTCTTAGTTTAAGAATGCTGTTAAGAAATTTAACAGCTCTGCAGAAACAAGTGCAAATCACTCAGTCCCCTATCTCCTTTCCCCATCCAGCGAGACAGTCACAAAAGTGTGACGAGGCTACCATAGAACCAAATCTGCTGTAGTCCTTCTAGACAGAATTTAGTTCTGGAGACAAAATTTCAAAAATGTAAAGGCTTCATTAACCAAGGAAGACTCAACCACCCCCACCAGCAGAACAGGGAGGAGGGGTGATAAGATACACGTACCTAACGATAAGATTTGTGATACTGGTGGAGATCATTGATGTAAAATGGAGCCCAAAGCACATGCTAATTACTCTTCTTAGTGCACTCCCCTTACTTGAGAGCAGGAAGGGGTCAAACTATGCTATTCTGGTTTTTCACCTTGGCTTCCCACTTGGCTGCTGAAAATTCAGAATTTGTGGCCATCAAGTGCTATGATTCAGGTTATTCCCTGTTCCCTGAGAGACTTTTTTTTGGCAGACTTCTGGGCTAGGGAAAATGAATCTGTGATTCATCTCTCTTTCTGTTAACGTTGTGAAGGGACAGAGCCAATCTATGACTTCAAATCCAAACTCTTTTAAAGCTAAGTTTTTAAGGCTTGAGTGGAAATCGGAGTGTGCCTTAGGCTGCCATGCAAACCCAACAACTTGTCAGCTCAGGAAGGATCCCTGCTACAGCATGGAGGGTGAGGTCACTCCATATCCCCTGAACCTGAGCAGAAGCCATAATCACATCTTGGATGTTGGCACAGTCCAATATAAACCTCTCAAGACCGGCTTGTCAGCATCCCTCCTAGCCCTGGCAGCAGCTGTTATTCAGGTTGTGAGGGTTCACAGTCCCCTCCACTCTCCACCAGTGCGGGCAAGTATAAGCATCCCTTATAATGTGTGTACTGCCTGGCAATCGGTAGCTCACACTTCAGTGGCCACCCGGTCCTCTACGACTTCTTGCCACTACAAGAATGGTCTGCATTTCATTGAGTGCTGAAGAAAGCACATATTTCTCAGCTCAACCCTAAGCTTACTGAAGTCACCGAGCTTTGGTACAAACCCCAGCATTCCCATGAGTCATGACGTGTAAGGGGAGTTTACTTTATCAACTTTTCCCCTGTCTTATTAATAAGGAACACCTCTTTGCAAAGGGCATTATAACATAAGCTGAATATTTTGTGTCTGAGGGCCCTAAAAAAGGGAGTGAGTCACACATCCCTTTCCATCATGCTTTGCAAGATGATGTGAAATGACTTCGAGCAGTCACAAAGAAATACTGTTCTTTTCCCTCTTAAAGAAAAATGTTTATTTTATTTTTCTTCCATAAAGGAGGGTCAAGGTTTGGGTCATGCTGAGTTAAGCTCCTTGTGAAAAGAAAGGGACCAGCATGGCTGGTTTTCACAAGGCAAAACTAAACCCAGTGCTAAATGGAGAAGTTTATTGCTAGCCATAAAAAAATAAATTATGTTGTTCAAAGCTTTGGTTTTGTCAATGAAGAGACTATTTTCCTACAAAGGTTTTCCAGATTAGATTGATTCTATAATTGAAAATAAAGTCATGCAGAGAAAGGTCAATAAGCTTTCTACAACAGTCTAGTACTATCACCACCCTCTGTGTCACCCAACAGCTCTTTTGCTTCATAGTTCAGTTAAAACTGGGATCCTATCAGCAGAGCTTGTGTTGTCTAGGAGTCTTGAAGGAACACGGCTATGTGATTATATTTCTGATGCTATGCATAAGAAGCAGAGGCTGGTTTGTGCCTCTGGGCCAAATTTGGGTCAATAATTTCCCTGCAGGCATGGCAAATATCCCTCACTCCAAGTGAAACTGCATATGCTTGTACTTGGGAAGAATTTGATCTTTCACAGAATCACAGAATATTCATAGTTGGAAGGGATCTTTGAGATCATCGAGTCTGCCACAAAAAACAAAAAACAACAAAAAACCCCAAACACCACCACCCCCACCCACAAACAGACACAAAGCAACAATCTTGGGCACTAGAGCATGCCCTGAAGTGCCATGTCTACACCTTTCTTAAATAGCTCCAGGGATGGTGACTCCACCACCTCCCTAGGCAGGCTGTTCCAGCGCCTGACCACTCTCTTAGTAATGTAACTCTTCCTAATATCTAATCTAAACCTCCCCTGACGCAACTTTAGACCATTTCCTCTGGTCCTGTCATTACTCACTTGGGAGAAGAGGCCAACACCCACGTCTCTACAACCTCCTTTCAGGTAGGAGGTTGGCTGAGGTCTCCCCTCAGCCTCCTCTTCTCCAAACTAAACATGCCCAGTTCCCTCAGCCTCTCCTCATATGACTTGCTCTCTAGACCCCTCACCAGCTTGGTGGCTCTTCTCTGGACATGCTCCAGCAGCTCAATGTCCTTCCTGTAGTGAGGTGCCCAGAACTGAACACAGTACTCAAGGTGAGGCCTCAGCAGTGCTGAGTACAGAGGCACCATCACTTCCCTACTCCTGCTGGCCACGCTATTCCTG
>JAOXNO010000041.1:48348798-48378105 GCA_028565335.1 Limnodromus scolopaceus
TTTCATAAACCCATGCTGGCTGGCCCTGATCCCTTGGCTGCCCTGCACTTGCCGTGAGAGCTCACTCAAGATGATCCCCTCCGTGATCTTTCCTGGTACCAAGGTCAGGCTGACAGGCCCATAGTTTCCCGGATCCTCCTTCTGGTCCTTCTGTAGGTGGGCATCACATTGGCCACCCTCCAGTCATCTGGTACCTCTCCGGTTGACCAGGATTGTTGACAGATAATGGAGAGAGGCTTGGTGAACTCTCCTGCCAACTCCCTGAGTACCCTTGGGTGAATTCCATCAGGCCCCATAGACTTATGCATGTCCGGGTGCATAAGCAGATCATTAACTACTTCCTCCTGGGTTATCGGGGGGTTGTTCCACTCTCCATCCTTATCTTCCAGCCCAGGAGGCTGAACACCCTTGGGGTAGCTGGTCCAACTATTGGAGACTGAGGCAAAGAAGGCATTAAGTATCTCAGCCTTCTCCTTGTCCTTGGTCGCAATGTTTCCCCCCATCCAGTAAGGGATGGAGATTCTCCCTGACTCTCTTTTTGTTGACGTATTTATAAAAACTTTTTCATTGTCCCTTATATTAATGGCCAGGTTGAGTTCCAGCTGGGCTTTTGCCTTCCTAATTTTTTTCTCTGTATTACCTAACAAGATCTTTGTACTCCTCCTGAGTTGCCTGTCCCTTCATCCAAAGGTGGTAAACCCTCCTTTTTTCCCTAAGACCCATCAAAAGCTCTTTGTTCAGCCAGGCCGGCCATTTTCCCTGCCCTTTAATTTTACGCCTCATAGGGACAGCCTGCTCCTGGGCTCCTTCTTGAAGAGCATCCAGTCTTCCACTCCCCCCCTTCTCTGAGATCTCCTCCTATTGCTTGGTGACATGAGGGGAGGGTGTCCTCTGATTTATGTGGGGCCTCAACCTGTTCCCTTACTCTCAGGGAGTGGGCCCACCAGTCAATCTCTCTCTCACACTCCCCGATACTCCTCAACCTCTCCACTTCATCCTTCAGCTCGGCCACCAGGTTGAGCAGATCATTCACCTGTTCACGTGTGACACAGGTGTTGTCCCCGCTACCCTCCATTGCCAGTGCCAGGCTCCGGCACTCTCTGCAGCCAGAGGCCTGGACGCCCACATGTTTGTGTGGGGCCTCTGTCCGGGTGCCCACAGCTTTTCTAACAACAGCCTTCGACCGGGGAGCAACCATGACTGGATCTCTACAAGCAACTGACACCTTGCGACTCGAGGGTCATTTGGGATGAGGCCCCGAGTCCTCTGGCCACTTAGAGGGACTTGTACCTTGTACACTGGTAGAGGCTCAGCGCCCTGCCATACAGACTGCAGCCGCCTGAGGCACCTGCTGGGGCACACACACAAGCACTGGGTGCTCGCTCTGTGGGCAGGGACTAGTCTCCTAGTTTTCTAGTCTTCTCCTAGGAAGACTCCCTGAGGCTTCTTACGACCTGCTGGCTTGATCAACCCGGGGTGGTGGTGGCTCCGCCCAGGCTCCCTCAGCAGCACCGCCCACCAGCTGACAGGCCCCAGTACAAGCAGGGGGCTTGTCCCGGCTTCAAAAAGCCCCCAAAAGAGCTTCTCATCGGCCTTTTTTTGCTGCAGATCCCTTCACCAGCGCAGTCTTACCTGCCCCGAAGCTGGTCTTCGTGGCAGTGACCGTTTGGCACGTTAATGGGTCGTTTAAAATTACCGGGGGTGGTGGCGGCTCCGCCCCAGGCCACTTTGCACGCACCTTTGAATTAAACTGCAAAAGACTAGATTGCAATCAAGCTATATGCCATAAGAAACCTTCAAGTAGAGTTTAGAATTCCTCAATGTTCAGAGCATGCTTTGAGATTCTTGAAAGAATAATGCTTTTCCAGTTCAAACCTCAAAATAAAAGCTCAGACCTTATCACCACCACAATGCCAAGTGGTTGAGGAGGGGCCGTAGATACAGGACAAGTGTAATGCAGGCTGCTGTGCCTGTCCTTGCTGGAAACTATGGAGTTCCAGATGCAGAATACCCTAGGATGTGAAAAAGGACAAAAACATCTTACTTGCACCTTTCGAGAGAGTGAGGGGTTACAAGTTAGGCCAGATGTTGCGGATGAGTCTGCACGAAGTAAGCATAGATAATAGTGTGTACACTGGCATGACAGACACTTGCAATATCCAAATTTCTGTACTAACATCTTACCTCATGCAGCACCATTCCTCTTTCTTGTCAGGAGATAGCTAATATCAGAATCCAAAGGTATTTGGGTCAATACTCTACCTACAAATTTGCAATTAAAATCATCAGGTTTTGTTTGCCTTTAAAGCGTTAAGCATTTTAGCACCTAAGAAATTATGACTCTGGGGCAAACAAACTGCTGATCTGACCCTGAATTTGCTCTGCTGTCCTCTCTTGGTTGGTGGAGATAGATTTCTAGGTAATTCTCCACTTCAGCCACAAGTTAGAAGACCCAATTCAAGACTTCGAGAAAGAACCTTCCCTCCGTTATCTGGGAAGGATGCAGCTAGGCAATACTAGCGATACTTGCTCATTTAAGTTTGTGGCTGCCTTTCTGTGTTAGCCCCATGGGAACAATCATACTGATCTCTGAAGCAGCAGATCTTATAAAAGAAGTAGTGGGAAGGCAGGATGATCTTCATGGTAGAGCTGACAGTGGTGGTGTCTGTTGCTTAGGAATGTACATAGGAGCAGAGTCACACGATGTCTGGGAGTGCTTTCAAGAAAGCAATGGCTGGGGTTTTGTCACAGAGACTTAAAAGCTGAATCCCAAGGGAAGAAGAAAGCAAACTGCTAGCAATGCAGAAGATGATTGCATTGTCAAGCACAGCTTACAGGACGAAAGGACTCTGACATAAACAAATGTTACAAGACAGACAGACAATTTATTGTGCTGAATGAAATCAAAGAAGTGATTGTCCTCTCAGCAATCTGATAATTTAGAAGCAGGTCAGGTATAAGCTCCTAAAGTTCTGATGCGCTTCAGAACCACCCAGCTCCAGGCCACTGATACCTGAAGGGAAAATCAATGGACAAGGAGGGAAATGGTAAGACACACAAGAGAAGGAAAGAAGGAAGCTTTGGCAGAGAAAAAGGAGGCAACGACAAGAGAAGTTAGTGCTTAGGGACTGTGGAATCCAGAGGGTGCTTCTGGTTAGCGTGTTTCTCTGGGCACTGCAATCAGCCTGAGTGGCAATTTCCAGCCACTCTCCTTCCCTGGTGCGTCCTCTTCCACATGAGAACAGGAGGAAATATGATTTGAAATCAAAGAAATTAGTGGCAAATTTCCTACTGTATAGACTGTGGAGTCTAAGATGCTCCTCCCTTCTTTCTATTCTAGGCTAAGTGTTCTTTAACACATTACAGTAACAGTGTAACCCAAGCACAAAATTTTATTAATATTTTCTGTGCATCTCTGTGTTTGGGAGAAGCCATAGCTTTCAGTTCTTTATCATCTATGCTGGATTGCTGATTGCTAACATTTGCTGAATGCCAAATTGTATAACGTGTTTTATATATTACATGTAATGTAAATCTACTTAAGTTCCTAGCTTTGCCTGGTTTGCCTGAGTGACTCCAGCACTGCATTAAATGAATTTATTAATGCCCACCACATGCTAAACATCCTCTCATCTTCTTTTCAAGAATTATGTGCAGTAGAGTGTCTTTTATCATGCAGGCACTTTCACGTCTGTTGTAAGGGGTTCTGTCATGTTTTTTTGAAGGGAAGAAGTGTTTCATTTTCTTCCTGTACATGCTGTGCAATCTTTGTGTCAGGGTAAAGAAACAAGCTTTGCTGTTTGTGGAGGCTCTTGCAATGGTGCTTAGTCCTTGCTGGCCTTCATGCTGGCTCCTGGGAAGGTTCTCTCTCTGGTTTGGGAGAGCTCTTCTTCTTGTGAATAGTCCCCAATAAAGGTAAAAGAGCTGAGAAATCACACATCTACAGTCACACACAGCTGTTGATGACAACAGTCAGATTATGTTTCTGCCATGGAAAACACCCACTGAAGAGGATACAGATTCTGAATCTCCGTTAAGGTCCAATTTATTTTACAAAATCTTATTGTCCTACCCCCACCTGCAAGAGTCCATGGGCATTGACCCCTGCTCTATCTCCTCCAGAACAGCTCCCCTGGAAAGTCCATCAAACTCCCCTGGACACAGAGGCAGGCAAAGTAATGGAGGGGATGCTCCCCATATGTAAGAGGAAGAGCATTACCTGGGGTTCCTGGGCTGAAATGCTCTCTGGCAGAGTCTAGTGCTGCCAGAGAAAGTCTCCAGATCTTCCTGCAGGTTAATACAGCCTCCCATTGCCCTCTCCGTGACCTGGCACTGACATTACCATCAAGTGAAGTGCCAAATCTCCCTGATACATGACCCTAGGTATGGGATCTCCTGCACTGAAGAGGAAAGAAGGTGAACTAGCCAAAGCACAGGCAACAAGCATTGATCTTCCTTTGGGAATGCTTGCGCCAGAGTTCCAAAACGAAATTAGTGCTGTTCAAAACTCAATGACCATATTTTCAGTCTCCAGCCTGCAGAAGGACTTCAGGGTTCAGTGGGGTGTGGGAATATAATCCAGTGGGGACAGAGTATTCACAGAGCAGCAGAGCCGGGCTGCTAGCAGTTCTACTACACATGCAGGAATAGTAACTTTCAGAGTCATATAATACAACCAAATTGGGCAGGGTTTTTGCAGGGATGGCAAAAACCACGTCTTTGACTCCAGGAATATTTCTTTGCCAAACCTCAAAGTCCTGTGCCAAACCCCTAAGGTACTGATACTTCTTTCTTTTCTTTTCTTTTTTTTTTTTTCTTCAAATAAATGTTAACATTGGCATAACTACCTACATTTTCCCAGCTAAAATAGTTCTCCAAATAGTCTGAAAGTGTATGAACCTAAGCATGCTTTATCTCAAGAAGTTTAAAGTTTGAGACATTCTTTTGTAATTGAAAAGGAGGGGGCTGCCCTGGGAAGGTATTTGGCTTCTTAAATATAACTCCTAGACCCCACTCCTGTCCAAAATGAAAACTCAAAAGATGCTGGGGCAGATATATAAAAGGCTTTAATTTTCAAAATAATTCATGCTGAAATTTTTGTGAAGGAGAGGGTTCACTGCAATGCTGGAGCTGCAGCTGTTTGACCTCATTTCTGTGGGAAATTGGACAGGGATGTCCACTGACTCCCTTGTTCCTCCTTGGCCAAGACAGCATTAGCTAGTCTTCCCCACATGGTGCCCCCCCAACTAGCACTATTAAAACTTTTCTCACTCTTGGGTGACAGACAGTGAGAAAGGGGTGAAAACTAGAAGGAGGAGGGGTCTGACCATTAAGTTTCCAGAAAGAGCTGGCTTTGGAGTCCCCTGTTCTCAGCAAGGTTAAACCAAAAGCACACTGTGGTCGCTAAGCAGAGGTGTTGTTCCACTAGCACAGACTCCTGAGAATACGTTAAATAAGCCCTTTTGTGATATTTTTTTATTTTTAAAAATGATAAATTGCCTGAGTTTTGGAGAAGGTTGTGTATGCGCCTGGGCAAGGAGGGAGTTGCTCCATCCGCAGCTCAGACCGAGCACTAGGGTAGAGCAACAACATAGGAGTGGGAGAGAAAATAGCGGGGAGGAGACACAGTCTGACTGCACAGAGATTAACTCCTTCCCTCCATTTCTCATCTCTCTGCAAAGCTGTGCCAGAGGGAGAAGACAAAACTCCATTAATATCGCTTCCCTTCCTGTAGCTGCCCAGGAGCACGTCATGCTGTGACTGCGATGGGACCTACTGAGGTGGGACCTGCTTGTCATCCTCACCTCCTGGCATCCTGCAATGGGGCAGGTCATTTGCAGTGGAGGCGACCACACAGAGCTCAGAAACACCAGCTGGGTTTTTCTCTCAGCTCTCATCAGATGCTTTGCGATTCCCTTAATTCTTTGGGTTAGTTTCCGTTTTCATATCTCTGTCTTTGTCCTGCTGATGCTGGCTGCATCTCATTCCTGCTGAATCTGGGCTGTGCTGAGCATGGTGCCATCCCCAGCCCCCATGGTTTTAAACTTGTTTCCTTTGAAAGGGGACAGGAAAGCTTTCCTTATTGTAAAGCACAACCTTGGGAGGTGAAAAGAGGATCAGGAGGTTCTGACTTTTTTAACTCTTTCCTAGGTCGTTGATGAAATACCAGTGTAAATTTAAAAAATAGTGTTCACCCACCACCCCCACCACCTCTATCCCAAGTCTGCACTTCTTGTTTGCTCTTTCTAAGCACTTTGCTCTGAAGGCTTTTGTTTAGTCAGGATGCTCAGGGAATGGCTGCTTTTCATACCAACAGCCGCATACATGCAAACCGTGCATAAACAAAGAAACTGCCTCTTACTCATTTACTACAGTCTTCCCAGATTGAAAAAACAGCAGCCATCCAAGACACCAAGAACAGGAACAAAACCCCAGTTGATTGTAACTAATATCCACACCTCAGATTGTTTATTCACAAACAAACCATAGGGTGAAAGTGAGTCAGCTAAGGGTTTGGTTTTTGGCTAGGATGGGAAAAGGAAAGAGTCTACCTCCTCTCTTTGTTGGAGTTCCTGAGGTATTTGGGAGGGGACACAAGAAATTTCCCTCTGCTGCTGAATCACAGCATCACCACCAAACATTCCCCTTATTCATCTCCTACACTGTAACTGGCAGCTAATTCAAATCCACAAGCCTGGACACACCTGCTGGATGACCGCATGGTATCTGTTGGCATCCAGTGGCCTCTCAGTCCAACAAGCTAAGATCTAGGTCTAGGAGCTGGACTCTGGGTCTGGCTCTGCTGATAGTTGTCTGGGCCATAAGGCCAAGCAACTTCTCAGCCTCACTTTCCTCTGTCATTCTTTGTGTTGTGTTTTGCAATAGCAAGTTTGCAAGAACAAATCAGTGCAGAGAAGCAGTTAATATGTATATACAGTACCTTCCACTATGGCACCTTAACCCAAAGTTTTTCTCCAGGCTGTACTGTAATAATAGTAACGTACAGAGATTAGCCAAGCCATGATACCAAAAGCAATTTGAACACAATAAAACAATTTCTGAGAAACTAAAGTAAAAGGAAAGTAAAAATCACGTATTTTGCTTAACAGCCACAGCAGCAACATCAAATCCATCAGCAAGTAGGAGATTTAATAGCCAGGGTGTTGTCTCATTCAATAAGCAGTATGAATATGTATTAATTGGCAAGGTCAGAATAGAATTCCTTGAGTTGGAGCAGCAGGGGTCCAAAACAGAGGAAGGTCAGCACTTGAGCTTTCTCCAGTTATCTCAGTTTATTCAGAGTGTAGCAATTCCTTACTCTGGGCAAGTCATATTTAGATTCCAGTGAGACCCAGGGTTTATGCAGAGCTGCAAACTATGCATTCCTGCCAATGTTTTGATAGAATTGCTGCTGCTAAGTGACAGTCCCCACAGAATGCTTCTGTCTGCCATTTCATGCATCATATCACTGAATATAATCTGACTGCACAAGGCACAATTAAAATACAGTATGAATCTTGAGTACTGGACATCCAGCTTTGGATTTCAGCCTATGCACCTGTGCAAGTATATGTTGATTCCTGAAATAAATAGAAAGCGAGAAAGCGTCAATATTTAACCTCCATTTTCATACCAATTCTGCCTGTCTGTAAGAAAAATGATGCAGAACTAGGATTGCACAGCTTTTCACTTTTCCCATATGAAAATTGAAGAAGTCACAGTGTAACATAAGAGAATACAGTCTGGGCGGTAAATGCATTGAGAGCATCCCTGAGGAAAAGGACTTGGAGATGTTGGTTGATGAGAAGCTCAACAGGAGCTGGCAATGTGCGCTTGCAACCCAGAAAGCCAAACACATCCTGGGCAGCATGAAAAGCAGTGTGGCCAGCAGGTCAAGAGAGGTAATTCTGCCCCTCTACTCAGCTCTGGAGAGACTCCACCTGGAGTACTGCATTCAGCTTTGGAGAACTCAGCACAAGAACGACACGGACCTCTTGGAGTGGGTCCAGCGGAGGGCCAAGAAGATGATCAGAGGGCTGGAGCACCTCTCCTATGAAGACAGGCTAAGAGAGTTGGAGTTGCTCAGTCTGGAGAAGCGAAGGCCCCAGGGAGACCTTACAGCAGCCTTCCAGGACTTACAGGGGGGCTACAGAAAAGATGGGGAGGGACTCTTTATCAGGGAGCACATGATAGGATGAGGCATAATGGTTTTAAACTGAAAGAAGGTAAATTTTGATTAGATATTAGGGATAAAATCTTTACTGTGAGACTGGTGAGGCACTGGAACAGGTTGCCCAGGGAAGTCGTGGATGCCCCATCCCTGGAAGCGTTCAAGACCAGGCTGGATGTGGGTTTGACCAACCTTCCTCTGGTGGGAGGTGTCCCTGCCCATGGCAGGGGGGTTGGAACTAGATGATCTTTAAGGTCCCTTCCAATCTAAACCATTCTATGATTCTTTGATACTATGAAAGCTGAGAAGGCTAGGGAAAAACAGTTCAATTAGCAAGTAGATATCGTGAGAAAGCAAGACCTTTTCTATCCTACCTCTGTAATCTAGCTGGAGCATCTGCTATCCAAGTTGACATCAGCAGCCATAGAATCATAGATTCACAGAGTCTGGCTAAAAAGAAATGCCTCCTGGCCCTAACAGCTTCAGATGTGTCGCATCAAATGCTGTCAGTTCAAATTAAGCGATGCTGTTTTCACACTGCATCCTGCCTGCTGCCTGACCTGTTGCACTCCTGCGTGCAACTGCATCCTACCCTGGCAGGGGCTGGTCCTGCCCTGCTCCCCAGGGAGTCTGAGGAAGCAGCGTGGCCAAGTCGGCAAAGCACTGGAGTAAGGATCAGATTTGCCCAGCTCTGCAGCTCTCTGGAAGTAGTTCCTTCACTCCCTGTTTCTCCCCAGCTTTTTGTTTAGACAGAAAGACAGAACAGGAGCCTGGCACTTGTGCAGCCCACAGCGAACAGATCTCCCATCTCAGCTAAGTACGAGGTCTCAAGTGAAAAGCAGCAGTGCTGAAAACGAGTGCCCAATTTCTGCTATACTCTATATGTAACAGTGTTCCACGTCCAGATGCTACAGATAGATACAATACTGTAGCAAGGATTTTTTTAAGGGATTCAAAAAACTCAAATTGTCAAGGTGTAAAATTATGTCCTTTTGAAAACTGGAATAGACAAAACCCATACACAACATCTCTGGCCTCTGTGGCTTGCCCTCCCAATTCTACAGTCAATACCTTCTTGGATCTAAGACCAAACACTCTTTATTTCCTCTCAACTGTTATATGAAATCACTGGACTGTTGAGCATAAAAGATTTGATCACAGCAGATACAAATTTTCCCTCATAACACACTGAGGATCATCTTTTACACCATGCCAGACTCTTAAACGCTACCAAATTAGTGCTCTGTGTCATCTCCTCAAACTAGCAGACACTGAGTTTCCAGACATGCACAAGGTTTCAGACTGGCTACTTTAGGAAGACAAGTGTGGGTCAGAAAAAACCTTTTGCTTTGGTGTGGGTCAGAAAAAAATCTTTTATCTCTGCTGATTTTAGAGACTGTCATAATTTTCTAGATTCCCCAATAACATTTTAGGGCTTCATCTGTTGGACAAAATGAGGTCTACGTTGTGCAGCTCAAGCTTTCTTGAGTCAGACTCCTATATTGACCTGGGAGCTGTTGCTCATTCAAATGTCTTGGCTTGTGTACCCATTGACTTCAGCTGCAATTATGCCCTCAGGTACACGTGGCAATGAGAATTTCTTCACAATACATGTCTTTTTTTACGAACCACTACATCCATCTCGTGGAAGGAATTCCTTGCCAGATTATATTTTATTTCTTCTTTGTCAAGACACACACTTCACTGCAGAACAGTCCTTTGTGAAGTAGCAAAGGACCTTCTCTTGCAAGTACAAAACAAGTGTCTCAGGAGACATGTCTTCTCACAATTTATTCACAAAGCCTAAGACACTGCTGCTCTAAGGAAAAAAAACCAAAAACCCAACCCCCCCAAAATCCCCAAACAAACAAAAGGCAGCCAAATTACAGGTTTAGGTCCCTTAAAATGTCCTGGGGATAATATACACTATCCATTTGGATAGATTCTAGTGTGATATGATGGGAAACACCACTGGAGTCCATAGCCATAGTAAGACCATAGGACATTCTAGGAAGTTTCCAGCCTAAACATGGAACTATAGTCTCTTGACTACTTAATTTGTGTTTCTTTTTCCCTTGCATTCCTTCTCTGGTTCCCAGTGCATTATTTTATCTTGTCCACAGACCTGAAGAAGCTCTTCCGCCCGCTTCCTCTCAGGTAGGGCATTGCCTTACTCTTGAAGACTTCAAGAGGGTGCCCAATCAAGTAAAGAAGTGCAACTTGCACTTGCTGGGACTTGCACATACAACCACACCCTTTCAAACCACTCGGAAGGAGCGTTTCAGAGCAGGTTTTCCCACTGAGAGACGTGATCTTCCACTTGTTGACCTCTGGCATGGAAATTAAGAAGGAACCTGTCTCAGTAGACCATACAAGAGTTGTGCGAAACCCTGTTCCTGCTACTGCTGAGAAAATCCACTTCTCTTTTCCTTCAACCCTTCTTCCCAAATTGAAGAAGCACTTCTCATTTGGCATGTCTAACATTTTCAGACACACTGCTGCATAAGAAAGGGTGATGCTGTCTCTTTCCAGAACTTCATGGTGCTAATAGCAATAACAAACATTCGCCATGGAAAGACAGAAAAACTGGGAACAACCCAGCTCAAACTGGCCATGCCTTAGGTAAAACCTCACAGCAAAATGGAGGCTGAAGACTTGTGGGTTTCCAATGTCATCAAAGCATGGAGTATTAAAATAGCTACCTCTGATCCTGAAAGCCATAAAGCATAAACAGTATAAAGATTCATACAGGCTAATCTACACCTTCTGCTCTGCAGTTAGTTCAAGTATCTCCATGGAGTTTCACTGAAGACAAACACTAAGAAGATGAGTGCTAAAAACTAATAGACTTTGTAGAGTTTACTATAAGGACATCCAACCAAGATCTTTCTGTGATCATTATTCCAGAATAAACTGATTGAAAAGAGCAGGCAAGAGTGTTTGTTAAGGCAAAGGACGTTTGGATTTTAATCTTCCCTCTGATTTTTGCATGGTTTTGGCATTTACATTCAACAACTCTGTTCTAGTTCAGCCTCTGGCTGAACAAGCAGCTAGGTGTTGCAGTAAGCCTGTGTCTGTAATGCTAACCGAACACTTGAGATCCTGAGCAGATGGAGAAATGCGGCTGAGTGGAATCACATACATTTTCCTTGTTTCTTCTTTCCTCTTCTCTCCTAGTCTCCACTATCAAAATGAAGATTGCTGAATCCACTGAGTCCTTCCTCATTTAAGGCCAATACCCAATTGCTTCTGTAACAATTTCTAATGCTTTACCGGTCCAGTCTTACATGACTCATAACAAAGCTTTCATCACTTTCTTCGTGAAATAATTCACCAGTCTCCTAGACAACATGACAACAGTATATAGGTCCTAAAATTAAGCAAGAGAAGCTGTATTCTAATTCCCCTGTAAAGACATCCTGTGAACTAACCTGGTTCCACAACTTTTCTCTTTGCATTTTTCAACTACCACCAGATAGTTATCAAACCTCTGTAGTAGAGCCAAGTTCTTCTTTATCTAGTCCTTTTTTTCTCATTGTCTTGTTTGAATGTAAATATGACTCCTGGTTAGAATCAGAAGCTGAAAGTTCACAGTGCTGTCACTAGGTAATTACTACTCTTGTTCCACAGCCAGTGAAGTGACCAAGCATTACAATTTGATCCAGATGCTGCCAGTTCTTTGTTGAAAGTTGCTAAGGCATATATGAGACATTTTTCTAACCACTCCAAGTTTCTGTCATGTTTTCTCTTTGTTTTTCTTCTAGACTTAGGTCTTTCTCATTCACTAGAGCCCTTCTTCTGGGCAGAGTAAAGTCTGTTGGATCAGACATTAATTTTTTTTTAAGATGCCTGGCACTTGTTCTTGTTAGATCAGATATCCAACAAACCCAGGCAGAGAGAACTCCTAGCTGTGTTATTAATAAATGATCCTTGTTTAAGACAAGATTGTAGGTATGAGCAAAGGCTTCTACAGAGCTGAAGTTGCAACACTGTTTAGTTTACTAGTAACCGCACATTCTCTGGAAGTCTTCAGTGGCATGGCTTGATGTCCAAATGGAGAGCAGTGATGAATGGTGTTCCTCAGGGGTCAGTACTGGGACCGATGCTGTTTAACATCTTTGCCAGTGACATAGACAGAGGGATTGAGTGCACCCTCAGCAAGTTTGCTGACAACACCAAGCTGCGAGGAATAGTTGGCATGCTGGAGGGCAGGGATGACATCCAGACGGACCTCGACAGGCTTGAGAGATGAGCCCATGCCAACCTCATGAAGTTCAACCAGGCCAAGTGCAAGGTCCTGCACCTGGGTCAAGGCAACCCCAAGCACAAATACAGGTTGGACGGAGAATGGATTGAGAACAGCCCTGAGGAGAAAGACTTGGAGGTGTTGGGTGATGAGAAGCTCAACAGGAGCTGGCAATGTGCGCTTGCAGCCCAGAAAGCCAAACACATCCTGGGCTACATCAAAAGAAACATGGCCAGCAGGTCAAGGGAGGTGATTCTTCCCCTCTACTCTGCTCTCGTGAGACTCCACCTGGAGTACTGCATCCAGCTTTGGATTCCTCAGCACAAGAACGACATGGACCTCTTGGAGCGGGTCCAGAGGAGGGCCACAAGTATGACCTCAGGGCTGGAGCACCTCTCCTGTGAAGACAGGCTAAGAGAGTTGGAGTTGTTCAGCCTGGACAACAGAAGGCTTCAGGGAGACCTTATAGCAGCCTTCCAGTACCTGAAGGGGGCCTACAGATGGGGAGAGTCTCTTTCTCAGGGAGTGCAGCAACAGGAAAAGTGGAAATGTTTTTAAACTGAAAGAGGGTAAATTTTTATTAGATATTAGGAAGATATTCTTTACTGTGAGGCTGGTGAGACACTGGAACGGGTTGCCCAGGGAAGCTGTGGATGCCCCATCCCTGGAAGTGTTCAAGGCCAGGCTGGATGTGGGTTTGACCAACCTCCCTCTGGTGGGAGGTGTCCCTGGCCATGGCAGAGAGGTTGGAACTCAACAATCTTTAACATCCCTTCCAACTCTAACCATCCTATGATTCTATGATATACACCGAGGCCCAAATCCTAAGAAGCTGCTTAATCAACTAAGTGGAAATTAGAGATCTTGTTACTCATGGATATGTGATGAAGCAAACCATTCAAAGTGATGACCAAGGTGTGCATTTAACATCTCTGAAATTCAGCCATGCTCAGGAACTTCAGGTCAAACTCTATTATAAAACAGGGTGAGTTATGAAGAATACAATCACCATGAAGGTCTCTCAGTTATAGATCACTGGGAGCTTGACATACCTATGCCATCATTGTCAAGATTTGATCTGCACCTCTTTCATACATGAAGCTTAGATGTAGCTGATAATTATTTGTGTAGCTAAGCATTAGTGTGCACTACATTTTAATGTTTATAACGTGGAGACTCAAATCAACACAATAGGAAGAAGGTAGCAACTAGAAAGAAAAATCAGCAAGAATTTTGACAGGATAGCATCTCTCCCACATATCTTATTACTGAAAGAAATTGACCCAAACAGACAAATATCAATATAGACATGTCATTCCTGATCTAGAGAAATTTAGATTCAGTGCTGTAACACAAACGTGTAACACAAAATGCTTATTAGGTAGAATCTACTGAACTGCTTTGCTACATCTGGAAGACGATTACCCACGCTGTTGACTTTGAACCATTCCCATTGCCTTTTAAAGGAGAAAACTTGGTATCTTATTGTTTCCCCCTATTCCTGAAATACTGTTCTTCTTCTTCAAGTGGGGCTGTCACTGGGAATTGCACAGAGATGCACAAAAACGCACAAAGCATGAAGTGGTGTAATGCAAGCATGCATTTTGCCCTCCCTTTAAAACATACTACATATTAAAGATAGAAAACACATCTACCTTTTTTGTAAACTTCTTATTTTGGCTCCAGATCATTAGTATTTTGCCCAGTTCATTCAGAGATTCAGGAATTAGTTCATCTACAAGAGGGGAGAACAAAATGCTGCAGATGAAGGGAAGAGAGGAGGGGAATGTTAGATATGAAACATAATATCCCTCAGGCTATTATGAAAACAATTGTGTTTTCATTAACATTCAACATTTCTTCTTTTAACTTGCAACTTCTGTGCCCTGTATTTTAAGGCATCAGGTTATATTGCCATATTGAGGATTATTTAAGCAATCCCAGTAAGTAGGTCAGCCAGTAATTTACTCTTGGTTTATTAGAGGGTGCCAAAAGAAAAGAGCAACACCGTTATTTGTTAAATAAACAGCTGGACCCAAATTGTTGGGGGAGAAAAAGCCATTAGTTGAGAAAGTGTTTTGTTAAAATTTCTAGTGTAAAGAAAAGTATGGCAAAATCTTTGTTTGCCACACAAATATGTGTAGTGAGCAAACACAATTAGAGCAGCCTCTTTTGCACAGCAGGTTAGATTAAGCATCGGAGGAACAATGCCGAGAAGAGCTCTGTATGACGCAGGGGATCAAGATGGAGGATGCATTTGGTCTTGCGTAGCCTGATTAGACTAGGTTTTTCCCCAACTATGTCCAGAAGCTGCCACTGACAGAAAGAAGAGAAAATGATCCCAGTCAGATTTCTTTATAATCACAAGGAAGATTCATTCAGTTACGATTTTGATATACATAAAAGCAAAAATTATGAAGCTGTCCTTATAAAATCAATTATGATTTTGATATACATAAAAATAAAAATGATGAAGTTGTCCTTATAAAACTAGAATAGCCTTCTGGCAGCAAACCTCAGATGTTTACTTGTGAGCTAATCTTCAGTTTCCCAGTGTTCCCACTGGAAATTCTCTCCAGTACTGTAATGCATCAAATGAATTTCAAGGAGAAGGTATTGATTTTGATGCATGGCTGTAGGTAAATATGTAAGGCCAGCATAAACCTTTTAAAAGACACTAACTGAATGGCGTAGAGGCGGGTGAAAAGGGCAAATATCTGGTCTTAAGGCTGTCAGATCAAAGCTCTATCACTTGTCCTTCCTTCTGAAAGCAATATTAGCAGCTCCTCCATGTGAATACTCTGTGGTGAGGGATTTTCACGGGTCTGGATAAAGATGAGGATAATGTCCTCTCTCTGCATCATCATCCCCAAAAAACTGTCACAGTCACCCAGAACGAGCAATCACGTATTTTCATACTTAGCATTCATAAAGGAGGTAAATGGTAATGTTCTTCTGCCTCAGTTATTTTACAACAGTGCAACTGTGCCTGGGCTGTGGTAGAGAACCAAAAGTTTTGCTAATGTTGGCCTCAAGAGCTTTCTCAATTGCATTTTGTTTTTTCCTTTACTTAGAAACTTTGCTCCTTAAAAACAAGCTTTATTCATGAACCTAGCTCTGGCTGGCCTTCCTCAGTGCAGGAGACTGGTTTCGAAAGTTTGGCTTCCCTTCCCCTTCTTTCTCCCTCAGAAAGAAATATTTTTTCTTAACCTCTGAAGCAAAAAGATTGTTAAATTTCCAAATCACTGCTAGAGGGTTTTATGGGAGGCTTAACTTTCCAAAGGAAAATAAATTGGGGTTGTACCAACCTGATGGGGGAAATTAATTTTCGAGAAAAGTCCTGGATCCTTCTCTGGCAACCATCTTGTGACTGAAGAGTCTATTAGCCCAGATACTTCAGACAGTCTTGCAAGCTGCAGTATCAGTCTCTCTCCTTCAGGTAACCAGGAATCAACCCTTTTAAGACATCATGCATCACATTCCATCTGACAATCCAGAAGCCAGCAGAGACTGCACAGCAGAAAAAGTTGTTTACAGGGGAAAACACTCAGCTGTCAATGGGTAGTCATATAGGCTAAAGTTCATGGCTAGTCCCAAGGCACAGCTGTGTGAAGAACACACAGTTAACGTGTGTGACATAGAATCACAGAATGGTTTGGGTTGGAAGGGACCTTAAAGATCATCTAGTTCCAACCCCCCTGCCATGGGCAGGGATACCTTCCACCAGAGGGAGGTTGGTCAAACCCACATCCAGCCTGGCCTTGAACGCTTCCAGGGATGGCGTATGCACAACTTCCCTGGGCAACCTGTACCAGTGCCTCACAGTAAAGATTTTATTCCTACTATCTAATCAAAATCTACCCTATTTCAGTTTAAAACCATTACCTCTCATCCTATCGCTACATTCCCTGATAAAGAGTCCCTTCCCATCTTTCTTGTAGCCTCCCTTTAAGTACTGGAAGGCTGTTACAAGGTCTCCCCGGAGCCTCCTCTTCTCCAGGCTGAACAAACCCAGCTCTCTCAGACTGTCTTCATGGGAGAGGTGCTCCAGCCCTCTCATCATCTTTGTGGCCCTCCTCTGGACCTGCTCCAACAGGTCCGTGTCGTTCTTGTGCTGAGTTCTCCAAAGCTGGATACAGTAGTCCAGGTGGGGTCACATGAAAGCAGAGCAGAACAGAGCAGAGCAGAGTAGAGATCCTTCATGTGGCACAAGCATGGACTGCTGCTCCATCATTTTCTGCAAATTACAAACCTAACTTCATTGCTACTAGTTGTGGCCACCTTATCTGGATCCAGGCCCTGCTGCCAGCAGGATACTGCATAACTAACCAAACAAATCAAATCAAGAAATATGTCTGCCTTCAACATATTGGAGACAGCATGACCTACATGGCCTCACTGTTACCTTGAAATGACTCCAGCACTGAGAAGGGGCTACCAGAAAAACTCAGAATTCTCAATTCACTTTGAGATAGTAGAGGAAGATGACAGTCAAAACAGGTAAGCAAAGCTTATTAGTGTCTTTTGCCAAAAAGTAAAGAATAAGGTCGTTAAAGAACATGTATGTCCCTGTCATGATGTCTAAGCATGTCAGTACTTCTACGGCCAGAAAAATCAGAGAGATGACCCAAAAATATCAGTGTTGACAGCAGGCAGCCACAAAACTAATGCAATCATCCAACTTTGTCCAGGGTACACAAACTACCCAGGCTTCAGAGAGTCAGAGGGTGTCAGGTATTGTGAGGGATGAATCACCTTTACTCATAATTCTCTCCTAAAATAGGAGGATTAAGAGTAGAATCATAAATAAGTTTGCAAATAGCCAGAGAGTAAACAAGGATCCAGTAATCCCTTGTTTGAAAACAAGCTTGACTCTGTACTACCCCCCAAAAAAGGGCTCTGTCAGTCTGTCCTGTGTACCTACTGTCTCACCACAAGACATTACAGAGACACATGTAGTCCATTAATAGATTCCCTCTGCAAAACTGCACTTCAGAAAACTTTTTGCTTCCAAGAAACCGAAAAGTCAAATATAAAACAAATAATCTTACCCACGAGATTTGACAAAACTTCCCACATTGAGAAACAGAGAGAGGAACAGCTAGACAAAGGCAGCAGGATTTTACAAAACGTCTGATACCACGAATCACTAAATTACTGGCTTATGACCCATGGAGTTCCCATTCCCTAACATAGCAGAGAGGAACGTGGGCTAGAACATGCTTTAGCAGAAGAACTCAGTAGTATGGCACTCAGACACTCGCTACAAAATGCTGCTGAAAAATACACCAAAAGTAGAACCACTCCTGCTAGACCTGCAAATACCACTTACTTGTACTTTAACCAAAGACATTTTTCTGCCTTGAGTAAACAAACATATGAGGAAAAAATGAGCAGCCACAAAAGGTTTGTTCTTTTTTTTCCTTTTTTTTTTTTTATATATATATATATATATATATATATATATAGTTTAAGTAATAAACAGATTGCTTCTAGACTGGCAACTTCTCAGTCAGGAGGGGCCATTTGGCTTTTAAGATCTTACAGGGACTGTAACTAGACCACTGCTGCTTGCTTGTCAAATACGGTCGTCATCTAAAGTTTCATCCCCAACACAAAGCAACTGGAAGAAGAATGCAAAAAAAAAAAAAAAAGTATCTGCATTTCTATGGGAATGCAGAAGGCATCACCTGAAATCCACACAGGGAGCTTAGGTTCAAAAACGCAACAGCCTTATGAGTATCACCCAACCTCAGGAGCATCAGATGGTCAGAGCAGCTCTGACAAGACAATGACTGGAGGGAGGGGGCATCAGTGTGAAGTGGCCTCTTTGGGGCAAGGATGCATGAGATTGGCCAACCCTGTCCTACCAGCCCTGCCTGCTACACCTAATGGACACTGGATGAAAAGGGAAAAAGCCTAGAGAACAGGTTAGCTGTTATTATGGGGTGGCAGACTGGCCAGGCCTGGCAGACGGGGGACTAAATACAGACTGTAGCCTCGCAAAGAAGCTGATGCAGGAAAGGATCTTGTGAGCTAGAATTTTGGAGTTTAGCATTAAGCTTAATGTGCAACCCAAATATCACTTTTAAACTTTTTTTTTTTTTTTTTTTTTCCGCAAGCATCGATCTTTTAACTGAAATCATTGATCTGTTCTGTGTATCTATACTGTCTGGACAGAAAAGGATGGCAGAAGCCAAGAGCAAACCTACATCAGATATTAGGTGTTACTATAAAGAAACGAAAACAAATTTATATTATTTGGCCACAAGGGAAAGAAGGGCCAGACTTATCAGGGAGCTTTAATAAAGAACAAGTGCTGGTTTCTGCAGTCCTTTAAAGGGGTTGCTCTTACATACCAGATCTTCTGCTTTCTTGTGGAGATGAACACACTACCAAAAGCAAAGCTGCACTGGAAAAAGGATGATTATTCTTCTGTGCTTCCCCATTTCAGCACAGAAGCTGTTTCAAAGTGAAGAATAAACTCGCTGTATTTTTTGAGGCAGCTGAGGAAAACCTTCATGGTTTGCTGTCAAGGTGCACTAATCCCTCTGCATTCAGCACAACGCTGCACATGCAGCAACATCTTTGGCAGCTGGGGCTTACACACAGTGCCCTTTATGCACAGGAACACAAGACAGTCCTTAATGCCCCATCTCAAGCCTGGAATTCTGTTGTCAGTACATAAGGCAGAGCCTATCAACCTAATTAGACATTTAATAAGGGATTGCTCTTACGCTGAAGGTCCTCAGTGAAACCAGGGCCTTCCCACTGACTTCAGCTTTCCCTAAAAAATCACAAGCTGTGTGCATCCTGCAACCACCGAGACGGCCTTTCCATGCCAACTCCCCTGCCATGTCACCTACAGATTTGAACCTAGTGGCCTTTTCTTGGGAATAAGCATTTATTAGCTGACTGGCAGCCAGCAAGTAGTTTGTTGGTTTTTTTTTTTCCAGGGTAATTTGGTTGTGAAGAAGGCATTGACAAGCAGGGCCCTGACTCCCTGAGAGAGAACAGTCACTCCCTGGTCATGGCAGGTCAGGCCGATATGACCTTTCATGTTGGTAGAGATCTGTTGGAGAAGCAACTTTCTGGCAGGATGGTACTATGAAAGCAGAAGAACCACAAAGTTCCTCTTCATGTGAAAAACTACTGACTAGAAAAACCAGGATCTCCTTAAAAGAAAAAGGGGCTTCCCATCAATATTCAGAAGTTTCAAGGAAAGTTTCCCCTGACGTCAGATGTTCTCTTGCACTCAGCTAATAGGAATGAGGAAGGACAGCAAAGCATAGAAAGGAGAAGCAAGATTTGTTTGCTTTCTGTATGTAGAACGTGCGTAAACATCTACTCTGACCACTCCATCCATGTTCTCACTAACCTTGAACATGGAAACTCCTTATTTATCCTGGTGCATCACTGAAGAAGTTTCTCTGTTCCTCTCCACCTCGCCTCAGCGGCATCTTGGAGTTCTTCAAAGAAGTAAATGGGTTTGGCATTTAAGCGGCTGGCCTTCAGCTACAGACTCAGAGCCCTGAATCTTGTGAGCCAGACCTGCCCTCAGCCTTGAAGCACAGGCTGCTTCTCTGTCAACCCTTCATTAATGCAGTATCTGCACACTGAGCCTCCCTTCTCCTGCTGGTAAAAATACACCCTCCTATAAACCTGATCCAGGTCTTCAAAACCCACAGCAATTTCAACAAAGACCAAATTGCCAAATCAACCTTTGTCTTGCAAGATCTCCCATCTGCAATGCCACCACCATGGTTACTTCTGTCAGAAGACTGAGAAGGAACATCAGAAAGTCACAGCAAATCAAATAACATATGCGGGTACAATCTGCATCTGCAATTCAGAAGCAATAGTCCATAGACTTTGATACTTTTCCTTCTAGATTGTCTGAACAAGAATGACAAATTTTGTCTTCTAATAATCCTAAACAACTTTTTTCCCAGCTCAGCTAGAAAGCTGGATGCAAGTTAATTCTTCCTCTAAATAAGGGGAGAGGAGGAGAACGTGAACGGCTGAATTTCAGGAGGACTTTTTACTTCATTGCAATGCACTTTTTAAACACTCTTGAGTCACATAGCAAACCTTTGGGGTAGATTTCATTAACTTACTGATAGGTATAAAAAGGAGGATTAGAGACAATGAACTAATAGAGGGAGACAGGAGATTAGCAAAATGTTTCACATGCAAAACTAGAACCACGTTGAGGAATCTGTCATCCCAATCCTTCCCTAGCCTCTAATGGCACCATGTTCAGCAGAAGGATTTTGTGTTTTCGTAATGCTTTCTCTGCAAGCTGCTAGCAAAATGTTACAACTAGGTAAAGAAACAGACACAGCTTTTGATATTGGCCAAGAGGAAGCTGTCTTCTGCAGAAATACAAAGTCAGAAAACTAGGCAGGCGCACCTAGAACACATTATATCCCATTTTTTTTCAGTTTGTCTGATCCCATCCTTCTGTCATTAAAAGTATTAGCCCCAGTCACCAACTTCAGAGTTTGCAATCCTACTTCTTGTATCTGCCATTTTGCAGTTTCACACAAAGGCCAAAGTCAGCAGGATAGAGCCCATAAAGGAGCAAAAAAACCCTTTCAAGCAAAAAAACCCCAACTTGTTGCCAAGGCAAATCCCAGTCCAGATGTGTTTGTAATTTCTCACTTGCCTGTATGAAAAAATGTATACAGCCAAAATTTCCATCTCTTGCTTTCCATTCAGCCTTGATGAATAACACAGTCTTTCCAAAGCTAAGAACAGAGATATCAAGCCACCTCCATATACATCCATGACAGTAGCCAGATGTTTTTTTCCAAACTTCAGTTCTAGACAAAGCTGAGACTTAAAAGGCCATTTCCAGTGACATATTTCAATGTGTTTTACAGTCACAAGGAAGCAGGTCAATTATGACTGCTCCTGAAGTAATAATAACTGAGGCAGATTTATTGCATTGCTCTTTGGAGTCCAGCAAGACTCTATCATATTTAAGGAAGGGATGTTATCAAAGCTGTAATTCCATTGCACTGAAATATACATTTTTATCACAGGCACACGGAGTGAAAGCTTCGAAAGTAAGCATAGGCAAATGATCTATCTTTGTTTCCACTCTCAGTAATGAAAGTAACTCATTATTTATCCCAGAGACTCTAACAGAACCCACCATTGCACAAACAAAATAGCCAACTGGACATTATGACCAAAATTTTCAAAAGCAGCCAGAGACAGAGCGCCCACTTTGTGACATTTTAATATCCCTAATTATGGAAAGAGCAGAGTAACAACCTCTCTCAATCAGCCTAAGCTTGGCATCTTAAATGGCTAGTGACTGGGAAAGCCCAAGGGAAAGTCACAGAAAATTCCATCTCTACAGAGTGAATTTGGCTTGGACCTTCATGAACCTCTCCTGAAGAAAGTACTCTCTATGGGCCAGTGTCCTGTAAAATGGTGTGACATCCTCATCTGCAGAAGCGTAAGGGTGGTACAGCAAAGCAGATACTTGGGACCTGTAGAGTTGTATCACCAGAGAAACACCAAGATTGGTGTATGTCTTTCAACCTCAAATAAGACCGAAGTGGTTTTGCCCACGTAACCGATAGCTGCTATGTATCCAAATGCCTAAAAAAAATCCGCTCTCTTCTAAAGAGATTTTTTTCTGGCTTCCCTCCAACCTGGTCTCAAAGCTACCTCTGTAAGATGCTAGCCCCAATCATAACAGAGACACAAGAAAAAAAAGATGTTTTCAGTATTTGCACATATTAAATCCTGAGCCATTTTCCTTTTTTGCAAGTGTTAATATATCATCTATATAAACTTGCTTCAGCTCATACTTTTTATTATTCCCAAAACCAGATGAATGAAGCAGATAAGGACAAAATTTTGTTTCATTCCTTATCCTTCCCTCCCCTTATTTAACCTCTTGCATGCTTCCAAAATGTGTGATCATGTGGCGTAAGGCAACCTTTTCCCTTTCTGAGCAAGTCATCAACAGTAAACTCTGTTTTGCATGACAGAGATGCACTCAGTTTATTTTTTGTCACTTGACATAAATGCTCCATTTTTCTAATTTTAAATTTTTTTTTTTTTTTCCAGGAGAGGAAAAATTCTTATGCCAGCCTTGGGACATAAAATTACAAGCACACAAATTATTCTCCTCACTGCAGCATTGCTGGGTAAAGCATCCTCTCCGGAAACAATAGCTGGAGCTTGAGGTATCCACAGGGAAAACAGAACATCGTGCTTGGTTTAATGCCCTTCTCATGGGATTTATTCTTGGCAAAGTGCCTGCGTGGTTTATGTCAGAACGGATACATGATTCTCATGTGGATCCAGTGCTCACTGTGAGGTAACTCTTTAGTACTGATGGAGCATAAAAACAGTGAACATCCCATGAATTAAAAAAAAAAAAGCACCTGAGAACTACCCTCCATCTGGAGAAAACCAAAGGCCTGCCAGACTCTGGTAGGAGATGGAGAAGATGAATATCCACATATCTCTCCAATATAAGCAAAAACAGCAATGAGAAGAAATTACTACTAGATTCTATAATCGGCTAATGAGCAGAACAGCGTCAGTGCATGAAAATCTACAAATAAAAATATGAAACAAGCACATTTTGGGGTCCTCTTTTGCCCCTTTTCTGCCCTGATATGCTACTACAAATCCGTAAGCAATTTTAAAAGCATCCAAAGGACAGCATTTCATTCCAGAAAGCAAAAAAAAAAAAAAAAAAGGCTATTTTTTTTCCCATTTCTTGATACCCTTCTGTGCATTTGTATAATATCTAACATAGTGGGATCCTGATGTGATTGGGCTTTGTCCATGACACTGTAAGAGCAATAACAGGCCTACTGAAATTAGTAAACTCATAATGACTTCAAAGAGCTTTGCCTCAAGGGAGTGAACAATTTCTGGAGCCTGTTTTTCTTCAAATTCTAACCTTTGTTTTCTGTACAAACATCACCTTCCTTCTATTCGTGCCTCTTATGTAGAGACAGATCACTCACACAGACAGAGGTTGGTGAAGGAAAGCAGGAGTAAAGCAGTATTTGTTTGGTACCAAAGCAGTGTTGCTCGCTGAGGCCAGTAACTGCAGCGCTCTCCCAAGAACTGGTAAAACCTAACTATCAACAAACAAAACTAATCTCGGAGAGGAGAGAAGGCTGGAAGGGTTTTCACTGGAATCTAGCTGGCATCCACTCACTGTGAGTTTTGTCGAGAAATTCTGCAAATTTCTCTGTCGAGAAATTAGCAAAAATAATACGCAGAGTTATTTGCAAATGAATTCTGACTGTTCCTTCCCGCCATGCAACACTTCAACATTTATTTCTCATCTCCTTTTCCCTCTCCCTCTACAACTTGCATTACTTTTTGGAAACGTGTCCCTTGTTTGAGAAACATGATTTAGTATCATCCCCATCACCTACTTTTTTGGGAGGGAGGGGGGAAAAGGAATAGAAATTAACATTATTTAATTTGCTTGTGTATGTTCATATTTTAGAATGGTGTGATTAACCTGGGATCCATCTTGAGAAAATTTTCCCTTTCACCATGCGGGAATTTTATGGAGGAACAAAAGGGTTTTCTCCCTGAACAAGGACAGTGTTAGGACATGGGACAGTCTCTTCCTTGTACACAGAGAATTTTGGTTTCCAGGTGCCTTTATAGCCTTCTGGATCTGTTGCCTGCTTTCTAAAGAGAAAAATCCAGATACTATTAGAGGTAGCACTTATTCCTGTTTAGCACCCAGCCCTCTTCTGTATTTTTGTTTTGGAAATAGCCTAATGTGTAGAGAGGCAGTGACTACAACATTGAGTGACAGAGGTTCCCGGATCAGAAGATACTGACTTTATTTGTATTTGATGGTGTGGGGGGAAAAAAAACCCAAAACAGGACTTATGTAAACCCCTGCAGATATTGATTAGCTTATTTTAAAAATAAAGGAAAGGGTTGTTGTTGATATGCATTAGTGGAAAAAATCTGCCTTTCCTGCAGGCAGGGAGCTGAGCTTTTATACCTGTAATTTCTGGACCTTGTCCCTGTATTAGAGTCACAGAAAAGATCCCTATAATAATGAAGAAATACAAACCTCCGTATTTTATAAATAACAATTTGCAGGCCCTAAATGAATACAGGGATGTAATTCACCCTAGGATTTCTGCAGCTGTTAATAAATCACTCAGGCTGCACTCTGGCAGCTTATGACATCAGCAGATCCCCTCAAGTGAATTACAGACACTAATTTACACAGAGGAGGCTATCTATCATCTATTATTGACCACCTGCTATTAGGAACCTGTACATTTTTGATAAATTAATAAGATTTTGATAGAAAGCGTCTTTAATTTTGCTCCTGTGCACATTCATTGGCAACGTTCAACTTTGGGTTTGTAATGGCGAGTGAAAACTGGCTCGTGACATCAGGCAGAGGTGACTCCGCACCGAGTGGAGCGAGGCACCACGGCGAGGGCTTTGAGGCCATGCTCCCGCGCAGATGGAAGGGGAGGGACTGATCTTCTCCAAGATGTCATTTACTCCCCCAGCGTACAAAGGAAACAAATTCTCTGTGTGCCCGTGCCAACAGGAAAGCGTCGTTTGCAACGTGAAACGCGTTACGCCTTTGCACGAGATCATTTCTCCCCAGGAGTAAAAATAATGGCTATAGAGCATCTGCTTGCTGTAAACAGAAGATAAAACATTACCGTAAATGAAATATCAAGCTCATTACACCTGATGATTTACTTTGGCTCCTTCCTTGTATTTCTCTGTGTTTCCTCATGCTGCTTCTGCTTCTCTGGCTGATACTGCTGGGCTCTTAAAATCAGCAGAACTGATAGCAGAGATCTGGGAAAGGTATTTCCTGTTTAAAATGACAACATAAGTCATAGGTAAGTTGTAGCACAAGACAGGATGCGCTCTATAACTTTCATGGCACCAAGGTGGCTAGAGAGCCAGAACACGCATGACAAGTGGGCCTTGTTACTGGCACATAAACACTCCCCGATGTCCGTAACGCTTACTGAATTTCACTGAATTTTTAGAGTTGGAAGGGACCATAGAGATCATCTAGTCCAACTCCCCTGCTGAAGCAGGATTGCCCAGAGCTAGAGCACGTTACTCAGGACTGCATCCAGGCGGGTCTTGAAAATCTCCAAAGAAGGGGACTCCACGAGCTCTCTGGGCAGCCTGTTCCAGGGCTCTGTCACCCTCACTGTAAAGAAGTTTTTTCTCATATTTGAGTGGAAACGCTGGGTCCATGTGAAAGTGCTGCAGAATCAAAGCCAGCCCAAAAAAAAAAAAAAAAAAAAAGAAAGCTCCAAATGTGGGTAAGACTGTCAAGGGGGTGACAGACTTTTCAGTGGCGGTTATATGTTTGCAGTGCTCCAGGTTACCCACCGCCACAACCTTTCGGCCAGGTTTGCACATACAAGTAAGAACGGGCACAGAGGCAGGCGGGGGCAAAACGCCACTCGCTCAGCCAGAGCGGTATCTTCTTCAGCTTAAGCTGGATTTGGCTTCGCACCATCGGAAAGGTTTTGCTGCAAGGGGTGGTTTCGAGTAAGGAGGCTTTAGGGCTGGGGTTCTGAGCCTGCAGCTGTGGGCAGGAGTCTGGACCCACACACGGCTTCAAGGACTGCAAAGCAGCAGCAGCTCCCACGCATCAATGAGGTTCGCGTTTCCCTTCCGAAAAGAAGCAAAGCGGTTTTTACAAAACCGCTCATCACATAAATATTTTAACAACTTTTTCAGTAAAAACTGGGTGACCAAAATTGTTTGCAATAGTAGGACTGTACTGTCATAGCATATATGCAATGTTGAAAATGTAAGAGCTACTATTCCCAAAGTGGGAACATCTACAAAAATCAGCAAAAAAGCGAATTTTTATAACCGTAACAATTTAGGATTACTACTTTGGGAATTAAAGATTACTGATTCTTCCCAATGCACACTGAAACAGTCTCATCTGTTGCCTGGCACATGCTCGAAATCTTGGTCTTACAGTATCAGAAAAAATATTCTCAAGCAGAAGTCACAAAATCACCATATATATATTGAATAATGCAACTGAAAAATTATTTTGCCTTTAAAAAACAATGCCATCATCACCATCCTTTGGTACCTAATTAGAATTATATGAGGCTTTTCCTGTTCCAGTGAGGGTTAAGCCCAATATGGTACTATTAATTTAGGAAGCAAAGCCACTGTTGAAACTGGATCTTTCACAATACAAAATATAATAAATTTCTGATATTACATTTAGTTGGAGCTACTTGCCACGTCTCTGCTGGTTTCCAGAAGAAACACGGGCACTCAAAATTGTTTAACGTAGTAAATTTATTCCTGAAGCATCTTATGATTTGACCATGGTTTGACCACCCAACTTTCTTATTTTCAAAGACAGTATTTTGTCTTACTGAATGAAAGACCTACAATGGGAAAATGCTGTAATGTAGAGGAAATAACGAACCTGGCTCTAATCAAACTGCAAAGAGTGCTTATTTTTTTTTCCTTAACTTTTATAATTATTGCCAGAATAGCAGAGGAAATAAGTTTTAGATTAATGTATTCTGAGCTAAAAAAATACCATCCTTTCAGCCGTAGCCAGGGCTCTGTCACCACCTCACCTGCTGGAGCTTGTGCTGGGGGTGTAAACAGGGGGTGTTACGTGCACTGCTTCAACCACATACAGGGCACACCACCCGTCACTGGAGCCGTGGAAAACTCTTGTTGCCATCTGGACTGAAGCCAGCACCCTCCCCTCCAGCAACATCCAAAATTCTGAGATGACTTTAGCCGTTCCCATAAATCCGCAGAGCAACCTGGTGCATCTATAAAACAATATAGAAATGTCGTTACTAATATTATCCCAGTGTCACTGCTTGCAATGCTATTAACAGCCCATTCTCGTTGGAAGTAAACCTTTCACAGGTTTGTAATTTAGCTGTAAAAGTTTGTGTTAATCTGTTCTAGCAACAGGGCATGCAAAATCTCAGCTTCAGAGGCAATTTCTCGTTATCAAATTATAGTAAAATCAATTTACCTAGCAATTTGGTTTGTTGGGACACATGCCATTTCCAGATCTTGTTTCACTTGTATAATTAAAGCAAAATTAAACCCAGTTCCACAGAAAATTACATTTTATTAAAAAAAAAAACAACACGTTAGCATCCTATTATGAATAAAGCTGAGGATTTGGTGTTCCTGGTGAGAAGCTGCCGAGAGGAAAGATGTTACGTGGCAAATCTTTCCCTCTTCCACAAATGGATAGGGTTACCTTAAAATGAATGCAAATCATTTAAAAGCTTCAAGCAAACTTATAAAAATAAAACTTGTGTTTGAGAGCAGCCCGTGCTGCGGCGGGCGTTATTGTATGGCAAGAAACACAAACAGGCACCATCAAATACCAAGTCCGCCACAAAACTTCGGAACTTTGAGCAGAAAAACGTTTGCCTTCGTGTTTTCCAACTCCTGAAAAACGTAGAAACGTTCGGCAGCTACCGAATTAGCGAGGTTTTGGGGTTTTTTTTCCTCCCCCCACGAAGGCGTTTAACTGAGGCGGTTCCTGCGGATGGGCGGTATCACTCCCCGCCCCCCCCGCAACCTCCCCCCGCTCCACCACCAGCGAAGCCACCTTTTGTTCCGAGGCGGCTTTCCTGAGGGGGAGGGCGGCCCAGGCAGCCGCGGCCGGAGCAGCGCCCCACGCACCCCCTACCCCACAGCGGGGCGCCCGCACCCACGCCCGGCCGCCAACACGCGTGGGGAGACGAGACGCGGGGGCCGGAGAACGGGCGGACCAGCGGCCCGACCCCACTCCCACCTCCAGAGCTGCCCCGTTGCGTTCGGCGGCCCGGGGCCGGGCCCTCCAGGGGGCCGCAGGGGCCATTTTTAAATACCCCTGTCAGGCAGCGGCGGGGAGAGCAGGTGCCGGGGCACAGGAGCTCCCGGAGGCGCTGAAGTCGCGGTCCCTACCCCCTCAGGGAGAGCAGGGCGAACTACCGCCTCACAGACGCCCGGGTAGAAAAGGCACCCACAGCCCCTACTACCGAAGGGATAACCACCAGCCGCCCGCCACTCGCCCCCGCGGCGGGGAGTCCCTGGCATTTAAAGGGCAGCTCAGGGCGGAGGGATCCCTCTACCGCGTGAGGAGGCCGGGACTTCTTCTGCGCACACACGGCCGGGCGGCCCAGAGCCGCGGGGTAGCCCGGAACTTGTTTTCTCTCGGCGAAATCCCTCCGCCGCGGCGCAGCTCCGCTCCGAGCGGTCATGGGAGCTGCGGCCTGCGCTGTTCCTCCTCCGCGGGCGAGGCGCGGAGGCTGGCGGGCTGGCAGCCTGACTCTGCGCCGGCCGGCGTGAGGCGGAGGGGGGGAGGAGGCAGGGAGCGATACGGGATGGGAGGGGGGCGGGTTGTGTTTCCTTTCGGGTGGCGTATCCTTCCGCAGCGGCGGGCGTAAGGCAGCGCTTGGCCGCGGTGTCCCTCCGCCGCCGGGAGCGCAGGGGCAGGCGGCGTCTCCCCGGACGGGGCGAGGAGGTCGTGGGCTACGCCGGGAGAAAGAAGAAGAAACTTCGGAGCGTGGTGCCCGGCGCAGCGGCTCGGCAGTCCGGCGGAAAGAGGGCTCCCGGCAAAGAAGAAGGAAAACGAGGAGGAAGCGGCGGCGACGGCGGCAGCCGGTCCTCGCCGCCGCCCCGCGGGGTCTTTGCGAGGGAGCCCGGGGGACTCTTTCTCGCGGGGCTCGGCGGAGGGATCTCTAGGCGGCTCCCCCCGTCGCCTCCTCCCCGCACCGCTCGCCCCTCGGCGCCGCCATCTTGGATTTTAATCCGCCATTTTTCGGGATTGGGCTCAGAAACTGCCAAATATCCGGAGGTGACTCTCACAGCCAAGGTGTGCGCAAGAACA
>JAOXNO010000041.1:48378595-48408823 GCA_028565335.1 Limnodromus scolopaceus
GGCCCGGGGCCGGCGGTGGGAGGCCCAGCCCTAGGGGGCAGCACGGGGCCGGGGAGGCGCCGCCCGGCCCGGCCCGACCCGGCCCCGCGCCCCTTCCGCCCGGCCGTTCCCCCCGGCCTTCCTGGCCGGCTTTGGTGCGAGTCGTTCCGGGCCCGGGGAGGCGTGTGGGGAAGCGGGGGAGGAAGCGGAGGTCACTCGGCAGGTCGTGGCACCTCTGGCGGTGAGTGGGTTGGTGGTCCCGACGGCGTGGCTTTCCTCGGTGTGAGCCCAAAGAGGGGTCTTAACCCCTGTTTGTCCCGCTCGGCTCTTCGTCGAGGTCCGTTCGGAGTGACCATTCCGGCCTCCGAGCTTGCTGCAATTAGCTGGAAATCCCTGCTGTCATGTTTTTGGTGGTGGGTTTTTTGGGGTTTTTTGTGATTTTTCTATTGGGGAATATATGCTCTTAGGGAAGGGGTAAAGCACAGCTTTGTCAAGCAGTCCAGAAACTCTAAAGTCAAATTATCTTCGACACCTTACTCTGTAAAAAAAAAAAAAGTATAAAGGTGGGGGGTGAGGGAGAGAGTCCGTGGTGTTTGAGTAGGTGCTGTTTTGTTGAGTTGTGTCACAGGCAGCGTGAGAGGCTTCAGTATCTAACTTACTATAGTTTTCTGGTGGGCTGAACTCTGCCCAGGGCAACACACACAGGAGGTGGCAGTCTGACCAGGGTGTTCAATAGTGTAACTATAACTATATAGTGGGAAGCTTTAATCAATGGGGTTAAAACATATTGTAGAATAAGTTCCCATGGAGTTACGCTTTGTTTCCATAATCTGTGGATTAGCTGTGGATGCATCCTCCTCTGTTTTCACTAAAACTGAAATTTTGTCCTGAGTTCTTTAAACCTTCTTCCTTGCAAGTGACGCCGTGTGAGGAAACCAAGACGTACTTGATTGAAAAATGGGATTTGTTCGTTTTGTTTATTGTGCTGTTCTGTTATTAGAGCCAGATAGACACATACAAACATCCCTGCTGTATACCTATTTGAGTTTGCAAACTGGAAAGTAAGACTTACTTAGAGTAATTATTTAGTGCATTGCATATTAAATGAGTGAGTGGGATGAAGTATCCTTGTACAATCAGTAACAGGAGCGAACAGGGCTCTTAAATACTTGTTCTGCTTTGTTAACACTATCCTATTGGCAGGACTACAATTCCCAGCATTCTTTTCGCTTCAAACGGCAATGTGCTTTAATGCAACGGACAATTGCCAAAATTAACATAGTAGGTGTAAGGTATGATACTGCTGTGCTAAACAGTGAGTCCAGACCTGTGGTTTGAGAACGCGAAGCATTTGGGAACAGTCCCAGCTGAGGTGCTCCTGACCACTTCCCTGACCTTGTCCCCCCACCTTCCCATGACATTCTCTTGTGCCATGGTTCAAACCAGCAAGGTTCAGGCTTTTCTGGTGACTCCCCTGGTTCGGTCGCCACTTGGCTCTGCAGTGGTTTTGCTGGCACAGAGGGAGGGTGGCATGGAAGTGGGCACAGGCAGGCGAGGGGGCAGCAGAGCTGGTATGAAGTCTTCATTGAACTGTGGTGCTGTTTGTGTCAGCCATTGTGGGGCTGCTCTCAACCTGTGTAGGTCACACACAGCCTAGCTGTCACAACAGCTGACGCTCTTCCTTCCCCGTTTCAGTGGTCCTGCTGCTGCTCCTCCACTACTGCATCCTCTCGTGCTCTAGTGCCCATTGGATCCTTTGCTAAACCTGCTCAGCACATTAAGCCAGAAGAAAATGAGCTGCTCTCCTTCCTGTTGGGTTAATGAGGTTAAATTGAGTTCTGGAGAAGTCCACCGAGCTCCAGCACTGGTAGAAATGTTTGTATCAATTGGCAAGGGGGAGGAAGGAGGTTCTTCCTCTCCAGAGGCAGTGTGAGCTTTTGGATTGTCTCTGTGAAAGTCAGCTGAAGGCTGGAGTTGCTACACTGAGTTGGGGGGTTCGTGCAGCCTTTAGGGTGCTTTGCTCAGCCAGTTATTCACCTTCACCCTGGGAGGGCACTGAGTGGAGGAAGTGGGATGGGGGTTAAATGAGAAAGGGGCAGGAGCTGCTGCAGCACCTCTGTGTGTACATCCCCTCTCTGCCACTCACTTGCACTGGTCTGCTGTTGCTTCTGTGCCTGCATTGTGCTTGGAATCAGTGTCTACGTTGACACACACGAACCATGTGGCTGCAGAAGAACTGGCACAGGTGGGAGCCTACAGACCAAACTGGTTGTGGGGGACTGAAGCCTGCCTTTGGGTCAGGTTTGGATCCATGTATGCTCTCATGAGCCTGCTCTGCAATGGTTTGAACTGACCTGAGTCAGTTTTGACACAGTTTTATAGCCTCCCATGTGCCACTATTAATCTATGTCCGATCCTGCACTGAGCTTATTCTGAGAACTCACTAGCTGAAAAGAAAGACTCAACACCACCACCACCACCCCCCGCCCTTTTTTTTTTCCTGTATTTGTTCTGGTGGTTTAATTTACTGAACTGGTTCATCTCAGGGGCAAAGAAAGCAAAAAAGGAGTGTGAAATCCAGTGGAAATAAGTGAAATAAGTGTCTGCAGTGGTGGGACTGAAGTAGCCCTTCCTAGGTAGCTTTTATCCTGTCGAGGAATTGCAGCCTCAACTCCAGAATCTTTTGAAGTTCCGTGGGACTGCCTGACCTGCCTTTAAGATACAGCTTTGACTAAAGAGATTACAGGAAAGTAAACTCCCAAATACTTTCTCTTCTTGTCACCTTCTGTGGTTGCAAAGACCTCTGTTCCGTGCCTGGTTTTGCTGTGTTTTAGTGTAGTCTGTAATAATTTGTAGTGTAAGGTAGAACATTAGGTTCCTGTTTAAAGTGACACTCTGCATTGGCTTCACAGCCTTTGCGAGCCAGAAGCATTCGCTGCCTCCTTTTCCTCCCTGACTTAATGGTAGTTAAGCCAGGTGGGCTGGATTTAATGAAATTGCCTACAGCCTCGTGATCCTATAGAAAAACTGGTTGCATAGTTTTGTCCTGCTTCCCAAATTCAAAGGTCTGATGCTTTTGTTTTAGAGCTACCAGTTATGCAACACACATCTTTCCCGTTGATACCATTGATTTGTCCAGAAGAGCTGGGTCTGTGATCTTTTGGTTTTGTGTCCTATATTTGCTTTTGGTTACTATCTGTTGAGGAAGACTTTTTGCAGCTATGGTTAATTTAAAAAACAAACAAACAAAACCAAGACCCAAATGAAGACTGATTTAGATGTTTGATTTATCTTTTTTAAAATAAAAATATATTAAATAATTGTATTTTAGAAGGAGGTCCTTTGACTGCCTGCATACTGGAGACCATGGGAAAGGGGAGGGTGATCCTGCCTGTTAGGAAACCTCCTCATCCTAATGTCTTTGCCTGTGTCCTGGAGAGGGGTGAACAAAATCCACTGCCTCTGTTTAGATGCTGCTCCTGTCCTTTAAGTAATACATATTTATGTGCAAAAACTGTGTTATTGTAGACAAAAAGAAATTATACTTGGATTTTCATATGGTTAGTGATGTGTGTGGTTTTCTATGGTTTAAGGTTTTATTGATTTGATTTTTTGCAGCTTCTTTTTCTGCTCACAACAAGACTTCTGTGCATTGACAGGTGAGAGCCCAAAACCTAGGAGGCTCAGACAGCTTTTGAGATCTGTTTTAACAGCCATAGAATTTCTTTACTCAAATTCATAGGGATTCACTACACTTTCCAGTATAAAAGGACTAAGGCTTTTCGTATGTGATATAAATCTGAATGGTACTGCTTAATCAGTCTGGTAAACACTTCTGGATAATTCTGGCTTTGAGTATCTTATGCCATGACAGCATTAATCGTGTTTGTGCTTCAGTTGTTGATGGGTGCTTCTGAATGTTACTGAAATGCAAATAACGCTCAGAAAGTGTGTTAATAGGTTTAATAAATTTAGAATCAGGTAAATGAAGCTTGAGTTTCCATTTTTGTGAGTACTATTGCAATGAAATGCTAAATTCCTTGATGAGAGGCGCTGAATGCGATTCAGCTATATTTTGATATTTGAGGAAATGTGCCGGTAAAACTACCTTAATAGAATTATAACAGGCAATATAATTGTCAAGAGCAGTGGTATAATTAATAAGGGGTTAAAACTGCAATGTGGACATTTACATTGAAATAAAAAAGGTCCCTTGGAAGCTGTAATTGTGCTGGTAAACTTAACAGCATAGAAGTCATGAGTGATCCGTGAATAGTGTGATATTATTTGATGGCAGAGCCCTTTAGCAGGAATTTCTAAGTATGTGGAGGTGTAGGTATATTCTTGAATAGGAAGATAGTTGTTCATCTTGTCCTGTTCTCCCTCCATTCCTAGAGGACTTGTCAGCATGAGTCTGTATAGAAAGTACTGAGAGGAAATCACATCTGAAGATGTATTAAAGATCACATGGTGGTGATCAGTGGGGCATCTTTACCTCTCTTGTAGGTTATCTGTTGGCACTAGAAGCAGTGATGTTCACTGGGGAAGGAATTTGCCTTTCGATACCATCTCTTGAAAGCAGCGTCTGTGTATTGGGAGCAGGAATGGAGGCTGAAGAAGCATGCTTGCGGTCATTGAGTTTGTCATTTGGCTGGTATTAGAAAATAAAAGGCAGCAGTAGATGGAGACAAAGGTTTTCTTGCTCATTAGGCTGCTAGCATCAAATAAATAACGATTTTTCACAAGAATACTTGCTTAGACTTCACTAAATGGCTTTTGATTGCTTGAGGGGGCTTATATTGTCATCTGTATCAATATATTTTGCAGCAAAATAAAGCATTTTTCCTAATTAGTACACTTTGAGTGTTCTTCTGTGGCCCCATTTCTTCTTACCTTTGGTGTTGTACTTTCCTTACTGTCACTGTATTTGTTAGGTAGGAGTGTCTTAGCACAGATAGTATTTACCCTCCCCAAACAGGACTTAGGAAAGATGAGTTTCCTTCTTTGTGCAGAGTGCGCCTTTTTTCCAGCAGAGAGTGTAGCTACAGTACCTGTTAGTTGTCAGAAACACTGCTGTATGGAATGGTTTTGCTCCAGATTGTTGCGTGCATCTACAGTTGGACTGCATGGTGGACTTCATTTACCTGTACTGCTCTTGAACTGTAGCACACCACAGGGTGTAGTTCAGTCCTGGTTTACAAAGAGACCGAGACTGAATTTAGTGGAAGTCTTTAATGTAGTTTATGCTTTAATGCTCTTCTTTACCACTGTTATGAAAATGGGGAATGGGGTTTAATTAGAGTATGGAGAGCTGTAAAATGAATTGATTGAGAAGCAGAAAGAGGAAAGATTAAGAGTGAGCGTGTCATTGAGTGATTGCGTGATAGTCAGTGCAGATCTTCTGACAGAAGTTTGGGTGGGATGCTTAACAAGAAAGTTTGGGGAGTTTGATTTTAATCCCCCTCCCCTTTGGAATGTTTGTTATCAGACAAGTTCTATGAAGGGGAAAAAAAACAAACAACCCAATGTTGTCTAGTACTGGTTTGAGAGGTTTCCAGGGATCTTTTTTGGAGATGCTGTGTAAAAATGTCGGGTTCTATGTACAGCTAAATGCGGTGAACAGGGTTTTCCCTAGCAAATTTGAAGTCTCTGGTTTGTTTTCTGGGCTGTACCTGATAACTTCCTAAAGAATTTGTCAGCATGGAAAGCAACTTCTGTGTTCTGATAGTCAAACTGTTTGGTTCCAGCTCAGTCAAAGAGCTATGGTAAAGCTTTAAAAAGACATTTAAACTTTTTTTTAATTATTATTTTAAGTGTTGAGGTCAAAGCCAATTGCTTCTATCACTGGCAGCAAGATAATTCCTTTTCTGCTGAAATTATCTCAACTCTTTTTCTTCATATTGAGGCAGTAATTCAATTAGCTTTTGCTCAATATGATTCTGTTTCACTTGGTCAATAATCTTACTATCCTTCTGTGACAATTTGTAAAAGGTTCTAAAACCTGTAGATTTCTGGATGGTAGTTTTAGTAAGATGTTGAACCAATACATCTGTTAAGTCACTTGTGTGCTGTTTTTCTCTGTACCTCAGTTATCTGAATCTTTTGAAGTAACTTAGTTAGTAATCATCTGGTCATAAATGCTTCTGTAACCTTAAGTAGCTGGATCACATAGGTGTCTAACAGAAATCCATTTTTTTCCTGCTGTTAACTGCTTAAAACCAGAACTTCTAGAAAAGACGCTTATTTCAAAACATCTGTTAGTTTATTGGGAATTTCTTCCACTAGATTGAAATGCCTGTTACATGATGCCTGTTATCTGTTGTGAGCAGAGTGTCAGCACTCTTTTTTTAAATAATACAAAAAGAAAAGGCACAATTTGTTACTTTATAAGGAAGCTGTAGGGAGGAGGGTGAATTAAGCCTCAAGTAAATGAATTACTAATGCATAAATACAATTGTAAAATAGTTGTGTAACTCAGTGTTGGATTTTTTCCTGCAAGTTACACAGAGTGAGACACAATTGTGTACAAAATCATTAGTAGTTTTCTTGTAATGATTTATGCAAAAGGCATGGAGACTGCAGGCAAAAACTGGCATGTGCTTTGCCGGTCATTTATGTACTGCAAAATTTCAGCTCTTGCTTGTGAATGCATTTACTAACTTACTACTGGCCCATTGAGCCAGATGTGTTGTGACTGGTTTTCTTGTTATACGGAACAGTAAAAACAGTAGCCAGAGTCCTCTAGATCATCACTGAGGGTTTTTTTAACTCTTATTTTTAAATAAAGATTTAACATGTTTTCCCCCAGCCCCATTTCAAAAACAGTTGCTGGTTTTTTGGTTGTGGGTTTTTTCAACTGTGTTCATCTTTACTGCTGGGGGAATGTTTGTATAATGTCATTCTTTGCTGTAGAGTTCCAAATAGGTTACAGATTTTTATTTATTAGGAAATACAATCTTAATTGGGTGTGCATTTGAAAAGACTCTATTTTTGGAGTCACATAACTGTGTGTGTATTTATCCATGTGTATGTATGCCTGTATAAACACATGGATATATATGTGCATATAGTCCAGCTCTCAAAATTCAGTTGTCCTTAGCAATTTATCAGCTTTAGAACTCGGTCTTTGCTTCCAGGTGTGGTTGTAAGATGTAGGACAATAGTTCACCTCTGGATATCTGTATTTGCAACAGTTCCCCGTACTAGTGCTAATGAACTGCTTTTCTTTCTTCCTAATGCAAATGCGGATCATCATCTTCCACCCTCCTTGTCTTTTTTTTTTTCCTTTTTGTTAAAATCTGTATCTTGCAAACAGTTTCCCAGTAAGTTCTAATCATGTTTATGTTTTGCTTCCAGTAGGAATTGGAACTGAAATTATTCATCCACTTCTCCAAGACTTTTCAAAAGTGACTAAATGCAACTGAGTCAGATTGTCTGTGGGAATGAAGTGGCTGGGAGAATCCAAGAACATGGTGGTGAATGGCAGGAGAAGTGGAAGCAAGTCGTCTAATGACCATGCGCAGAATCAGACCAAATTGCAGCATGCAGGAAAGGAGAATCCGAAGATGGGCAAAAATGGAGTTGAAAGAAGATCAAGCAGATGTATGTAAATTTTTATGCAGCTTGGTGTTGTATGTGATTCATCTATCAATTTGCAAGTCAGACATCTGTCTTGTCTTGATTCATGAAGGAGGTCTGCATTATGTTTGTATTTGTTGGCTGTGTTAACTCACTTCAGGAATATAGGTCTCTTCAGATCGCTTTAAAGGTTAAGTGAGAATAACTGAATGTAAAATAATTTTGAACTGGTATAAGTATAAAATACATGATTGGCACTAAGTGAGAATTAGTGTGATTGGAAGGAAGTGGATAATATATAATTTGAATTACTAGCCCAGCTTTTGACGAATGCACGTGTAGAAGTAAACCCCATTTTTGGATGGTCGCATATATCAGTAGCCATTATGAAATGGTTTTAAGGAACATGGATTTTTATTTTCACTATTGATCTGGGATGAAGGACTAAATACAAATTCAGAGTAAGTTCTTCATTCAGATTTTAGGAAGATGAGGTTTGAAGTTTTCATAGCTTCATCATGTTTACACGTTGGAGATTTTAGAGGCAGACATTACTGAACTGGGTAGTCTGGAAAGATGTTTGGAAAGATGTAGGGGAAGAGAAGGAAACCAAAATTAAAGACACCCATAAAATGTATTCTAAAATGCTTTCTTCATTGGCTGCTACATAAATGAATAAAAGCAAGAATGGAAAAAAATAACTGTGCTCCTGTTTCTTCAGATATTTTGTCATCTTCCTTAATTGTTCTATATTTTTTGTCTCCAACCTGAGCATAGCTGGGCTTTATAACATGCTTTAAATGATATCTAATTTATGCTCTCTTATTTGCAGGTAGCGGTGCTTCAGGATTTGAGGGTCAAAGTCGTTATGTGCCTTCCTCTGGAATGTCTGCCAAGGAACTGTGTGAAAATGATGACCTAGCAACTAGTTTGGTTCTTGATCCCTATTTAGGTTTTCAGACACACAAAATGAATACTAGGTAACTTGTCCTTATTTTTCTAGAAAAGAATCAATCTTCTTGGTTGATGTAATCAGAGTAAAACCGTGGGATTTCTTGCATGTTTACAAAAGTATGGGGGAAAAAAAAAAGGCAATTTGTGAGTAGCTTCTGCCTTTAAAAAGGTATTGCATGTGAGGCTGGAACTCTGAGCTCTGTAGCTGCCTGCATTTGTAACTCTCTCGTAGGTCTTTCTTTTAGCTCTTGTGTTTATGCTGTAGAACACGTTAATAGACACCATTTCCTCGCTTAAACAGTTAACTAATAACTAATCATAATTTTAAAAAAAGTTTTAAACCATTAGTCATTTGAAATATTTCAAATACGGAAGTTAGTGTTTGGGGACTTTTCTGTTTATTTCTTGTGCCTGGGTGTCTTTTTTTTTTTTTCTTCTTCTTTCGACATCACAAGAAATATACAGTTCCCGAGCACTGTCACTTGCTGTCCCTTGATTTTAAGTTCTTGGAGACCCATGTTGAAGGAACACAACTCAGACATGTCTGTATGTATAAGATAAATTAATGTGCTTACTGGGAACCTTATTACCAGAACTGCACATGCTTTTGTGCTGTTACGCACCTGTCTGAGTATTTCTGGTCGTTTGGTTTTGGTTGTTGCATGCTTTTTCCTGTTCCACAGGCGTACCAGTGATGATAAGTATATTCTATAGATCTCTATTAAGCTTTTATTTGCATACAAGATCTTCATTGCTAGCTTAATGGAGAAGTTATATAAAAATGGTAAGTTTCTAAGGACAGGAACCATGTGCTGCTTATTCTACTACTACTACTACTACTAAGAGCTGGGATTTCCAGGTAGCACATCATGGGAAACAGGCTGCTCAGTCATTCACGCTGTTGCTGTGGCTATTTTTAAAGAACAGTGTACCTGTGCACTTCTGTGTACCTGTACCTTCTCATAACCATACTTCACATAACCAGAGTATTGGCTAAGTAGATTTTTGTATGTTTGTAATAAGCTGATTGCTTCAAAAATGACCTCTAGATTAATTGGTCTTGTCACATAACATAAATGGTTGCTGGTATAACCTGACAGCGTGAGTTGCATATGAAGCTGCAGTATCGGGGTCCTAATAACTATAAAGACTTACTCCAAATAAGTTTTTCGCTGGAGAGTGCAACATCCATCTTAGAGGAATGCTTGAGTTCCTTCTGTTCCCTCCATGCTGTTGGTTATAACAGCACATTGTGCCCAAACCAGGATCTAGGTAGATACTCTTACATTTCACTTTGGAGTGTCTTTGTATTTCTAGCAGTTAATTGAGCTAAGTTTATATGCTCAAGAGACTTTTTTGTTTTGTTGGATGAATGGTAGCCTACAGGTTCTGCACAGGTAGTTAATCCTTACGCTTTTTGCTAAGGATGCATTCATTGTTTAATAGGTGGAGAAGCTACTTTCATAAATGTTGTTTTCTGCTGATAAGTTTTCAACACCTAAAATACCTGTTTAATAATTTGAATCAAAAGACTACACAAAGACTATCATCATGTGTATGTATTTCTTCATTTCTCAAACTTAGAGAACAGTTACAGGCAGTCTTCAAGGACAATAGTTAATCACTTTGGAGCGCTATGGGCAATAGGTGAGGCTTACAACTTTTACCAGAAATGCATCTTGCCTCTTTCATAATGTCCTGGTGAGAGAGCTTCTATTGTTGCAATGAATGAAAATAAAGGCATCAGCATAATTCTTGTTTTTCTTTTTGGTACAGTGATGACATCTGCTTGTTACTGTAGCTGTGTCGCTTAGATTGTCTTCTTTCCATCTAGTAAGCTGTAGTCTTTCTAGAGATTTATTGTTGAGGGAAGGTGGGGGGAAAGCAAATACAAAAAGACTAGACCATTTTCAAAATACCAGATGCCAGTACTTACATGATTGTAATAGAAATTAAGATTTACCACTTGCATTGCATCTTCTGCTTCAGTGTGATGAAGTCATACTAGTTACATAGTTTGTATATTGAGGTACGCTTAAAATAAAGCAGCCGTTTATGATGGCAAGCAAGTATTTCCTGTTCACTTGTTCTGGTTTGTGTGAAGACGTACCGTGGGAGTGACTGTGCCAGCATTCTGCTTTGTTGTTGGAAACACATGAGGGGTTTGTATTTTTGCAACTAGCAGCCCAGTGTTAACTTGATGACCACTTACTGAAGTTATACTTTACCTTACGTGTGGAAGCCAAGACTGCGTTTTCGTATGTATAAGTGTCTTCTATATAAGCAGTTTCCCTACTTCATTCATTTCTTTAGTTGAAGAGTTTGTAAAGACCTCTTGTTTTGCCCAGGGTATGTTGATTCTAAGAAAAAACCTCATAACATTCTAGTAAAATACCTAGATTATTGTTGGAACATCTTTGTTTTCCATCTTCTTTATACTGAATTAGGGATCTTATGGTAGAGAGGTGACAAGAACACGATTATTACTTTTTGGTTTTGTTTTTTTTGGCTGGTTTTGTGGTTTTGTTTTTTTTTTTCCAGGCGCCATAAAAATAAAGTCCTGCAATTCCTGAATACCCTCCAGCTTGGGAATTGGGCTGTTAGCTCTGTACACTGTCAAGTCAGTAGTGTTTGAAAGAGCTGAAAACTAGTTCTCAAAAGATTACAGTCTGGTTCCCCAGTGACTTTGTCTGGTATTCCTCTGAAATACCTTCTTGCCACCAGGGTTTTGATGGACAGCATAAAATATAGCTCTGGAAATGTCTTCAGTGGATTTACCCAAAAGTAACTTTTTTTCATCCTCTTGGATTTCCAAGAGAAAGCAGGTTGTTTTCAGAGCTCCTGGTCATTCTTTCATCAAATTGGTAGCTCTTACCTCAGCAGAATAGCCAGGTTAGCAGTTAATAAAAAACCCACCCCATATGTTAGGACGTATTATCTTGTCAAGTATAGCTGCTCTAAGAGGTTTTGTTGCTTCTTGTACAAATCCTGTTATATCAGACTTTTTGTGTGTGTGTGTGACAAAGGCTATCCTGACTGTATGATTTACTTAGTCTTGCATGCCTGTCCTTTTTGTAAAAACATAACTGATTTTGCAAGCTATTTGATTGAAGGCTGTCTAATGGTAGAGATAAAAACTGAGACTTGTAAAAAGCCAAATGAATTCTTGCTTATCTTACTATCTCTTATTTTCAGATACTTTTCCCTAGGCTGAGCCCTGAATCTTGAAGTTGCATGCCTTAATGGCTGATCTGCTCTCTGCTGTCTTGCGTAGAAATGTGTTAGTATATGAATCTTAGACTCCTGATAATACTGCTGCTGTTACCAGTCACTGTTTTTTCCTAGTTCCCTAAAGCACCAGCATCATGCCAGGCAATACTGAGAGCAGTTCCGATGTCTATTTAAGTTTGCAAGTGATTTAGGAAGTTAAATGCATTGTAGTCTGTTTCAGGAGTATCTAGGGTTGTTTCCTAACTCCATGTTGCTGCTTTCAGTGAAGTTACGAGCTGGTGTGTGGTGCAGGTCATTTTGTCTGATAATGTGAGACTAAAGGACCAAGCTTTAAGGATTTCCATGTTTTCTGCAGCAAACATGAAGTGTCTGGGGATGATGCAAGGGAAGCTGCTTTCTCTCAACGCTGCACCAAGAGCAATTCTTGGCCTTGGTGTAAACTGGCAGTCATTCCTGAACTTGACAGGGTACGTCACTCTGTCCCCGCTGATCATCAACGACAAAAAAGGCAAAGCAGTTCTGTATCACTTGCATTCATGGGTCTGTGCTGAATCTCTTCTGCACTCCTTAGCTCATTTCAATATAATAATTAAAGAGCTCGGTATTCATCTTGAATGGGGCTTGGAAGTAGAATAAGTCATGCGGCTTCTGCTGAGTAAAGTTATGCGGCTGTATAGTTCAACTCCAGTGCTGCGGCACTATGGAGATACTGGAGTAGATACACAGCTCTTAGGTAGTGACATCCTGTTTCAAAATGAAGCTTTTACATTTTTCAGACCTCATGCTTTCCAGTATGATTTTGTTTAACTTTTGTGTAAAATCTGTTTTCTCTGTTTTTCTTAATTTCTGCTGGTAACTTAACTCAGTAGAGTCCTTTAGCTTGCTTCTGGATGTCTTCTTTTGCTGTGTGTAGTTGCACACAGTGATGGCATTGGAACTAACTGTTTTGCTGCTGCTGAATGTTTTGGATTTAAAAGAAAAGAAAATAACAACCAACACATACAGACCCCTCACCCCACCCCCCAAAAAAATCCAAACCCGCCACTCCAAAACAACACCCACCACTTTATTTTTACACAGTTTTTCTAGTTGCACCTTTAACTTCAATAAAAAGAGTTAGATCTCCAAAAGATGGAGTGGCTTATATCCAGTAATCATGGTAATGGCAAAATTAAATTTACCATGTGGAATGTCAGAATAGGAATGAAGAAAAATGTTGGGGGTTTTTTTTGGCCCCCCCATATTTATTTTTTAAAAAGCATTTATTTGCTAACCATATTAAGGAGAATGAAATTATGCGGCTGTTAGAATCTTCTTTAATTCTGTTCTAGGCTGTATTGGAGTTTTGATCACATCAGTGCATATATAGTTTCAGGTCAAGAAATTTAAGTAATGTGGAATACTTTCTTCATTAGAAATGCCCTTTTGAATTTTTGCCTTTACAGAACGTGCTTTTTTCCAGATAGCAACACTGGGGATTAAACACAGAACAAGTTGATTTTTATATAATTAGCTTTTAATTAAGATACTCATACTACAGGGTTGGGTGGGGGGAAGCAAGAATGTATGTTAACTAAATAAATATTTTCCAGTTACTATACAGAGATGATTTTCAACTCTTGTTGTGCTGTCTTGAGTGCCTAACAGCCTTGCAGTTTTAGTTTTTATGCTGAATCTCTGGTTTTAGATGAACAGTAACTTGCTGTCTTCCCATAGCCGCTTGAATAAAAATATCATTCAGACAAAATGCCTATTGTTAAGAGGCTAATGGGATGCTGTGTTTTGATAAATTCACCCTTCTTGATGTTCTCTAGTCAGAAGTTAAGAAGTAGGTTTAGAAGTATATCTCGTTAGCATGCACTGGTACACTATACAGAGCTCCATACTGGATCTCTTGCAGGATCAGTTTATCCTTTTTGTTCAAACTCACTGCTCTCAGTGACTGAGACTGAGCAAGGTACTGTGCTTCTCAACTTACCAGAAACTCTCCTTTAACTTCCTTTATAGGCAAGCATCTCACTGACCTTTGGCTTTATACCTTGGAGTTTCAAGATTCTTTAAGTATTCCCGAGGTAAGAGAAACTTGAGAGAGAGAAAGAACTTTGCTTCCCCAAGCCATTTTCCTACATCTTCTTTTGAGACCACCTTGGTTTGCCCTTAACTGGGATAAGATCATCTTCTAGCTGATTCTGAAATTGCAATAGCCATAACTTTTTTTGGATCTTGTTGACGAGGGAAAAATAAATATTTCCTAGTGAAGTGTGAAAAATTTCTATTCTGCAGCTTGTCAGGAACAAGAGCTGTTATTATTTCTTTAAAGATACTGTGATAGCTGGAGGTTCTCATTCCTAGCTTACTTTAACCAACAGACTGTTTTGCAGCAGACTTCGTGTGTTAACTGACCCCTGAAGCTGTTTGTAGGGTGGCTCAAGGGGTCTGTGCCTGTGAGCAGAATTAAACACCAGAGTGTCTTGTTCAGTTTCCATGATGGAATCTAATAAAGTTACTGTTCATAGAAGCAAATCAGAAGTCTGGATAAACAATTCTCATTTGGTTGACTCTCTGTTTAGAGACTGGTTTGGCTGGTTTGTTTTGTTGCTTTTCTTGTGCTCTTGCTATCTCTCTTATTTCTCCTCTTTGAAATACTCTCCTACTTTACTGATGCTTAAAAGCCAGTTTCTTTGTCTCAGTTAATATAAATACATTTAGCTGTGGGGTCTTTTCAGACTCTCTTCATAGTGGTGCTCAGTCATGCAGACTCTTCCAGGAGATGCGTAGATGTTTTTTCAATGTCATGTGTTAATGAGGAAGCCCTGTGCCATGAGAATGATGGCGTTTAAGGTTTCTTCTCAAAACTGATTGGCTTTTTGATAGGTAGTGCTGGGAAAGACTAATGGATAAATTGTTATTTCATGATATTCTTAGGGGAAGTGGAGGGTCTGTCAGCAGGCCCTCAAATTCTTAAGGAACACTCAACTTCTGGTCTTTCTTGGCATATTGGCTTCTTCAGTGTCTGAAATCAGAAGGTACCTTTTAAAGTATATATAGAGATACACCTGTGAAAGTGCTGAAGCTTTTGTGAGGAGTCTGGGTTGTAGTAATCTGAATTAGCTCATAAACTTTATATACTCTCAGTGCAGTTTACATGTGCTGTTGAGCTGTGAACATCTCACTAACTCAGGCTCTGGGTGCAAAGCGTCATTCTGTTCCACTCATTTGGGAACCCTTGAAGTGAAATGCTCTGTGTACATCATGATGTTGGTTTCCAGCATCTTTCTGTGTAGTTGTGGATGCTCCATGCTTTTTTTGGATTCCTGGTTACCTTTTCTCATTATCTCTTGTCTTGTCACCACGTAAAAAAATATCAGTACAACGTTTTGATGGAGGTGCTGCAGGAGGTCCTGGGTATTAATTTTTTTGAACCTTTGGGTGTCAAGAGTCATGTTCTTTGAACAACCCAGTTCCTGTTTCAAGTTTCAAATGCCTGGAATACAGCATAGCATTCATCTGACCTTTCAGTGTTTGTGGGGGGTTACAATCTGTACACCCCCTTCCTGCTTCCATCTTTCTTTTTGGCCTTTTAAAGACTTGGGCACACACTAACTATTCTGCTTCTCATGAATGATATTACATGAGTTTCTGCTAGACCAGCAGCATGGAACGCTTGAGACAAGAACTGGTGGAGACACACGCTGAATGTAATCCATGGAAGTAGACAGGTGACTTCTAAAGGGTTGGGGACAGGTTCTGAGCTACCTAAGGTAGCTAGCCATACAGCTAGTCAGCATCTGAGGGTGGTATGTTGAGAAAAACCTGAAGTATGAGTGTGACTTTGGAGCTGTAAAATGTGCTTCTAATTGCTAGAAAACATGGGGTGTTGATTCTTTTTCTGAAGATTGTGAGAGCCACTGTTTGAGCTTAGCATCTGGCCTGCTTTTTCTTTTGTCTCCCCCTCCTTAATGTCTGAGGAAGCTCTGTGTGTTATGACTGCCAAATCTGGGAGAAGTCTTTCTGGTTTTGGGAAAACTGGGAGATACTCTTCTTGTAGCTGACTGGCAGGTTGAGGGAGACTTTGCTGTGCTAAACAACAAAAATAATAACAATCGTGTCATCTGTAGTCTGAAGGGAGTTTTCCTCCATGATGAGGTCTCAGCATCTTGTTAGGCTTTTGGGGGAGATGGGATAAGTATATTCTTTAATAAAGAACTTGGTTTGAAACTTCTTGGTGCGGTACATACTACAGTTCTAAGTGGGCATCTGTTTCTTGACTGACTCTTGTTAGGTGTTATCCCAGCCAGAAGAAAACTTACATAATGTCTTCTCAGGACTTCTTACTGTATCTTCTTCTCTGAAAGCTCAGAGGTTTATGCTGATAATTTTTGCCATATTCAAAAAGATGTAAAAGATTGCTTAGTCATTGCGTCACAAGGTTTTTCAGATGGAGAATGCAGAGAACATGTGTAAAAGCAGTAGCATGGAATGCTGATAGCTGCTCCTGAAGTGATAGTGCTGTTAGGAGGCCTTTCTTAATTGTAACAGGAGCATAAATACAACATTTTACTTCTAATGAAGGAAATTGAATCCTCATCATTACTAGTTATTTCTGATTAAATTCCTACTCTTTTACAAGGTGAAATAAAATTGGGATGTGTAACAGTTAAAGTATTTTATTTCCTTCATATAACTTATGTTATTTGGTCATCTAAAAAGAAGTTACTTGAAATGTTCTAAGATAAGGATACACCAAGTGATATGGTAGTTTAAAAAACGGGATATTAGTGAGGGAGTTGATGGGGTTTCCTTCCGCCAACTTCAAGAAGAATTTATTTCCCCTTGTTTTCTTTAATCAGCAAATACAGGCTTCATTTGGTAAGTAAGAGGAAATAACATCAGCATGGTAACACACTTCAAGCAACGTGTAACAGGACTTAGTCTTACACATTTAATCAAAAGCTCTTGGCTTAACACTTGTCATGTGCTGTGTAAGCAAAAGGTGTGAGTTGTAGAAGCTGCAGAAAACTGTTCCTTGTGTTTTATCTTTGTGAAGAGTCCCTTGGGGTGTGTCATACACTTAAACGTACATACACCCCACCTCCACCCCAAAGCGGAGCATATATGGGTATGTGCTCAGCCAAAGACAATTTGTAGAGATTTGACATAGTCTGAGTAATTAAGTTCTGCTTTCTCTTGGTTCTGCAGCTCAGAAATGGAACTCCTGCTTCTTGTAGTCATACAGGTTTTTTCTGTAACCAGTTTTTTCCTGATGTGTATATGAAGGATGGTATTTCTTAAATCTCAAGCTCTGGGAAGGAAGCAGAATTCTCTGCTAATGTGCAGGGGTTTATTTTCATATTTTATCTACTCATAATATTCAGCTGCCTGTTTCCTGTAGCCTGTATTTTGGCAAAAAATTCTTATAATCACACTAATTTGTGGAACTTCAGTCTTCCACAGATGTACTATCTATGATGTGTGTTACTATTTATAGATACTTCTTGTGTAGTTGTTTGAGGTGTGTTTTATATGACTGCAGATGTTAAGTTTGAAATCTACATAAACCCGTGGAGTGGATTTGTCAATATAATAAGGCTTTCAGGTGGGCAAAAGCTTATTTGAAATCACTCTTTAAGATAATTACACATTGTTTCTGTTTTGAAATTTCTTACTCGGTCTTTTCAGTTGCGCTGTCTAGTTGTTTGCTCCCTGGTTAAAAAATTTACTGTAGTATGTGAAGCTAAATTTAAATCAAGGGCTTAAATTTAAAATCACATGCCCAGCTACAAAAGGCAGAACTGTGCATAGATCCCATGACACTGGTGTTAAAGTAGGAAACTTACAACATCCATTTCATTTGCTAGTTTTTTTGGCACGTGAGCTTTTAATGATAGTAAATTTATTAGGGAAGTAAGGATAATAACACTTGTATTAATAGGAGTTCTTTAGCTACTTTATTTCACATGAGAGAGGTCGAAAACAGTGATTACTCTGATTGATTACTCTGGTTTGGTTAATCTTATCAGAGAATTGTTTTATAAATAAATTGTTTTCTCAGCAGAATGGAGGGTTTTATCATTCCAAGTAGCATGCATGGCTTTATCTTACCTCTACTATCTTAGAAAATGAGGGCCTGTGATTTGAGTGCCTAATAGTCAGTTTCTTTATGCTCGAGTTAAATATGTTGTATGTTATATAGCTAGCAAAAGAACTGTGTGCTGCAAGTAACTGTGAGGAAGAATTGAGACTGAGTAACAGTGAAGACTGGAATAGCTTTATTCTTTATTTCAGATTTCGACCTATTAAAGGAAGGCAAGAAGAACTAAAAGAGGTGATTGAACGTTTCAAGAAAGATGAGCACTTAGAAAAAGCCTTCAAGTCCTTGACGTCAGGTGACTGGGCCCGGCACTATTTTCTTAACAAGAACAAAATGCAGGAAAGGTTGTTCAAGGAACATGTAGGTGTATTTGTAATTAATGTGCTTTTTCAGATGGTTGAAAGGCTAAGAAAATGTAAAAATTTCTTAGGAATGTAGCAGTAGTAAAGGACACTAATCCACTGCTCTGTTACACATTGTTTGATTGCTTTTTAACAGAAACTTCCTTTGTTTTTTAAAACCCAGCTAGCTTTCGCCCACAACACCACTTTTTTGAGTTAACTTACTGTTGCCTTTTATTTAATAGAAATGTAGAAAGGAAAATACATTTACCACTTTTGCTGTTGGCATAAGTCATAAGCAGAAGAGAGAAGACATACTTCTGAGAGACAAGAGTTTTGAGGACTTCTTTTGTTCTTCAGAAGGGATTTTCTCCCCCCCCCCCTTTTTTTTTTGTTTGGTTGGTTTTTTTTTGGGGGGGGGGTGTGATGGTGTTTGTTTTGGATTTGTTCGTTTTTTTTACTTACAGTTATTGTAAATCAAATTGTGTGACAAAGGTAAACAGAGAAGCCTTGCTACCTCAAAATACCCCTGTTGTTTTGGGTATAGGGGCTTTACCTGGAAGTGTTATTGGTCTTCCTCCACTTTCCACACCCCAAATCCACTTTGTATAAAGGTTGTTGCCTCTCAAAGTTGTAGGGAAATTACAGTATTTCTTTACTGTGGGAGGGGAAAAATAAAAGAAAAATCCTTCAGGAGTGAGTGCATTGTTCTCAGATAGGCCAAATTCCTTTTGGTTCTACTTTAAAGTGCACCAAATCTAGTAGTGTAGAAAGATAGACAGCAAATGCTACTTTCCCAAAGTGTTTTTTTGAGTAATACAACTGCACTTTCACTAAAAAGAAGTGATGGAGTAATCGCTGAATTCAGTAGATTTGTCATAGAAGTAATATGTTTTTCAGAACTGGAAAGAATAAAATTGGATCCAGGAAATTGCTAGGTCTCAGTGGTTCTTAAAGATCTGAGCGGAATTCTTGAATGCAACTACTCAGTGACTTTAAGAAGAAATTACACATTTTCATTGGTTGGGCCAATTTTACAGCATTTGAGGCATCTTTAATTTTTTTTTAAACTCTTTGGGTAGTCTGTTACCCATGGAAGGGTTCCTGCAGGTCCCTTTGAAGACGTAAGTTTAACATAATGTGTATAGGTAAAATTTATAATCAGGAATGCATTTCAGCAAACACCATCCCATTGCAATATCTATTTTTTGTGGGTTTTTTTTTGTGTAGTTCACTGACTTGTATTATTTTTGTAGGAAGTTCCTCGCTGCTTTTGATTTGCTTGTAACAGAAAAGTACTGTTTTCTTTCATTGCAGGTATTTATTTATTTACGAATGTTTGCAACCGACAGTGGGTTTGAGATCCTGCCTTGCAATCGGTATTCTTCTGAGCAAAATGGAGCCAAAATTGTTGCAACAAAAGAATGGTAAGAAACACATGCATTCTATTTCTGTCAGTTATTTTGAAAGATTCCAAAAAAGATACTAAAACCGCATGATTTAGAATTAAAACTGCAACCAGCGAAATACAAAGTTCTGTATTTCTACTTACAAATTAAATTTGTTGTCTCTCTTTGCTAAGTACTTAACACACAACACATGCATCTGTAAAAGATTCCTTTGTATATTTGGACATAGCCATACCATTTTCAGTATACAAGTTTTTTTAATCTTATTTTCAGTCAGATAATTATTTTCCTATAATCGTGAATTGTTGGCCTCCTGTGAGAAACACAAACGTGTCAAGACTCATTATGCCAGATTTTGTTACACAACAAATAATTGTGGGGAAAATTAGTTTTTCACCTCTCTGAAACTGAAGAGTACTGTTTGCATATTTTGATTGTGCAAGATAAATTTCTCCTGGAATCACAAAGTTGGAAGCTCAGTGGCACACTTGAGTCTCATTATAAGCATGTCTGTCGCAGCGCCAGCAGATCCCTGGGTTAATTCAGATTTTAAAATATATTTTCCCCTCTCCTCCCCCCCCATAATTTATGTTTCTTTTGCTTTCTGGCAGTGCATATAAAAGCACATCTGAGACGATGATATGCTATCGCGCGTGGGCTAGGATCGAGTGGCTAGACATTACGCTGGCAGCGTAGCCAGTAAGCGTGCTGTTACTGTGGGGCTGCGGCCATGGTGTGGTGGAGAGTTAAGCTTTAAGAAGGTTGAGACCAGTGTCTGGCTCTTCACGACCATAGCTAGAAGTTCCACAACCATGATATAATCAGTATTTTTGGGGTTGTTTTATTTTGGGGTTTTTTTTGTTGTTTCAATTCTCCCCTTGGCTGATTGTTTGGAGTATTTAGGTGTGTTGGAAATTAATTAACTTTCCATGCTCAAAATCTTGAGTGACCTGAGAGCGAGCAAGGCAGGAGGACTGCTTCTTAACCCTGCCAATATCTGGAAGACTGTTGAGACTCAAAACTGATAGAGTTCCAGCACTCTCTATGAAAGGAGAATTCTGCATGTAAAAGGCTTGGCTTCTAGTTTGTGTCCCTCGTGTATATTTAGTATCTCCATATTCATCTGTGTCAGAGTAATCTGGCCAAAGTTTAAATGGGCACTCTAAAGAGCAGTGGAAACAGCACCCTTGCAAGATAACTTTTTCCTAGGCTGAGCGTTGAGTACAGTGACAGGTGGGCTGTCTGCACAGGGTGTCATGGATTTGTTGGCTTTTGTTGGTCGTTATGTCATCATCATCCCCTGGCCCACCCTCCAAGTGATCTATTTCAAGGACCAGTTTGATGCTGAAGAACTACTTGTGAGAGAGGAAGACATCTTGTATAAATTGTGGCCTTTTTCTAGTCAATACTGGGTCTTTTTTAAGAGGCCATTGAGTTCTAAGCATTTTCACCATGCTGTGTTTTCCTAGCCAAAAGAAGAAGGATAGGGAATGCAAACAAGAGCAGCTGGAGGAAGTCAAAATCTCTTAAGCACTGATGGGGAGGGACTGTGCACAAATTAAAAAATCTTGCTTTTGGTTTTAACAACTGCAGAAGCTGAAGCAATCAACTCCTGCAATTTCTTGCTTGTGGTCTCAGGAAATTGTAGAAACAATGGCGGTAATGTCTGTCAGAATTGATGTAATTGGTTCTATATAGTAGCATAAAAACATTTATTTCCTGTCTGATAAAAGGTCTATTTGGCCTAATATCCTGTCTCTGACTGAATTAAAACATGAGGTTTAGAGGGACTGAGAAATGGTTTACAAAACACTTCCCATTATTGACAACTTTTATTTCTGTGATATTACTTTGTAATTTTGGCATATGTATTCTTATTTCTGCTACTCTTTTTTTACACTAAAGGAAACGAAATGATAAAATCGAATTACTTGTGGGCTGTATTGCTGAGCTATCAGAAATGGAAGAAAACATGCTGCTGAGACATGGGGAAAATGACTTCAGTGTCATGTATTCCACACGGAAAAACTGTGCACAACTGTGGCTTGGTCCTGCTGCATTTATCAATCATGGTGAGTAGTAAGTATAGGAAGCATGTTAAAGGACATAAGTAGTTCCACTCAGAAGTGTTGTTATAGGTGAGCTGAACATTAGAGAACCTTAGAGAAAATATCAGAATCTGGCATACTGGATCGAAATCCTGTTGGGATTTTCCCAGGCCAGAGCTGATCAGCTGTGAACTGGGAAACTCACAGAAGGCTCTAGGAAGTGATGCCTTCTTCCTTTACAGAGACTTTGGAGCTCAAGTAGTGGAGCATATGGTGGGTTAACCTGAATTTTTTGTGAACTTAGTCAACAATAATGTATTTCTTAAGTGAACCTTTTGCTCAGAGGTTTAACTGGTCCTGTTGCATTTGCATGCTGAAGGAAAAGCAGGTAGGATTTAAGATAAATCATATTACCTTCAAGAGGAGGGAAACTGAACATTTGTGATAGCATAGGGAAGGGCTCAGAAACCAAACTGTATGAAAATAGGGATCTTTTGTTGTATAGCTTTGTGCAATACTATCATAACTCCCAGTATTTAGTTGAGATTCTACAGTTATTGAAGTCAGAGTGAATCCTTACTTTAGATATCTACAACTATTCATGTTTCAGGTCTTATCAACAGTTAATTGACTTTATCTTTTGGACCTTTTTCAGATTGCAGACCTAACTGTAAGGTAAGCAAGAAATTAAAAGTAAATAAATAAAGCACCCCACTTTTTTTTTTTTTTACCTTTGTCCCTACCCCTTTTCCTACCCAACTTTTTCTTTTTTTTTTTTTTTCTTATTCAAACTGTTCAACCTTAATGATTAATTTCCCCCCCTTCCTGTCATCTCCTTCCCCAGTTTGTATCAACGGGCAGAGATACGGCATGTGTGAAAGCTCTAAGAGATATTGAACCTGGAGAAGAAATCTCTTGTTACTATGGAGATGGTTTTTTTGGAGAAAATAATGAATACTGCGAATGTTACACCTGTGAAAGGTATGAATTGATGTAGATAAGTTTCAAATGGAATTAGGCATATTCATGGTATATTTTGTGAAACTGAAAGTCCTTGATTACAAGTACCCAGACTTTTGGGCACATTATAATTGCTTCCTGCCTATTTGTTGTAATGATTTTTTTTTTAATGTTGTTACTGAATGGTCATGTTTCCTGAGAGCTCCTGCATTCTATTATTCTTTTGATTCTCAGTTTTGTAGATAACCCAAAAGGTGAATAACAAAAAAGAAACGTAGATTCTTAAAGATATTTGTACTGAATAAAGTAGAATTGGAAGGAAAAGCAATTGTAGCTGCTACAAGACCATTAGCAACTGGCCCCCAACTTTTGGGGATTTTTGGTACTAGAAAAAGCAAATTTCATTAATGTTTTCTGTGTTGACCTGAAGCTCTCTTCTGCTGGGAACGGGCAAAGTAGTTTTCACCACATGTTATTAGAACTTGGGGGGTTGTGGATACATAAAGATCTGCTGGTTTGGACAGTACTTTCCACATGTGCTGTTCCAACCTAGTTTCTTCACAAAATCAGTTGAAATAATTCCATAGTTGTTTTTACCATGTTAAAACTTCTACTTACTGTGAGCATGGAGGCTCAACATTATTTGTGAGAGCTTCACTTAGTTCCAGGAGGAACTACACAGAACATAAACCAGTTCTGTTACTGCTTGACCTAACTGTAGAGAAAAAAATCCTATAAAGGACAAAATATTAGTCATATTGAGAAATAGCTTAGTGCACTTCCGTATCAATAGTTTAATAAACCTACCTTCATTTTTACTAGCTAGTTTGGTCACTAAGACTTTATACAATTCAAGGGAAAACTTTGTGGTGTGGACCTCCAAGCTTGTATAATGTTAGTAGATCGTTCCAAGTGAAGGGTACGGTCTCAGACTTTATCTAGAGAGCTGCAAGTAAAAATGTGCTTCAGTCCTGGGAGCTGCTTAGTATTGAATAAATGGGCACCATGATTGTTCTTTCCTTGTTACTTGGAGTTATATGTTTCTTTTTGCTCAGGTTTCTTTGATTGTTAATGTAATACAGATACGCTTTCTCTTTCAGGACAAACAAATTTTTGGTGTCCAGACATTTTCACTAATCTGTCATCTTTGTATTTTAAGTACATGAAAATGTTGTATTTTAAAGCTAACATTTGGGTAGTTCTAACTTTCGGAATCTGCTTTTCAGTCACAAGTCTGTGTTAAATCAATCAAATATAAGATGTTTGAATTTAGGGGAGTTGAGCAAGGAAAAATGAGTCCTTACTAACACTGGGGCAACTGTCTCTTGGTACACCACAAAAAAATCTATAAATGACCTAATTTTGACTATGCTGTAAAGGGTATTAGTTTGTGATGTTAAAATGCTAGACTTCTAAGAATCTGTGGGTACATTTGGGAGCTGTGGGAAGGTTGGCATTGTACAATTCTTTTTCAAGCTTCCAAAAATCATCACCAAGAAAATTTGCATATCTTTACATGTGTGCATGTACTCTTTTTAGGTGAGCCTGCTGTTCGTGCTGGCTAACTGAGCACCAAAGATGACATGTCAGAAGACAAATGTGGTTTTTATAGCACCGTTACTACTTTCTAACCTGAATTGGCTGTTGCTTGTGCAAAGTTCAGTCTAGTATCTTACGATGCCTGCAACTTGCAGCATTCAAAATAGTACTGAAAGAATGTTCCTTATCAAACAAATATTAGTTTGAGAACAAGTATTGTGTATGCATAATAATTAACCTTGTGGAGCTTGAGGTCCTGTCTGATCTTTTTGGTGCACTTTTGGTTGAGTTTTGTAGATCTTCTTCCAGTACAACACACTGGAATCCAAAGTGAAGTTGTCTTCAGTAAATCTGTGAAGTACAAGCATACTGGGTTATTAAAAAGTGTGAAAGCAATCCTAGCAGTAGTGCTTGAAGTGCAAGTAAAGGAACTGTTTATCTTCATGCTTTTCAGTGATTACTTTAAAAGAAAAATAAAAATACGAGGTTTGCTCAGGCGTTTCATTTTCATGGTGGGTACATATTGGAGTCTTTCAGTAACAAAGGAACACAGACCTATTTGATAATTTTATTCCATTTTCTGTGCTTTTCAACTCTTGCTGATGCAGTAACAAGCATTGTACCTGAAGCTGGTAATTTTTTACTAGCCTGATGTGATTACAAAAAAATTAAGTTGTGTTCTAGGCTAATATATAAATAGTATTTCAAACTACCGTATATAATTTTCACTTGTATAATTTGGCTATGAACCGATACTAAAATAGACATATAAAGCAAGGGAAACCTACATTTGCGATTTTTCTTCTTGCAAGAAATAAATGGAAGGTTTTTCTGCACATCTTACTAAAATGAGATAAGTATATAGATATCTTATTAAAACAGTCCACAAAATGCTAATAAATTCAGTGGTTATTGGTATTCTTTATCCAAATATACCTGGGATTGTATATGAAACAAAGTTCTAAGTTTATATTAATAGTTACTAATATGCTTTGTTCTCTTTTTCTTTGTAGACGTGGAACTGGTGCTTTTAAATCAAGAGTGGGACTGCCAGCGCCTACTCCTGTGATTAATAGTAAATACGGACTGAGAGAAACAGATAAACGATTGAACAGACTTAAAAAGTTGGGTGATAGCAGCAAAAACTCAGACAGCCAGTCTGTCAGCTCTAACACTGATGCAGATACCACTCAGGAAAAATCTAATGCAAGTAAGTAAGGGGAAAAGCTTGCAGTGCAGGATTAAAGGTCTCATAAAAACATGACAAGCTTTCACTGTGGTGGAATTCCTCTCTTGGTGCTGAGATGCATCTCAGATACTGGTCTTTAAAACTGTAGCTTATTCAGGAATCTCAAGGCAATTTAAATAGCAAATTCACAGTTTTCCTTAAGTGTAGCCAGAACAATAGGGGTATATTCTTGTTTTGGTTTGGTTTATTTATATCAAAAGTAAATAGTGTCATATTTCTAAACATGTCAGTTAAAGTTCTATCAATAATGAATTTCAAAATACGGTAGACTATCACATGCAGTAGTGTGGTTTAGGAAAGAAAACTTACACAGTTTGAGTTATCTACATTGTCTAGGAAAACAGTTTTAAAACAAATACTCTTAGTAGAGATTGTTAAACAAATAGTAATTTCCATTAGAGATCCTTTTAACTGGACAGCTATTCCATCTCCACATCCAGGACTCATAGTTTAGGTACCTATTCTGAAGTGAAAGTGCACAGTTAGTGGTCTCTAAAGAAATCAGAAGGAATTTTTGTTTCTGATGCTCTTTAGAGGCTTCTCTTTATGGAGTAGTGAGTGTCATTTATTTACTTCCCCTCTCCCCCAGTTTAGGCAAAATAATATAACTTAAGCTTTGACTTAACTATTGAACAGGTTTGGAGCCACTTAAAATATTGTGGTTCCACGTGGTTCCTGTTTACTGCTGTCATACTTAAAAAAACCAACCAAACAAACAAACAAAACAAACAAACAAACAAACAAAAAACCCAAAAAAAAAGCAAGAAAAAAGCACTTCCCAAAACCCTCTTATGATCTCTAATTGCAAAGCTTTAGAGTTGCAGCTTTGCTTGGACAGACTAAACTCCTTTGCTTACCGTAGCAGGTGACAAAGAACTGGATATCTGAGTGAGTTAAGGGTTAGTAGTTAAGGAGTTCGGGTTCTTTTTCCTCCCCCTGTAGTAAAAAAAAATCTAGGGTTAATACTAGAATGTGCTGATCCTTCAGATTTTGCTAGAATAATACTCAATAAAAACTGTGGATAAAGTGGGATGGATTTAAAAACAAACAAAAAAACAGTAGAAAAAGAAATTCAGTAAAAACCAAACTTGGTATGTTGGGAGCAGTGAGGGAAGTGTACCTAGAATTTAGGTGTACTTCTGACGTGTTTGACAATTCCTTTCATGTCTGAGTTGAAAGTTAAGCAGTCTTGCTCCTCGCTGTGTGCTGTCCAGCCTGTTCCACACGTTTTGATGAAGTGTTTAAAATGAAGGAAATAATTACAGTATTTGGGGGTGGGAAACTCAGGATAAAGCAGTGTCATAACAAAACCACTTTTTTTTCTTTCGCAGCTAACAGAAAATCTTCAATTGGTGTAAAAAAGAACAGCAAAAATAGAACATTAACAAGACAGTCTATATCAAGAATTCCAGCATCATCAAATTCTACCTCATCTAAACTAACTCATATAAATAATTCCAGGGTACCAAAGAGACTGAAAAAGCCTGCAAAGCCTTTACTTTCAAAGATAAAGTTGAGAAATCAGTGCAAAAGGCCAGAGCAAAAGAATGCTTCTAGAAAGCTCGAAATGGGAAATTTAGTTCTCAAAGAGCCTAAAGTAGTTTTGTATAAAAACTTGCCCATTAAAAAGGATAAAGAATTGGAGGGACCAGTCAAAGTTGCAGTCTCCAGTGGATGCTTAACAAGGCATGCAGCAAGAGAACATAAACTGAATTCTGTGAAAGGTGCTCATGAGCATGGTGATATACCACCCTGCACATACATAACAAGGAGGTCAATGAGAACAAGAATGAATTTGAAGGAGACCTCTGACATAAAGCTTGAACCAAATAGGTTGGATAGCTATAAGAGTAATTTGACCGGAACGCAATCGGACGTTTTGGAGCAGCAGTCCCATGTGACAAATGAAAATGATGTGGCTCATGGACCATCACATAAAGGGGATATTAGGTGCCAGAAAAATGATGCAGGCGTGTCAAAAAAGAAATCTCGACAAGGAAAACTTGTGAAACCGCCGGCAAAAATAGAAGAAACTGATACTACGCACAATACACCTGTGAAAGATGAAGTACCGGATTTGATTAGTTCTCATTCAGAACTCGGAGAGAGGAATAATGTTGTGGACGCGCCTGTTGGCTATAAAGACTGTATCCCTGGGTCTGGTGGCTGCTCTGTTGTAACATCTGACAATTTTAAAGCAAAAGACAGCTTTAGAACTGCAAAAAGTAAAAAGAAAAGACGAATCACAAGGTATGATGCACAACTTATCCTTGAAAATAGCTCTGGGATTCCTAAACTGACTCTTCGTAGGCGCCACGATAGCAGTAGCAAGGCAAATGACCAAGAAAGTGATGGAATGAATTCTTCAAAAATAAGCATCAAATTAAGTAAAGACCATGAAAAAGATAATAATTTATATGTAGCAAAGCTAAATAATGGGTTTAACTCAGGATCTGGCAATAGTTCAACAAAATTAAAAATACAGCTAAAACGAGAGGAAGAAAACCGAGGGACGTACCCTGAGGACCTTCATGAAAATGGTATGTGTTGTAGTGAAACTCTCTCCCTTTTGGAGTCGAGAATGGAAGTAGATGATTATGGTCACTATGAAGAGGAAACAGCAGATGAATCTTCATCAGAAGAGGATGATGAAGAGGAAGATGACTATGATGATGAATTTGATGACTTTATTCCTCTTCCTCCAGCGAAGAGATTAAGGCTTATTGTTGGCAAGGATTCAATAGATATTGATATTTCTTCCAGGAGGAGAGAAGATCAGTCTTTAAGGCTCAATGCATAAGCTTATAGGTCTTAAACTGACCTGGATGTCATTTTTAAAAAAAAAATGAAAAAAAAAATAAAAAAAAAAACAACAACAACCCTACAACAAAAAAAACCCAACAAAAATTCCATTTGATTATTCCTCAACTGAAGAACTTTCTGAAAAACTTAGTGGCAGCACTTCTTAATTGTTTATTCACCTATCAACATAATATTGTAGAAAGTGTACAGCATACTGACTCTTCTTAAGTCTGATTTGTGCAGATTTTTATTGTACTTTTTAATAGCCTTCTTATGTGCAATTCTGAGTTAGAGGTAATGCTCTGTTGTAAAATAAAGGCTCAAGCAAAGTTATGAAATTGCATCAGATCTTTCCATGCAGGACAATGAGAATACAGTGTGGCTACATAATTATTTTTGATCAGTAAGAGCATTAGTTTGCTCTTACTATATTTGACTAAACAATTAAAAAAAAAAAATCATAGTAGCAGCATATTAAGGTTTTCTAGTATATGTTAATATCACCAGCAATGATCTACAGCTTTTCGATTTATTTGCTAGATGTTTTTTTTTCCCCCCTCGGAGTTTGTCAGTTTTAACACTGTATGCTGTCCCAGACGTACTGTTTGTGGCCTTTGTTATCGTAGCAAACCGTTGGTTGGAAGTCAAATTGATTTCTTTAAAAAAAGAGAAAAAAAAAAATGAAAAGGTGTTGACAATTTGCTGACTTTTTAGTACATTATATGTACAAGGGTAGCAGTATGCAGAATAAAAGTTTGGATATGGTGTATTTATTGCTTGTTATGTAAATTAAACACCTTGTATTTAACACTTTTCAATACTTTTAGATAAAATTGTTCTTTGCAAGAATGATTGGTGCTTATTTTTTCAAGAATTTGCTGTGAAATAATGTGATTACAATGGGCAACATTTATCCAATGAACTGCAGCTATCCTAAATTGGTTCTTCATATTTTTGTTGCACTTGTAAAATGCTACAAGGAATTTAAAGAAAATCTATTCACTTTAACTTATGATAGTTTTATGAAATTAAAAACAACTAAGTCACAGCTTTTGTTCTGTGGTAACCTATAAATTGTTTGTCTTTTAAGAACCAGTTGTAAAAGACTGAAAAAAATATGTATATGTTGTAAATATTTGTGTGTTGTGAGAAATTTTGTCATAAGAAATTGAGATAACTTGCCAGGAGGGTTTTTAAGTTTAGAAATACATCCATGCCAATAAAATAGGAAATTGTAAACCTAGTTTTAAACTCTGCATCAGTTGGAGTTCTTTGCTCATACATAGCTCACTTAATACTTCAGAGTCTGCTTTATAACAATGAAGAGCATCAGGGCAATCTTTGGCTCTTTTGGTTTTTAATAAAAGAATGTTAGGAAACTTCTGGGCACAATGAACTTGTTTGTATGTATAAATCGGCTCATTTATAAGCCTTTTCTTCGAAGCAGGTATAAAATGTCATAGTTGGCATAACTGTATAGCACTTTGGTCTGTCGTATTTGTGTTTTTACTCAACCGTGGATTAAGGTTTAGAGTTTTTGTATCTAGGGGTGTAGAAACAGAAGTTGCCGCATAAAACATGTGCTGTTGGATGAGTTGAATCCCCTGTTGGCCGCGTAGTATTTTCATGCCAAGTCCAACACTCTACCCAGAAGGGGCAAGAGCTTGAGTTACAGGCGACCACTCCGTTATTACCCAGTTGTGAAAGCACTAGTGGAAACGGGCAGGTGAATTTGATCAGAATCATAAAACCATATGGGGTTGGAAGGGACCTCTGGAGATCATCTAGTCCAACCCCTCTGCCGGAGCGGGTCTACCTAGAGCATGTTGCACAGGAACTTGTCCAGGTGGGTTTGGAATGTCTCCAGAGAAGGAGATTCCACCACCTCTCTGGGCAGCCTGTTCCAGGGCTCTACCACTCTCGCAGTAAAGAAGTTCCTCCTCATGTTTAGGTGGAACTTCTTATACTCTAGTTTGTGCCCATTTCCTCTTGTCCTGTCACTGGGCACCACTGAGAAAAGACCAGCCCTGTCCTCCTGACACCCTCC
>JAOXNO010000041.1:48408923-48443819 GCA_028565335.1 Limnodromus scolopaceus
ATTTGTAAGCATTGATCAGATCCCCCCTAAGTCTTCTCAAGACTAAAAAGACCCAAGTCCCTCAGCCTCTCCTTGTAGGAGAGATGCTCCAGGCCCTTGGAGCCTGGAGTAATGGTTTGGCCCATCTCTGACCCTCACAGAAATGAAGAATTTTTGCAAAGAAACCTTTCCAAATGCATTTCAGTAATTTGCTAGACTGCAGATCAGGTTGTGGAATCTGCCTTCATCTTGCTTCCCTTCTGTATTCTTAGCAGAGAATTAAGTGTAGAATTAAACATAATACTTGTAACTTTGTTTTTATAACGTCCAGTCTCTCTTAAAGGCCAGCTGTGTCTCATGTACAGAGTGTATATAATTTTTAAAAATGGGTAAGCCTGTACGTAATGCGCAGTTTCTCGTGTCAGACGTGTGCTTTTAGTTCACGGAAGACTGTGGTGTAAGTACGGTGACATTTTGAGTACTGAGGTGGATTGTTCTGTGGGATTTTTAATTGTACTGTACAATTATAAAAATGGGTTATTAGAAGTTGGGTCACAGGGAAGCTGGCTGTGTTAAGGGTTTGCTTTGTAGTAGGAGCTCGACGGGCGAACAGTTGGTGACGGCTAACGGTAACACAGCTCTTCCAGTGTGTGATGTGTCTTGCAAGCATGTGGCTGTATCGGGACAGACACGAGGAGCGGAGCAGGGGGTCTGTGGGCTTTCTGTTCCCTGCCCAGAGGTTGTGACCGACCGCAGCCGGCTCTGGGGCAGCAGTTCCCCTGCTTTGCTCTAGGGTTGGTTTTTCTTCCAGCTCTTCTGTCTCCCTGCTGCTCCTGCTTGCAGGCTTGTGCCGAATGGTCCTCTGGCGGTCTTGGTGGCTCCAGTGGAGGGCCGTGGGTTTGCAGAAGCGTAGATCACCTGGGGATTTGAGGAAAAGGGGGTTGATGACACAAGTCAGCGTTGCCAGCCGTTGCTGCTATTTCCTGACCAGTACTGGTCGAGCAGGTGTAGGGCTTGCTGAACCCGCATCGAGTGGTGAAAGAGCATGGAAGGTGGCGAAGAAATTGCAAGAGAATCCTTCCCTTAGAGGTAGAAGCTGTTTTCTTGGCGTAGATGTTCCTAGTAACTCATAGTTCAGCCAACCCCCAATGAAAGCTGCTTTGCTTTTCTCTGGTGCAGAAGTAAGTACAAGTAGTTCTTGGGGCATCAGGAACTCCAGATTGCTCTTGTTCATTGCACAACCTTCTTGATTTGTAGAACTTGGAACAAAAGCTTTTAGTCGTTTCCAGGCTCGACCAGTCCGTAGCTGTGTCCTGCTACACAGATTGTGTTACAGATGCCTTGAAAATAATCAAATGTGTGTTCCCCAAGTTGATCATCACGTGGGCAGGGGTTGCACAGCCCCAGTCTCTTCTGTCCTTCCCCTGCTGCAGAAAATGACTTTTTCATTGTTGTTGTCATTTACGTGTGAATTGGCAGATTGTGATGGTTCCCTGACCTTAGTAGTAGGGGAGGATGAATGTTTGTATCGCGTGTATGAGAACTGGACGGTGTCGGGGTGTTTCTCGCTGTCCAATTAGACCACAAAGCGCCGTGAAGTTAATAGTAATTTGAGTGTCGGGGACCCTGTCTGGCCTCCGTGTCTCTCATTTCCCAAGACACTGGTAGGAAAAGATGCAGCAGCTGGGTAGGTTTAGGGTGACCACAGCACATCTAGCAGGTGGAGGAAGCGTGTTAAAGATGGGCTTTGCCAGCTAGTTTTGTCTTACGTGTAACAGGTTGTGAGGCTTGGAAGAAAACATCGCAACCACCATGAAAATGGCAGGTTGGCCGTGGATCCGTGAGGATCCTGGCACCGGCAGCACCTACTGAGCTGCCGTAGGGGTGAGGAGAGGTTGAGCAGGAGCTTTTGAACACTTGGGCAGTAGGTGTAGCTGGTGGCTGACTTGGACCTTTGACCGGGGTGAGTTGATGATAGGGTAGGGGCAAAAGTGTTGATTCTTTGTAAGACAAAACCAAATACTGTTTCTTCGCAAACCAGCCTTACGGAGTTGTGAGTCGTCTTTAAAAATGAATAAATAAAAATGCAGTGAGCATGTGGGAGAGCGAGCACTCCGAAGTGCTCTGCTCAAGTGAAAGCTTGCATGGACTTACTGTACAGGAAAGTTGCTGCAAAATACATTGCAGGCAGTTCAATACTGTTCGTATTGATCCCAAAGAGACAAAGGATTCACTCAGTTTCTGCCTGCCTTGCACAGGGCAGACTAACCTTTCCCGTGTCTCTTTGGAGTGATACGGAATGGTATTTTACATTTGTTTGAGGAGGGGTGATTTCATTGGAAATACCCAAATAAGAATCAAGCCTCTCCTGCTTCACAAGTACAGGGACACTTCCCTGGACATTGGGGAATTTCTGGAAAATTGCTTGTGCTGAGAAGCAGCAATGCTTCTGCAAACAGCAGAGGCGTGTAATTTGTCAGATGTTATTATAGTATTGTCTGAAATTGACTCACCCCCTGAACTAATCAAGTGTGCTCTTTTTCTGCCTCATCTGTAGCTCCAGCTGTAGTGTGCAGGCAGGGAGCTTGGGACTTGAAAAAATTGTGTCGGATAAAACTGCTGTGGATTCTCTACAAGATTAACATGAGTGTCCTGTTACTTTTATTTTTTTTTTCTTCTGTTTCTCAAATGTTTTTTTCTTTTTTTCCATCCAGTGTATTTGTTGGGCATTAGGTGGTGTCTCTGTCCGTACTTTGAATGCTCAGGTACTGGCTTGTGTGAAGTTCACAGTCGCAGAGTTACGCTGTTGTTCACGATGCATTGGCTTTATTTGGTCCTGCTGGCAGCCACCGTGTGTTAAACGCACCCGAGGTACTCCCCAAAGCACGGATTCATGGCTGCTTTGGGCTTTTCCTGGCTTCTTTTTGTCTTCTCTTGCCTAACGCTGCCGGTGCACGCTCTTTAAAGTAAGCTCAGAAACAGAATTATTTTGCTCCCCGTAGTTGTACGGTTGGTTGGCCTTCTTAGAGTGAAAGGGTAAAGGTTTGGGAGCTGTGCAGAATAAGACTTAATGAAAATTAAAAGTAAAGTCACTTAAGTATGCATTATATCTGCTATTATCGTGTGTTTTCCTAAATCCCCTTCCTTCCAGTGAGTATTCTCGTTTGGGCTGGGCCATAACTAAACCTATGGCTTCACATAATCTCTGTTGTCTTTTCTTAAACTCTTGATTTCGCAAGTGAAAAAGGTTATGGAAGCTTGTCTGCCTTCAGCATCGTTTCAGGGCAGCGACCCTAGCCATGGATTTGGTGTGGCTCTTTTTTGCCTGTTGTAGCTGCTGCTTTTTCCCCACCAAGGGAGCTGCTGTGGTCGTCACGCTTGAGTCCACGCATCTTATTTATACTAATCCCATGAAATGTTTTTATTATTGCAAGGTAGACATGGTTGTCTCAGTGTTACTCCCCCACCCCACAGGCAAAGGAAAGCTGTGACTTCTTCCCAGGCAGCTCCATTTGATTTAACTGTAATTGTACTTGGTTCCATCCTTGCATGAAACTGGATGAGAACAGTTCCTGCCACAGAAACAGCAGGTTAAGTGGTGGTGGTGGAGAGCAGGTCATGTCAGCGCCGGAACAGGTATGGGGCCAATTAAACAGTGTTGCTCAGGAATTTAGTTTAACAAGCAAAGATTGATGGGTTTGGTAGGGAGTTTCAGTCAAGTGTAGAGCTATCACAATGGGCCCAACAAACCATAGATTTTTCCACTGGTGCTTTATGATGTTCATTAGAAGTCAATTCTATTTCGTAATTAGATTTATAGTCGTTTCTGCTCCAGTTGCTATGTTTGGCTGCCGCTTTTTACAATGGAATTGATTGAAAACTGGTAGATCTAAGGTAGAGAACAACAGTCATAGAAATGTGTCGGACAGGATGTGATTTTATTCATATTTGCATAAATCGTGTATCCAGTATTAGGACAGGGCTGATGGGTCATTCACGGTCAGGGTTACCAAGATCTCTGGGATAATACTGGCTGTTGAGACAGATGGATAGTCTTTCCAGATCCAGAGATTAAGTCCTCTCCTGTGGCTCAAGTGCAAGGCCCACCCGAAATGTTTCAGAGCCAAAGATTATCCGTGGCCCACCCCGTCACAGCAGGCTACAGTCTGGGGGGGGGTCACCTTCCCAGCGGGGCAGACGCCTAATGCTTCAGCAAACGCTTTCCAACTCCAGAAGTAACAGCGAGCTTTGAGACCCAGCCTCGGGTGTGACCTCAACGTACGCGTTCTTAGAAGGGAAAACACTGTGCTGATGCCATCAGTGTTAACGGTACAACGGGATTTGCAGTTACTTTCAAGAACCAGATTTAGGCTTTTAAGTGACTTAAATTGTTCTGGAAGTATTATTCTTGACGTGGCGCAGAAAAGTCCCATGGAGTCCAGCTATTTTAGATCTAAGGTGAAATCCAGAAGCCAAACTACTTATATCCCATTCTAATATGGGACCAAACATAGGCTCTGAGGTCATGTTAATCACTCCTGAAAATTCAATGTATTTTCTTTATTTTTTGAAGTTGTGTATCTGAGTAACACATGGATTTTTTTCAAATCTTGAGTTGTTAAAAAAATCTGTAGATACCCCATGAATTTTCTGCATGCTGCCTTTCATTTAAAACCATTTTGAAATGAAAAAAAAATTATGTATTTTCTGTTGGAGGTGAAGGATATGTTGGGAAGGAAAGGATATGTTTTGAGGCAGAGTATTTTTTTTTTATCTTTTCCCATGCTCTCTCAGCTGCCTTGTTAACTTTTATATTGAAATTGAGTCTTGTAAAATCAAGTGGAAAAATAGTTTCACACCCCCAAAAATCCATGCTATCCCATGCTGCATGGTGTAAGGTTTAAGCCTAGAGTAAGTCCTCATCTGTAGAAGGTAACTCTGAATTCCGAGGCTGGCACTGAGTAGCAGAGATGATTCAGCTGCCTGGAGTCACTGACTAATGGGGAAGGATTCCAGCTCGGGGAATATGTTGTGTAATAAAATGAAAATCTTTTCAGGTTTATTAGATTTCCAGCAAAAAGCCCAAAGCTGTTGGTATATCTACTTTTAATTTACAGCACAGGATGACAAATGTAATTTCTGGTGTAACTAACCTTTTCTGTGTGCTTCAGTTATTTTGGTAGAAACAAATAGCATCAAGTGTGAACTCAAGATAGAAGAAAAACAGCAGGCAACAAATGGGAGGATTAAGGAAAGGTTAAGGTATTGAAATATTGAAAGTGTTCTGAACATTTTTAAAAGTTTCAAGAAAACCTGAACTGTAGCAACTTTTTATTAAAGAGCAAAACTGAGAGTCTTACTTTTTTGTTGTAGAAAAGATGACAAAATGTTAGTATTTCCTAGGTTTGTAATACACAAACTCTAAAGCTGTATTTATACCTGTGAAACACCAACGGTAGCGTTTGTAAGTGTAGTTGCTTAACAGGGAGTGAGTTTACACCACTGAACTTCAGTCAGTTGCGGGGGAAGGATGGCAGTGTCACACTTAAAAAGGAGTGTGTGAACCTGTTACCTACGTGCAGATCTTACGTTACCAGTCAGTCCGAGATTGCACGCAGGGAGAGATGGACCTTTTTTGGCCTGAGCCAGGACAGCTTTGCTCACAGGAGGAGCGTCAGGATGGAGAGGAGGTACAGGACCTCCAGAGGCTTGAAGAGGGGGAAACCCCAAGAGGGATGAGCGATGAGGAGTGCTTGGCAGGAAGGAAGGGAAAGTGGTTGCTGTCGGCTGGTGAGAACACACAGCGTGGATAAGGGATGAGCTGACTGCCGTCTTGTGCTTGCTGGTGTCTAACACGTCTCTGTTAGGTTGGCCGGTAATTACGCTGTCAGTAAAAGTGTTGTAATCAAATATTATGGCTAGTGTTATTAGGCTAATCAGTAACTAGTTCATATGTGGGCACCCCTTCTCACAGCTCTGTCAGGCGGAGCACATTGGCATCAAGCATCCCATTAAATGGTGTACTTCCCTGCTGGGTCACACAGTCCTTCTGCTCCCTCCCTGCTGCTTCCATCTGGGAGCTTCAGGTTTTACTCCATCCTCAGCTTTTCCAACATCGCACTTCCACCCCATGCAGCTGACCTGCATACAAGATGCAGCTGCTGCCCTAGATGTGGTGCATCTGCAGAGGGAGGAGAGAGGGGTCTGGAGACTGGGAAAAAAACACCTGACAGCTTGTGTCTGGGAGAGCAGAGCGAGCAGTCAGCAAGAACCTGGAATGGTGCTCCCTGTAGGCACTAGGGTTTGTCCTCAGGCCGATGTGGACGGTTGGTGCCAAGCATCACCTTGAGGACCACTGCCTGGGTCAAACTGAGACCTTCACCCCTGTGCAGGTGCAGTGCAGTCTCATTGCTCCAGTGAGGTTGTACTGGCAGCACTGACACAGCCAACAGTGGTCCTGTTGCTGGGATCCAACACTGGCACCTCTTTGCCACCTTAGTTGCTGAACTGGGTGATGTCACAGATGACGTTCATGTACCCTGTTACATCAAAGCCTGTGCCCTGCAAACGCCGAAGGAGGCAGGAGTCTGGGAAAGGGAAGTGGAAGACAAAATTCAGCTCTGGTGGTGCTCTCTCTCTGCCTTCAGCACTCTGAAGTAGATTCTATGGATGGTCCTCCCTCCCCCATCAGGATGTGGTGTTACCTTCTGTTGTTCTGTTGAAAAGCCGAGATGTGCTCCCCCTGCCCAGGCGCACCTTTGGTGGTTAATCACTAATGGGAAAAATGATCCATCTAGCTCTCTTAGCTTGACACAGCCTCATGAGTATGTATGTAGAGGGTAGCCTTTATACGCACCTCTGGTCTTGCTGGAGACAGAGGGACTGCTTAGATGTGTAACTTTGGAATTGGGCTTTGTGTGAGACCCTTTGGGATAAGAGCTGGGTGCTCTAATTGCGTTTCTGTAGCACAGATTTCTTTTGAACATAACTTGAATTCTGAATTTCCTGGGTTTATCACTCTTTCTCTGAGAGAAAACAGTATTGTCCTTGTGGCGTTTTAATCCTTAGAGTACCTCGTTGTAGTCTTAACTTCAAAATTCAGGTTACTGGATTCTGATTGTGAGCGGTTTTAATGGACAGGATACTCATGCCCTGTCCCTTTCCAAGGTGTTCACAAAGGAATTCCTACTTTGCCACAGAAATATTTTTCAGAAGCCATTTTTTTTTCCTCTTAAGTTTGTGAAGAAACCCTGAAGCAAATAAAACTCAAAGCAATACTGTCTCCAAGTCTATAGCCAGCTTGCGAAAATATTCTACATTATAAAAAGGTTAAACCTGAATTGATCACCAGTAGAACAAAATCTTTTAGGTTGACTTTGAAACTTATTTTCACACAGTAACAACCTCCCACTTTTGAATGAACAAAAAAACCCAAATAAACAAATTTCCACGAGGCTGAATATTATAAAGCTCCCCTAAAAATCAGTGCAGAGAAGCAGGCATTTTCAGAAGTTCATTTGAGGCACCTCATATAATTTGACCAGATGAAACTTAACCCATCTTTAGAGTAAAAACCTCAAAGGGAATTCTAAAGAAACAAATAAGAAACTCAAACCCTGTTTTTCTTTTCCCCTCGTAAGCCAGCAAGGCTTCTCTCACCTGTGCATTGGTTCAGGATAGCAGTATTTTGCATTTGGAAAATTGATCTGTAAAATGCTTTTTTGCATTTTACGAGTTCATCTTCCACACCTGTATTACTTATGGACTCACCTGTTGCAAGCAAGGCTCCAGCACAGGTGGATGTCAGTAACACTCAGCAAAATTTTACTGTCTGAGGTGACAGCTTGTATCTCCCCGGACTTGTCCGTGATGAGGACAGAGCTGGCACCCGCCAGCTGTAGCTGATGGTGCACGGTGACACCTGAGGTCTGACTTTGTGCCTCTGGTTGGGGTCAGAGCATAGAGCTGCTTGCTGTAACCTACTAGTCCCTTCGAAAAGCAGAATCTACCCTACAGCAGGATGTTGAGAGTGATGCTGGTTGGTACCAGGAGGAGAGATCTCCAAAAGCCCAAATGCCTGGCGCAGCTTTGCTCCAAAGATGGCTTCTGGTCCTTCTCCTCTCCTTTGCTTGCTTTCCTGGAGAGGTTTGATTTTTACCCGTTGACTGTTGCCGTTCCCAGCACAAGGTGGCACTCGGGTTCCGGGAGAGGGGTTCCGCAGCCCTGCAGCCCAGCTGCCTGTTGGAAACCAGCAGGTATTAGTTACGAGCTGTTTGGCCATTTATTGCTTTTTACCGCGTGATATCCCAGGAGTGCATCTGAGTGATACGTGGGGGAAGAAAACAACCAGCCAGCAGTGATCTGGAGGGGAGGGAAGGATCCAATTTGCAGAGCAATGCTCTATAAGGCAACGGGAGTCGGGGAATAACTTGATGCTGAATGCAGCTGTGCTCTTGCTGGTTTTAATCCCTTTGCATACCACCAGGAGGAGGTTCCCCCTTCAGCCCTTTCCAGCCTCATCCGTGCCTGTCTCCCCAGTTTCTGCTGTTTCCATTAGTCAGAATGACTCCTGCCAAGGGCAGGCAGGCTCTGTGTGTGCTGCGCCTCACATCCCGCGGGTAGCCGCTTGCTGCTGTGTGAAAGGCCCTCAGACAAGGGGAAGCACAAGTACAGGAGGAATGGGGCTGGTGAGGAAAAGAGTGGGAGGAGGCAAGCAGTGTAACATCCCCCTCTCATCTGCTGGGTCTATAGGAATCCTTTCTTGGTCAGGATCCAGCATTAACACTTGCCTCAAGAATGCTGCGTGCGTTCTTGCGGGGGAGGGGTTGTTGGCTGGTCTTACAGCTCCCAAAATCAAGTGAGAACAAGTTGGCTACTGCCTCTTCTGTTGCTCTGCAGTACTGTAAAATCAATATTTGCCCAGAGCTTGCACCTCTGTGCTATCAGCTGTAGGAAGATCCTGGCCATCTAGCCACTTTCTGGAATACTGAACTCTTCTTTTGGTTTACTTGATATTCTTCCCCAGCTGCAAGGTGTTTATTATCTAAACTGACCTAGTAGATTAATTTCTGTGAAGTTTTAATGAAAACTACAGAGGAATACAAACAGTGAAAGATGTAGCTGATCGCCACCAGCCTTCCTTCAATCCAGGCTATGTTGCCTCTTTTCTTTGTCCTGCAGCCCCAGCTTGCTGCTCTCACAGAAACCATGGGGTTAAGTCTCAGGACTCTAACTTTTGCCCATGCATTTTCTGGATCAAGAATTACCAAGAACAATGCAGTCATAATCTACCACGTACCACAATTATCTATGAAGGGGATCAGAGTTACAGTGGCAAAGAGGTGGAGGCACTGGGGCACTGAAACATTAACTGGCTTCCTTAAGGGAACATAGCAGAGAAGTGACAGACTCTGAAATAGCACCGATCTCCTAAAGATTGCTTAAAGTGCAGAAAAAAGGCTTCATGCGTCATCTGTGCAGGTTTAAGCATTGCCTGACACTGACTGGTTGGTCCAGTGGGACGACAGCGGTCAGAAATGCAGGAAATCTCAGCTGGCTATTAAAAGCTGTTTGTGTGCCCTTGAGCTGGGCCCCAGAATCTGAATTTTACTTCTGTAGAAAAAGAAAGCAGAACAATACCCAAATGCTAATCTGCTCTGAAAGTCTGGTTTAGGTTGTGTGCTCCAGAAAGTCAAACTGACTTACAGAAAGGAAGGTGAGGAGATAGGAGGCTCTGCCAAATCTAAAGCATATGTAGATGCTTTTAATCAGTGAAGAAACAGCCATGGATATCAGTGGGGTAAGGGCCCTGAGAGCTGACTTGTTCCAGAGCTTACTGAGAGAGAAGCCTCTGCCAGAAGTAGCAGGCCAAGGGAGGCAGAAGACAACCTGCACCCCCACCTCAACCCAGTTGGCATGACATGATCTATGGTAGAGGTGGGTTGGTGACAAAGCACGGGACTGTGCGCTGTGGAGTCTGAGGCACTGGCTACCAGCCCACGGCAGCCCCAGCAGCAGAGATGGCAGCCTCTGGGGGAAAGGAGCAGTTTGTTCGAGTGCCTGGGAATCAGACTGCTTGGTTGCTTTGGTCAGAGAAAGCTGCAACGTACATTATTTTTTTTACAGTGTTGAGTTTTTCCAACACTTCTCCTGTGTGTCCTTCACCCTTACCTTACTAGACTTGCCTCACGTGCCACCAAATCGTTTCAAGTCTGGCTCCCGATATGTGTTCTGTCTGTAAAACAGGAGTGATACTACCTGTCAGCAGTCTAATAAAGTTATAAGCTCCTCAGGACAAGGACTTTTCCTAGTTTTCTCCTTTCACGTATATATTATGAGTCTTGAAATAGGTAGCTATAAATCCCATAGTTACAACAGTAAAATAATAATTATTATATAAAATAATTCTATTTCTATATAATATACAAATAATACAAATATTATATAAAATAATTATCACTATATTATATAAAATAATAATAAACAGTAAAGACCTCTTTCAGCTTGTAGAAGACGTAGGGCAACAGTAACTGTCTTCCATTCCTATTTATCTTTCTGAAACGCTATTTCCACCCCCCCCTACAAACCCAGCGTATCTGTAAAAGTGAAGACTTGCACCTCTTTTATGTTGCCAAGCAGCTGCTGTTGCAGTCAGTAAGAATCTATTTAGGCTAATTAGACTTTGCAAATCCATTGTGGTTCTCTTGTTGGCACCTGTAGACAAGAAAGAAAAAAAAAAGCGGTGTGCCTCTTACAGGGCCTGACTGTTGTGGCAGCGCTTCCCATTGCTTGGCAGGCACGAGTGCTGATACACTCGACTGCAAAATGGTGTAAGAAGGAGGAGTCTTGGCTCTGGAAAGCAGCTGTAAAGCCAAGAGGAATGGGTCGTACGTCTTGTGACCTTTGCTGATTGTGTGATTGCCCAATGTGGTATCAATATGGTGACTCTCACAGACTATTAAGAATCAAACAAGACTATTTTTTTTATCTTTGCATCACCAGGATGAAAGCTTGCACCCAGCTGGCATAAAGCATGCAACTAGACAAGGTGGATGACTTTGATCAAACTCTAAGTATTTGCAAAGTGTTAGGTTCTTTCATAGCCCTGCCACTGCCTCCTGCTTACAGGAAAGCCTGTCCTCCTCTTCGCCTCTGCAAAATAGAAATAATTCTTCTCTCATTTTTAATTGTGTGTATTTAAGTAATAACTTTTGTACAGGAGAGATCATCAACTGGGCAAGGACTTAGAAGGAGGCTAAAGGGGCATTAGTCATACACCAGTACCAGCTAGTATGGCATATTGCAGAATGGTTTGGGTTGGAAGGGACCTTAAAGATCATCGAGTTCCAAGCCCTCTGCCCTGGGCAGGGACACTTTCCACCAGACCAGGTTACTCAAAGCCCCATCCAGCCTGGGCATCCACAACTTCTCTGGGCATCCTGTTCCAGTGCCTCACCACCCTCATGTGCTCACATGCTCATGAGCTGTTAAGCTGAGCAGAGCCTTTCACCTCTCCAGGACTGCTTCATGTGGATATTTACTGTCTGTTGTAACAACCCATTTTTCACTACTTGGTTCTAATCTTATTGCAAGGTCTTCTGACCTAGCTCCATTGCGAAGATTTTAACTGGGCTTTGGAATCTGAAGGCAGTAAAGGGTACATAGGTGGTGAATATTTCTCACCGTGTGAGTATGTTTCAAGATTGTCCTTCCTTCTCCTCACTCACAGACTCTGAAATCTATTTCTATGGCTAAAAGTGTCCTCGCCAGCACTCATGACTGGAATTGATGATCTCAGTCCAATTACCAGAAAAGAAGCATTTCCACTCCAGCATCCACTCTGAAGAAGAAGCCCAGGCAACTCAGGAGGACTACAAGGATGTTGTGAGGCTCTTCAGGGAGAAAATTAGAAGGGCCAAAGCCCAACTAGAACTTAATCTGGCTATTGCCATAAAAGACAATAAAAATAGATACATTAGCAACAAAGGAGGGCTAAGGAGCATCTCTACCCTGTATGGGATGCAGAGGGAAACACAGTGACAAAGGCTGAGGTATTTAATGCCGGCTTTGTCCCAGTCTTTAATAGTAAGATCAGTTGTTCTCAGGGTACCCAACTCCCTGAACTGGAAGACAGGGAGAGGGAGCAGAATGAACCTCCCATAATCCAAGAGGAAATGGTTAGCAACCTGCTGTACCACTTAGATGCACACAAGTCTCTGGGACTGGATGGGACCCACCCAAGGGTACTGAGGAGCTGACAGAAATGCTCACCAAGCCACTTTCGATCATTTATTCAGCCATCCTGGCTAAATAGGGAGGTCCCAGTTGACTGGAGATCAGCAAATATGATGCCCATCTACAAGAAGGGCTGGAAGGAAGATCCAGAGAACTACAGGCCTGTCAATCTGACCTCGCTGCTGGGGAAGGTTATGGAGCAGATAGTCTTGAGCACCATCACATGGCACCTACAGGACAACCAGGTGATCAGACCCAGTCAGCATGGGTTTAGCAAAGGCAGGTCCTGCTTGACTAACCTGATCTCCTTCTATGACAAGGTGACCTGCTTAGTGGACAAACAGAAGTCTGTGGATGTTGTCTACCTAGACATTAGCAAAGCCTTCAATGCCATTTCACACAGCATTCTCCTGGAGAAACTGTCTGCTCATGGCTTGGGTAAAAAACTGCCTGGATGGTTGGGCCCAAAGAGACCCAAAGGTCTTTTCCAACTTAAATGATTCTACGATCTTGAAAACTGCTTGCAAGCACTATTTCTTGCATCCTGGCCTGCTGCACCACTGGGTAACTCCACCAGTTTGAGAGTGGAGTGGAGTCTGGGTGGTGTTTGGCAGCAGTACCATAGCAGGAAGAAAACAACATTGCTGTTGTCTATGCAGGCTAGAGTGGTGCTTATTCCTGCACTGGCCTCTGGAGGTTACAGCTTGCCTCACCACCCTGGGCTCTTCTAACCAGGACAGAGCTACACACTGGGAAGGGCAGCATGGAGGTCTTGCACCCTGCCTTCTCCAACTTGAACCTGCAAGCATGGGGACTGTCTGCCTCTGAGCTCTGAAGGTGCACTGTTTGCTTGAAGAAATGGTTTGGGTTGAGATTTTTTTTTTATTTTGGGGGAGAGGGCGGTCCACACAAGTGATGTTGAGGGGAATGAATGAGCTTGTTCCAGCTCCAGCTAAACTGCATTGCTGTGAAGGCCTTCTTCCTTCATGGTCCTCATCTTCAACTCCTCTTCCTTCACCTTCTGACTCCTTTCATAACATTGCAGTACCTTTGTCTGTGCTAGCCCTTTGAGACTGGTGTTCAGTGAAGATGCTTCCACCTCTTCCTTTTTTAAACTGCCTTTCCCGCCACAGTGCTCCCCAAGGCTGCTTCCAACGCCCCGTCCCACAGCCCACATCTCTGTCACTGGTCCCTGAGTTCAAGTCTCTTCCTTCCCAGTGCTGTGTCCTGTTCGTCTCTGACCTGAGCCGCAGAGTGGTGGCTCAGCAGCAGATCCTGCAGTCACTATGGTGACAGCGATGGTGCAAAACAGGGCATTGGTTAACTTGGGAATTTGGGGCTGCTTTGGTGAAAAACTCTATTCAATTCTAGCAATAGTAACCTTCAGAGGCTTGTTGCTGCTTTGGTACCTATTTGGGGGTCAACTGTTTCCCTAGCTGTCAGTTATATTTCTAGTGACACATGCATACAAAACCAGAGGAAAATTAGGGGTTGTGGAGATCAAAACCACTGCTGACAAAGTTCCTGTCTTCATGGTGCCTTTTGTTATATCAGGAAAAGTTCCAAAAAACGGTAGCCTGGTTACCACTTAAGGAAGGGTTTGCGGTTTCTTGCTGACTACTTCTTTCTTTCTTTATTCCTTTCTTTCTTTCCTGTTTTTAAATAACCAAGAGGGGATATAATGGAGCAAACCTTGTGATAATTAAGCCTCTGCTGCATTGTATGTCTGTACATCTGATACAAAAACACCTACTGACATTTGCTGTGATTCTTAGTGCTGTTGTAAGCTGAACTGCTCTGGGAAAATTTCCAAGGAATAATGGGCAGAATTCTCAAGGACAAGACAAGGAGGACAGCACAAGGTATCTGTTCAACAGCAGTCCTGGGAAACTAGTGTGGCAGGGAGGCTGTTGCAGCAGTGACTGGCATTAATAATAGTCTTACTCTTTATCTTGATGTGCTAGCGGAAAGATTTAAGAGGTTTTTATGTGTGAATGACCCTCGAATTAAGGGCAAAACTTGAGTGTGGATTTTGCAGCAAAGACTTGAAGTTATACAGCTGTTAGGGGAATAAACTATTTTCACTGGAGTAAGATCTGCAGCTGTCTGCTTGGAGATGGTCATCTCTGGTAAAGACATATACCCTGTGACAGCAGTCTTTGAAGAGCATAGCTGCAACAATTACATCTCTGCTGTGTGCTATCTCTGGGTGTTTGATACAAAGGAGCCTACAGACACATGCTGCGATTTTTAATGCTGCTGACAGCTGAACCACTCTGGGAAATTTTCCAGGGAGCATCGGGCAGAGTTCTGAAGGACGTATTGAAAACAGTGCACGATATCAGTCCTAGGATACTACTGTGCTAGAGATGTAGCCTGAAAGGGGGTAAACTTTTAAGTGTGTGGCTTCTTTTAAGTTAGTACAAGGAGGCATGATCAAGTGCTTGCAAACAGCTTGTGTTATGAGCAGCCCGCAATACTCCAATTTAACAGTAGGCCCATGCTTAAGTCCCCTTTTCTGTACATGAGTGAAGCGGAATTTCAGATATAAATTCAGATATAAAGCTGTGTGTGTCCTTTCTTTAGATAGAGGAGTATATTATGCCTGAAGAGTGTTGTAATTCTCAAGGCAGTAGTTGGAGTATGACAGTTTACTTCTCTAGTGTTGCTTTGTCTGCTGTTAGTGAATGTTATCTAAGCCCATCAGATCATGCAGTTCATGTTGATTTTGGAGCCTGGTGGGTGATACTATCCGGTGGTCAGGGTAAACAGTTCACGCTGCAGCCAAAGTTCACTCTAGTGGGTCTGAGTTGTCATCTCTGCTTCCAGTTTGCGTTGCCAAAATGGTATAAAAAAGGGAGGGGTTTAGTAGAAGTGGGTGAGGCAGTTTAACTCATATTGTTGATGTGTCCATTCAAAGGGCAACATCAGAATCAGCTGAGCATGAGTAAATTCCCATTTATGAGGGTCTGACCTTAGACTCTGAACCTCCACAGTTGGGGAATCACTAAAGGGCCGCAGAATTATGTGTCCACTGAAACAAGGATGACTTGAACTTTGATGTAAATGTCATGTCCACCTCTGCTTTGTAATGTGCTCTGAGATAACGGCATGTGTTACTTCAGAGGAAGCCGTTTTGCCATCTCACCATAGACCTGTTCGCTGGGACCATCCAAGGGCCAATGCTTTTACAGAGCTTATCATCTCCAGGACTTTCAATTCAGAAGACAACTCTAGGCGAGGAGTTTCTGCTTCCCATTAAGGTTGGGTGTGCAGCAGATTTTCTCTGTTGACATTGGCAAGTCTCTTCAGGCTTCATTTTATTGCCTTTGTAGCTCTTTGCTTGGATGTTTCATTCCTTCAGTTGTATGTCTGAAGTTTTAAAATTCTTTTCAGATGGTCTTTCTACCTGCTGGCACCACGCCGCCTGGATATGACTGTGTCTGAAAGCACAGCAGCAATGCTTAGACTCTGATAGCCATGTATATGGAGACTCCCTTTTTACAAGGAGTCACATGGAAAAGAGAAGTGGTAATGGGTACAAGTTACTCCTGGGGAGATTCCAATTGGACACAAGAGGAAAATTTTTCACAATGAGAAGAATCAGCCATTGGAATAATCTCCCCAGGGAAGTGGTAGATTCCCCATCATTGGACCCTTTTAAGATTCAGCTGGACAGGGTGCTGGGCCAGCTTGTCAGATGGTGCTTTTCCAGGAAGGTTGGACCAGATGATCCTTCAGGTCCCTTCCAACCTGGTATTCTATGATTCTATGATTTTAATTTCATCATTTTTTGTAAACTATTTAAACAAGGAGAAACAAGTTCAGCTGAAGTTTTGGGTGAAGCCTTAGATGGGTTCTGACAACTAGTGGGCTCTCTGACTTCTACTTGGATGAAAATCTATGTCAAGAAAAAGTTTCATTGAGATTTTGTTCCTTTATGGAGGAGTGTGGTTAAAGGGCAGATCTCAAGGTGCTGTTAGGAAGAAAAGGATGTTTGTCAGGATAGCTCTTCTCTACTGCTCATTCTCTCCATAGGGTTAGGGATGAAAGAAATTTTCAATTCTACTGTGGGATAGAGAAAGTTCATGGAGCCCAAGGGTGGCGTTTTTTGATAGTACCAGCTGCCACATAAGACAACGGTAGGCTCATTCCTGACCTGCATGGTAGCAGCAGTAGGCCGACATTGTATGACCCAGCAAATCATTCCCTCAGGCTCTGTTGCTGTCCTGCTTCTGGGGCAGTAAGAGGACACCCTATGTGACTTGTTTTCTGAGAGCAAATTAAGCAGCAAAGGTGGGAATAGTGCTTTAAGCTGCTAAATTGAGTGTGCAGGGGTGGAGCTGAACATCTAATTGAGAAATACCAATGGCCAGACCACTGCCAGTGAGTGAGCATCATTTGTCTGTTGTGGTATTTGTAAAGTCCATGCTGCCACTCTAGCTGCAGAACACAAGGCTGTGGAAAATGGAGGCTTCTCGACCTGTTAATCAGAGAGAGGAACACAGCAGCTGACACTACGGACTCCCCTTATTCTTGGTTGGCGCATTAGGTCTGGCTGAGGTGGAGTAAATTTTCCCCATAGCAGCCCTCATAGTGCTGTGTTTTGTAGTGGTAGCTAGAAAGGTGTTGATAATACACCAGTATTTTGGCTACTGCATCAAGGCTGTCTCTCCAACATTCCCTCCAGTCACTAGTAGGCTGGAGGTAGGCAAGATCTTGGGAGGGTACATAGTCAGGACAGATGACCCAAACTGGACATCACCTGCTGATGGGGAGTGGAAAATAAATCTTTTATTTTCCTTTGCTTCCACACACCGCCTTCACTTTTGCTTTATTAAACTACCTTTATCTTGACCCACAAGGGTTTTTTCCATTTTATTTTCTTCCCGCCCCTGTCCTTCTGAGGAGGGGAATGACAGAGCAGCTTGGTGGGCACCTGGCGTCTAGCCAAGGTCAATCCACTGCAATTGGAAATACTATTTGCTGTGGTTCAAGCTGAACGCAGCCTCCCAAACCTTTCTGCTCTGTTTCTCAGCTGCTATTGTATTAATTGTGCACAAGCCTTTTTGTTATAAACTGAGACGCTATGTGAAAACACAACATCTTCATCCAGAGCAGAATGGCAGCAGTCTCTTTGCAATGACTTCCACTTATGAGGGACAGCAAAAACATTGGTCCTGTAGCCAGGTTTGAAGGCTTTGGTCTCTCCAACTTCTACCACTTTCCTCTCTTTCAGATGCTCTGGAAATGGACCTGGAAATGGACCAGATGAGTTAGCAAGTGAGACAACAGAGGGGGCTGAGTGGCACTTCCATGAAAGATGGCAACAAGAGAACAGGGGAGGTAGAAAGAATGGGACCAGAACAGAGGTATGAGTGACCTTGATAGGAGAGAATAACAGGCAGTGATGGCCCAGGAGATGGAAGTGCAATAGGCAGTGGAAAGTGGAGACTTTGGAAAGATTAATGAGACTAAACTGTACTGAGGAGGAGGGACCTTGCACTGAGATTTCCAGGCAACTGAGCAAACATTTTGTCATGTAGTGAAGGACATAAACACACATACTCCATGTGGCAGAAAGCACAAATTGAAGAGTAAGGGATTTTTATGTTTCCTCCCCCGCTGTTGTGAAAAAGTTTGCCCTTTCTCTAGAGTTGCTGACTTTTCTTCCAGAAGCTACTTCTTCAGAAGGCATGGTCAATTTTGCAGTTCCCCAGCATGTGGACTTTAACTACATTTGTCTGTATAATGCCTTTGTTTGGAGAAGTGTTATGCAAAAAAAGAAATCTGAGTTTTTACAGCTGGTAGAGTAATAAAGTCATAATGGTCTAAAGGAAATTCCCCTCTCTGTACAAATCAAGGCATGCCAAATTCACCCCTCCCCTGAAGCTTGTGCCACCACCCGTGCAAGCTAGGCAACTAGTTGGAGCAGGTGACATTTCTTATCTGCTTTGAAGTTCCAGTCAGTGGCGGATCAGACCCACTGAGGGACTTGTGAAATCTGTCCTACCAGCTCTAGCACTCACTTAGCAGGTTCACAGGGTGGATATCACTACACTGTTGACTCAGTAAAACTTTGAAACTGCCCTAATTTTGCTGATTTCATTCTGTCTTGGGCCCTAGAAGTGGCATGCAAGAGCTCAGGTGGTTGTTTCTTACCTTTTCCCTCAATTTCACTCCAGTGTACATGGAGGACTGGCCCTACTTTCCCTTTGACAATCTCGGAAGGGCCCCATTGCTCAGCTTTGCCTCACGGAAAAGTTGAGGATGGAATGTCTTGCCTGCAGGAGCACGAAAGGAACATGAAGCACCAGGAATGGACACCGTCCATCCTCCATAACCAACACCATCTTCCTTGGTGTTTCCAGTCAGACACTACACTGAAAGAGTTTGGGGGGTAGGTTGATACAGCCAGAAGAAAGCTGGGGTTCATTCTAGCCACTACTGACAGGCAGTGCTTTCCTACAGGATATGTCCCACATGGGTAGTGGCAGCAGCTCTCAGCTTGCTCTGGTCTATATGACAGCTGGCACAAGCTCAATCCAAGATCTGCAACTTTGGGGCTGCCTTTGGCCAGATGCTTCTCAAAAGCAAGATCATGAGGCTTGGTTGAATCAGAATGACCTCAGTGAAGGCCTCAGCATTCAGAACAGATGGTCCCTCTGGCTTAAGAGCTTTGGCAGATGCTCCTGCTTTCACGTTCACTTATTTTGCATAAGAGGTGTTACTTAAAAGAAGACTAATAAACCTGGCACTCTAGACAAGGGGCTTTTGATGCTGATTGTTTTTACCTTATTAGAAAGCTCTTTGCTCCCAATCATGGAGGACTACCCCTCACTTCTTAGATCCTCTTTGCTGAGCTTTTTGGGATTACTTCAAACCTTAGAAGTAAAAGGAAGGCTCCTGTTAATTTGAGTGATTGATAGTTTTTACTAGCTGAACAGCTTTTACTGTTAAATACCCACTACACCCTAGTCTACTGAAAGAGAACCACTGATGGAGGGAGCACCGGGTCCAAGAAGGCTGAAGAGCTGGAACTCAGGCATTGCTGACCACCACAGGCTCTGAGAGAACTTGGCTATGAATTGTCAAGGGTTTTGTACAAGTTATGAACATAAAAGATTAACATTGGGCTTATCTGCTAAATAATAAACTCACACAAGTATTAGAGAGACACTCAGGACCTGACAGAACCCCTAATAGTCTGCAGGATTGGCTGCAGGTGAAGTAGTAAGTGTATGACTGAGGTGTAGAGAGGAGTCAGCAAGGGATACTTAGGATTCTCCCTTTCTTATGCTGAATTGCATCAGAAGAGTGAGTTGGCTCTCTACTACAGGATGTAAGAGCCCTGGGATACAGCATTAAAGCGTGTGCTGGTAGCAATAAACAAGCTCTGTGTGTTTTGGGTGAGGGGAGTTGCCACACTAATCTCAGCTGAGACTGTGGAAGAAAAATAGCAACAGAGTTAAGAATGGGACACTGGGAGAGAAGAAAATAGGGAAGCAATTGAATTACTACAGGGCAGTACAGTAGGGTCAAAGGGCATACAGTAGCAGTGTGTAATCACAGCTAAATGGCTCTCATCAGGCACATCATCTGCCTTTCAGCCTGCTTTTGGTTTTCATCTCACTTATTTCCTCCTCCCCCAGCTCTTCTCCTTGAGTCATGAAGTGGACATTCTGTTTACAGAAGTGGACATTTCCTCAATATGAAGTGCTAAAGCTGCACATCGCTTGTCCCGAGTGCTCCCCTCTCCTTGTGCATTTGTTTAACAAACACCTTTCATTTAGAGCTGCTGCTGTAGTTCAGTTTCCCTGGATATGTCCTTGGCAGATGAATTTCCTCATTTGTATGTGACATTGGGTCCCAGAGGAATAGCTACTCCACAACTGTAGCCTTCTCTGTGCAGTGCATGCTCTGTATAGCCTGTCTCTGAGTACACAGCATTTGAGAAACCTGGCCAAGGCAGCTTGCCCAGCACACTACAGTCCTGGATGTTCCAGCGGGAAGTAGCACCCCACTTCTTGCCATTGCTGGGGCTAAAGCTTTGGTACGCAGACTCCTAGGCTGAGGACTGGAGCTGTGTCTGTGTACCTAACACTGCCACTCCTGAAGATCCTTGATCGAACTACTTTGTCAGAGCCCCTTTCCTTCTGAGCCCCAAGCAGTAGCAGCTTGTCCTAGGATGGGTTTCATCATACTGAAATGGAGGTATCCTATCCAAACAGCCTTCTGTGCTCTACACACCTGGGATGGATTGAGCTGCCCTCTGCCAGTGCCATTCATTGGCGGTGAAGCTGAATGGGTTGTACACTGGAGGAATCTCTCCTTTGAATACTGTGATGACTAGCTTTTAGTAGATTCCCAACATAGAGAAGACTTGAGTTAAATGAATATATTTCTTCCTTCTTCTCATATTTATGTATTGAAATAGTATTTTCTGTTCAGCAAGTCAATTAGCTGTGCCTGCCATCGTGCAAGAAACATTGAGTTTTCTCAATTCAGGAAGTTCTGCTTATCCTGCCTATATACAAGATATCTACCTACAGCTTACTTAGGAGACCTCTATTTGCATGCAGTAACTATACAGTATTTTGAACTACCTGGTTTGTTTGTCCCTGGTAGTGTGTTCCTAACACAAACTTCATGAATGGGGCAGACGGTGGGTATAAGAACTCTTTCAGAACTTGCAAGTGTTTGTTTTGGTTGATGACTTCTTGTTTTAAGTAGCATAAGTGAACTTGGAGGCAAAAAAAGGAGATGTTATTTACTGGTGTGTTTCAAGAGGTTTATGCTGCTGAGTTGGCAACTAGCCCTGCTTTTATTTGACCCAAAATTGAGGCATCTATGCTTCACATCAATTTCAGTGTCAGCTACAGTGATTTGCAACCTTCCGTTCCAGAAATGAAGTTTCTTAACCAATATAAATGAGCAAAAGACAGCCATTTTATCTGTCCAGAAGTGATAAGAATTAATCTGATGGACAGAGGTATTTCATGCTTACAACAGTTCGGGAATCTTGCTAGGAAGTGTTTTCTGAGGAAAACATATGTCTTTAGGATATGATATTAAAAAGGTCTTCATACTGTATCTCCTGCTTTCCCAGAATAGCCCTAGACACTGGAGTGCAAGTCCTTGCTATTCTTGGTGATACTGGTGGTGAGTGCAGTTCTGGTGGTTAGTGTGGTAGGGACAATCTTCTTTTACCAAGCACTGCTTTGTAGAGGTGGGAAGTTTAAAAGACATGGAAAATTGGAAAAGTACTTGTCATAAAGATTTACTCATAATGTCTCCATGGTGTTTCAGTGTTGGAGAGATGGAGGAAAATGAGGACAGCACAGGGAAGATTATTACAAAAACAGACATGATCTTCTTTACAACTACGGTAACTTCACCTGTCTCAAACAGACTGGCAGATTGGCAACTTTTTTTTCTGGCTGTTGGAAGCTGTGGAATTGATGAGCTGTAGACATCTGGCCTCACTGCTGTGGAGGAGACCATCCTCTAACAGCAGCCTGCCTTCCAAGGCCCTATCCAGACCTTCCATGTTTGGAAAGGCACTGGTATGTTGCTGATTTGTGGAATTTCCATTTCCTGTGATGGTTTTGTCTCAGAAAGGAGAGTAAGGGTCAAGACTGAAGCTGGAGAGATTTTGATTCGTGTGGGGCTTGTAGGGGAGAAGAAGGAGGCCACTGTTACTGTCTCAGAGAGGCAATGGGCAGGAGGACTATTTCTATGAGAAGTGCAGACATTTCCTAGAGTAAGATCTCTGAAGTACCTGCTGGCTGAAACATTCCAGGCATTCCTGCGCTGCGCTGCTAAGCCCACACAGCAGCAGCTAATACTGATCAGGCTGCAGCAGCCTGGCCTTGGCAAGTGGCTTTTAGTCAAGACTCTCAGATCCACTGCTCTAATTAGCAAATTTACTATGTGGAGTAGCACTGCAAGCTGTGAATTTGCAGTTGCAAGTGCAAGACAAGATGGATGTGGTTTTAGTGTGTTGCTGTCATGAACAAGCCTGCCAGAAGCAGATGGAAGGACGTGCCGTGGGCTATCCACCACACTGTTTTCTCCTAAGTTTTCCTGGATGCTTTTAGCACCATCCAGAAACTGTAGTTCTCCATAGCTCTTACCCCTCCCATAGGTGCTGTGTCAAGCTGTGTTTACACCTACTGTAAGGGGCAGAGATTCAGACCATCTCAGTGTCAACAAGCTTGTAAATCATCTACTTAATAGTCACAGGTAAGATAACACATTAAATACTCAAGGCACCAAGAAATCTGTCCCACCTCACTCACCCTCCCCACCAAGTACTGAATCTTGTCCAAAGCTGCACAAACAGGATTCTGAGATAAAGACCTTGGGTAAGAATTACTAAAACAAACAGAGTGTGGAGTGGTTTGTTAAGGGACTGGCCTTCTCAAGGCCAAAGGGTGGGTGTGGAAGAACACACTTTACTGAAAGGAAAACTCAGAACATTAAAAAAATACATTTTGGAACAAACAAAGCCCTGCCCAGAAGTCTGTAATATTTTAATTAAATCTATGTTGCATAGGGGGAGAATCATACAAGTATCATGCACTCTGAGCAAAGTGTACTGTCTGGGATTTCAGAAGTTAGAGGCACAAAAACTTTCTAGAAACAGAGGGATCCTATTCTGCTTAGCGTGACGCAGTGCAGCAGAGTTACTCAGAGTTAATGCAGCTCTGGCAAGGAATCTACATGCTCCAAACTACATTTCTGTCTTTCCTTTAAAAGTGCTTTAAGAGAATTTACCAATCGTCTGCAAACTGCCCAGCTGTGAGCCCAGAAAAAAGAGCAGAAATTTCCCAGTTTACCTCTTCCCTTCTCTGCCATATGCAACAACCCCCTCTGTAGCAGTGTGTTTCCTGGGGGCACGTCAGTTCAGCCACCATGTGGTGCCTGTCTATTGATGACTGGCTTGATGTCAGAGTTTTCTATTTTTGTTGTCGCATGGATGAAATCCACTGCTAGAGCATTATCTGCTATTGATGGGGGCTATGTTACGATTTAAAAGCAAAAAAGTCCAAATCTGTGATTTTGCTAGACTGTGATAAGGACCTGGGGGAGATATTTGTAGGTGGAACAGGATGGACCACAGGACTGTAGTTTAAGGTCAATAACGTCTCAAAACCTCTTCCTTTTGCAGCTTTTCCCCTAGAAGAGTATGTGTTCTATAGCTTTAGTCAGAGCATAGAGGTAATGGCTACATCCCCTTGACTTAAGGCTTGTTTAACTTTCCTGTGCTGCTGTGGAGCTATTGTTAGTTTGCCGATAAGGCAAGTGCTATCATTTTAGGGCAGTCTAAAAGAGGATAGGAGGGAGTTATTAGATTCTCCACTTTGTTACTCTCTGCCTGGTAGCAGGGTTGTCCTTCACACTGATCTCTCAAATGTGGTAATAATAACAGTAAAGCTTTGTTTTTCCTGGTTATTGGCCAAAAGCAAGAACTAGGCTAAACCAGAAAATATCATCCTTTTGCTTTTGCAGCATGTGTGCTGAGTATTTGTGCTGATGCTCTGATACTTCTCTAGATCTTCCCTGAGGAGACAAGACGTTCATCCCACCCCAAACAACCTAGTCTACCAAACTGTGGCCTCCTGACCTCTTCTCAGGAGACTGATGCTCTCCTGCCCTCCCAATGTAAATCAGCAGTACCTCCCTTCTCTCCTATCTTGTTTTTGCTATTAAGACATGCTAGGTTTTTTACAGCTGCCTGTATCTGCCTCTAGCTGTTGCTACCTCTGCTTCCTCTATGGGCACGACAGTCTTCTGTCTTTTCAAGGGGGCCCAATCACAAACAAGTTGCCAAGTTTGAAACTGAGGAAGAGAAAGGATGTGTGTCTGACCAGAAGCCCCTGTAAGGGCCAGAACTGGGAAAATACATGGACTTGTCAAGCGGGCACTTTGCATCTTTCTGGAGTGCAGATGCTCTTTAAGGAAATAGCAGAGACTGTCCCACCTAAGGTGTTGAGGACCATACTGAATTTAGGTGGATCTAATCTCATTTGTTTATGCTGTGCTTTTAAGGAAAGAGAACCTGCTGCAAAGGTTACAAAGCAAAAGCAGTAGGCCCTCCTACTGGAAAAAAGAGCATGCTGCTGGCAAGCTGATGGTGCATGGCTCAGCTTCCCCTTCATTTGTGCGGACAGTGGGAAAATAAACAGCAGGTACATCTTGTTCAGACAGAATTCAGAGTCACTTTGGATGGTGTTCATCTTCATTCTAGTCATCTGCAAAATAGATGTGTACATCCAAGCTGCCTGGTCTGTGTTCCTTTAATAGCCAAAGGAAAGAAATTGGCACTTGTTTGAAGAATTTTCAGGGATAAATGAACCTTGCCCTTGGTGCTGTTGACTGTACACAAGAGTTTGGGCTGAGCTGAGATGCATATGTCTGTGGTGAAATCCCACCCTTAGTGTAATAAAATCTGGGAGGAGATCCTGGGACTTGAGTTGTTCTGCACTGTGAAAGGAACATGTGGAGCGCAGGAAGACTGTAAACGAACACTCTATCAAGAACAAGAAAGTCTTGTTAAGGTTGTGACTCTACCAAGTTTACACAGAGATGGATAGGTTTTGAATAGGGAAAAATAAGGCCACGGTAGACTTCAATATGGGGGATGAAACACTGCAGACAGAAGTCATCCATTTCAGGGGTAGTTTGCTGGATTGTGGAGCCCTATGACACTGGTAGAAAGCCCGTGCAGGGCCTGCCAGTAAGTGTAAATTATGGAAATAGGATTTTCTAGGAAGGCAGGTGATGATTGAACAGCACTTCTATTTTTGATTTTTGAGGTCACTCTATTTGTTTTGAAGTCATTCTAATTCAGGGCTGAAAGGGAGCAGGAGTCATTTTTTTTGGCAACAAACTTTGTTTGAACTTTAACTGAGAGGCGTCTTTCTGTGGCAGTTAGCCATGCAGCCACGAGGACAGATTTTGAAGGGCGGTTAGAGCCAGCACGGGCAGCGTCCCTCGGGCTGTGCTGACAGACCAGTCACGCATAAGTGCCAGAATGGCCTGACCCAGCCTGGGGCCATCACTGCTGAGCCTCTGCCTTCCAGCTCCTCGGGATAACAGGACCACTGGGGCTGTACCAGGGAACACCAACTGCCTGGCAGGTATGGGGACACTGTTATCCTCCAGGGACAAATGCACAAAGTCCCAAGCCAAACAGGCTAATGACAGGGAAGAGACGGCCTGGCTTTGCACTTCCATTGACATGCTACGAGGCTGTGTTTTTGTCTGTCAGGTCCTCGAGAGTGGACCTCTAGGAGGAGGGGAATGGTAAGTCACAAGAAAAGAGGATAGCAGCATGCTTCAAGACATCTTCAAAACATGCATGCATGGGGAACACCTTACCAAGATCTTTCCAAGCTCCTGCACACTCTGTATGTCAATGTGCTAAGCGAGTTATCCATCCTTGAATAAAACCTTTTTTAGCAATAGCCTTGGCACCTATAGCCTCAGCAGGCACAAGTGAAAGATGGAAACCTCTTATGAAGGCTTAAGTAGACCTTTACATCCATTCCTCAAGGAAAAGACTTCTTGTCCACTAGCTTCTTGCTTGGCAGAAATGCTGGTTTCAAAGAGCTTTGCAAAACACCGTCTGGCAGAATCAAGAATAAGGAAACAAATTACCTACTTGTGCTTGGAAGAGCTTATTCTTATTTGAATGTGTCTCTGTAAGAGAGTCACCTGAAGACCTTAGAGTGACAGTAATCTTGCAGATACTGTGCTTGGAGTCAGAGTTAAGTTGGATTTTTTTTCTGTTGATGTGGAGGCCTGTAATCACAATAATTTTTGGTTTATGTGGTTGATGATCTAGAATTATTTCTTGTAGTAAAGCCAATTGCTGAGCTAGAGATCTATTTTGATACTTGTCCATCTCAAGCATGCCCAGAAAGCACACGTCTTAACTCTTACATGTTATTGTTTAGAAGCTGGGAGAAAATCCTCTAAAAATAGTAATGGCTGTGACACTAGTACAAAACTGCCCCCTGTCTCTGAACCCAGCATGAGAGAAGGGCTGAGAGGGAATTACACACTAATTGACCACACCTTGATTACAATAGTTTCTCTGCTCCAGTGTTGCACTGAGAACTGCAAAGTGGCTGAGGAGATCTTTTTTCTGAGCAGGAGAGGTGTGCATCAGGTCCAGAGGAGCACTTCTTGTAGTTCCTACATTAGTCATTCTGCTGGGTACCACACAGCTCTACTTCCCCAAGCTGATGTTCACTGCCACTGAATTTGCTCCTGGCATTTCTACAAGTGGCAGCACAAGCTTTTCCAGGCAGCTGGAGTGCAGATGCCACAGTAACATGCAGAGGAACAAGCACTGTGGCCCCTCTCATCCTGCTGCTCAGATGCAGCAATGAACCCCTGGGTGCATTACCTGATGACTGGTTGTAGGGCATGCCACGCTTTGGTGAGGTGCATAGCTGAGATCCCTGACCTCCCCCCTGGAAGTCGTATCAGAGATGTCCCATATGCTGCTGGAGGTCCTATGCTCTTTCAGGGTAGGTAGATTTGCCAGGCCCATGTCAGAGTCTGTGGAGAAGCTGAGGCATATCTCCATCTGGCTGAATCCTGTCCCAAAAAGGAGGCTCATTTTGAAGCAAACTGTCAAACTGAATTCCCGTGGCAGATAAGGCAGCTTCTGTAGGGAAAAAAAAATATGGGTAGAGACCACCTGGAAATCAACAGAAGTTTGTTTCAGCCACAGAAGCTAGCTTGCAATAGCAAAAAGGTCCTTAAGACTAACTAGTTTGTCAACTAGCGGACAAAAGAATTTCTTGCACAATTCAGAGCAATATGCTAGCTAACTACATATGTAAGGAAAGGGTTTAAAATTGCACAATGTGCTGAGGAAGTGGGGATTTTGTCTCACAGCTATTGGCAGTTAGAAAGAATGGAGAGATAACTGAATTCGCTCTGTCCTTCATTCCATGGAGCGTAGGGAGGCTCAACCACAGGCCAAAAGTATTCAGTTGTGCATGCATGGGATGTATCTGTGGCAAGGAGAGTCTGTGCAGAGAGCCGTTCAATGCACAGTGATTTTTCTGCACGTGCTGTGGCGGTGTCGAAAGCATATGGTAGTGACAGTGTCACTTGGAAAATATTTTGGTGGGTTAATTGGATAATAGGAAAAAGTTCTTCCCTGAGGGCATGGTCAAGCACTGGAACAAGCTCCCTGGGGAAGCGGTCATTGCACCAAGTCTGTCGGTGTTCAAGAAGCTTGAAGTTTGTTCATTGGACAATGCTCTTAGATGTATGGTTTAGCTTTTGGGTTGCCCTGTGTGCAGTCAGAAGTTGAACTCAATGAACTTCATGGCCCCTTCCAGCTCAGGATATTCTATGATTCTAATTACTCTGAATGCAGTGGTGAGTTAGGTATTGGTTATTTACTTCCAAACTTTTGTGATTTATGTCACGGCTCACGTGGTGTGATGCTCTAAGCTTTCATTCCAACCACTCCTCTTACAAATTTCACTAAAAAACCAGTGTTACTCTGCAAGCTAAGATAATGCATAGGTTTACTTTCTGTGCCTTTAAAAAGCAATGAGCTAATCTAAGAGACAAGGGCATGCCAGGCTTCCTACATTTAAAAGGTTGAGATCTTTTGATGTAAATGTACTTATCTTAAAGTGCTCAAAACAAGAACTTAATTTCTGTGATGTAAACTTTTTTAACATTTGCTTAGTGAATTACAATCACAGAGCCACTCTTAAACGTGACTATCCACAAGACTTGGAGATTTAGAGCAGCTGGCTTGTATTACTCACAGTCCACTTACTCAGACTGGCTGGAATGGAGCATACACACTCTTTTCTCTACCTGCTGGCTTATGACTTGCTAAGACAGAAGTGCCCAGAAGACTTCTGGGAAACTCATTCTTGTTTAGATCTGGAACTGTGTAATGTATCCAAAAGGATCTGTGTTCGTCCTACTCAGAAGAACGACTGGGATTCAAGGCTAAGGGAAGGAGATCTCCATATGGCAACAGGAGAGAAGATTGCTAGTGTAGATGTGGCTCACAATAGTTAGTGTAAATACAAATGGGATGGGGCACTCCTTTTCCCTTGAGCTTCCTCCTGCTGATGAGAGACTCCTCCTGTTTTCCAAAGTGTGGAAGATAGCTTTTCATTATTTTGTTGGATGTTTCCTTCACGTCAAATTCCTTCTTCTGGATTTTTTGGGTAGCAGTTGTTACAGCATCTGTACGTCAGGAAAAAACCTGTATGTTCCCCTCTCCTCCTGCTTTCAGTGCCCCATAAAAAATAACTTCTTGTGTCTCACTCTCCTCTTCCCAGATGTTACATCTATCTCGAGTATAAATGACTGAATAGTTTAGTACTTATACATGATGTGGTACCTTTGATTTTAGAGCATCAAAAATAGATTCTGATATAGAGAGTGTCAGCATCAAAAGTGAAGGGAAATGCTCTGTTCTCATGAATTCAAAGTGAAGTGAGCACTTTGATGTGAATCTCAAATGAACTCGGAGGGAGTGGTCATCTCTAAAGTGGGTCAGCCGGCACCTGTAACCTCTTAAACTGCACTCATATCTCTCATGTGAATCAATATTTGAACCAATATTTACTTAGGACTCAGGCATGATTTATATGGGAGTCTTGGTATTGCAACAACTTCTGTGTTACTCAATCAGATTCCCAGATAACTGGTTAATACATAACAAGACAGATTTGCAAATTCAGTTGGCACAAGTTATCATCAGATTGGAAAGGACAAATTCATTATATCATGTAGTATTTAATTCAAAAATCTATTAAATACCTGTAATGGAGTGCAATGTGCCCTGTTTAAAGAGACAATGGGTTTCATTCTATTTTCAGAGGGTTCCTAATCTGGATTAATTGCTTGGTGACGATTTTCTAGTTTTCACGAGTAATTGTGTTATTCCTCTGCGTCAAAATGGAAAAAAAAAAAGTAGGATTAAATTAGTTAATTACAGAATGCCACAGTAAAAAACCTTTATAGTGTGCAACACTATTCCAGTAACAATTAACAGTGAGCTTAATTCTGGGGTCAAAACCCAGGAGCTTTGAAGTTTAGGTATATCACAAAATCACTTTGGCTGGATATAAAGTTACTTTCACCTCTGGGGCATTATCAGTGATTGTTTCTAAATGAAGGCTGTTTGTCGGGATGATGTGGAGTGTTTCACAGAAAAATCAACTCCACTCATTTTATGCCAATATGGCAATAAAAAGAATATAGAAAGTCTAAAGACCTTTACAAAAAGAAGATATTGTTAGTCAAAGATACTAGGTCAAAGAACTGACTTTGTAAATGCTATTGGATCTTGTGGAAGAGTGTTGTTTGGTTTTTTTTAATTAAATAAATCAGGACAGGAAATTTAGAGTGGTGTGTTTCCTCCTAAAAATGGAAATGATGTGTTAAAACTCTTCAGACAGGCTAAGAAATCTTCAGTGTCTGGGTAAAACAGACAAGAAGCCTACTGTTTTCCAGGTTTCAGCCTAGAACACTTGAAAATCATCATGTGTGTGTGTGTGTGTGTGTCTATGTCAGGAAGAAGAACACAGCCATCTCCCTGAAATGTTTTAACTTCTTTGTTCTGCTGATCCTCCTGTATTTACCCTGTCTGCTCTACAGCACGTGTATGCTTTAAGTCCAGTGACCACTTCTTTGGCAGGTGGTTCCCCATGAATAATGATACTGCTGCATATTTGGAAACATTTTCTAACTTAATGACCTTCCTTTAACCTCAGGCTGCTAATTTTTATCACTGGGAAGGAACAAATGTCTGAGTGAGGTGAATTGCTGAAGCTATTGCCTAGAACATGTATTTTGCCGCAGGCTCTGCCAGCAGAGTCCTATTGCTGCAGGCTTGGTTCCCTGAAGATTTGGAAACTTCTCTCTGCCACCTCCTTACTCTGATTATGCCCATGGTAGAGGTTTAACAGTCCATGAGGAAATAACCAGCTAGAAACCATTCTTTGGCTTAAACAATAAACTCTGCCATAAAAATGGATGCCATAAAAACTACACCAATTACTTAAATACAATCAGTGCCCAAGTTGAAAATACAGTGTCTGGAATCTGTATCTGGAATCCACCCTTTTACATCTTAACATAGGAAAAAAACTGCAGCATGCTTGAATAACCAGCAGTACTGGAGTTGCAAGTTCCATCACAAATCAGTTATTTCAGCTCGGTATTAGTCGATTGCTATGCATGCTTAGCATAGCAAATTGTTGCATAATGAGCAAAAGGGGAGGAAAAAAAAGATATTTTTGAAGTCCAAGTCATTTTCAGATTAGTCTGTGATCTACGTCATTAGTTGGGTCAATAATAGATTTTAAAATGTTTTAGAAACATACGCACATTTTTATTTTACTACTGGCTATTGTTCAAGCAACATATTGATGTGGGTGTGCTCTTGGATCTTTTAATTGCATTGTATATAAATAGAGAACATTTACTATCATGTTAATGGCAGCTGCATGAACATAAAAAGGAAGTTTTCTAACTCGCTTTGCTCCTGCTCTGTCCATGCTCGTGTCCAGTGAATACTCTCGGGTTCTTCACTGCATACAGGCTCTGAGCATTTAACACAAGCAGTGACAGTGCCTGATGCCTTGTTATAGTGCATTACCAGCTTTTTCCTACATGATTCTCTGCAGCCTTTTATTAGTGACTATTATTACATCCATGGTAATTAATTATGTGGCTTTTTTTCCCCCTCCCTAGTCACCACATCATACCTACCTCATGCTAGTTCACTTGGTGTCTGGGGAACTTGCCCCAGCTTGTGCAGGCAATTCACCTGTGTTGCACACTTGAAACAGCTAGAGGTGGCTCTGGCACGTTCTTCCTTAGAGCAGGTTTCTTTGGCTCCCAGCTATAAACTTCCACACTGGAATTCATAATGCAGAAAACTATTAGTCCAAGGCCTGGCCACAGTAGAGATATTGGAAAAGATGCAATTTAGCACAGTTTAGAACTTTCTGAGTATTTTCAGTGATTATTGTGGTCATTTTTAACGCTAGGAAGAGTTGCAAATACGTGCTGTCACAGAAAATAGACTGTATCCAGTTTCTTTTTCCACTATCAGGCTGAAACCTACGCCAGTGAGGCTGCAAAGGATGTGCAGGTGGACCAGTGGCAGGTCTGGTCTCAGACAATATAGCAGTAGGGCTCTGCCACAAGCCAGGGGCAAGAAGGAAAAGCAAAGAGCTTGTTCCTCTGCAGCTTGGGTGGCTCTGTCACAAAACAACAGCAGTGGCAACCCTCAGATAGGACATCCTCCAGCAGGTGAAACGAGCAAGCAAGGACCACCTGATGGGTGAGGGCTCCCTGGTGCCTTCCATAAGCTACTCCAGCCCGCAGAACCGAGTGCAGCCCTGACCTGACAAGCTGCTTCTTGCCCAGAACTAATAAAACAAGAGAAGATTAGGAGGAAAGAGAAAGCCGATTCAGTGCAGGTAGAGAATTGGTTACTATAGCAACTGTTTTCTTCTTTGAGCATAGCTTGGGAGGAGTCCCTTGCAAGGGGATTTCTGCACAGTCCCCAGGCTGGGAGGGGAGATTGCTTCAAGAATCTCGTTTGACAAAGGCTGCGTGGCTGCACTCTTGAACTCTGCTGGGGATCTGGCGGAGCTGGGAGAGGTTTGTGGAAGAGCTCGTCCAAAAGTAAAACAGATGTTGAAGTGCCTGAACTCATGGGAGAGATTACTGAACTGGGACTGTATTAAAAGTGATATCACCTCATGGTGTATTGTTCTGTGGGTTGCAGTTACGTCTGAGGCTCTTACTGCAGCACAGTACCCTGTACAACCAGGAGTTTCAAAGCTGGGGCTTTTAAAAGAAGTAAGAGAATATTTAGCTAATTCCTACTGGATTTTTAAATCTCTCTGAGGTCCTGAGAAAGTTCCCCAGCTGAGTATCCTCAATGTGATGAAATTGGTGCAGAGCAAGAAATTAAGTAACTTGTAATATAATAAAGGCTTGGTCAGTCTGACTCCAAGAAAAGTCATTCTCTGGGACTTGAGCCAGGTAATGTTATCTCAGCACACTGCTCAGAGTACCTGGCACGGTACAAGCTCTGGATCTTTGTGGTTATCTTAGACCAACATAGCAAATGAATGAGCATATTATCCTTTCGGTAGGGCTGCCTTCCGCTGTAACACTTCCCTTGCATTCACAGGAGACGTATAAATACCAAGTCAGTGCCTAGGGTAAATCTCTCATCTTTAGCCCTTGTTAACCCTGTGTGCTCTGGCAGGTATACTTCAGGGGCCAAAGTTGCACCTTGTTTTTTTGCTGGTATTTTGTACTGGAAAGTAAACAAACACAGGAGGAAAATAAAACAACCTATGATCGTCCCAAAAGTAGTTCTGAAATTGTCTCTCTCAGGGTCAAAGCACAGAACACGTTGCAAATTCTCTTGATAAGGGATGAGCAAAGGGGGCTTTTGGTGAAATATTCTGCTCCCCTATTCTCCTCCCTAGGCTGCTTATTGCCTATTTTTCCATGTAGTATTGTTGCTGGAGACACAGATCTAGGAGAATGTTTTCTGCCGTGATCCCACTACCCTTCCTGTCACTGAGGAAGAAAGGGGGGACAGCTCTGTAGCCTCTCTCTTGCAGCTGCATCTTGCCTAGGTGGTTAACAGAACTTCAAACATTCATAATCCCTGGCTTTCAGAGTAGCATTTTTTTTTTTTTGGCTGTTGATGCAGGGAGTAAGAAACAGCAGCCTTACTATCCGTTTACAATTCATCAAGGGCCTTACCAGATGCAGAACCAAGAAGTCGAGAAATGAAAGCAGGCTCCCTGCTGCAAGCGCAACTTGAACACAGAATGAGGCTGAGAACATTTTGCTATCACAAAACGCTGCCCTGCGAGCAGTGTGCCCAGGAGGGGAGCCAAGAGGCCGAGGGACTCAAGGGCAGCCCTGAGCTCCCACCCACACTTGCAACGACTGCACACTTCCCAAGGCAAAGTCTCCGGCCTCAACCTAGTTTCAGAAACAGGATTCACAAACTCAACAGCAACCTGGTGCTGGTCCATAAGGAACGTTTATAGACATTTGCTGTTAAGAAGTCTGCAAGCTCTTCAGCTTAAATAAGTATCTGCGTCCTTCTACAAAAGTGTCATTCTCTCTGTGCCATGTGGCAGATCTGGTCTTAGCTGGCATTTGATCTTGCCAGTAAAATCTACTGCTGCTCGATATAATAGCAAGAAAGACTTGAAAATTAAGTGCTTTATGAGTCAGAATTCTAGACTTAGCTCTTTTGTGAGCAATAAGCAATTTCTACTGCACCAATACAGCTGGGGTGAATAAAATCATGCGTCAATCCAACTTTGCTGCAGATATACAAGTATTACAGAAAACTGGGAAAAAATATTCTAATAAGCTTTAGTAAATCACACAAATTAATAAAAAAAAATGTTTCTTGTTATACTGTTATAGAAAAGAGACATATGCCCTCCTGACTGAATATGTGATGAAGGCTACATTCAGAACCAGTGTAAAGTAGAAATTTCCATCAAGAGTTTGTGAAGAAGTGTCTCCCTTACTTCAAAGGAAGTAGTGGACTCACTGAGCGTTATATTCTGTTCAGCCACTGACATAATAGATTACACGGTCATGGTATGGGGCTGAAGGAAAAGTAAATTACAGAGAAAGAAAGTTGTTTTTTACTGTCAGGGGTGGGGGGAGGCAGAAGGTGATTTCTGGGACAAGTAGTTTTGTCTCCCTCCATACTGACAGCAGAGGTCAGACAAATTCTTAAGCCTCTGCTCACCCCAGAAGAGGGGACCTTAGTCCAGATTGTACCTTGCTTATGGCATAATTAGTCACTAAGTGTTTTGTCTGTGCCCCAACCCTACTTATCTCACCACTATTTCCTTCACAGGCTTTAAAGTTAGGTTATTTGGGGGATACAGGCAGCTGAAGAGTTATTCTCTTAATGGGTCTGATTTATTAGATCCTACAGTAGATTAACCTATTAGATGGAATCAGAAATTGAACATAGATACGGAACCCCTGTCTACTATCTACAGAAAAAGTCTGCTAATGCAGTTTGGTTGCTGTGGTGTAAAATCTGATATCAGGAACATGAAGACACGTTTGCCTCTTTCCGTTACTTAAGACGACAGCTGGTTGATTGACTAATCCATTGGGTAAGATACTACATTGTTACCTAACAAGAAGGTGCTTCTAGTGCACAAGAAATGGAAACAGGGGTCAGTTGCGGCTGAGAACATAATCAAGTCCGAGCCCAGTATTCTAACCATTCAGTCTTGGAGTGTTTGAGCTAGTAATTCAGTACTTAATTCCCTTATTTGAGTTTTTTTTCTGATGCCTTTTAGGTTTCAATATATTCTGATGTTAGCAGAAGCCTTAGTTTTGTTGAATTTGACTATATGGGTTATCTAAGTGTAACAGATTTCTCCTTAGGAGCAGAAAAAAAATCACATATACAAGTAGAAAAAATAGGCTTGGTTTTTTGGATTGTTTTACTTGAATGTGGACATCAAAGTTATGAAAAGTACCATCTTAGTAGCTCTAGAAGACCCTCTCTCTCTGTTTATCCATTTAAAATATACTGCATGAAGAAGAGCAGTATAAATTTCTAATACATTGCTCCTCCTGTGTGCTTTCAGCCAA
>JAOXNO010000041.1:48447712-48494261 GCA_028565335.1 Limnodromus scolopaceus
CGGCCGGGGCGGGGGGGCGGGGAGGGGGAGCTGGCCGGGGGTGGGAGGCGGAAGGCCCTGGGTTCGTTGCGTCAGCGCCCCCCTCGCCCGGGGGAGGGCGGCGGTGGTGCGGGGTGGCTGGTACTGCAGCGCCTCGGCCCTGAGCCGGGGGAGGGGCCGGGGCCTTGACGGTAACGGTGATGGAGCCGGTAGAAACAGCTGCAGCGAATATGGAGCCTCCCTCTTGAGATAAAAAGTGCCTATTTTGGCGTTGGCCCGGTCGTTCTGAAATTCCGAGGTTAGCAGGTGAATGCGGGGAATCGATGATGTGAATCATCTTTTAGCATATATAGTAACAAGTACTTGTGACTCAGCACGTTGGCAGCTTGCAGGAGACTGATTTTTGGCAGCAGAAGGATGTAAATTGGGGATGTTCTAGAAGCTGTATGTAATGTGCTTGAGATCCCTGCTGCCTTCACGGAATAAAATAATCTGGCTTTTGTGTCAGTCCTGTATGCTAGTTACACTGGTGTTAGTTCAGAATTTCATTTTTACAGACTGCTTGTCTAGTGTCTTAATGTGTGATCATTCTACTGGATCAAATGTAGGGTCACCATGGAGTTTCAAAGGATATGGTTGTTAGTTTATCCCCTTGAGTCCTTAGTTTGCTTTCTTAATGTTTCTACTCTTGTTCATACATGAAATATGTGCAAATCTACCCTCCAGTTAACTAGGAGAGCATAAACTGTTGGCAAAACTCTGAGATAAATGTATAATCAAAACCCATTGTGCTTACTTCTAAATGTATTTTTAAAACCTGATTAAAAACGAGCAACTTACTGAAAGCCAGTGCAGATAGTATTTGTATCATTTCTCCTCACTTGGCATGATCATAATAAGTTTATAAGGGGAGAGAATTTTTAGAAGACTGTTACCGTTCCTAGACAGTAGACTATTCTGATAATGTCTGCAATCTGGCACTTAATTCTCTTTTCATCCTTATTAGTGTGTACTGCTGACTTTGGTACTTACTTTCTAAAGCCTTAAGTTTTAGCACAGTTAGTCTCACATTTCTTGGAAACTTCCCCTCTGATACGCCACTTTAAAATGACTTGATGGTTTCCGGATTAGGAGGAAGAGGGGATGGGCTAATTTAAGAATGTGTAAAAACATGCTAATTAGCAGTTGTGTTTATTTCGGCAAAAGTATCTTCACCACTTGTTATCTTTGGAGAATTCAGCATCATATTGGTTTGATTCTAGTTTCATAAAAGTCAAGCACTTGGTGTGTATTCTCCACTGTCAGTATTGCCGTTTTGACTGCGTTAGGGCAAATGATGTTTGTGAACAGCTGTTAGATACTTGGTTATCATAGGATGAAGGGGTACAGTCCTTATTGTTTGAGAGCAAAGTAGATTCACATGTAATGAGAATGCAAGTACGTAAGCACATCTGACTGGTGTGTCTGTGATTGGGGAAAGCTCTGTGAAGCTTTGAAAATAGGTGACCCTGTTGGAAAGGCTTACCTTTAAGTAACTTCTAGCAGTAGTCTAACTGGGAGCTTTATCTGTATAAGGGTGAGGTGTGACCTTTTCACCCTTGGACAAGCTGCTGAGTCTGCTGACCTTTTAGGAGAACAATAGCTTTTATTACACTCCTGAATCGCTTTCCTTGATTAGAGGTAACCTTTGAAATCTGAAGTGCATAAAACTATAGTGAAACTTCTATTTAATGAAGTTCAGCCTCAGTAAGACACTCCTGCTTGGCTGGAGAGATACGAAAAAGTTTTTGGCTTTCATGCAGTGTGTGCAGGCTGAACATGTGTTTAAATAACATAGCTGTTTGTATGGGATTTTGAGCTCTAGTCAGGTATTTTTTTGTAAAGTGGGTTTCAGTGTGTTTAGTTCTTCTATTTAAGTATTGGTATTTTCACCAAAGTCTACTGGGGCTTAATAAAGGTGGTAAATGTTTTTTAAAAAACCTATCTAGCACAGTTTAGATGAAGCCAGAAATGTAGTTGGTATAACTAACCAATGTTCTGATTGTGTCTGAATATTCTGGCTTTGCTCTTTGTTTGATATCCTTTCCATCTGTCTGTTTTTCCTACCTGTTCACCTTCATGGTTCAAAGTTACATCATATCTCTTGTCTCTAAACATCATTTTTTTGGATGCCTGCCAAGCCACCTGGTTCTCTTCTGCCTTCTTTCTTGAGCGTATTATGTAGCTGCTATTTTACCCTATTTCTTGAGATTATTTTTTTTCCTTCTCAGTTGTTGACCTTGGATATGTAGGGCAGCCCTTCTTTCTCTGTATCATCTCCCAATAAATACATACAGGTTGTCTACTTCTTCGTAGCCTTTTTCTCCAGAAAGACTTTACTACTTCCCCACTGTGTTGTAAGAGAACCCAGAAAATTATTTGAAAAAACATTGAGAGGGGTGTCAGGCTAGGACTAAGCTGCATTTTAGCCATTGCATTTTGGATCTGCCATGGATTGCTGAAATCAAAGCTCACTGCAAAGTAGTATTAAATACTTAGGTTTTGGCTGTTATGAAAACTGCGTTACTTTGTGAAGGAAATCACAACATGACAGAGGTACTGCTATTTAAATTCTAGAGTTACTGCAGTAAGTCATGTAGCATGTTACAAGAAAAATTACTTTTAGAATCTATGGAACTTCATCCCTTTACTGCTAGCTACTATATTTGGATTGTTCTTAAAAGTTAATGGTGAGACAGACAGGTTTTTTCAGTAGAGCTGATTTACATTGCTGTTTTGCAAGCAAACAAGAAGTTTCGGGACTTTTCCTTCTTAAAGTAGAGCTAAATCTATTGCAGAAAGGAAATTTGAAAACTTAGTAATGAACATACTGATAACGAGGAAGATGGAGAAAGACAACACAGTAAAGAAAATGTGGGTTGAGTAGACTGGTGTTCTTAGTGGGCTACTAGAAATCAAGAAACTTAGCTTCTTTAATCTAGTTATTTAGCTTGATAAACCTGCAGAAAAGAAATCCTGTCACTTTTTCCTGTCACTGTTGTAAAACATTCATTATAGGAAAAGCCAGCATGCTGGTATAACCCCTGAATGACCAAAGCACAGAACTCCCTAGTTTGTCTTAACGAACTGCTTTAATTCTAACTTTCAAAATTGAAAATGAGTCCCTAAGAATGATAGCATAAGTACAGCTTGTATTCACTGCTTAAGTTTATTCTGCCATCTTCTCGCTTTTTATGCAGCCAAGTATATCTGACAAGACTCCAGCATCACTTCCTGGAACTCCTGAAAATAATTAACAGAAGCCTATGTCTTGTCTCAGTTGTGTGTTGCGTTTTACATCACTTTGTTCATAGCTTGAGCTGTAACTTGAATCAATAAATCTTGATGGATAAATTAAGAAGCATGAAGCTGCCAATCTTTTTATTGAAGCCTTATGTATTATGAATTATTTGTACCGTTGGAAAACTGTTTCTCAGGTTAGAGTGAATCAGTTCATATTAAAAGGATGATTAGTGTGCCTCTAATACATAGAAAATGAAACATATATGCTCATCCCAAGTTAAATTTACCTTTCTCTTGGTAGAGGTGGCCTCAGCAACATGCTGTTTCAGTGCTCACTACCTGATACCATTGAGACAGTCGCAGATGAACCACGGAAAGTTCTCCTGCGCTTATATGGTGCAATCCTGCAGATGGTGAGTATGTAGAGTGATTTGGGAGTGGGAGGGTTTCTGTAGCTTAATTGTAGTATGTTTGGAGATCTTCATTTGTGACACACTGCAGGTGTCTGCTGCTTTATCCTTTGGGGAATGTGTTTTAGTGGTAGCTGGGTAGATTGCTAGCTTAAAATAGTTTTCTTTATTGTTGTTGTCTAGAACTGACACTGCTTTCTATACAGATCCTGACTGGCGTGTACCAGCTGAAGGCTCACTTGCTGTCTGTTTGATCAGTAATGTTTTGTTCATGGTGTTAAGTTTGGACTGTGGTGTTTCAGAAGTTATTAAAGTTTGCTTCTGTACAGTATGTAGGACTTTGGCATAACTAGCAAGATTGCAAGAGACTAAACCACTTAATCTTGGTAACACTTAAGAATTTTGGAGATAAAAGTTGAAGGTTTTGTCAAACTTGTACAGTGCTCAAGCATTTTATTAGAGATCTCATTGGTAATTGTGTTGCTGGAAAATTTGATCTACAGTGTTAGAACAAAAATGAAGCACAGCCATCCCATTCCAAAACATGCTTTCCTAAATGTGTGATATGCCCTGTAGCTGGCATAGAAGCTTAACCAGATGTTTGTTGAACTCTTCTAATGTTACTTTTTCTTTCATTTGGTTAGTAAAACGTAAATAGCATTGAAATTTGTCAAAACTTAAGAGAAGTGGTTGGCAAATCTTTTTCAAATTGTAAGGTTTAAAATCAAGAGTATTTCATAAAGGTGATCTCTTCCAAAGCTTACAAGCAGTTACGGTAGGAATATACAGCAGATCTTCTCTTACCCATCTCTGCTAGACACTTGATTATATTGTAAATAATTAATCATAAGTGTTTAACCCTATTAAAAATTGCAGCTTCATAAAATTATATTTGGATGTTGGCAATTGTTTCTATTTGACTTACAGGGTCTGGTGTTATTATCCATTAATTTGATACTTTCCAGTACTCAGTCACTCGCTTTGAATAACTTAGCCAATATCTGCAGGAGATTGTTCCTGAAATTTCAGCCCATTCTTCCTGATTCTGCTGCCTTGACCAAACTTATTATTAGATCTCATTCGATACTGATGCTTAACTGGCTTTAAAGGGCTCTTATTATGCTATGAGAGGTATTAACTTTCCCATGGTAGCAAACTTTACCAGAAATATGTAAAAGATTCCAGTGGTTTGAAGTACCATGAAACACTTGGCTACACCACCATATGTGTGTTGGGAAAGTTAAACTGTTGAACAAGAAAAGTGTGTTTAAGTTCATTAATTCAAGTTTAAATAGTCTTTTCTTTAGTTTAACAGAAACTAAAAACAATGTGGAAGAAATGGTGGTGAGAAACTTTGTTTTTGAAATAACTGCTAGGGTTGATGCTAAGAATTTTTTTCAGAATTATTAATAGCTTTAATGTAATGCTGGCTTAATATGTAGAAGGCTTGAGTAGGAACATGGGCTGTAAAACTTCTGTAGTGGCAGAACTTGTTGCCTAAGAGCTGTGAAGAAATGTGGCCTTTCCCTTATATTTCAAAGGAAAAATGGACCCTAGAATTTGGTTGCCCTCCTCTTCCCTCAGGGTTTTTTAACTTGCCTTCTCTGTGCCCCTATCCACTGAAGAAATCAAAATAAATTTTGGGCTCTAAAATCAGAACTAATTTGGTTTGAAAATTGAAAGTGTGTTCATAACTTTCTAACCTTTCTACTCTTGGTGTTGAAGGATCTTTTGAGATGTCTAACTTCCTTTATTTCCGTAGTGGCAGTGAAATTGACTGCTCTTGTTGGTGCAGTTCACTAAAGGTTAAGTAAGCAGAGAAAGTCCCAAGGTAAAACTTTCAGATTGCATTGAGGTTCACAATTTTTGTCGACAAACATTTGTCTCTTCCAGCCCCTCTACCTTAAATGCAAGTTAAAATATAAGCAAACTGTTTTAATGGGGTATTTTAAAACCTCACTTAGGATTCTTACGAATTTCAGGGTGGCATAAGCAGAATCTTATGACAAGTCTGTTATGAGGGAGTAATTTATTTTTTAGTAATGTTGCTTAAGTTTAGAGCTCTATAGAAATTAAGGGACACTGCTTAAGTAAGTTGAGTTTTGAAACGTTTTGCTAAAATCACAATTTAATTCTCAATGACTTAATTGTAACTGCCACTGGGTATTAGTAGTTACCACTTGTTTGCTTGAGCCTTTTGTAGCATGTTTTAACTCTTGTCCATTTTACTTTCTGTTGAAATTGGAACACAAAATAGTGATAATATCATCTTATACCTTTGCTGTAAATACTATAGATATATAGCAATATGCACCAAATTGTTGTATGAACAGAAGACAAGTTTAAATTTTGAATAGAAGTGAAAAATAGATACCCAATACTAACTTGAAAATGAATGATACTGGCATCATAATTCTTTGAGCCACCTTTCAAAGGAACCTTTTTTGCAGTTTGAAAATAGCCCCAGTTTGCTTATTATGAATCTTGGAAGACACAAATGTCAGTACATAAAACTCATCCAATATAAACCATGCCAGTTGGCTAAAGCTGCCACACAGGGAAGGCTTTGTGCCTTCCTCTGTCATAGCTGTTACGTTTAAGCCAATTTTTTGTGTGCATGACTGTTTTGGGGGGAGCTGGGGGGAAACTCAATTGAACTGGCTTGGCCATTATTATGAATGGTCGCACTGGCATGGATGTTTAAAAGTCAAGGACTTCTCTCGAGTATATCCTTGAGCAGAACTTTTTTTTTTTTAAGACAAGTATTTGTGCTTGTGACAGGTTAAAGTACTAACCACATTAAAACTCAAATGTTTGAGGCACAATGCAGATATGTTCTACATTGAAAAAAGGGAAATGTCTTACTCTGCTTCACTTATTCTTGCTCCAGCTTAGTTGCTAAATTTAAAGGGGAGCATTGAAAGTAAAACTTCCTCATGACAACATGTCTTTAACTGTTGGCTATATCAGTGGTAAAACAATCAAAACAAAAGGATCTCCAATATGCCATTTAATGTTCAGACTTTAAGATTGGATTTCATATGCAGGTTACTGTAGTGTTTTTACTTAAATTCAGAACAACCAAAACTTCCCAAATCTTAGAAATGCTAATATGATTTCAACATAAGCTAACCTCAACAAAAAAGAATAAAGCAGCTCAAAATAAGGTGAATTTTTTGAAGTTCACCTATCAAAAGGTAACTGGGGAATTGATCCCCATTCTTTTACACATGTCAAAAGAACCTTGAACTCTGATCACTGGGGCTCTGTTACTTTGCAACAGCCAAAACAAAATATTGTATATAAATGGGGAAAACCAAACCAGTATTCCTAATGTTCTTCTCTGGTCTCTCAATTTCTATGTGAGCAGACATAAAATGAGTAAAATGGTTGCCACAGTTCTGTGGTAAATCTTTTCCATACCTGCCTTGCTGCCTTTTATTTTTTGTAACTAAATAAAATGCAGACTGCTGTGTAACTGTAATTATCAACGTCTTCTGTGGTTGTTGGTGTCCATGTCTGTTTGTAGCATGGAGTAACTACAAATCCCTGGCACTGGCAGACGGCTTGAAAGAAACCAAGCACCTCTTACGGGGATATATTTGTGTTGGGTGGAGTTAAGGGTGTTCTGGGGGTAATGTACCACTTTAGTTGTATATGCATGTGTTCTCTGCTGCAGGCTTGCCCATGCGATCGTGCCTAGAGCACTCTGGTTTCCAGGTGACAGACACGATTCACGGTATAGTATGAGATCTCTGAAGTTGGAGCATTCTCTACAGCTTTCATTTTCTTTAGTACTGGATTTCATTGTTTAAAAATAAGGCTTAAATAGCACCAGCTACTGTCTGTGCATCTGAATATTTACAGAAATAACAAAATACAAAAGTACTGCCCCTTCCTTTCCTCTGCTCCCTCATAAGAGAATGGTAACTTGAAATGAAGAGGATTAGAGATGTCTTTTGTGGCTATTGTAGGGCTTGAACTGGAAATTCTTCACATGCTAGATTTTAAGACTTCAGCAAATTAGTATCAATTCCTTCAGATCTGGCAGGGATCAGTGATCAACAGCGGATTATTTGAAGGAGAAATATTTATTGCTTAATCTAAAACTGTGTTCCTATACCATGAATTTCAAATTGATGTCTTCCAACAGCTTCTAGAATTAAGAAAACTTCCCCTGCATACCTTGATTCCAACCTTTCAGGCAGTTCCTTGTAATGTTGTAATTCCTTGGGATTTGAATTCATAGGGATTTGTCTAAAGCAAAGTATTGCAGTATTTTGAAGTCTTGAAAACTACTAAAGCGGAGTAAACTCAGAAAAATGGAGTTATAGTTCAAGATTTAAATTTTTGGGCAGAGCTAAGGGTTATTTGGGGGAAAAAGATTGCAAGTTCCTCCTCTATATGGAATTCACTGCCAAGCATCACTTGGAATTTTTAATACAGATCTTATCTACCAGCTACAAGAGAAATAAATTTGGAACATCAGGAAGAAAATGATGAAGAACTTAATTTTTTTTTTTATGTCAAACTGCCAGATGTATAAACACTGTCTGGTCGTCTTCTGATCACAGATCAGGTTATGTGGAATGTCTCCCGTTCTAGGACTTTATTATACCTGCAGCCTCTTGCCTTAAAATCAATTTACATGATCACAAAGTAGACTCTATAACAACTTCGGTTGTCTCTATGCATATAGCTGTCTTCCCTTACTAAAACTGTAGCTTTCTTAATCTGCTTTGAGAGTAAACCTTCCTGCAATAAAGAAAGCACTGAACTATTAAAAGAAATCTTAAAGATTTAGAACACATTCTATATGTAGTCCATTCCTAGTTAATATTTCCATATAGAGAGAGTGATTAAAAACCTCCAGGAACTATTCAGCCATGCTCTTATTTGGGTAATTAAAATCTCCTCATTGCTGTTGGAAGTAAATAGCTCCCAGAATTAGACATAAATTGGAGTGAGCTACTAGAGTTTATGGAAAAACTGAAGCTTTGGTTGGTTTAGCCAACAACACATGAGCTAAATATGTAGATCAAATTACCTCACAGTAGGAGTTATTTCACTTTAAACCACTGTTCTCACAGGTGATTGTGCAGTCAGAAAACAATCAAATCCTACCACTTTAACATCTGTTAAACTCTTAAAAGTGTTGCATAAAATTGCATCCTGCTTGCTTCATTTTCCTTGACCACATGTACTGAAGACTTTCCTAATTCTAGGCTGAGTACATGGCCATTTGTGAAGACTGATCCTCTCCAAGCTCCCATTCATATTTGCAAGTCAGTTACATATTACTTTGAATTCATTCTCCTCTGTACACTAATGATCTATGCTGAGGGAACAGAAAAGAGGAAGGGATGATGCAGAAGTCCCCTTTTCTGATGACTCTGCAATACATATCCCTAATTGTCTCTCTCTAATGGCAGAGTAGATGCCATTAGGCTATCTCCAACACTAATTTGAGGTGGACTTTTAGAACTGGCTAGCTCTTCGTACAGTATGACTTCTGAAAAAGTGGATGCCAGTTCAGGTTCTAGGGAAAAGCCTAATCTGCTTACCTTCTGATGAACTGAACCATTCTGAGAGCACCATTAATCAGGAAAGACTCCTGGATGGTGAGTAACTTTCTGACTGTTCAAGAAAAATCTGTAAGATGCAAGAGTGGTATTGATGTAGGACATGCTTGTTCAGAGAAGCCCTCTGTAAATGACTTTAATATTACTGAGTAATTATGCATTTAGCTTTAGTGAATGTTTTACTTTATTAATTTCCTTGAAAGGAATATAACTAATAGTAGTTTTCATATTGTCTGGTTTTAAACTTACTATCCTAGTGGAATGGGAAATACTTGCTGAAAGACCATCGATTCATGTTAACTATACTTCTTCTATAGCTTCTGAAATACTGTAACTGCATAGCTTGTGTAAATCGTTAGCTTTGTTGTATTGTACTTAAGGCAGCTGGTGTTGCTTAACTGTATTCCATTAAGTTCATATTTCCACCCTTGTTTTGGACATGTTAGAGCTTTGGAACAGAAAGGTATGCACATGGTTCTATAAATGAAATGTTTTTGTTGAGAAGGTGGAGATGCAGGCTACCTTTATGGGCCTCTAAAGCTAGTCTGGTTTAAACAGTCAACGGTGGAGTTGCAACATAAATAGCAGCCACAAACTTGTCACTAATTCTAAGCAAATATTTGCTTTCTCTCCTCCTTACCTTCAAGCCCTTTAAAGGACAAGGTTTTTATTACATTTTGAATTTTAAATATGCAGCTCTATTAAAAGCATGTGCCATTGAGGATTCAGTTGCTGAGGGTATGGTTTGGTACTCTGAAACTGCTTTATAATGGCTGTTAACAATCCTAGCACATGCATGGAATTTGTTAAAGATTTGCTAGTATACTGCAGTTCTTACTGAGATTTCCTTAGTTTACATGGCCAGTTCATTTGAAGAAAAATCTTGGTTTTGCACGGCCGGTGGTACATTTTACATACATTACATACATACATTACAGAACATACTGTAAATAAGGAAATTCTAGTCACAAAAAAAATCTGGAAAATAAGCTAATAGAAAAAAGCAAGCTTCATAACATGCCTCTTCTAATAGTCCTCCTAAGGCTTTTATGTAATCTCTGTAATGCATCTCTTAAGTGTTTTAGCTGCAAGAAAAATATCATCCCAGATGTCATGCAGAGGGATTTAACTTTTTGTTAATTAAAAATGTTCATCTAAGCTTATGATGCATTGAAATCTTGCTTTGAAATACTGGGAAACAATAAAAACATACCTGAAAATCAGCTCTCAGGCTATTTACAGGAGTGGCTTGGTCTCAGTGGCACATCCTTTTGAAAGATTTTGGAATTGTGAAATAGTGTGATGGTCAGAGGTCAGATGGATACTAGTGCTGTAGCTGTCACAGATCAAGACAGTGAGACATCTAGTTAATTGTAGCTGGCATTTCTACTCCCTTTGTTCTGGTGGTTGCAGGTTAATCCTGTTAAATTTCATCTTCTCATTGTGTTTGCTTTTCTCATTCATAGAGGTCCTGTAATAAAGGAGAGTCTGTACAGTCTCAGAAGGAAAATGACTTGCAAGTGAGTAATTAAATTTGCTTATTCCACAGAATTTTATAGATGACAGAAATGTGGTGATCCTGCTCAGTCTAAACCAGTAGTTACTCCCCATAGTGTCTGAACTGTGTTTCTAAAAACACTAAATAGTAATGAAGAAAAGAAATCTTTCTGCTCATAGTTTGGAACGATGTAAGCGCTCCACATTAAGAAGAAACACCTTCCCAGTTCCACCCTAAATGGTTTCTTACTATTTCTAACATTTTTATCAGTACTGCTGTTTCTCATACTAGGCTCTTCTTTCTTCAGTAGAGGAAGAGCAGTACTCTGCTTTACCTAATACCTATTTTATAGTACATTGATGAACTCCTCTGAGGAAAGTATATGGAGCTGGAGATAACTTCTTGTATATGAAGCGGTTCTGATTAGCGTGCTGGATCATCTGTGTTCTGCAAACTTTAAAGTTCTTGCCTTTGGAACCATTTCTGCTTATGCAGCGTAATGTTAAGCTGAGTGTAATTTTTCTTAAAGTCATCTGAACAGAATTTGGTAATTTAGATTTTTACCCTGGCAGTATTTTTTCAGTAAGGGATAACATTGCAGCATGTTAGCCAGATGCTTTGCTTGTTATGTACTGTTGTTTTTCAGCTCTGTAATGGTTTTGGCAGAGATTAGGGGGAAGTACGTTTTACTCATTTGATAAGAGCTGATTTTCTCCCCTTGTATTTTCTGCCTTGTGGGAATGTCATCTGAAACAGTTCAAGCATTTGTTTCTTTTCTAGTGAGTTAAAACTGGTTTTAAAATTTTTGTTGTTGAATGACTGCTTTTGAAGTTTTGTTGAACTTTTCAGTTAAATTTACTGGAACAACTTCAATCAGTTTAACCAAGACTGAACTGAAAAATGTGCTGGCTTGATTCTTTGGTTTTCTTCAGAGTTGAAACATGGAGGTGGCTTGATTTCATCCCCACCCCAATCCAGTAAAAAAAAGTTCCTAAAGTTGTAAAAGAAAACAAAAATCCAAACAAGCCCCACCCTAGTGCCAGCAGTTCACAGAAGTTTTGCAGTACAGGAAGCAAAGTTTTGAACTTCAGAACTGTCTTTGTTACCTGAAAATAGTGATTCTATGCTGGTAGGTTATTGTTTTCTGCTATTGTACAGTGCTGAGACTTCAACTCTTGGATCAGTGTTCTCAATAATTCCTGTCAGTATGGATTTGTTAATTTTCTTGAGTCTAGGCAAAAATTGTAGGTAAGCTTCATCAGAGGAGTTAATGTCTTTCTTTGGATAGAAGACAGATCTCTGGGTAATGCCAAAACGTTCAGGATCACTAGCAAAAACGTTGTAGCTGTTCAGAGCGGCTTGGTGTTTGACAACTGTGACTAGAGATGGGTTAGTCTTCTGTCAGCTTATAAGGTGTTTTAACAGGCATTATCTATGTTTTATCTTAGTTTTGCTATAGTTAGAGGTAATCTTCCTCAAAATTATTATTCGATCTATTTTTAGTGAGCTTTTTGTTGAAGCAAGAATAAAGCAGAAGCTTCAGTTCCAACTGAAGTACAGAAAGGCTTTTGATCTTTCCTTGCCTGAATGGGAGTTGTGTACTGGAAAAGCCTTCTAAAGAGTGTTTATAATTCTTAGACTTGAAGTGCATCATTGAGCTGTAAGTATTTGCTTAAAAAAGAGTGCTGAAATCTTCTCCAGAAGCTTATTTTAAATACAAGTGCTAATGGTTATCTCGGGTTGAAACTGACTAAAATTGAGAGCTTCAGAGCTTAAACCAACAGATTTTTGGCTTGGCAGTGTAAGTATATTGCAAAGTATTTGAAGGCATTGAAGTACATAATTTACCTAGTTAAAATGCTTAGTCCTTTATATAAAAGTCATCAGGTGAACATTTAACTGAAGAGTTAGATACCTAGATTTGTTTGGTATCCATATGAAGTATCCTGTAGAATATTGTAATGTCCTTTTACTAGTTTATTTCCACACCTATACTTGACAGCAGCATATGGAGTGGAGACTTGGTAACATGTCCGTCAGGTATTATTAGGGAGAAGCTTTTGTGCCTGAGATACATAAATGATGTTATTCCAGAGCTGTCATTGGATTTGGCCTCAATTGACTGTTCTGTTACAGTAGAAGTTCTTTTGGTGCTCTAAAATTTTTTTGTCTCTTTAAGAGTGAGGCCCCAGAGCATTCAAACTTGAATATTCTTGTAATACTGCTTTTAGATATTTGCCTGTGGTATGTGGAAAAACATGGCCTCTTTAAGCTCTGTTAATGAAACATCAGGTTTTCAACTGTAACTGAAGGACTGTTGAAAAAAGCTGGGATTGTAAGCTGGAGTTTACTTTTGTTAATGGATCCTAACTTTTCTTTAAAGTTTCTTAGGATAAAGTTACCAAGCTAGGTGAGTTCAAGGAATCTAAGAGGGTGAAACCCGGGAAAAAACCCAATCATCTTTCCTCCTATTCTGTGGAAAAGGGATCACATCAATAGGATATTTTCAGAGATTAAGAACAGTTGAGTAATTTTGGTTATGTGTAAGATATTGTTCCCTTTTTTTTTTTGGCACTTGCTGTTATCCAAATATCATGACTTGGTTTTTCATTAAGATGTGAAAAAAGGAACTGATATCTTCATGGAACAGCCACAGGATTGCGGTAATCAGACTTTTAAAACACCCTGGTGTTGTACCTGGCACAGACAAAGTCAATATTGACTAACAATGGAATAGACACTCAGTAATCTGTATCTAATTTGTTTTTTGGTATTTGGCATGTGAAATGATTAAAAATACCTATTTTTGGTGCATTAGTTCTGCTTTGAGGAGTTGAGATGAAAAACAGTAGAAGACATGGGTGTAATACATTCATATACAAATCATCTTAAACTCTCAATTTATATTCTTGATGACTTTTACTTTTTATTGAAGTTAATGTTTCAGAACATAGTTACATGAGTTGTTCCTACACTTCAATATGAAATGCTAGAATTTCTTAAGATGTAAGAATGAGGTGTGTGCCAGTAATAAGAATAATTGATCAACAGAACTGCCTGGAGTGTACTCGAGAGTGGAAGTTGTATAGAAAGGGTTACTTATTTTCAGAGACTGCTGTGACTACAGTAATGGAAAAGGCTCTCTAGTTCAAAATATCTGAGAGCTTTCTTAATCTTGTGCTCTTAATTCTTATGCTTTTGAGTGGCATGGGTCAGAACTTTGAGATGAATTGCTCAAAAGTAGGCAGAGGCTTAGCAGACTTCTAGGATTGACTGAACCTGGATTCTGGTTGATGTAATTGCTAGTAGTAGTGAGTTATACTGTGGCTTCTCTGTTTATTGCACATCTTAAGTGTCAGAAAGCTATATTTCGGTGGTTTCTAACTGTATTTTTGAGACTTTTCATATTTCTATTTTGTAAACATTCATATTAAAAAGCTGTGTGCTTGTAACTGTTATGGGCTGAGTTTATTGATATAAGGAAAACACTGAAGAAAGGTTATTGAAACTTGAGCTATGTTTGGAGATATAAAAGGAAGAATATTTATTCACACATGCATGCTCCTTAGCAGGAGCTTAAATTGTTCTTTCTCTTTAAGAAAAAAAGGTAGAGAAAAGACCTAAAATGTACTCAATGGAAACAAATCCTAAGATTTTTCTAAATGAAAAACTGGTTAGTTCAGTCATTCACTTCATTCACTTGCATAGATAAAATGTCCTTTTGTGAGGCAGTGTTCCAAAGTGTGTTAAAATAGCCAAGGATAATATTTATACTTCCTGTGCTTCAGTAGGATAAACTCCTTCAGGAAATGAATTTGCAGAGTTCCCACAGGTTAGGAACGAGAGGTTATTTTGGTTTTTGCATAGTTTTCCTTTGACCTGGCCCACCAACAGTACCTGTTAAGTAATACAAATTTTCCTCCCTAGCTTTAAACTTGAAAGAAAAATATTTGTATTGCTCCCATGCTAACTACAAGTTGTTATTAGTCAAGAAACTCTGGTTAGTAAAATGCTGAATCTTCTTTTTTAAAGCCAACCCTAACATTTCTCACTTAATAGTGGTTTAGCTATTGTGCACACCTGGGTTAATTTCTGTGCAAGTATCAACTAATGCTTAAATTTTATGTCTTTTTGTAGGGGGCAGAAGCCATGGTTTTGGAAAGTGTTATGTTTGCCATTCTTGCAGAGAGAGCTCTTGGCCCAAAGCTGTATGGAATCTTTCCACAAGGGAGACTGGAGGAATTCATTCCTGTAAGTCCTGTTCATGATTAGTTAGCGGGCTGGTAGCTGTTTTAATTGATCATGACAAGAAGGTCTCTGGACTGCCCAGAAAAGAGAGATGTGGGAATGGAATACTTAGCAACATGAGTAATTGCTAGCTGTAATTTGATACAGTTATAGTGGGTGTTGGAGAGCCCAATTATAGCTCTTGCCAGGGAGTGATATCTAAAAATTCTTCAGCTGTAGCAGAGACTAATAAATGAAGATAAAAAGCCTGTTAGATGCTGAGCATAGCATTGGAAACTATGGAGTAACACTTTCCTTTAACAGCAACAAGAGCAGATGCTTTTGATGTTCTTAAATATTTATACCCAATCTTCTTTGAAGATATTCTTAGTGTGAGATGTGATGCTCCCCAGGTCTTGATCTAGAAGAGAATTGATTAAGTCATAAGTAAGCTAGGCTGACTAACTCAGCTTTTCCAAAGACAGCAATTTCATAAGTTGATTTGGGATGAAGAAAAGGGTATTGCCTAAGTACAATGCTAAGTATTTTATAGTATAGTATGTAGAGACTGTTGATAGTGTTTGTAATTAATCACACTTTTGTAATTGATTAATTAACTGTATTTTAAGAATACTTTATTTTATTACAGAGCAGGAAACTAAGTACTGAAGAACTCAGCTTACCTGACATATCTGCTGAAATTGCTGAGAAGATGGCTAGGTTTCATGGCATGAAAATGCCATTTAATAAAGAACCAAAGTGGCTTTTTGGAACAATGGAAAAGTAAGTTATGCAGTACTTCAAAGTATGGAAAAAAGGTGACCTGTTGTAATTCTGATAAGCAGATCATTCTTCCTGAATGCCTGAGAGCTCAAGCTCTCACCATACCCAGAAACTGGTTTCTTGATTACTTGAGGAACTTATGTTACTATTCTTCAAGATAATTTTTTCTTTAACTCTCTTTTTAAACTTTCTTGATATCAGTTTTAAATGATATCTTGGTATGGGAAGACTAATAAACTTATGGTAATGAATGCTGTACTATTGTTTCTATTTTTAACAGATACCTAAATCAAGTGCTGAGGATTAAATTTACCAGAGAATCCAGAAGTAGGAAGCTGAACAAACTCCTCAGTTACAATCTGCCCCAGGAAATGAAAAATCTGAGGTAGGCCTATTTTGTCTACCACTGTCTTCCAATTTGCACAATTTCAATGTGAAGTTGTATACTTGTTCAAACACATTATATAGTGGAATACCCTATATTCATTTTACATGACAAGTTGGGGATTGTTTTTTGGTTCTGTAACCAACCTGAGTCTCATATGACTACAAATTAATACAGTCAGTTGCTGATCTGACTTGCTGATCAGTTAAGTCCAACTTTGCTGTCCTGATCTTGGGCTCCTAATTGAGAAAATAGCCTTGCTATAAATGAATAGCACTTAAATTCTTACAAAAGAATCCATTCTTTACTTGGAAGCGGAGCTGAATTTAGTGATTTCTTTCTTACAAGATCCTATATTGTTGTTTTCTAGAGCTGTGCTTGAAGCTACTTCATCACCAGTTGTGTTTTGCCACAATGACTGTCAAGAAGGTAAGCTGCTAATATTTCATGACCTTGTTCAGTGATGCAGTATTAAGCCTTTTCTGGTCACTTTGCTTTCTGAGAGGTTGTCACGTTATCAAGGTACTGCCCTGGCAGCTGACCTGAAACAGCAGCCTGTGAACTCCTAGTGTGCAGCAGTTGGAAAGCAAAGTGCATTGCCTTCAGTAACCCTTCAGGCTAATTAAGAGAACATCTATTATCATAACTAAATTAAGCCAAGTGTGTATACATGCTCTGTTAGTACAGGTCAGTTGCTGATGGGAGCCTTGGGTGTTTTCTGTTAGGACTGTACCTTTTTTAGCTGTCTGCAACGTACATCATCAGGATAGGGTATACTTTAGTCCTTTTAAAAGAAAGATACTGAAAAAGTACAGGCAATGGTGAAAATAGAGACTAGGGTAGTTTGACTCGGCTTGTACTGGGAAGAAACATTAGGAAAACCCTGTCTACCTGTGTGCGCTCTCTCTCTGGGAGTCATGGAGGGAATAAGAACTTTTCTGAGCCAGTTCTCTAAAGAGATGAAAAAGAGGTAGGGCTGAAAGTGTGAGGTGTTAGTGCTCCCTGTCACCTGTGCAGTGGGTAAGCTGAGCTGGAAGGGTGCTGTACTAGGACCATGTGCAGGGCTGTTGTGTTCTCGGGAGTCCCAGCCTTGTTAGCTAGGGCTGAAGAATTGGCCTGGAAGAGCATTGCCCTGAAGGACAGGTGCATAAGGGTAGGTGGCACAAGAGGGAAAAGCCACTAATCTGAGATCTGAAGAGCTAGCTCAATAGTGGTGGAGTTTGAGATCTCACTGCTGGTGTGGCAAGATGCGGTACTGGAGGAGTTGGAGTATGACAGGGCTGGGGCAAGCTTTGGAACCTGTGTTTCCAAGGCAGAGGTGAGGGGCATGAATACTGTGCTTGTTCTATTGGTGCAAGGATATGGCATTGAGAACAGATGTACTTGTGGAGAGGGGACAAACTATTGCAGAAGTTGAAATTTAAATTTATTTACTAGCTGGCACCCGATAAAGGCAGAGCTGATGTTTTTCTCTTGAATTATAGTAACAAGTAAATTGAAAGACAGATAAAGCAATTTCCCTGTTAGGCTGAGCTTTTCTATAGGCATTGATTGTGCCATGTATTAGAATAGCAAAGTGATCATTCTGGCTTTCAGGCTGCTGAAAAGCAATTCCTGTCCCAAGTGTGTGGTCAATGATAGTGCTATGCAGGTATGAGAGATGTTGCATAATTTAGATCTCAAGCTGTGGAAAGAAACAATTCAGCAAGGACTACTAAGGCTGACAGTGTTTCCTCAGTTAGCTGCAAGCTAAACCCTGGAGAAGCAGGACCCTTGGGAGGACAAATCAACCTGTGCCTGTACAGAAGAAAACTTTCTTGCTTTCAGCTTTACAAGGTTTATAGTATATATCTCACTGTTCAATGAGCTGATATACAGCCAGTACAACTTTGCTATTAGTGTGCTATATCTGCTATTTGCAGATATAAGGGATAACTGGGATTATCTGAACAATGTTTCTTGAGTATTACTTTTCTGTAATTTTTCTGGGACTTTATTGAATATGCTGTATCATCTTAAAACTTTCAGGTAATATCTTGCTTCTGGAAGGCAGAGAGAATTCAGAAAACCAAAAGCTGATGCTCATTGACTTTGAATACAGCAGCTATAATTACCGGTAAATCACTATATTTTTCTGTTCAGCAGAAAGGTGTATTACTTTCTACATGCTACAGTGAGAACAAGTGCTGCACTGCTGATTATCTGTTTATTCCAGTGAATTGTGTTCTGCTCTATTAGTGGGGGACAGCAAATATAACTAGTCAAAACAGCTCTGCTCCCAATGGTTTTGAGTATAGGCATACAGCAGAGAGAAAGTGGTTGGTTGTCCAAACTAGAGGTGTTGTTTATGCACAAATGGCTTCTTGCTTTCACGTCAAAATTTCTTTCTAGTGGGGAGATAAGGAAAATGGTAGATTGTGTACATGCATATGTAGGGCAAGTGGGATATGTTAAACGCTTTGACCTCTTTGCCTACAATAATGCTAGCATTAGAGGTGCGTCTGACCTCATGCTGAGATGTAGTGCATACTGAAGTACCTTAACTGTTTTCCTTTGTATAAAACTTAGTAGCAAAGTCTAGTATTTTCATGTAGCTGGTAGCTTGCATTCTTAACTGCCCATCTTTACTAATTTATTAAAATAACTTGCAAAAAAGTTGTATTGTAGTCATCAATTCTCTACCGCCGTTAGAAGTGCTGTAAGTTCTAAGTAGCCTTGTGCTTTTAAACTTGATTTTAGGTTTACTTAAGCAAAACAAGATTGCTAGTATGCAAGTATTGAGGTACTCATCCTTTATCTTGTTTTCAGAGGATTTGACATTGGAAATCACTTCTGTGAATGGATGTATGATTACACATATGAGAAGTACCCATTCTTCAAAGCTAGTGTTCTTAAATATCCTTCAAAGAAGCAACAGGTAGGCACCTAAGACATAATTAATAAAATGCCAGTGAATTAATAAAATTCCAGTGTTCACAGTCTTCAAACTTTAACACTCTCTTCAAATTCTGTTTTGGACTTACTTCGTCCCAAGACCTTTCATCCATGACTTCCACTTTCTGTAATCCCAACTATCTTTGCTTTAAAAATAATAGAAACTTCATAATAGCTATTCAGAATAGAATATTTACTATGTGTTTATGTAGCTGTCCACCACAAAGTCCAGTAGTTATTGACTGCAGCTGTGAAATTAGTTGTCAGTAGCAAAATGTCACCTGTTGTCCTAATATTGGGCTTTTCTTAAACCAGACCCCCAATCAATTAGTAAAACCACTGTTTATCTTAGTTAACTCCAGCACTGTAGATGTTTAGAAAAAATAAATGACAACTTGTAACAAGTCCTGTCTTGTTCTGAAAGAAGCAAGTATGTCTTGAGATGAAGAATTGTAACTCTGCTTACTTGCCTTGCAGCTTCATTTTATCTCCAGTTACCTGTCTGCATTCCATGATGGCTTTGAAAATCTGAGCAATGAAGAGAAGTCCAAACTAGAAGAAGAAATGTTGATAGAAGTTAACAGGTAACTTGTCTTTCACAACTGTATCTTGAAAATTCCACCTATACTTGTATATGTCACTTGCTGGAGAAACTTCAGCCAAGAGAGACTCCGAGCGATTTATATGTGGCAAAGAAAAATCAGTCCATCGTAACCTTTAGATTGTGATATTCAGTATTAGCTCAGTAAACAAAATACTATTCCATGGGGAAGCTAATGGAATTATTTTCATAGTCATACTTGAAGAAAAGGCATGGACATCCCCAAACTAGGGAATACTATTCTAACAATATTGAAATAAGGTATTGTGACTTAGCCGAGTATTTCAATAAACATGGCCTTGTAATTTCAGGTTTGCCCTTGCATCACACTTCTTCTGGGGTCTGTGGTCTATTATACAAGCAAAGATCTCATCCATTGAGTTTGGTTACCTGGTAAGTTATTTCATCATAGTCTCAGGTAGTTACAAATGTATACTCTTAAGTAACCTGTGGTGCATTATCAGAAAGTAAATGAAATAGCCTCTCACAGCAACTAATATCTTATAGGTGAAGTAAAACTTACAAAAATCAATTTGTTACTAGTTTGTGCTATTTTCTTAAGAATGTAAAGAACATCTAAAATTGAAAAAACTTCAGAAATTCTTTCCATTGTTACATAGAGAGACTGTGGCCTTATGTGTTCAGGCCTTGCAGTGGGATGATGCCTTGCAGCGAAGCAATTCTTCTGCAGTGAGAGATCCTGTGCGAGAGGGAAGCTAGCATGCAGCAAGTGTGAAACTGCTGCGATTGAGTAGTCAAAATGCACATGTAACAACATCTTGATATTCAGTGTGCAGCAGTTTCAGTGCCAGGTAGCTTGTTGTACTTGAGAAACAGATCAGTCTAACTCTTAATACATGCTTAGTGTACTGTAAAGTGATATAACTTTCAGGTACACTGAGTATCCTGCAGGAAGTGTTGCAGAAGCTATCCTTTTTAGTGAAATTCTGACTTTTTTTAGTTCCTGGGGTTGTGTGGTTTTTTTTTTCTGACATGCTGGCAGCATCCAATAGTGTTAGAGTTGAAATAAGGTTGGAGGAAATTTTAATAGGCCAGAACACCTCTGGAGAGATTATCCTTTCCAAGTAGAGCTAATTAATGCAATGAGATGCTGGATTTGGAAGGTAACACAGATAATGCCTTCATTATGCTTTCCCATCCCCAATAAGCAAATGCAGCTGTGTTTACTGCATTGAGTACTGAATGTCCCTTATTTCTCCAGGAATATGCGTTATCCAGATTTGATGCATACTTCGATCAGAAGAGGAAGCTGAAGGTGTGAATGTGGGAGGAGTGGCCTGTTGGTTACTGTACAAAGAGGGCAGCTGGACAGAATTTACACTGTGCTTAGGCTACTGTATCTCTAACGAAGGTGTCACTGAATTCCAGTTCCTTGGAACACTGGTGTACAGTACTGAAGACTGTATAAAAATGACTTGTTTACAGTTTCATAAATACTTGGAATGAGATTGGGAGGCAAAAGTAAAATACAACAGTGCAATATCTTTAAATCTTTTCGCTCTATAAGGTATTTTATATTATGGGAGAAGCTTACAATTAAGTGTCAATACCACATGCATCAGAGCAAACAGTGTTACTGTGAGTACATTTTCTACGGGGGTGTTGGCATTATGGCTTATGTTGTAAGCGGAACAGTTGTAAAAGATGATTCATTGTAGACACTGCCTCTTAATGAGAAAGTTAAGCGGAGACAACTATTAAAACTGTGAAGTAGGCTTAAAATCTTACTGTGAGAGTAGGTTCAACATGCCCCGTGAACACTATCTTCAAAGCTGCTGATAAGTTACACCACTTTAACCATAAAGCAACTAAACATATTGAAGCGCTATGCTTTAAAGTGGTATCTACATATACATGAATGTTTCTCTTCAGCTGGTGTGCCTGTGAAGTATGAATGAACTTTGAACTGGCCATTCTGAAGGAGTTTGTCTTGAACTGTTCATTCCACGTCCTTCAAGAACATGCTTTAGCCCAGCCTGGTTCTCTCAAAATGCTGTGTCCTGCACAGGGCGTTCTGTGGGCTGGCAGCACTGGGAAGAGTGCCTTGAATTGCTCTAGCGACTCCCCAGATAACTGGATTGGCATTGACAATACTTGTAACTGGAGCCCATCTCTGGTGTTGCCACAGTGTATGGCTGTAAGAAATAGTAGAGCCAAAGACTGTGGAGAACACTTGAGGAAATTGCTGTTCTGCCCATCCAGTGCTTATGTGGCTTGGGAGGTGCTTTTCTTGCACCTTCAGTTTTCATCAGGTTCCAGCAATCCAGTAAAGTGGAGCATCTTGTGGGGAACAATAACCTGTATATTGAAACTTGAGTATAATCTGTGTACATGTCATCTAAAGATTTCTTTAGATTTTTGAGAACTTGTTTATTTTGAATGTTATTTGTTTGTGCTTTCTAACACACTGTATTATAAATAATAAACTTCTAAGTCTACCCTTTTTCACTTGTATAGCAAATACTATTTCAAGCAGCTGAAATGTGCAGCGTTTGATGTACTGTATAGCATAACTTGTAAAAGCTGTCATTTTATTCTCTAGTATAGAGAATCATTTTCCATACACTCAGTTATTAATACTTTATAATAAATATAAAGCGCTTAAAAACATCATAGTTCTTAAGTCTGTTATATCTGAGGGAAAAAATAGATGCTGGTTTTTGGCCTTAATCTATGCTGGGCATACTTTCTTGCTTGTCTTCAAAGGCAGACTAATTTAAGCTTTATGCTCAATGCTATGGGATATACCTTCTACTTAAATGCATCTAGCATTTGTTGTAGAACTGCATGCGAATAGCAAGCGTGGGGAAGGAAGGCGGTTAAAGCAAGTGATGAAAAGTAGACAGAAAATCAGTTATAAAATCTGTAGTGTTAGAGGTGGGAAAAGGTTTAGGTTTAAACGCTTTACTGTGTTGATCCTCTTAACTATCCTAAAAACAAAGGTAAGAGTTACCAGCATATATTGAGTTTTACTGGCACATGAGATGATGTATTTATAGTATGAATAGCCAGATAATTTCTGTAGGTTATTGGAGATTTCATTTAACAGGCACACAGTAAACCCAGTGGGAATGGCAGTGGGATGATGCTTTGCAGCTAGCTGGAAAGGACTGATAGGTAATAGTTGTCCTGATTCTGTAAGAATCCCAAGGGTAATTTCAAGTTCTCAAGAAGTCTGTGGAGTCCTTTGATTCATCAATTTCATGCTTCTCAAAACCAAAAAGGGAGACTCGGTCACAATGGCATTAACTGTCATAAAAGGTTACATCAGAGGGGAAGCCCTTTCTTAGAGCTGAGATGGTGCTTGTTAAAAAAATTCAGAGAAGAAACAGCTGTGAAGTTCCTTGGCAAGACTGGTTCAGGTGAGTCCCAGAACTGCAGCTGTACTCCAGCATTACTGCTGCGATTCCTGAGGGTGAGGGGAGGAAAGGCCCTGAAGAAAAGCCAAGCTGCTCCCACTGGTGCCTTTTGTAATGTAAATTTGTGTTAAAGAGGGTTGTGTGGTGGGCTTAGTGGGGTAAGTCAAAACAAACAAGCAGAGAGCAATGCTTACTCTCTTCCTGGTGTGATTCTTTTTTTTTTTTTTTGGTAGACTTACCTTTTAAGGGCAAGTTATTCAAGTTTTCTTTGAGAACTTGTAGTCTACAGACAGGAACTGGAGCACAGTCTTCTTTTGCTCATAATCTCCAAATCTTAAAGCTGACTTTAAGCAGCTGCTTGGTCAGCTTTTAGTGTATTGGCACTTCTGTAATGGGATATTGTCTCGTGAAGCCATATTCATAAGACTTAGTATGAATGTAGTTATAACATTTCTTAGTTTTTAACTTCAAAAGAGTTGTGGTCAGTCTGCTTTGGTTTTCATAAAGGCAGCTTAAAACTGATTAATCTTCCCTTCAGTTGATCTGTAAATGCAGCTTGTGCGTGAGCTCTTTTTTTTGAAACTGCTGGGTTTTGTTTCCGCTTGTCTTGGTGTCCACACTGCCTCACGAGTCACTGCTGTTAAGCAGTGAGAAGTCAACCTTTGGTATGAAAGTTAAAAAAACCACACTCACAACACAACAACCTTTTGCTTTCAAAGGAAGCTATTGCTCGTGTGGCCAGACAGCTGGTCTCAGCTGCCACTCCGAGGCGATTCAGTGGGAGATCAGCACAGTCTAGGGTGTACCCCCATCACTTCTATGGCCTTTTATGTAACACGAAAATCTGAATGCTCAGACTTTGGGGAAAATGTTCCACTACAGCTTGTTAAGGATCTAACCCTGTACAATTGTACTCTTTAAACTGAAAAAAAAAAGTTAGTATCCATTTCAGACCATAAATATCTATTCATAAATTAAACATCTTGCTTAATGGTGATGCCACTAAATAGAATGAGACTATTCTTTTCAGAGTTGCTGTTCGTCTGATAATTAAGGAGCAAGTTTATTTCCAGCCCTGCCCTTCACTGCTGCTAGAGGGGAGAAGCTTTGATGTAGCAACTCGTCCACTCCACCGAGTAGAAGCAGAGGCGCAGGTGGACCTCAATGCACGGATTAGCACAGAGCATCGAACTGGTATGGCTACAAGGTCTGTCTTGAATGTCTACTAATCTGGTATTGCTTGGACAAAGTTGCAATATAAAGGTTATCCAGAAATGTATGCTAATTGCTAGTGCAATTCATTTGAGTGGTATGATGTGTAAGTCATGAGGCATTGTGTGTATGTTTCTCATCTAGTGATATATATGTGCTTGTATATAGAAGTTAAAAGCTTTAGGAGTAGTTTCTGTACTGCAGTAACAGACTTTGTTCTGGTGTCTCCTGCAAGAGGACATGGAGGACAAATCTGCTATGTCCTCCCTCAGATCTTCCTCAATACCAAAGTGAGATGCTAGTGCTTCTCTTCTGTTGTAGGGTGTTTGTAACTGAATACTCCTTATTGTGAAATACTGTGCCAGCATCCCTAGTTAGACACTTAAGAATATTTGAAAAGGAAGAGGGAGGAGGCAGATTTTACCACCTGCAAGTGGGTTTTTTTCAGATACTCAATTCTGGTGCAAGAGACCGAGCATCAAACGCTTCCCTCCTTGTAAAACTATTAGTGCTACAATCTACAGTCACATCAGTTTATTAGTTTGGAAGGACCAATTCTATATGCCAGAAAAAAGAAGAGGGTCTGGCAGCTCAGTCCTTGTGTGTCCTTGGCCAACAGTGGGAAAGTGGGCAGGGTGCAAGCACACAGTTACTCCTTCTGCCAGAGCGAAGTCTCTCCCCTGCCCGCGTGCGCTTGGTGCTAATTGCCTGTGTGGGTCCTGTGTCAGGAAGAACGCTGCGTGGAGCAACAGTGGTGAAAAGCACGAGCAGCCTTTGTGCTTAGTGTATTGTGACTCTTGGTCTTTCAACCAAATGCGCAGTTATTTGCTGTAGTGGGAAGAAGCTGAGATTACAAATGTTCTTACCAGTTACTTTTTGAGACTTGTGTTGGTTTTCTACTGTGAGGCTTCTTTGCTTAAAGGTCAGAAGCCACCTTGGGAAATCCCTATTCCTCAGCGCTGAGGATGCTAACAGGAAGAATTTGAGGTGCCATAGTGTTCTGAAAAGCGATAACCTGAAAATGATACTTTGCAGATCAACTTTGTCTGCGTGTCTCAAAATCTGCTAATATCAGTAAGAATTTCTGCCCTTTTTTCTCTCTTAACTTGGCTAAGGTTGCACTACAGCTTAAATGGAATGAGCTGGATTTCGCTCCTTCAGATGGATGTAGTCACTTACCCTAGCTGATTGTGGCTGTGGGCACCCCTCAAGGGCACTGGGGCTTGCAGCCATGTTGTCCAGTGCCCTGATTGGTCCTGGAGTTCACTTATTGGGCATGATGATGGGAAGGAAAGAACCTAGCTTAATTCTGCAAGAGTCTATAAAAACGGGAACTTAAGAATGCATCCTCTGACCTGTAAAAAGGAGGAGAGAGCAAATAAATTAATTTCCAGAATGAAGAAAATTTACTTATTTCTAGTGCCAGCACGTTTCAGTTTACGCATCGTGCTTTGCAACTGCAGCGCTGTGGGCTCCTGAGGCTCAGCAGATGAGTGATGCTGTGTTAAATCAGTGACTGAACCTGCTGATGCCTCAAGATACCGGTTTGTCTTCTCTGCAGACCACATCCTCAGCAAGCTATCGCAGCTTTTTAGTGTTAGTAAAACCACAAGCCCAGCAGCCAGAAGTCAACAGGCCCTGCTGCTGTTTCTCCACCACAATTCAGCCATCCCAGTGAGATACGGCCGGTGCAGGGAGCTGCCAGGCAGCACAGCACAGCCCTGTGTCAGTGGCTCACAGAAAAACAGGTAGGAGGAATAATTGCCGTTTGCTGCACCTTAGGAAGACAATAAGGCTTTTAAGAATTCAAATCCTCCCTTGAAAGGCCCTTGAAGCAGCCTTGGGCAAGCTCCCTGGACACGCAGGCAGGATTGTCTCTGATGCCAGCCTGGGTCTGCGTGAAGCAGCAAATGGAGCATTTCACCAGAGATGAATAAATAGCTATAATGGTTCTGAACTGAAATAAAATACAGCATGCACTTACGGAGCCCTGGCAGGGAGCAAAAAGGAGCTACTGTGCTTGGTACCTAGGCAACAAAGCTGGTCACGAGCAAATAGGCAACTTGTTCTCTCCTAATGTGAAATTCACTTCTTATGGCTTCCATTTTTAAAGTATGCAGAGTTCCTACTGACTCAGCATTAAGTGCAATTGTGTTATAATGTGCAAGCAAAGCTGTGTATGTGTGTGTATATATGATTTGTGTTTGCCAGCCTCATTAAGCAGGGATCAGGCAATGAAGTCTGAATGCAGTCCAATCTGCCTTTTAAGAATACGTTGAACCCTGCCTTAGAAGAAAGTGTCCCGACCGGGAGTCGGTTTGAGCCTTGCAGTGGTGCAGCACTGAAGCGCTTGTCTGAGGAATGGCGTTAGAAAAGGCAGGAGGGCAAGTGGAGATGAGGGGGTTTGTTACAGGTCACAGGTGGTCTCAGGCAGAGCCAGGAGGAGCACACAGCAGTTGCATCCCAGTCCTGGCTGTGCCGGACTAAATGTTTTCTCAGAAACCCTTACAAATGTTGCTTCTGCTGCTAGTCCTAAGGAATGAATACTTTGATTCATTGTTCCCTTATGGAAGTAAAATATGACTCAAGAATCAGCCATCCTTCCTGATTTTCAAAGCCCACAACTTTTGAGGTGCTGTGAAGTCAGGGCTGGCAACTGTGGTCTCAAGTGGCCCAGTGGCAGAATTTAAATGGCACACAGCAGAGCTCAGGAGCTCTGGCATCCTGTATATGGGAAAGCATCCCTGACAAGGTCCCAGTTCCCACCAAGTCAGGAAAACAGCAGAGCGTAAGGTACAGCCTTGAAGAGGGTCAAAATATTACCACTTTCCTGCATCCTGCCTTGGAGACAGAGACCTTCCCACCTAGCAGGACACTTAACCTCTGCTTGCGTAGAGAAAAAGCGCTGCCTGCAATCATCTCAAACATTTGCTGACCTCTGCTCTGGCGTCTGCCACCCGGAAACTCTCGGCGTTTCCTCTGCATGTGTTTTTTTTTTTTTCTCCCTGCCATTGCACTTCCTTCTCCAGCCTGTGAGGAAGCTGCCATGCTGTATTTGTCTTGACTATGTATACTGAAGGAAGGGGTGTTGCAGCTTCTGTGTTAAAAAACCCAGTCTTCCATGCTGAATGGTTCCACTGAGCCCATGTTCTTCTCTCTCCTTGCTGCATCTCACTGGATGGGGATAGGCTGGGTAGTCGGCAGAGAGTGTGGCCATATGAGCCTGTTGCAGGTGTAAATAAAGAGAACGAGGAATGGAAAGGAGGAAGGAAGCCTGCTGTAATTACCCAACACAAAGAGTATTAAATAATACAATAATTTCCTCAGGAAGAGATTATAGAAGATTGTGTATAATGTCTCAGGTCTGAAGGGCTTAAAAATTCAGCTTAGAATGAAAGTCTAATTAGAAGGCTACAGCTGTAACAAAAAATGGTTATTTCATAAATCCCTTGGTAGAGTTGTTTGGAAAAATACTGGTTTCTCTTTAGGAATAAAATACATCAAACCATTCATTGACATTCATTTACATGTTTTGGATGAAGACTCAAGACTCAAACTTCAGGTTTTTGAAATTCACTTTGTGGTCTTTTCATTCCAGTTTGAAAGTGTGAACAACCTAAAGTAAAACAAAAGTTTTCCATAACAGCTTCATTTGTTTTGCTTTCTGCTGCCCCTCCCCTCCAACTAGTTTTGATTTTTTTAATATAATTTTTCCTAGGTTTATTTATAAATATCAGTCTTTTATAAAAGTGTTTATATAAATATGCATTTGTGTATCTATAAAAGTACTGAGTAACTAACAGGTAAGGATATTTCATAAGAAGCAGATGGATATCATAGTTATGGTCCTTTATACTGTTCAATTTAACCAAAAGAGAACAAAATAAGAAATATTAAATCATCCCTAAGCAGCAGTTTCCATGGCTGCATGCTCCAACTGCATTACATTTGAAACCACTGTTTGTGTCACAATTTGTGTTCTCACTTCCCAAGAAAGTAAAGACCCAAAAAGGAGAAGGGGCAGAAAAGACAGACAAAACTGGAGTCACTGTAACTAGTGGTTGTACAAATGTCCCTGTTGCACAAGTCACAGGTTCTCATTGGGCATCCTCGAGGCCTTGCTCTTCCAGGGCCCCTCCAAGCCACCATGGGTTGATGCTCAGTGCCAGAGTGAGGCAGTGACACAGCAGTGTGGACCTTCCAAGGAAGCGGTTCCCCCATCTCCAGCTCATGCCACTCCTGCATCTGCCTGGCTGCTTCATGGCTCCCAGCCTTTGAGCTTTGCACCGCACAAGCGCTGGTGACTAAAGAGAGTGGTTTTCAAATGAACCTGGGATGCTGGAGTGGGGATTCGGAGCAAAGATGCTCTAGACAAGAATGTTCTGAGGAAGGGGATGCCAGTATCCTCACTGCCTTCAGACACCCAGACTGCTCGATGTGATAGTGCAGAATCCAAAGAAACTAACAAACACTGAAATGTTTAACACTTGAAAGGAATTTATATCTCCGATCTCATGCTTCTTGGTAATGTCCCCTTTTAATCATCATGTGTGGGAGAGGCTTGAGTGTTCAGAGCTCAACTATGAGTTGAAGTCTCTGGATATATGTTCTTCAGTTGGACTCATCTCCATTTCCAGTACGGGTTTGTACTGGGCAGCACACATGTTTTAGTACCCTTACCTTCAGCACAACACTGCTGCCTTGAGAACCCTCTCATGTCAAGTCTAAGCCACCTCTGAACTGTGCAATGTGCCAGAAGTCTTGACATGGATGTGACCAAATCTGTAAGACATTTACTTTCTGTTCTTGCTGAATATTTTACTCTAGGAGTAACCTTAGCTCCAGTGTATACTTCTGCGTCACGGATTTCTTCAGTGGTAGAACAGTGTAAACCTGGCAATGTGCATCGAACTAGCTTTATTTTGGAATGCTGCTATTATTGCGTCACCATATAGCCTCTGGCAAAACAGAATGCTCTGCGAGTACAAGCTTGCTGGCCTCTGAGAAGTATAATGTGTTGATATGTTGGGATTCAAGGTACATGTGTAAAGCTGTAAAGGCACTGGGCAGGAGATGTAGGAAGAATGGGCTTCAAAAACCTATCTCCAGTGAGTCAACAGAGCCTAGAGATGGTCCTGTAGATCTTGGTACGCTTCCAGCTGAAGCAGCAGTGGATAGTGATGCTTAACTATTTTAGTTGCTGTAGCTGGTGCTCAACAGAACCGGACCTGAGGGAGCAGGATTTGGGATCTAGTAGAGCTCAGTGTTGCTGCTTGGTTGCTGGAGTTCAGTGAGTCAATAACTTATTTACACTTTTTTGTCCCAGAAATTGCAACATAGCTTTGCCCATCCTGACTCTGCTCCTTCCCCAGGGGAATCTTTGAGCTTAAGCTCTGCCTACAGTTCCCGGCTGCTTTTGAGTCACTGGGAGCGAATTCAGTGCTTTTCCCTACGTCCTCCCTGAAGAATGAAGGGCCGAGTCACAGGAACAGGCAGTTCAAATAAAGCCCAACTGCCCTTTGTGTAGGATTTCTAACCCCACCACAGAACATGAGGATGCCACTCAGAAGGGGAAAGGTTATTTTTATAGAGCTCTCTCCTCAAGTCCTAGCTAAATTACAGACTTCTTGGCTTAACCTTTACCTCCCACCAACACAGAACAGAAGACAATATGCTCATCACTGCCCTTTTGATTAATGCATCTGTATTTTTATTATATTAGCATTTCCATGAAGGCTGCCACCACTGACTAGTTACTGAGATGCGGTTCAGCCCTGCCTCCTATGTCTAGGAGAAAGTTATTTGGATTCTGCATTAAGGTGTGGGGAAAGGACTGCAGAAGCTCTGCAAGCAGATGAGAAAATACAGAGAACATTTTTGGCCCAGTAACCCGAATCTGGTCTTCATTGGTCTCCTGTGTGCCTGGTGATGGCCGCAGACTTTGCTTTTTGTTCAGTGCCAGTTTTCCCTTCCTGCTGCTGGAAACCCCGGGTCCTTTCAGTTGATGGCACCAGTTTGTTTGCAGAGCTGGCTCGATGTGTCCTGTGTACACACAAACACACGCGTTAAAAAAAAAACCCCTCTCTTTCCAGGCCATTTGGGTCCTGGATGTCCTTTTGGACAACTGATTTTGGCTTCAGTATTTGAAAGCAAATAGTCTGTGTGTGCAGTGAGAGCCATCGACGGGAGGGCAGGCTGTTCGTGGGGCAGCTGATAAAGATGCTGGGACATGATCAGCCCCTGGGGCAGTGTCCTTGCAAGGCAAACCACCGGCGTGACTTCTGGGCTTCCAGCTCTCACTGGCTCCCTTGTCCTCGGCCTTAAGAAAATCAAAGCAAGCTCTGCCTTCCAGGATCACCAAAATGTAGCTAGCTGGCATTTGAATGTTTGAATACATAAATATTAGAAACAAATTAGCTTGGGTATGCCTTGATTAAAAACTTCATGAGTTTTTATGAGCTCATCGTGTGTGTAAAACCGAGGTGAGGGCAGATCTGAAAACCACCAGAACTTCAGACCTGCTCAGCAATCTCTGCATGCTTCTTTGTTAAAAGGGGATGGTAAGAGGAATACAGGTGAAAAACCTTTTTTTGGGTAGGAAAGACACCAAACCAAAGTCCTCATGGGATGGATAAAGTCAGAGTCCAGTCCTGTCCTCACTGAAGATCAGTAGCTGGGGGGAGAAAAACACCTTTAGGGGCTGAAAGCAGTAGACGGGTGGGCTGTGAGTGGTCCCTGCTCACCGCTCTCCCAGGCACGCTGGGACTGTGCCCGTATCCTGGTGGCCTTTAACGTTACCTCCATCTACAGCCCTGCTTTCTAAACTGCAGGGAAATGGCGTATTTTATGGTTAATGATTAAGACATTCTTCTGGGAGCCGTGACTTTGCTTGGAGGCATTGGCTTGTTCATTAACACATGCTTAAAACCAGATGTCAAGGGCATTCTCTGGAAGGCACCCATTTACTGTGGTTTTGAACCAAAACTGTAAGTCTCTCACTTAGGGAAGGAATCAGTTCACTTCCCATGAGTGAGAATAACAAGTTTGCAGACTGTGTGCTGTGGGTATTTTCTCAAAATCCTACAATCTTTTGCATCACTTACGCAAATGGCCGTTCTGGGGACAGGTCAGTACAACACAGGGCTCTGGAAGACTCTGGGATGATGAGAGGGACCATCTCTGAAATGTCAGCCCCAAGCACCGCAAGTGCCCGTGCAGAAAGCCTTAAAAAAACAAGCAAGCAAACAAAAAAAAAACATAAAAAAGCAAAAGGTATTATTTTCCCTTTAAATAACCTGGAGACTGGGATGAAAGAGCCTACCTAATCTTGAGTAAACAAAGTGAAACTGAGCTGAATCTCGGAGCTGGGTCCCAAGCAGGTCTAAAACACTCAGATCTTGAGGAGAGGCTTCCAGCTGTGCCATGGTGAGCACCAAGTGTTCCTACGGAGCAGAATGTATTTTACAAAAGGGTATTTTACAGCCGGTGGTGATTTGGGCAGACAACTAGATAGTCTGAATTTGGCATGTGGTCAGCTGGGTTTTATTTCGTTTTGTGTTTTAAAAATTCCTTAGGCATGGAAGGACTTTTGAAACATTTTTCCAGTATCTGAATGCTTCAGGAAAACAATTTTTCTCTGTTTTGATGACGTCTTCTGGGGAGCATGTTTTCCCATTTCATTCCTGGTTAGGGGTAAATGGCCGAAGCCTTTTCCCTACTTTTTAAAAACTGGGAGCTGTGGCAATAGGAAAGATGACCTGATTTTAAAAAATACTGTAAAGGGAGCTAAATCCCTTAGAGATTTAACACTTCCAAAATGAAGTCTGGCCCTGAGCAGAAGAGTACCAAAGACACCACCTAATGGGTTTCCTTGGCAGCCAATGTGAAATTAGGGGGTGGATTTAGGACTAATCTTGGAGCAATACTGGATGTTGCTGGGATGCCGGGAAGGTCAGAATGGAGTTAGAGGCAGAGATCTCCCTTTCCCGGAGGGAGTTTTCTAGGGAGGATTTGTTGGAAGGGGAAATCCAGAAGAAATAACATTGCTCTGTCTCCTTGAAGACTTTCTGCTGCCCAGGCTCTGGACGGTTGCCATACTGCTAAACAGCAGTACAAACACAGAACCAATTTACAAGCAAAGATTTATTCTAGTTTAAAAGCTCATGGTACTGTTAGGCAAATGCTCTGGAATACGTCCCACTGGCTAGTTGGTCTTTGAACAGCAGGGTTTTGGCCTCATTGCTCTCTCAAAGTATTTCCCACTCTGGGACTGGAGGGGTTTGCTTCCCATCCACAGCTGCTCATATAGCTCGAACCCTGTGTACACACAGGGCACGCTGCAGTCTACACCGGCTGAATTCATTCCAAAACCCTTATCAATATTTCTTAATGTTCACTTAAACGTATTTTTCCCGCTGTCAGTCTTGCTTAACTAAAAAAAAAAAAAAAAAAAAATGTTAGATTGCTGCCCTTGGAGATAAGGCTCCAAGAAACATTTGCAGGTTTCTTTTGAGTGAGAATAAGAGAAACTCAACGTGCATTAGGGTTGCTGAGGTGCTGGAGCAGGGCTGCGGGAGAGAAAATCCAGTGGGAGCCTTCATGGCCAGCAGTGTACACTGTGTGCAGAAAAGGTGCAAGTTCCCCCACAGACCTCTTCCCATGTAACCCAAACCTGTCCCACGGGTGAGAAACTCAGTTGTCATTTAGTTCACAAAACCGGCTAAATTTGGCGCTTTTCCCCTCTGTACCTGCTCTGCCCGTGGGGTTGCTGTGGCGAGGGCAGAGCTGCTATCTTTGGCTCACAGTGCTTTAATTGTCTGGAGATCACAAGCGTCTGTCCCCAAGCCAGCACTCTGCTTTGGACTAGAAGCTGGGTTATCTTCCCGCTGCATCAGGGCTGGACCTCCAGCCAGCTCCATAGTCTCTCTCTAGACCTCTCTTTATGGACTAGAAAGTCTCTATACTATTAAAAAAGACTTTACAAAAATAGGCTGCCTGGGCCACAGATGTCTTTTGTGTCTGTGCCAGATGGTTAGAAATGAGAGTTGTGAGGTTCAGATGCCCAAACTTGACACTCAGGTGAGGCTTGATTTTTCCAGGGTGTAGTCAGGCTTTGGGGGAAGTCAGATGCTTTTAAGATGTCAGATTGGGTCCTCAACTGCTGGGGCACCAAAAAACACGCAGTTGATTTAATTTTTTTCTCAGTCTTGCCCAGCTGTGTTTGGATGGCAAAACTACCCCTGTAGGACCAGGGCTGGCTCCAGGAGAGGGCAACAGAAGGGTTCATTCCCAAGGCTCTTTTGGCCATGGGCTGAGTGAAACAGTGTCTTTATTTCTTTTCAAAGAACAAATTGAAGTCTGTACTTGGCTGGATCACTGGTACCTGAAGGAGACCTCTCCCTGGAGTCTCATTTGGCTCGCCATAACTTTTCCTCCTTATACCACTTCTTCTTCTCCCTCTCCCTCCCCTTCTCCCTCTCCCTCCCCCTCCTCCTCTCCCTCTCCCTCTCCTCTCCCTCTTCTTTCCACCCCCCCACACACATTATTTCCAGCGTAGTTTTTCCTGCCACGTTGTTATCCCCATCGCCAGTGCAGCGAGATATTGCTCAAGCCAGCAGTTGGAGGGTGCGTGCGTTTGGGTCAGGAATTCCTCCCTCCAGCTGGAGGATATGTTGTGTTTGTTGTCCGTGCTGCCTGCAGCCACAAAGCACCGAGCAGAGGGGTGCCAGCAGTCACGGGGCTTCCCCTCTGCCAGCTGGAAAAGGAAGCTGCTGGGATCGGGCGTGAGGTCCTTGCGCCTGCTGGGACTGAAAGCCAGGCTCGGCCCGCAGGGGGATGCTCCTCAGGCACCAGCAGGCAAAAGCTGAGCCTCAGCTCTCATCAGCTTTCACACTGGCTGCCATGCAGGGAGACGAGGCTACGGACAAAGCAAGGGGGATCAGATACATTGCCTTTGGCCCCTGAGCCAAATCCCAGAAGCGTAAGAAACTCAGACTTCTGTTTCTCCGAAGGATGCAATTGCCTTTTATCCCCTCTCCACTCCCCCAGCCTGTTTATTTTTAGAAGCCTCATTTTTTAAGTCAGTATTGCAAACATTACACTACTACCAGGTAGCAACCTTCATATTCTTATTTCTGCCACAGCCACAGGGTGGTTAAACGAGACAGTCTCCCAACAGGCTCCAGGTGAGAAATGGGTTGCAGGGGGTTCAGCTGCACTCCCACCTGGAGTAAAGCTGCCTCTGTCTGCGACTAACGAGCACAACCAGGGCTCTGCAGCTTTAAACTCTCTTATTTCTTTTATAGCAGGCTTTCTGTGTGATTTCGGTCAATGTGCCCTTACCTCTTGCATGAGATAACATTCACCTCCCAACTACTTTGTTGGAGAAGTTAAATCAGTCGTGAAGCCACTTAGATGCGTGATGAGACTCTTGGAGAAGCAGACAAGTGGTGTGTGGGAAGCTGACTCTTATCGAGAGCCAAGCAGCCCCTGGAGGCTCACGGGTCAGGCTGCTGCTGCTGTTCCGCTCTCGCAGGGGACTGGCTGCCCCTCCTTTGGATGGCTGTTGTCTTGGTGATGCTGCTGTGGGCCCTGCGAGAGCTGACACAGTGACACAGAGATGCTGCCTGGTCCCCTGCCGGCTCCCTGCAGTTTATTTTTTTAGACATGTATTTGCATTTTATTTATGTGGGGTAAATGCAGGTGGAAGGAAGCACATTTTCTCACCGCTGGCTGTTGGTACAAGCCCTTGCTTTGCTTGTCTGGGTGGGGGCTGTGGACCACCACCGCCTGATGGATCTGGACAAGGACCTCATGGCAGTGGTATGACACCAGATGAGGAAGCAGTCATGGAAATGGCCCAAGTGCTCTCTACTTCTTGCAAGCACAGAAAAATCCTAAAATATATGGAGGAGCTCCCAGAGGGATCATTTCCCAGTGCAGAGCGTGTGAGTGCTGTTTGGGGGCGTGCAGCTGAGTGTGGGCAGGCATGGCCAAGGGTGTTTTCTGACTCCCTGCTTTTGCCCTCCTAATGGATGTGATGGCTTAACCTTGCTCTGGGTCTCCAGTTTGGGTGGGAGCTGTTGCCCAGCATCAGGTCTTGCATGCTGGAGGCAAGGTTTGGGCAATATCCTTGTGATTTCTGAAGGAGCGGGGCTCTGTTGGCCCTGCTGGGGATGGTCAGCAGGGGCAGCAGCTCCTGTCCAAGGTCGTCACGAACACTCCTGGCAAGGGATTGTTCTTATCAGAACTGCTTTGGCTGTGCTGGATTAGGAACAAACACATTCTTGGTTTTTCCAGAGAAGCCATGGCTACTGGTTTTACTAGCAGCAGATTGTATGCAGGGAGGGGAGGAAGGAGGGGAACGGGTGGGTGGGCTGTTTCGCCTCACCAGCAAACATGGCTGCACCAGAGCATCACCACAATAATTCTCAGTCACTAGAATTAGAATCATCCTAGATTTAATTTTTCCGGTCAGCAGTGAGGGAGAGGCACCATCCAGATCTGGCTCAGCCCTCGGGAGGTTTGAACTGCTCCTGAAGATGCCCACCCCTGCCAGGGAGGGTGGCTGGGCACCTGGAGGCTGGCAAGCAGGGTGAGTCTCAGCATTTTTGGCTCCTTCCCGTGACAGCCCATCACAAATTGGCACTTTGCAAGATGGCCTCCGCCAGCAGCTGCACAGGCCAGGAGGAGGAAAGGCCACGTGGGGTGCGAGCAGCACGGTCGGGAATGACTTTGAGGTCCTTGGTGGGACAGCACAAGAGGGCTGGCAAAGGTCCAGCAGTGCGGGGAGCGTGGGAATGGCAGGGGAGATGCCCAAGCTGGATGCACGACGCATGCTCGAGCCAGGTCCCTTTTGTTTCTTGCTTTCAACTGGGGAGACACGTCTGGGGAGCGGGACTCACACCGCGTGAAGATCGCAGGGAAGGGGAGATGCAGGCGTCCGCTCCCTCCCGTGCGGCAGAAAGCAGGTGCTTAGAGAGGAGGAGGGAGGGAAGGGTGGACGCGGGAGGTTTGCCAGGCACCAAAGCAGCTGGGAGCTCCTGGGCATGTGGCATGTGTGGGCAGATTGACAAGCTGAATGGACCAGAGGCTGCTCAGCCCTGCACACGTGTGCCCGGGGCAGGCTGCCAGCACCTCCAAAATGGTTTTCGCCTGGCTGGTGGCTGAAGGAAGGTGCTGTTCAGTGGGAGAAAATTCATGATCATCTGAATTTCTATTCCCACCAGCTGAGCCTTGGTTGCGGACTCTCCTGGCTGGGATCAAGACTGGGATGCCAGAGCTCTCAAAGCATTCAGTGGCACAGCCTGGCTGCCTTCAGCATCCTTCCCGCCAGCTGAATGACAGCATAGCACTGGAAACTGAGGCTTAGGGGACTTGAAACTAAATGCTGAACTGGTTGGGCCCCCAGATTGTCTCCAGAGCTCAATCTGAGATCGGCCATAGTCTGGGGAGATCTAACATGTCTGACTCTGAGTGTAAACCAAATGGGACCTGAGTGCTTTGGTGTCCAGGTGTGCTTGAACTGGATGTGTTGCTTCAAGTGCATTTACATGGTGTTTTGCTAGGACTACCCAAACATTAATTAAAGAAGGTGCCTCCAGGCCTGTTTTGTTTGTAACAGAAAAGCAAAGCATGTGACACTGTTGTCCCACTGGCACTACAGGAGTGACGCATGGAGGAGAGGACCATATCTTGGTTCCTCATCTGCCCCCTGCTACTCCCCCGTGCAACACGAGTGAACTGCAGCTCTGTGCCCACAGCCATGTGCCTGTCCTCAAGTGCAAACTCCTCTGGGCTCAAGGAGAGAAATCCCCCTTCTTCAGCCCCACCATCCCAGCCATCTGTAGGGGAGAGCTTGTCTTCATTGCAATGCATGATGCCCGTGAGGAGAAACCCCAGTGATGCTGGGGGCTGCTGCTGGTCCCAGGCTGAACTTGCACTGGGCCCTCTGGGCCAGATCCTGGGATCCTGTGCTGCATTAAACCCACCTGGCTCCAGCAAAGGAGCTGCACACTGTTTCAGTGTAGATCTGCTGGTGCCTGCATGACAGCCTGCCACTACAAGCCAGCAGAGGAGCTCGGAAGAGGAAGCCCAAACCCTGGAAAAATCAAGGAATAACCCCAGGTAATTAAGACCTCTCGCTGAAGCCACCCAGATCAAATGCCAGAGCCTTCACGTTTCTATTGGTGCCACCTTCGGGCTGTTCCCAGTCACTGTGTGTTTCTTGGGACACTCTGGTGGGTCCCCGAAATGCTTTCTGCTGCTTCAGTAGGGCCTTTTGCTTTACCATGCCAAGAACTCCGTCACCTGTGGTTACTGCAGGTGGGCAGGGGAAGCTGCCTCAGGACCTGAGCCTGCAGCTGACTTCCAGAGCTATCCCAGGCACACCCAAACCAGTCAAACGTGGCCAACAACCAGGACAAGCAATTGCACAGAAATGAGTCTCTGATTCATGTTAATAGCGCCAAACCTAAAGTTGCTGGGGGCTAATTAGAGAAGCTTTGAGAGTTTGAGGAATAAAAATATCTTAATAGTTTAACTGTATAAACACACTGACTCATTATATTGAGGGTGGAATAACTGTCTCCTGAGCAGTGTGTTCACCTGTGAGCCAGAGGCTGGTTTCTTCTCTGCACGTTTGCCTTGAGATGGGGAAATCTCCATGAGAAGAAAATGAAGGTTATAGCTCTGTGGTTTGGCAGCACTTTGTTCATTTGCCCACTTGTCTGTACTCCTGTACATATTTATTTATTTATTTAAATATTTTGCACATATTAATTTATTATTATATATTATAACATATCTATTTTTAGATAAATAATATATATTTATTTATTAGCCAGCTTTTCTTCCTCAACTCAGCATTGCTTGACTCCGTCTGGAGTCAGATCTGTTGCCCATGTGCTCTCATGCGAAGGCAGCAGAGTGAAGGGCCTGATCGACTTCAAGTGAAATTCAATATAAGGTGTTTGGGAGAGGAAAATTATCCACTGTAGAAGGCATAAGTGAGATGCACATCCCCCAAAAGTCCAGAGAAAGCCTCTGCCTCAGGTGAAGTAGTAGTCGGGGCAACAGGCATCCTGTGTAAGGAAGGGGATGCTGCTGCTGTCTGGACAACTTTGGAGATCAAAGCCTGGAATGGCTAAAGATGGTCATGGATGAAAGGAAGGAGACCCCAAAGCCATGCTTGGCCTCTCTCTGCAGTGAGGGAAGGACAGAGAATGAGAACACCACCAATTCCTTTCTGTTATCTCCTTGCAGCTCTGTGATGCTGTTTACCTGGAGAGCTTCCACCACCCAGGAGTCACCATCCTGTCCACCTCCTGCCCTGAAAGCACCCCTGAGTCATCATCTGCTCCCACTGCCCTACCTGGGCTTTGCACCTTGGATACTGGCCTCTCTGAGACACCTCTTCCCAATTCGAACATCGCCGCCAGCCTGCAGTGTGTCACAGTCTTCCTCCAGCTTCTTCCTCCAAGCTTCATCCTTCCTGCCTTCACAGGACCAGGGGGTCGGGTCTGTCTTGCAGCCCAAGACAGTTTGTGGGGCAAGTAAACACAAGAGGAGCTGTGCAAAGGTGGGGATGGCTGCAGGAGTACCCATTTCAACACCAGCACCTCCTCCTCCCTACCCTTTTCTGCTTGCCTCCTTTCACTTGCTTCCCACACCAACATAAGCTTTTGTGACCTAAATCTTTCCTTTTTTTAGGTCATACTCCATGCAAAACCCATCCACGCATTTAAAAGATTTCTCAGAAGGTGAGACCTTACATCTCCTGTGACTGGGGCAGGGAACAAGATTTTTAAGCAGTGCCACTAAGAAAAAATGTAAAACAAAGGAAAACTGGAGTTCTGACTCACACCTGCCTGCAAGCGAGGCAGAGGATGGCTCTTATGTGAGGGAATTTACCACTTTGAAAGCCTGGGAAATCAATCGGAAGACATGCTGGGAGTATAGAAAATGACAAAAGGATCTCTCTTATCAGACCAGGACAGGGACACAGGTGAAAGGAAATTTTAAGCTGCAAAAAGTCTTTTTTTCTGTAATTTATTTTCCCCTACAACGTGAAATGAATATGCCCCAGGAATTCCCAAAGGGCAAAATACATCAAGATTCAGAAAAGGACTAAATGGATATGGACAGCAAGAATATCCACATTTATTAGAATTAATGGCGGTAAAAATGTCAGCAGGTATACTAAACTCCCTGCTTCAGGGTGCAGGACATGCCTGACTCGTTAGATCCAGCTGGAGCGGAGAGGAGGAGGGTGGGAAGGCAGTTCCAGCTCCAGCCCTTCTCCAGCCTCCATCAGAGGTTCCTATGGCAGAAGTATGATGTGGGGTGGGCACATGGCTGATGTGTGTCGCTTTGGTGTTCCCTGTGTCCAGACATGGAGCCAGGGCAGAGCCCTGCAGCTGTGGTCACCTTGGCAGTGCTGTCGGGTACTCGCCCTTCCAGTGCAGCAGCCACCCTCCCGGGTGCAGGGAGCAGCATCCTTCCCTGGCGGGAGATGTCTCTCCCCAAGCGATATGAGAAGTCGCCTCTGCACTGCGGTGTCAGAGAAGACACATCACCATCGTTCCCACAGTATGGGGAGAGGTGTCTGTGTTCGGTTTTGGGACGGCTGTACTGCTAATGAAAGCCTCTGGCTGGCATCTCGGAGTAGAGGTGGGTGGTACTTTCCCATTAGCAACCTGTCCTGTGCAAGCACGGTGGTGCTCACGCCCAGAGAGCTTCACTCCAATAGCCCCAGGGCCTCTGTTTTCACTCTTTCTGTAACAAACTTGAAAGTCCTAATGAGCCCAGCCTGGGACACTACTAGGTAAAAAATGGTGATGGCTTTCTGAGGTGCTGGAGAGGACCTCAATAGAAATTCAAGCTCCCAGCTACATTTCTTGTTTCAGCTTAGAGAAATCAACTAACCTTTTAGTGCTTTTATATCTTATAAATAGGACCATTGACTCCTCCTCCTTCCCATCCCTTTTTCCTCTTGTCTATTCATAGTGAGCAGAGCAGGCTCTATCTCCTTTCATAGGTACAAACCTTCTCCAGCTCAAGGTGATGCTGAAACTCTGCTCCTATCATAAAGATGACACGGGATCCTCAAAGATGAAGCAGCAGCAAGGAGTGGGAGAAAGCCAAAAGATTGCTGCCTCTGTTCATGTCTTTGGGAGCATGAATTTCAGGCTCTGATCCACCTTTTCTTAGATATACCCACTGTGAGCACTGCCTTGTCTCGTCTTCATGACAGAAAACCTGGCCAGATTCGCCACATGCAACTGCTGCAGAAGACCTTCCCCTCTAAATGAGCAGAGGATGCCATTTAGCTACAGGCTGCTGGATGGACTTTATCATGAGGTCCCAGTGGTCAGCTGCTTCCTTTGTTCTTCTCTTCCCCAACGTGGCCCGTCCAATGAGATGCCTGGAGTCTGAGTCCACTTCATAAATGGAGACCAGAACCATACAGTCCCATGCTGGAGGCTCAGGCATGTGGAAGAGGAAAGTCTCGTTGAAGATGATGAGCGGTGTGAGGGCCCGTGGCCTGGACTTCTGGTGCTTTTCTCTCTGGTGTCTGCAGGAAACATCTATCCTCGCATATACATCTGGGATGGGAAGAGAAAGGAGAAATGAAACATTGTGGTATTTATCTCTGTTCCAGAGCATTTCAAATATAGACATAATAAAGCATCAGGTAGTCATGCTGGAAAAGGGCTGTGCGTTGATTAGAGCTGAATATTGCAACTATTCAGGCTTGATCCTACATTTCTCAAAGCTAGTAACAAAGCTCGTGCTGGCTTCAGTACTGCTGGAAATCAAACCACTTGGCCAAGGCAACCATATCTTGGTAGGTACATAGCTAGTAGGACCTAGCAGGACATCACCATCCTGTAACAGTAGAGCGTGATTTAACAAGGACTACCTCAGAGTAGGCTCTGTAGTTGTGGAACAAGCTCTGAAGTTAGCAGAGACAGGGTGAGGGAGGAAAGGATTTACTCCTGCTAGCTCTGTAAGTGCTTATGCTAAATCCAACACCTGCAGCAAAGCTCAGAAAGAAACAACAGAGAGGAGCCTTTGCAATTCCTTTGCCTGTATTTAATTCGTGAAATGGAAAACAGTGACTTTAGAGGTACAGATGAGAAGATCTTTTGAGCATCTAAAGCTGTGGGAAGAGTTCAGTCCAGAAGAGACCAGCTCAAGAATTCAAAGTCTGCTGTACTTCTGATGTGTTTGCGGTGCAAACAAAAGGGCTGCCTACCTTCTCGCTGTTTACGTGCCGAGCACTACAGCAGGAAAATGGCTGGATCTTCTCCTGCCTCCATTCCTCCAACTAGTTGGATGGTGCAGGGGAGAAACCCACATAAGACAAGTGCCCAAAATTTGAAATGTTGTTGTGTTGTGCATCAAATGTTGGGTTACAGGAGAAAAAGGTCATTCTACCTCAGCCTTCTCAGGGTAGGGAGCTCTCTACAGCTTATCTGCAATGCAGAACATCTCTAATGCTGCTCTCAAGTGTCCATGGCCTCAGAGGGCCATCTCATCAGTGGAGACTGAAGGATGATAGTGATGCTCTGGTTACATCCCCAAGGAGCACTGTGTATCTCTGCACTGTCCCCACTGCAGGCTAACCTCAAGAGGAAAACCAAATTGGCTCTATAATGAGGGCAACAGGACTGTGATGAAGTTTGGTATTCAGGTCTCTGCAAAGCAGAGAAATGGGATTGAAGTCCTGTGACAGAGCAAAGAGGAGTGGAAAGCATTGCCTGAGACAAGTAGCTGGGTGTTTCATTAGTGTGATGAGATAACAAAAGCAGCTCCTGTGTCAAAACTCATGGGATCTAACATCAGATGGCCACCTTGCTGAAATGAGCTGGGGACTGTGCACCAGCTCATGGCAATGCAGCAACTTTCTTGTGAGCAGCAGATGGAGGCAGCAAGGCCAACGTTACCAAGGGTGTGGACTTCACAAAAGTGTAGTTTGGTGTGGAAGTCCCTGCCACAGGATGTTAGATGTTAGTAGCATGGGATAAATGGGAGACAGAAGGAATGCAGGGAGAAGAAATCCATTGGGGATTTCTAAATACGCAGAAGCCAACCCCAGCCCAAGAAATCTCTAAGCCATGACTTGGAAGAGGCAGGGTGAGTACAGAGGGGGAGTATCACTTAGGCCTGTCTTCTTTCCATGCCACTTTGTCCTCTGTCAGAGACAGTCACTAGGCTGGACAGATTTGTCATCTGATTAAGCAGCACTGGTCGGGGTGTGATGGGCATGCAAGGGACCTTTCTCTCCAACACCTCCCCAGCCCTCTGGGTGGGTAAAATAAAGGTAGCAGGAAGCAGAATAAAGATTGGAGCAGCAACAATAGCAGATGTAAAACCCTTACTCTTCTCTTCAGTGCTTCCAGGGGATGTAGTTTTTGCCTTGAGCAGCCCAACCTCTATCCTCTGAGAGATGGGGAGGCACTTTAACGACACAAGCACTTCTCCCACAATGTCCTGTGAAAGGCATATTGGTGTGTGGTGAGTAGACATCCAGTGCAACAACCTCTGCAGCCACCAAAGCCACCTTCCTGTAGCTCATGAGTGTGCTCTTGGGGCCTCAGCAACAGAGACTGAAGGGCCACCACAGCATGCTGGCCATATCCTGCCCTTCAGTGTTTTTCTTGAGACTGAATTTTAGCTTTTTAACAATTGCTAGCATCCCCTCTTTATTTGTTCGGTGTGGCACTTTCCTTTTCTCCTAGAGAGGAATGGAAAAGCCCCTGTTCTCCTGTGTCTGGATAACCTAGACGTAAGAGTATCTTCTGGGTTTTGAGTCCTATCAAACATGACTGCATGAGGTAGTACAAAAGAGACTATATCCAGATGCATCTGTGCTAATTTTATGGTACTAAAAGTAATACTAAGTCTTATGGCACCATGGTATTTTTTTCTGGAGGGACACAGGAAACCCCAGAGGCTGTAGACTTTACAGTACTTTAGGGTACTATGAGAGCCAGGTTTGGAATTAAATTCAGGTTGCTCCCGTTTTACATCAACTTCCCATGTATAAGGAATAAATAGACGTTTTTTACAAACAAATTGCTCAGGTTGCTGAACTTAAGATGCCACTTGTTCTCTGTTATAAAATACATTACTGTCATTAGCAACCACTTAAAATACATCTCTAACATTTTAAAATTGCTATTAGTTCCTTATTGGAACACATCATATATCTTCATTTTGGGCCATTAGTCTCTTTAAACAAACCAAATGGCCACCAGTGTAATGCACAATGAACTCCTGTCTCTGTGGGTGGAGAAGGTGCTGCAACATAAGCTTGGTAATCCAATATGCTTTCATCCCTCCTTGGAGATCTCACCTTTAAGATGCATTTTCAAGCTCCATCCCTGTAAAACCCTGTCTTCCTCCAGATCCTCCCTGAGAGGTGTGCTGGGAGCAGAAGGGATCTGCTACCATGTATATCACACAGAAGGTCCCCAAGGATGCAGGGTAGGGATTTTTCATTAACAAAATGAAGGGCTGGCTGTATTGACATGCAGTTCCCTGACCACTGTGTGGGCACGCAGGGCAAGGCCATGTGATAAAATGATCACCTTTGTAGTCTTCTGTAGCTCTTTACATAAAACCAAACTTTGGGAGGCCTTTAGCTCGCTCAGGGTGACCCTGACTTCCCCCAGCACAGCATTTCTGGAGTATCTGTCGAATCGTTGAACCTGTGGGAGAGAGGGAAAAAGGGTGTCCATGGGCGTGAGGTGCGCGATGGAGCTGTGCCACAAGTGCATCCACACGGTCCACATCTGAACTTCCTTCAAGGGGAGCTTCCTACCTTTAAATTCTATTTTAATGTGTTTCCATTCTCACCCATGGGCTTTTGGGGGTGCCAGGATTGGGCTGTCATGATAGCAAAGAAGGTCCATGCCAAGGAGTAAAATTCAGGTGCTTTCTTTCAGTGCTATCACCTGAAAAATCTCTTCTGCTATGCTTCCACCTCTGCTAACACCCTGCTGCTCTTGAACATCTGCCAACAGTAGCATCAAGTGGCATTACCTTGCCCTGTCTCTTTTCTCAGACCAGCTCGAACAGGCTGTGTGAGGCCTGTCCTGTCCCCACAGGACGCGTGTGAAGGTCATGGCCCCTCTGATCTTGCTGAGTCCTGCCCTTCCTCCATGCAAGGTTTGCTCCCTGCCAGGGCTGGCCAGTGGAGCCGGAGGGTGCTGGAATCCCCTTGCACAGGGGCATGTCCCCTGCCAGCTGCCCACACTTGCTTCACGGCAGCTTGGGGCTGTCACTGCTCACGCTCACACATGGCTTCAGCCTCCTCTTTGTGTCCTTCCTCCACAGCTGTTTCTCCAGCATGTGGCCATCTCCCGCGTCTGGCCTAAGCTCCCTGGCTTTGCTGCTTGCAGAAAGAGCAAAACTTAGTGGCCAAACCAAAGGGGCTTTGAAGTAATGTGCAACTGGACACTCATCAAGGAGCATGAGATCTGTAGCAACAGGTGGGAACCCCCGTCCAGGTTCAGACCTACAAGCCACCTAGTCCACTGATGTCTTTTGAAATAGCTATTGCTGGCTGCTCCTGGGAGGGAGAAAAACCTGCCAGAGACCATTTAAGGATTACGTGTCCCCAGGAAAGCCACCCACCCCTGGTTGATTACACCTCTAGCTAACAGCTCGAGACTGGTGAGTTTGTACCAGCTCGCAGTACTGATTTGTCTTTATCCTGCTGTTGGTGCAACTCCATATTTCTGGGTGATCCCCTTCCCTCTGCCTCCAGCTGAGGTCTTGGGCACCATGGTGTAATGTGGCAGAGGATTCAAAGTACAAAGACTTCATGCCCTTTCTTTCTGCTGGCTCGTGGTGTCTGAAGATCATTCGCAGGGAACAGTTGGTTGGGAAATGGCCTGTCTGCTCTGGATTTCACCAGTAATATCTTCACTGATGTCCCCTCAGCACACATTTCAAATCCATCACGGCCTAGAGGATGTCTGACAGCTATCTGTTGCCGAGGTTGCTATCTGTTAAAACCCCTGGGCATCCACAGGTACATCTGCAGTGTTACATCTGCAACTAGACCCAAACTAGCTTTAAATGAGACAAGTCATAAGCAGTCAAGCAAGACTAACAAAGAATTAGGGAAAAGAGGCTAACAGTAGTTGTAGGCTGCTTCTGCTCACCATGTTGACACCATTAGAGCTAGCTCTGCTCTCCCTGCACTGTGTGATATCCCTCAGCTCACTCACTGCAGGGCCATTCATTTACCCCAGGCCTCAGTTTCTATGGCGCATCCTGCTGCAGGACGGTGCATTCAAGCACATTTCCATGGGGAATGCCTGTGGCGAAGGACAGGAGAACATAGAGCACCAAGAAACACAGATTTCAGGGAAATAAAAGCCCCCCTTACATCAATACTGCAGACCCCCAAAATAAAGTGCCCAAGAAATTAGTAGGGCACCCCTTTGAAAGCAAAAGTGTTTTAGGGGCTCTAGGCTTTCTCACACTTCTCGCTGCTGCTGCTGGTAATTGGAAAACTTCATCTTATTTGTGTTGCCAAAGGGCCTGGCTGGCTGTACCCTGAGAGAACCTGGTGACTAGCTCCCTCTATGTTCCTCAAAGGGGTAAGAGAAGGACACATATCTCCTCTGGTGAAGGCACCCCTCTTTACGTCTACGGAGTTAGCGCCCTGTCTCACCTCCAGCTTCAGGGTGCTCTTCTCCACCTCAGCATCTTGCAGGGAAAAGACAACATGGTCCCCAAAGGCTGGCCTGCTGCAGTTCTTCACCACCTGACTTTGCCACTCCTGGACCATGCACTGGAGCCCAGGGATGTGTGATGGGACCTGTCTCAGCAGTCGGACCCGGATGGCAGACTCAGCGCACCCACGCCCAGGCAGCCCCCAGGCCTCCAGGCCAGTCAAAAGCAGCTCACATTGCTCTCTGCAGTAGAGGAGAGAGAACTTCAACGTGCCCCGGGAGCAGGGCAGGAGCCCCAAATCACTGCTCATGCTGCTGAGGTCCTCAGTCCTACTGGAGGAGGAGATGAGGCAGGCAGACGGCTCGTCCAGCTCAGTTTGCAACTCCTCCACCTAAGAAAAAATGAGGACAAGGTGAAAAGAGAGATATGAGTATTTTATAGCCTGGTAGTGTTGAACTCTCCTCCTGTTCCTACAATGGTAGGAAAAGAAGGTGTGTTTAGACCTGGTGCCTTTGCAGTAGAGCCAAAAGGCCCACGAGGGCTTGTGTGGTACCACCAGCATCCCACACACTCCCCTCTCCTG
>JAOXNO010000041.1:48494361-48516654 GCA_028565335.1 Limnodromus scolopaceus
CCATCCAGCCTGGCCTTGAACACCGCCAGGGATGGGGCATCCATGACTTCCCTGGGCAACCTGTTCCAGTGCTTCACCACCTTCACAGTGAAGAATTTCTTCCTGGTATCTAACCTAAATCTCCCCTCTTCCAATTTAAAACCATTACCCCTTGTCCTGTCACTACACTTCCTGACAAAGATGTCTAGTCCTGGTTCAGATCATGAGGAATACAGAGCTGGAAGGTGCCTGGCCTCCCTCAGGAGCCCCCATAAGCTTGGGCTGGAGCATGGGTGAAAGGCACAGCAGAGCCCAACAGCTGTGCTCCGTGCCACGGAGAGAGCAACCACACCAAAGCAGCTGCTTTCCTCGCCCCTGGCCATGCAGGACAGGCTGCCTTTCAGCCTTCCCCCCCCCTGCTCCTCTCGCCGTGCTTTTCTTGCTGGCATTGGCTCTTCTCTTAATTAGAGAGGAGCAGCTGCAACCCTCTAATAGCCGTTTTGCACTTAGCAGCTGCCGGTGGTATTTTGGTGCTGGCTTCTCTCTCCCGTTGCGGAGCTGGCTCTGCCCCCGTCACGGTGCTGCGCAGCGGGGCTGCGTGCCTGGGCTTCCTCCCCTCACAGCGAGCCTCGGCCAGCTGCAGGAAGGTCACCAGGAACTTGAGGAATTCATTTTACTGGAAACCGCGTCCAGTAACAGAGACGTGGGCTGGAGGTGGAGAAGGAAACTGGATGTCTTCAGTCATGGGGAAGGGAGAGGGGGTGGGAAGGGGTTGCAATTGCTTCCTTTTCAGCAAGAAAAAATTAAGAGATGGATAAAGGAGAAGCAAGTGGAAGTCCAGCTTTTGATCAAATGAGAGGAGAGTTTTTGCAAGAGTTTCCCCAGGAATTGCTCTGCCAGTGTTTTCACTTCCCTCAGCAATGGGCTTCACAAGCTCCACCACTCTCCTTAACGCACCTGGGAACAGGAGCGAAGGTCCCTGTCGCACACTGTGATACCCATCTGCTGGGTTTTGCTTGCGGCCTGAAGGGCTCAGGCTTCCCAGCAGCCCTATTTATGAGCGGTCAAAATCTGAATTTGCCATCCAGAACTTGCCCAGGCTACTCCTAGTACCCGCTGGGGGGTGGGGGGCAATGAAGGATGGGAACTGAGTGCACAGGTGCTGCGGGTGGGCTAAAATACCTGTAAAGTCACAGCAGTGGGACTGGCTGCTGAACTGATGCATCAGTGCTTTGCTCCCCCCTTCCCTGTTGTGTGTATCTGACTGTCTAGTCCTGCCAGGGAAAGAGGGATGAGTGGACATGTGGCTCTGCTGCCACACGAAAAGAGTTTCTGTTTAAGTGGAAGAGCAATATTTTATTTTATATAGATTCTATTCTATTCTATTCTATTCTATTCTATTCTATTCTATTCTATTCTATTCTATTCTATTCTATTCTACTTTGCCTCTCCCTCCATTCCTTTTAGCCAGAGTCTCTCTCTGTGTGTTTTCTTGCCACAGGTTTTTGGGTCTTGCCTTCTACCAGACTGTCAGTGAGTCCACCGCTTGACCCTGTGGGGTTTCTGAAAATGAGGACGGCTCTTGACTTCGTCCTAGCATTATTGTACTTGCCTTGATATCTGCATTGCTCTGCTTAGCGGTGTCATTCAGAAGAGGTGGCATTTTCTTCCTCCAAATGCCATTCACTGTCCTCATTCTAACCCAGCCTCGGCTGTGGCATCTCTTCTCTGTGGGAATAAAGAAAAGCTGAGTAAGTGCTATCCAGCGTGGAGATGATGACATTTGGCAATGATGATGAGAGTCTTGGAGTGGGATTTTTATGTGAGACTTTGTGAAAGCCTTTAGAGGGCCCTGAGTTTAAAAATGACTAGGAATTCTCCCTCTGGAAAGCAGAACGTTTAGCTAGGGTACCCCAAAAATTAGTGCAGTGGATGAAGATATTCATGTCAGACAGTTTTACACTTACATTCGCTTTAGTTCGTGCATAGAGGGAAGGGTTCGTCCAGCTGGGAAAGATCCCAGTTCAGTGGGAAGTGTTTCTTCCCCCAGCATTTGGGTCTTGGATAGAAGGACAGTGGATCCTATGGCCTCGCTCAACCTCTCTTCCCGCAGGGACAGTGTTGTCACCAGCAAGACCTTGTTAGTGGGACCTGTGGAAGGGTCCAGTGTTAACTGCTGTCATGCAGGTGCTGACACTGACCACCTGGTGTGAATACCACATGGTTTAGACTTTCTGGGACAGCCTTGTGACCTGCTTACAATAAATGCATTTTGGAGCAGTTAGCAAGCTGTGCTCAGATGGTACTCGGATCTGGTGCTTCTGGACAGGAGAAGTAGGACGGAGGAAGTTGTGCTTATGTGTCTGGCCTGGTGAAGAAGAATCTGGCTTGTAGCAAGGCTGCAATGACTGTATGAGCAGGACATGTTTAGGGGATCCTGTAAGGTGTGCCTTGTTTCTTCCCCTCGCAAGTAACAACCAGGAGAGGTTACCTGCCCCAGTTTCCCACCTCTTGTCTTCATGCACACCAAGCCAATTTCATTTAAACAAAAGGAACCTGCTCTCTTACCTGTCTCAAATCAGGTAATGGACATCTTGGACATGCAGCTTGCCACAGAGTGACTATGACAGAAATGGTGGCAGCTGGAAGCATAAAAGCTGAGGACATTGCTTAGCTCCTGTGTTTGGTCCAGAGTGGAAGATGCTTGTTGAGAGGAAAGGTTAGCAGAAACACAGGCTCCCGGTGTCTGCCGAGCTCTGTTGCCCAATACTTACTTGTTCTAGTTCTGTTGCGTTTCTGGAGCTGACATATCTGGCAAGCTAAGATGGTCAGGGCCACCAGGAGCAAGAGGATGGCTAGTGCCAAGATCCCATACTTCCAGGTATTGGAAAAGGGCATCTGTAAGCTGTGCAAGTCAAGCATGACAGACCTCTTCTGTGTCATGTCTTGTTCCTCTGAGAGAGAGAGAGAGAGAGAGAAGGAAGGGCTCAGCATTGCTAGTATTGTCCCTCCATGTTGTAGCAGCCAAGCAGGAAAGGTCTGTATTCACAGGCAAACTGCAGCTCAGACTCATCCAGAATTAGTCCTGTTGCCCTCATAAGGACACGTCAGTAACGTTATTTACCTGTGCTTGTGCTCACAGGATCAGTGTCACATTATCACAGGTCTGCTCTTGTCACTGCCACACAGACAGGCATCTGCTGGATTGCCCTGCTTTTGTCCGGAGCAATTCACAAACCAGCTTATGGTCTTCCCAGATGAAAGGCCACTAGAAATGTGATGCACCTGCGATTTTCTCCCAAAAATTTTCTGAATTTTTTTCAGCCTGCTTCCTTCCCCTCCATATGTCACCGCTTCACAACTGCTGGCTGCCTCCTGGTTACTTGCCCTTCTGCTTATTGCCTTCTGACAATGCCTGACAGCAGATGCTTGGGGACAGCGTAAGACCGGGGTAAATACCCAATGATACTTTCCCCCAAAATGTTCCTCCAGCCTCCTGCAGTATGCAGCTAATGCAGCTAAGGGCCTCACTTGCTTCTGATAAGCCTCGGTGGATTTCCATTTATTCATCCAATTGCCTTTTTAAGCGTTGTCAGATGCTAGCTTCCACAGCATCCTCTACCAAGAAGTTCTCCCACCCAACGCAAGAACCAGTTCCTTTAGTTAGCTGACTTCTCACATGATGGTTCAGTTTGTGTTGCTTAGATGCTGAACTGGAAAGAGAAGAGCAGAGAGCCATTCTCCAGTTCATTGTCTCCAGACAGTCCTGATGACAGACATCTCTCCTGTCCCTCAGCCACCCTTTCTCATGCTGGGTAGTCCTAGCCAGTCATTCCTCCTACAGAAACTGCTCCAGATCTCTTCCCAAATGCGTTCCTTTTCCCTGAGCCTTATTCTGCTCTTCCCTGCAACCATGAGATTGTACTACCAAGGGCTAAGTCTGTCTCGTTCACTGGATATGGTTTGTTGGGTTTGAAGTATTGGATGTCTGCCTTGGGGAAGGCCAGTAGTCATTGAGCCAAGGGTACCATTGCATCAGAGAGGGGAACAGCACTTTTCCAATGGCACAGAGTGGGCTCTCATGAGGACAGGGGAATCTGTGAGCCAAGGACACCTTGGTGTTACCGACTAGACCCTGGCGTCCTCCTGCGATAACATCGTGAAGGCAGAGGAGTGTTGCCTGCTCCCTTGTAAGGGCACGAGTGAGCAAGGGAGGGACGGGAGACCCATGCGCTGACTGGCTTGTCCTAGAAAATCCTCCTGGCGTTGCTAATCATCACCGTGTTCTGTGCGGGATTTTCAAGCAAACTTGTTAACTGGCTGTCATTCACCTGAGAGAAGTTACTTTTAAGAACTGAATGACATAGCAGATATTTAAATAAGAGCACACAGTGCAGCTGAACCCCTCCGTAACCATCACACCTAGCCCAGCACTCAGGGACCTTGGTTAAAGTCAGCTTCCCCTTGCAGTCGGTCTGGCGTAAAGACAGCTGCTGCCTCAGCATTGCTAACGAGCCAGACTAATGCACTAATGTGAGCAACTTCTCTGCTGTCACACAGCAGGAGCAGGGCGGGCTTGACACTGCACGTGCATCTCCCTGTCCTCCCCATGGCCCCATCGTCTACACTGGGCTGTCACTCATTCCCTGTCCTGTGAATGACGGCCCACAGCAGACCAGGCACTCCCACACACATACATTTCCAACTCCACCAGTAGCAGAAAACATCTCATCCTGCTCTTCTTTTCCCAAGCCCCCATCCAAAAGCAGCCCCATAAGAGACAACCCCAGAAGGAGCTCAGCTGCCCTACTAGAACACCAACAGCCCTGCTAGGGTCCCGCAGGCTGGGGACATCATTGTATTTCCCTGCAAAACCAAGAGGATCCCCTTCCCAGCTCCTCCCAGGTGCCTGGCTCAATACTGGGCAATTTAAACAAAAATCATACCTTCAGAAAGAGTGTAAAAGTAGGTCCTTCAGAGCCCTCTGAGAGCATACACACGCCACGCTGCCACCGACGTGGTAAGAGATTACTTTGCTGTACTAGAAAAACAAGTTACCACCCTGCTGAGCAAGACAGGAGCCAATATTGACCAAGCCAGCTCAGAACAGGGCGTACATGGGGAACAATGTGGTGGAGCCGCTGCTGCTTAATTAACTGCAGCAAAACTGCAGAGGGCTGCTGGTTTGGTTGTCTGCTTGGAAAATCCAGTCATTGGGATCACAGTGAGAGCTGCTCCACAACAAGCTCCCTTGCAGCTCCCAGGAGATGCTCAGCAGGCACTGCAAAGGATGCAAAGCAGAAGGTTGAGCTTTTAGATGCTTGTAGGAGAACATTTATAACCAGAAGGTTGAGCTTTTAGATGCTTGTAGGAGAGCATTTATAACCCCTTGCTGCTCTTGGTGAAACCAATCCATATTGGTATGTGAAGTCCTCGCAGCTCTGCAAGGCCATAAAAAGCACAGGATAAATCTGTGGGATAAGAGTATGTGCTTTTAATCTGCTTTTGCTACACAGTTGTTTTAATTGTTCTTTCTCTATACAAAGCAAGAGGAGCTCTCTTTTTTGGCAAGTATGTCCTGTGGATGTTGGGGCTGGAGCTGTTGTAGCTTGATGCCAGCAGTGATTGGGAAGTCTTTGCACACACTACTGGAGCTAGATGCATAGTCTCAGCTGTGCCAATGCCATCCCATACCCTTCCAGGGCTGCCAGGCATAAAATCCAGGAGCCTAAAGATGCTTCAAACACTTTAGAAGCAATGACCCATCTGAAAAGCAGGAGTGTTTCTCTCTTCCAGAAGACAGTGCTAAATTACATGGAGATTACAGAGCCAAGAACTGAGGAGGGAGGTGAGAAAGGAGGTAGAACACCATCGTCCAGTGCTTTCCTTCCTCCCTCATCTGGTTTTCATTCCTGACCCCACCTGGGCTGCAATGATTTTCCCTGAGAAGAGTTGGATCAGTCCCAATCTGTGTCTCCAGCCTTGAGAGCTCTGCTTTCTCTCTATCAAGCCATCCAAATCTGGCCGGATTTCTTCCCCAGAGCATTCATTAGCTGACTCTAGCCCACCTTGTTGGGATTATAGCTATCTTTGATCCTGTTGTAGTTAGGAGACATGACTGCATGCCATGTAGCATGTCTAATTTCAATTTGCTCTGCATGCTGTGTCACGGGAGGGGGAATGGATCCGTTGGGAGCCTGCTGGGAAGAAAGCAGCAGCTCCCCACTCCAGTCAGGGATGAACAAAACAGTCTTTTTTTTCCGTATTTGGAGGAGGTGCCATGGAGAAAACTCTTTGGTGCTTTATATTCTAATTATCCCCAAGTGCAGCCTCACGACTTGATTTGCGGTTACTGCACATTAGAGATGAGGTGACACATCTAGCCAGCTACGAGGAGCTCAATTAGCAAAGCTACACCTAGAAGTCATGGCAGGCAGGCAATGTTTCCTAGACAATTACAGTATGGCCTGGGGAGTATTTGTGTACCCAGAAGCAGAGGTTCTTTAATCATCTGCAGAGCGTAATTATGGTCTGAACTAAGCATCTAAGTGAAGTGTGAAACAAGGCAAAACCAATACGTAAGGTGTAACAATACAAAAACAATAGGTCCTGTGTGAAGAAGTAAGTTGGGGTGGGAGGTGCTGGATGGCAGGATGCTTTGGGTCTGTGTGCTGTCCTGAGGACACCTTGTGGTTCTCGGGATGCGATAATTACCAGTGAGGTAGGAGACAGCGAGCAGCACTGGAGGATTTGCATGAGTTGCTTGCAGGGTACATGTGCAAACAACAGCTGGGGGGGTGCTTTATTTCCCTCTGCAGATATTGTGGGCTATTTTGTGCCAGCCTGGCGGCTGGGCAGCCCAACTTCAGAATTTTTTTTGAGTGTCCGCTCTGGAACATCTCCAAGAGCTTGAGGAATTGCCAACAGTTCACCTATCTCACTGCATACCTGCCTTTAATTGCAAATGAGATAGGCTATGACATAATATTGGCTCGTTAAAGTTTCCATCCCCCCGGCTACAGTGTCCTGAGTCCCACGTGCCACCGATTTGCCCTCTAGCTTGGAAAGGCTTATCATCCATGCAAGCATCTGACCCAGCATATCTCTTCCCTCTGCCAGGGGCTGCGTTTCCCCCCTTGGTGGATGCTGCTGGCTTTAGCTGAGAGAGGCAAGACTAACCTCACATACCCATAAAGCTGTCAATTTTTTAAGTCCTTGCCAGCCCAGGAGTGCATTTGACTGGCCAGCATTTATGGCGTGGGTGCCAGACAAGTGGGAGAAGCGAGAAAGGAAGGGGTTGGGATGCTGTGCCCGAGGAGGAGAAATGCAACGTAGATGTCCATGGTTCGTTTGCAGCTGTGAGTAGGGAAGTGGGTAAAGTTTGTCAAAATGCTTCTTGCCTTATGGGGAGAGGGACTTCCCCTGTTAGTTTTTTTGGGGGGGGTTGTCAGTGTGTGTTTTCTCCATTGGTAAAAGAGGTGAAATAAAAGGAGGTGCTGGGAAGGAAGGGGTGACTGAGGAACTAGGCATGCAGAAGGAAAGAGATATGTTGGAAAGGATAATGAAAAACCATAATTTTATGTGCAAAAGGGGAATTCAGGCAAGATGTAACTCCCTTCCAGACTATTTTAGTAGAGGGTTGGGAGTGACTCAGATGGCAAGCACTGTTTTCAAAGAAACGGGGAGCTGTGGTTAACTCTTCAAGCACAGTTGGCTTGATTTCCCCTTTCAGGTCCAACTGGAGCACTGAAATTACTGTTTAGTTTCTGTATTATTTGGAGCTGGTGCCTGGGGCCGTGCTACGCTGGGGCTGCTTCCTGAAAAGCCCAGGTAGCAAGAGAGCAGTCAGGGATGTCAGGACAGCTGTGACATGACACTCGCCCAAAGCAAGTAGCAGGTTTAGCTGGGGTATAACCTGTTTACAAGGCCAGTAGTGTTTGCTTAGCTGCTTCTGGCAAGGTCAACTGGGACACTGTGACCTCCCTGCTCGGGATCATATGCTGCAATGAGTGAAAAACTAAGTTTATTGCAGAATCCTAAGCTATTAGCAGAAACCCGAAGTTTTAATACACTTTAACCACTGTTGCTATGACTGAGCTCTAACATACAAGCCTACTCTAGCTGCATTTAACTTCTCTGCTATTTGATTTCAAGGGGCATGTTTTTAAGCTTCTAGTATTTGCTGAAAACTGAAAGTCACACCTGGATTTCTTAACCTTGTATTGTGGCTGCATAATTTTATCTTCAAGCTACATTATACTAGGTGAAACTCAACCCTTCCTAGTAGAAAGTTGGTCTTTGCAAACCACTGGTACAGCGGGTCCAACCCTTCGTCCTGGCTGAGTAGCAGAATGTGGCTGTGACATCCCAGGAGCTGCTGAGTGCTGTGAACTTGGTATGAGCAAGACTTTGACTGCCAGCCTAATATGTGCTCCACTTAAAAGGTTTGTGACTCAATTACTGCCTACTCCTTTTAGGTTAAAACTGCGAAGACCCACACGTCTAAAATGCAGGAGCAAACTTCTCTGCCTTTAAACTCTCCCAAATTGACGGCTGTGACAAGGCTTGTCAGGGAAGTGAGTTGGGCCAGCTAATAGATTAATAAAAAAAGATGAGTTTTTGGGAATATAAATCCCTGCTTGAGTCTTGTTTATGAGCACAAGTGTCTCTTGCTACGGAGGCTTTCTGCTGGATCCCAGGATTTATGTCTGATTTTTAGAGCCAAGCACAAGACTTCTTCTTGTCCTAAAGCACAGCACATGGTCTGAGTGCACAGGTTCCTCCCCATCCTGGGTGGCCCTGTGGAGCTCTGCCGGGCTGGCCCGGTCTGAGATGCTCCGGGCCCATTGAGGTGGCAGAATATGGCTCCTGCAGTTTTTCTTGCTAAAACCGGTAACTGGGCAAGTCGCATGTGCCGCAGAGATTTTTCCAAACCCTATTTGTGTTTTTGCAGGGAATGCAAAACCGCGCCAGGGACCAAGGCAGGCGTGGGGTTTCTACCCAGATGGGAGCGTGCCATCGGAGGTGGAATGCCTGCAGTGGGGCTATGGTGGCAGACCCATCTCAATGTTCCTCCACCTGCAGCAGAGGAAGAAGAGGCATTTTCCAGCCATGGCAGCGCTGGAGGCCAGCAGCAGCAGTGTCCTGCGCTGCAGCGCAAGGAGAGAGTGCCACCCCCTGGGTAGCCAGCAGGGAGGATGCTGTGGGGAACACGGCCTGTGGATGCACGGGTGCTGGCTAGTTTGGCCCAGGTTTGACTTTGGTGGACGCAGCCGTCAGCCCATCCTGCTGGCTAGGTGGGGCCAAAGGAGGATTTGCCTGCAAACTATCTCACCTTCAACCCGCGGGACCACGACCTGCTTTGGGAGCAGCCCAGGAGCACCTCCACTTCCCTCTCAGACACCCTCTTCTACCCAGCACACCAGCTACTCTCAGAAATCTAATCACTTCTAATATTTGCTTAATTTTTATAGTGCTGTCTTTACACCCGGCCAGATGTCGGATTTTTGCAGCTCCCCCTTCAAGTGCTCTTGCCCCTCTCCAGCCCTATCTTCTCCCCCCGCTTAAAATGAGCCCGTGCATGCCAATTCCAGGAGAAACCATGGATGTAAAAAGCCAATTTAAGAGCCACTCGGGACAGGTAGGTTTCTAAACACGAGAACCGCTTCTGCCCTCAACAGAGAAGACCAAATAGCTCCCGAAACAAAAAGGAATGTTTTTATAGCATTTTGGACAGCCTCTTGAGAGACACATGTTGAGAAAAAAACAAATCCTACCCTTCACACCTGCCTGAAGACACAAGCAAGATACTTCTTGGGCACCATTTGAGATTTGTGAAGGCTACCATAGAAACTATGTTTAGGTCAAAGCTTTCCTTAAGTCAAAGAAAAGCCAGTTACAGCCTCTATGAGATAAACATGTGAGCATCACAAGCCAAAGCCTGGAGGACACCTTTAACTTGGCTGCCCAGGTGGGATCTGCAAGTGACTGCTCCAAGAAGAGAGATGTTGGGCAACAGATTTTTTTCTGGTCCTCCTGCAAGGCCACCCCATGGCGATGCCAAGCTTGTCTCCTACATTTTTAAAGCTACATTAATTCTTTCATGTTTTAGGTGTGCAACAGCTGCATTTTCGCATGGAACAAGGTTTATTAAAACTCTCACTGGGCAAGAAAACCCCGTCAGTGTTCCCTGAAACCAGGAGAACATCTTCTAGGCTTGCTGTCCACCTAAGGCCTTGACTAAGATCTCCTGATATGCTTCAGCTAGGAACTTATCAAGAACAAACACATAGAATAAGGTATTAGTATATTGCAGTTCAGAAGTGATGGACCGGTCTTACAGGAGAAATACACAGATATATCTTATTTTTCTTTTTACAAGTAGAAAAATGAAACATTTACTTTCAAACAGAGTTTAATAAAATTCCTGTAGAACCACTCTTGCCAGAGCAAACATATCAAACCATTTAATCACTTCCTGTACTAGCAGAAATGCACACAGCATCTTTTGTTTGTAGGAAAACCACTTTTCAAGGGACACCAATTTTGAAGTTACATAGCTGAACAGCCACTCCTTTCTTTCTTCTCTAGTGCCATGGTCACCACTGCTTTTCCAAGAACTCCTCTACGGAAAGGCAGGGGAGAGCTCCATTTTAAATTAAAAAAACCCACATTTGTTTATTTGGAAAGCCTTCCCCAGAGACCTGGTGAAAGCACCACCCTGTAATAATACAGTAGGTAGTTCGTCTCCTGCCTTTGGAAAGGAGCTCTCTTTAAAGCCTGACTAATGCATTAGAAGGGATTATAGGATTAAAGAGCTCCTAAAGGGTAAAGACCCACTTCTAGAAGATGCCCAGTATTTGTTTATTTCAAGGATAGTAACGCTGCAGTGAAAATGTACAACGCTTTCATGAGCCTCAGTGTTAGAACATCCAGAGATGCACAGAAGGTTGATCAGCTCCCTGGACACCCACTCAGGGAACCCACAAACGTTTTTGGTACAAGCAAATTCTCTATTAAGTTAATTATCTTTATGTATTAAACAGTTCAGATTAAGAAGAGGACATTGCTTTGACGTTGTTCTGCAGGCAGTCACCACTCATGAAATGATCTTCACTTCAGGCTTGGACTCTTCCAGGGCTCTCAGTTCATCATCCACTTCAGAACTCCAGAAAATGTCATACAAACTACACACAAACAAAAAGGCAAGCTGGATTAGTGAGCATCCTCCCATTAAGGAAAGACACACAAATCGCTGGTATGGGAAGACCATGTAACAGAAAGGGCCCCGTCTAGGTTGGAGAGTCTGGCCCAACGGAAACATGCATTACAACATAAGACACTATTACTCCTCCCCAGCACATCATCTCCTTGCTCTTGAGCCCTATGGACCAAAGCAGACCAATGCACTGTGGTCACATTGCTTGGAAGGGGACAAGGAGTGTTTTCCAACATTAAGATGGTGTCTGAACTCCTCCTTGGGTGATCAGTTGCCTTCAGGTGCAACTCCCAGAGAGCCAGTGCTCGCAGCCCCCTCCCCGCAGCCCCCCAGCTCACTGGAGCTCACCACCTCCCAGGGGGAATGCAAGCAAGACCAGAAACATCTCTCACATTAACTGCTGCACGTTGCAGCTGGGATTCCTCAAGGCTTCACAGATCTTCCGGATGCCTTCATCTTCCAGAGAGTTGTAGCTGAGGTCCAGCTCGGTAAGGCACTGCTTGGTAGCCATGACGGTGGCGAGGGTTGCACAGCAGGCTGCTGTGAGATCGCAGTTACCCAGCCTGCAGGGAGAGGAGGGAGAGGCCAGTGGAGTGAGCAATAGCTCCAGAGACCAGCCCACATTCGAGCAGCAGGTGCAGACATCCCTAGCACAGACCAGAGGTCCCCATTAGGCTGGCATGTCTGAGATACCAGCAGGGGCTGGTCCATGGTCCTCCCAACAGAGACAGCCATCCTTCTGGTGACTGCTGAACACCTAAAAGCCCTCCCTAAAGCTTCATGGTGCGTGGCTACAGGTGGAGAAGGAACCATAAGAAGATATTCCCAACATCAACATCACGCATAATCTTCTTCTTGGTTTAAACTGATCATAAATCATCTCTAAAGTTTTTTACTTGAGACTTGCAACCATCTATCTAAAAAGGGCAACAGGGGCCTCTCAGCTGAGAACCAAGCAGCTTTAACTGGTCAGCAAACAGCTTTCTGGGCAGAGACTTCAAGTCTTACTGATGTCTCCCGTGACTCAGCTGCTCCACTCACTCACTGTGTCAGGCACTGGAGCACAGCTCCAGCTTCTGTCAAATTAGGTGGAGGAGACATGCATGTTGCCCCAAGTATCACGCAGCCCACAGCCACACCAGTCCAGAGCGCGGTGCCCACCTGGGAAGGGAACAAGCAGACAGGGAAGTTGAGTCCCACCACAGGGCTGGAAGCAATGCTCCAGCTGGGCTCCTGCTCCTACTGGTGAGGCTGGACCAGCGCTTGCACTGGCACTCGTAGAAACTATGGAAAGCAGGAGGGAAATGGTGAATTCAGGCAGGTTTTGCACTGCAACTGGCAGGCATGGGAATTCACATGCCAGATCTGGACCAGCAGTTCCTCCACCTCAGAGTCCTACCTGAGAGAGGCCCTATGGGCAAGTTCAGAGAAGGGCATGGGAATTTCTACAGTGAGCTGCTCACAGAACAAAGCAAGATCCCTCCAGCCTCCCTACGCTACTTTAGATCCTGAAGGTATGCTGCACCATGAACTTTCAGTTCTGCACCCGGGAAAGTGCCTGTGGACAGCCATGAATGCACTGCCGCATGAGTGACAGCCTGTACTTGCAAGAGACCATGAGTGACAGGATACATGGAAGCACTTGTGGCTTCCATTTACTTGCTAGTTGATTAGTTAAACATTGATTTGTGGTGTGAATTGTTTCATGTGAGCAAAAAAAAATACCATGCTACCATTTACTGCTATCTCCCTCTCTCTGCACGCCGTTCTTGGAAGAAAGAGAGACAGCAAGACACAGCAAGAGAGAAGATGACTTCTGAGAGTGCACCTTACCATAGGGACTGGATGTTGCAGTTGGCGTGCAGCAGCCCTTCACACATGAGTTCAACACCTGCGTCTCCCAACTTGTTCTCGCCAATGTGCAGTACTTTCAAGTGCTTGTTCACGCTGAGAACGGAGCTGACAGCCTTGCAGCAAGCAGTTGTGAGCCCACACTCCCTAACCCTGCAAGGCAAAAGTGACATGAGATCTAGATGGAGGATCTAGAGAGTATCAGGTGCCGTTCACTTCTTTATATTCGCTTTACAGGAGCCTGGACTGAGGAACCAAAGCCTTCCCGCAATCACTGCACTCCTCTCAATCTGCTCAGTCCTCTCTAAGCAGCACCTTTCCCACTCTTTACATTTGGGATATCTGTCTCAGAGTGTGCATCTAGGAAAGGCACCTGCCCATAAAGCACAGGAATGATCAGAGACAAGGCGTGCTGCTCACAGTCACTCTCGGCTCCCCCGTGCGCTCCTGCGGCACCTCATCAACTCCCAGGCCAATGGGGCAGGGGAAGAACCCAGCTGGGGGCAGCTGCTGAACTTGCCATGTAGGAAAGTTCAAGTGCTGCTTGTTCAAGTTCTGTGTGAAAGAACACTTTTCCTCTCCCAGTCACATGATCCCAGACCATCTGAGCCTAAAAGGTAACGCTGTCATCAGAGAGGATGCTGAGAACGATTTATGTCATTAGAGCCTTCTTTTGGCTCGTCAATGAGAGAGTTTGGATCCAGTGGAGAACCTGAGATATCTGATCGCAGCACTCATTTTGCATTACATGAGGCCTTTGGAACTTCAAATGTCTCTTAGCTGCCATTTGTTGCACAATAAAATACATTAGACAGAAGCTCTGGAAGTGATGCTTGGTCTCCTGTTGCTTACAACAGGATGGCTGGGGTAGATCTTCAAAGTGTCTGTGAGTTTAGAAATACAAATCCCTTTAGCTCTGCAAGTCTAAATCCTTTAGGTAATAACTGGCATGAGTTTTTTGTGGAACCATTGCAACTCAGGATCTACCTGGTGGGCATCACTTCAACTACATCTTTCTTTAGTGAGGTCTCCAAAAAAGGCAGTGGGTACACGTAACTTGACAGCAGCTCACCATAGCTCCTGGAGTTTAGATTTGGGGTCCTTGAGCGCCTGACACAGCATTTCCATCCCTGAGTCTCTCAGGTTATTGTCTATCAGACTGATCTCTGTGAGGGTCTCTTTTGTACTGATGAGTCTGGAGAGGTCTTTACAGCTAGCACTTGTGAGATCACAGTCCCATAACCTGCAGGGAAGAACAAAATATTATTTTCCCCCAAGAATGACTTAGATTAGAAAACAGAGTCCTATTTTAGTATTCTGAATTTCTGGTTACATCATCTCATCTCCTTCTACCCTTCACAAACTCCATTCATGCATCACACCACACAGCTTTCTCCTTACTTTCCATCCATTGCACCAAAAGCTCTGCTTGTAACACAAAAAATAAATAGGAATATGCGATCCTAGTAGAAAGATAACTCAACGGGAAGCCAAGACAACGCCATCACAAATTTCCATCCACCCTCTCCCCAGAATTTGATCTAAGCGATTTCAGTGCTGTCCTGCTTGTTCATGGTGTCGTCCACCCAGTTTTGAGAAGTAGCTGATTTGCAGCAGAGACATTCTTGCTTCACTAGGGGGTGTAACGGAGACACTTTCCCCGTAGGAGCCAACCAGCAGCACAACACAGACAGCTCAGCGGCTGCAAGAGGGATTTGAGTAACCTCTGCCTCCCCTTACCATAGCTTCTGGATTTTGCAGTTCGGATGCATCAGTCCTTGGCACAGCAGAGCCAGACCAGAGTCCCCGATCTTGTTATCCCCCACGGAGAGATCTATCAGCGATGACTTGTTACTGAGAACAGCGCTGATCTCCCGACAGCTATCGCTGGTTATGCCACAGTTCTCCAGGCTGCAGAAAAAAGCACAGTTGGAATTGCTGCCCCAGACCTGCTGTGTTAGATACACCCCAACACCCCCAGTTCAGGCTGAGAAGGGGCTGCGGGCTGGTTCCTTGCTGCAAACCAGTGCAGCTCAAGCCAGGCATTGCTAGACCCTGTAGGGCTCAGAGATGATACAGGTATCCTAGACAGGCTCTGGGTCAGGCAACACCCCGCTCCTGCACTCCAGAGGCTGCAGGGATTAATGCAGGGATCGTTTTTGCCGAAGCCCCCCTTTACATTGACTGTCCTTTTTAAGAGGAACTGTTGGCTGTACCACACAGTGAGTCCCTGGCAGCCAACCCCTGCTGAAGTTCAGGGGCAAGATAAAACGAGTTGTACTTCTCCCCTAAATCCCTTCAGGGGCTTTATCCCAGATACGAGGCCAAATCCAGCACCTCTGTTTTGAAGCAAAAAAGGGATCTGAATAAATATACTCGGCTGGTAACTCAGGGGTAAGAACTAGAGCCACAGAGGGTGATCACACCTCTGCTCTCGGATTCTGGCGAGCAGTCACTCCTTGTAATCACAGGTTTAACCTGGGGTACATGCTCACACCGAACCAACAGGCATAAGAGTGAGCTCAGAATGACATGCTAAAAAAAAGGTCAAAAAACCCCAAAACTAAAAGCCTGAGAAATTTCCTTGCAGTTTCCAGTTACAGAAATCTGAGCTTACAAAAAATCTGGCCTAAACGTCAAGCATTCCTGACAATAACTTTTCCTGTCTTATGGACTAGCAGCAGGACTAGGTACAGTTAGAGATAACCAGCTCTTCCTTACTGTAGTAACTCTAGGTTGCAGCTTGCCTCCATCAGTCCCCAGCACAGCTGCTTTACAGCTGTATCTCCCAGCGTGTTGTTACTCAGGCTGAGCTCCTTCAGGGTGGGCTTGCTTTGCAGAGCAGCATTGAGAGGTTCCACAATATCAGCTGTGAGTTCACAATACTCCAGCCTGTAAGAAGAAAAGAAGTCCAAGGGAAAAACAACCATCGTCACCAAGTCCCGCCACCTGCAAACATCAGCTGTGGCAAAAGTGTATGTTACCCAGGTCAGAAAACATGCCAACATGAATTCAGACCATGATACATGAAAAGAAAGATAATCATATGAGTTTTTAACAGCATCTCCCTGCTCATTTCAAGAAGTGATAATTCTTAAACTAGACCCCAGGGGTCCCTAGCAAGATTAACTACCCACCCCATTTTTACACTAGTCCTCCATTAAACCAGTGCACAAGCTGCCCTGGAACACAGGACTGAGTTTTGCATTGCAACACCTCAGGCAGACAGACTCACCACCGAGCCTTCCCGGGAGGAGCTGGGGGCTGCAAACAGACCTGGGTCCCACTCAGCTGTAACACAAGGACCAGGTGCAGCAGAATCAGATTTTCTCTGGGCATCTGAGAAGTCCTGCATTAACAACCACCGCTGCCAGGAGGGCTAAACAAAGCTTACGGGAATAGACACCCAGCTCTTACAAACCCACAAGACCTTCCAGCATGAATAAGCATGACACCGTTTCAGATAAAACAGGAAGAAATCCATATTTGGCAACAAAACTCCTGCTCGTCTCAAAGGAAAGACGAGCATAACCTGTCTGATCACCAAAAAAAGCCCAGTGACTACTTACTGCAGCTTCTGCAGCTTACAGTTGGGGTTCATCATCCCTTGACACAGCACCTTCACTCCAGCGGTTCCCAGTTTGTTATCGCCTACGTGCAGCTCTGTCAGGGACGGCTGCGCGCTGAGGACGGAGCGGAGAGTCTCACAGCTGGCACTCGTCAGATTGCAGTTCTGCAGCCTGAAGGAGAGAGGTAACCGGGGTGAGGGAAATGCACCCCCAGAATTACAGAGGCTCTTCTCAGGTGCAATTGCTGAGGTTTGGGCTTGGAAAGGGCGCCATGGCACTGACAGCGTGTAACGCTCTAGAAAGCGGTATGTCCAGGTAAGTACTGCTAATTTTACAGGTCTGCCAAAATATTTTATCAGCTAGTATTATACCTGGAGCACAATCAATAGCTCCCATGCTTCCTTCAGTGTAATGGCTCATATAGCACCTTCAGCAGAAGGAGGATCCACCATACATCAAGTAGCACCGCAACTGCTTTGTAGAAGTGTTCTAATCATCATGAGGCTTATCCCAGAGATAAAGTAATGGCATCTTATGGTTTCTTCCACTCTCTGGAAATGTGATCCTGAGTAGCTAAAAGTAAAAATCTCATCCAACGTGGCTTAAATCCCTCAATATCGTTTAGAAGTTTAATGGTATACTACAAGAAGGATCTATGAAGCTGATCCTTCAGCACTCAGGCTGGGAGAAGTAGCATAGGAACCACGCTGGTACTGCTATTGGGTGCTTAGAGCTATCGGACAAGACTTTCCAGCAACAGAAAGGTAGCGTGCATGGTGATACTAAATTTGGCTTAGGTATGGCTACTCTTTTATTCCCTAAGGCACCTTACTAGAATCCCCAAAATGGACAATTATGTTTCTACAGAACTGAAACAGCCTAATCCAGGCTGTTACTTGAGGATCTGGAGAAGTTTTAAGCTTAGGACAAACTCTTTGAAAAATTAGTTGTGTTAGTCTTCCAGTACACAGTATCACAGTTATTTCTTGAAGGCCTATCAGAGAGCTGCAGTTTGATGAGCTTTACAGCCAACTTTCCCTCTATTTGTCAGTGAGTCCTCATTGCAGGGGGCAATGAGAGGACTTTGAAGCAGGCATATCTGATCTAAAAGGCAGATGATTTTTACAAGGTCATGAAGATCCTGGACCCACCTCAGGAGCCGGAGGACTCTAGTACCCTGCAGAAGACACCCTGGTCAAATAAGATAGCATCTCTTTGAGGGTAACTGAGGAGCAGGGGCAGCAGCCACTGACTTTGACTAAAGTTCCTGCACCATGGTTGCCGAGAGAAGCCCACTAATGCTACAATGTGGTGCTGGTGCTTCTAAAAAACATGCTGTCTTGACCTGAACTGGCCCTGCACAACTGAGAAGACAACGCTTGAGGCAGAGCCAGTCTGGTAGAGTGCAGAAAGACTGACAGCTCTTGAAATGCCAAGGCTCATGAGAACACCTTTTTGCTTGTCTCCTAGAGAAAGGAGCGAGCAAACTGGACCAGATGCTAAATGCTGTGCTTACAACTGGCAGAAGAGCCCTCTGAAATGAGCATTTAGCTGGGAAAATGCTAACTGTCCTTCCCTCGGTGCTGGAAGGCAAAGGAAGGCAGAGTGATGATCTGGAGTCTTCCAATAACTATACCACTTAGACAAAAACTTCTGGGGTTTTCCAACCATCTGCGGTAACTGCTCAGGTAACTGCTGAGATGCATCAGCTCGGCTCTTACTACCATCATATACCAGTTTACCTCTTGACTTCACCTGCAGCAGACTGCAAGCATGTCAGAGCAAGACAATCAACAGGGCTTTACCATAACTTCTGTAGGCTACAGCTTGGCATCAGCAGCCCTTTACACAGGTATTCAATGCCTTCATCTCCCAGTTCATTGTTGTTCAGCTTCAGCTCTGTGAGGGACGGATTCATGTTGATGATGGAGGAGAGATCCTCACAGCTATTGCTGGAGAGATTGCAGTCATCCAGCCTGAAAGAGAAGGAGAGAAGGAGCACTTTAGTCTTCAGAGTTGCTCTGTTCTCCCTGGCTGGAGCAGCATTCCCCGGGACGGCTTAGTGGGTGATTTACTCCTCTCCAGTCCCTGGGATGCCTTTGTAAGCATGTGTGTGGCCGACTGGGTGATGCACGGCCCAAACCAAGACCTGCTGCCTTTGCAGGGCTGCGGTACAGGAGGGGCTGGAGAGCAATGCCCCAAGCCATGGACCTCCTCCGTGCTGCGCAGAAGAGGGCACGTGACTCAAGTCAACCCCCCTCAGCAAGGCTTCAGCTGGAAGATGCACCTATATTTAAACACTGATAGCAACAAACTACTTGGTGTGTGAAGCCATGTGTAACCAGAGGCCAGCTTAGAGGCTGTCAGACTGGTTCTGCACTGAGACCAGCCAAGCTGGGTCTTCAGCCAGCGCCAGAGACACCCATCAGCAGTTTGGTTTCATGTAGGTGACTCACGTTGGTCTGCACCACCTCTCTCCAGTGTGACTCTCAGTACAAGAACTGTGAGTTTGCAGTTTGGCAGTGGCTTCTCCCACTGGACATCAGCATTTTTCTGGTTGTTTGGAGGGAGCTGAATTGGAAGAAGAGCCAAGCCCAGGACAGGCATGGAGGTGTACAGGGAGGCAGAAAAGACATGGTGTAAAAGGAAGGTGTCATGAAGAACCCTACAGCCCCAGGCATAGCCACAGCCAGGACTGCCAAAAGTTGCATGGTCGTTTCTCCTTAGGCAACACTATGAAAACTGAGGCTCTAGTAGGCTTCTCTTTCCCTCTGGCAAGAAGACTTGGCTGCCAATGGGATCATGTTCAGCCACTCTTATCCGCTAGGTCTTGAGCAGCCCAGCCTCTGCCCAGGAAACAACCATCCTTCTGCCACCCAAGGCAGACCTTGGGAAATCACGGTCGGGCCCACGAAGCTTGCCTGCAAAAAACTCCCTGGCAAAACAAAAGCAAGTCCCCTTCAACCTGCCTGACCTCCTCCAAGCCATTGCTGCCTTGATGCGGCCCATCCTCTCCAGCCTGACGATACCAGCACACGGGGTGTGAATTCCCAACCAGAAGAGGGGGAAGAGTGCAGAAGCAAGTCTTCTGAACCCTGTCCTACAGCTTACACTCCAGGAGATGGTTCCCTCATGCTGGTTTGCTCAACACACAAGGCAGGTACTTCTGAAGGCCAAGTGAAGAATTAAAAACTGATGGCATGTGGCTTGTGCGTGACTACTAAGTAACAGTTACTTGACAGCATCCGACCTGCAGCCCAGAGAGCATGCAACGTAATGAGCACAGAGAGATGTCTTCCCTCTCTTGAGGGAGAAAGAAAAAGACGGAATTACCAAAACGGTGGTCAAATGTTTAGATAACCACATTACCTAGTTGAGTTCTGTGATACGCCATAGAACAAGGGCAGCATTACCTCATACCAAAGGATGCTATGCATAGTTGAAAAAAAACCTTTGCAAGGGGGGGTTCCGCCTTTAAATTAACTTTCTGGATAAAAATAGGTAGAATCATTCCTGCTACTGTGCAATTTCTAAGTCACAGGTCAACAGTTCTGCAGCTCAAAAATACAGGAGAGAAACGCAATAGCTCTTACTTAGAAGAGATGATACGCAACTAGTTACTACCTGATGGTTTTGCAGGATTTCATGGTGGACAGAAGTTCAGCCCATCTAGATGGGCTCAGCTCCTCACACTGGATGTCAAGTTCCATTTTGACAGTTGAGATAAGACCTGAAAATTAAAAATAGTAATAATAGTAATCAAACTGTTATATTTTTCATGGACTGAAATCCCCCTGCTCTCAGACATGAGTTACACTGTGCAAAGAGGACAGATTGTGTTTTTCCAACACCAGCCTGCTGCAAGCAACAGTACGAGCCAGCAGTGCTGGAGTGGTTTTGTCTGGGATTCAGCAAGGACCTCCTCCAAGAGGCAAAACCACATGGATCTTGGAGAGATATGGCAACAGCTTGTTAACTGAAGGCTGCTTGTGAGACAGGAGGATGCTCCCCTTCCCCCTCCAAGGGAGCTTAAGCAGAATGAGCTTTTTAGAGGCACTGGCGCTACTCTTTCACTGTCACGCTACTGAGCCACGCAGCCGCTGAGTGGCACCAGTGCAGCACACCTGACTGATTGTGGGACCTCCAGCTATATTTAAAATTAGGGTATTTTTGAGAGAATGAGGGTGAATGAAGAAAGTGAGCATGAGAACTGACTGGGCTCAGATTAAAAATCCTGCTGACCATGCAGCTGTACGTGAGAGGTGGAGCCCAGGCGGATGGGAGAAGTGTTCCTCCACAATTTGATATCCAAGCTTAGAAAGGTTGCTCTGGTTGGGCAAGGCCACGTACAGAGAGGCTGGTAAGCAGGAACTTTTTTTGCTCTGCATTCAAACTGCATTTCTGAAATGATGTCCAGAGAACCATGCACAAAAATACGCCAAGGCCAATAGCTGAGCTCTAGGCTGAGTCTACAAGGGACAATATTAAAGGCAGCGCTCCAGTAGGTGACAAAATGCAGTCTCAGTGCCTTGGCTTTGTTAACATGACTCAAACTACTGGGTATTTGTTAAAAAAAAAAAAAAAAAAAAAGTCTCTTGAGCTATCACATTGGAATGTGAATAGCAAAAAAACACCACCAGGCGTTACTGACTGCAGTTTGTCACTGTCTTTCCCATCTCAATCACCTCCTTCCACCATAAAATCAAGGGTGTCCAAAACTAGGCTTTTCAGAGGCAAGTCTGGTACCAGAGCACACATCAGGTTTCACAGAATCACGGAATTGTTGGAGTTGGAAGGGACCTTCTAGAGATCATCTAGCCCAACTCCCCTGCTAAAGCAAGATTGCCTATAGCACGATACTCAGGACTGCATCCAGGCAGGTCTTGAAGATCTCCAGAGAAGGAGACTCCACGACCTCCCTGTGCAGCCTGTTCCAGGGCTCTGTCACCCTCACCATAAAGAAGTTCTTCCTCATATTTGAGTGGAACTTTTCTATGTTCCAGCTTCTGCCCATTGCCCTTCGTCCTGTCATTGGGAACCACTGAAAAGAGTCTGGCTCCATCCTCCTTCAACCCACCCTTTAGACACTTGTAAGCATTAATATGGTCTCCCCTCAGCCTTCTCTTCCCCAGGCTAAAGAGTTCCAGCTCTCAGCCTTTCCTCATAAGGGAGATCCACAAGAAACGCTTCATCCACATGGGGAGAGGAAGTGCCAGGAGAGGAAGAGCCAGGAGAGGAGGGAGGTGCTGAGCACATACTCTTAAATTAAAACACATGAAGGAAAGCGAGTGCAGCCTTAGCAGAGCTCATGTACACACTCGGCCTCTCTCCCTTTTCAAACCCAAAGCGCAGCTGGAAGTTACGGGCCACGTCCTCAGTGGGTTTGCGTCACACCCCCCACGCGTGACTCACGTGGCGTTAAAGAAAAAAAAAAACAGTGGAAAAAAAGCGAGAGAACAGCACAAAGGACACCAATTACATAATTCAGCAAACACCTCCCGAGTTTGCTCACTGTATTATTATTTTTTTTCCCCTCTGTTTTAACTCCCTCAGACCAGTTTTGTTCCCCCCTCCTCCCCAAGCTCCGCACTTTTCTGCGAGCTGAGGGAGAATCCCTTTTTGGGGTACCGCATCCCCGATTCGGTCCTACCCCCCCCCCCCCGGGCACCCCCCCAT
>JAOXNO010000041.1:48524923-48612852 GCA_028565335.1 Limnodromus scolopaceus
CGGTTGCAGAGGTGTGCGTGCCCCACAGCATCCAGGGGTTTGCGGAGAGCCTGGGGTGTCCGGGGGGGATGCGGGAGTGGGGGCCTCGGAAAGGCTGCGAAGGGCTTGGTGTGCACGGGGAAGCGTTTTGCGGGGTGAAGGACCGTACAGGGCTGGGTGTGTGTGTGGGGGGGGCGCTGTGCGGAGGGTCAGACCGTGGGGCTGTGCCCCTGGCAGAGGCGCTGCCGGGGGCCTGAGGGGGTCCTTTGCATCGAGGTGAGGCTGCATTGAGGTCAAAGCAACAACAAAACGACAAAAAAAACCAAAACAACACCCCAAATACTGGTTTCCCCCCCCCCCCGACTGAAGCAGCGCAGGAGCTGCCCATCATCTTCTGGGTTGCTGTCTGGGTGGCTTCCCCTTCCTGGTGGCCAGGCGTGCCCCTCGGGTGGCCGGGATGGTGAGCCTCCACCTGCCCTCCCCGGCCCTGCTGCTCCCTGGGGACATGCAGGCTGGCACAGGCATGGCCCGGGTGCCCAGTGGGCAGCCGAGGGAGCCCCCCCAAATACCTGCTGCCTTAGATGTAGCTGGCAACGCTGGTGGGACAGCTGGGTTCAGTCCCTGCGGGTGGTGGGGGCAGTTGGAGATGCGGAAGCTCAAGTCCCTGAATTAACAAACCCACTGTTTGCAGTAAAGTCTGCCCTTGCTCCTTGCGTTGTGATACCTCCTTTAAAAACAACACCCAAAAAGGTGAAATCTGGCAGCATGGTGAACCATGAGGTCTTTTCCCTCAAGAAATGGTTCCGTTTGCTCTTGTGCTCTCACTGAAGTTGAATTAAGGGCAACACCTCCCCGTCGGATGAGGAAGGAGGTGGTGGGTCGGGAGCAGGGATCTTCAGGCACACGTCGAAATGGCAGATGAGGGCATGTGCTGGGGTATTCTGGGGAGCTGCACTGACCAGCTGGGGTTTGGTGACCCGTTCTTGGTGGGAGAAAGAGATGCACTCCATCAAGGCGTGCATAGCAAAGCGGGTGAGAGCATAACGACCTTCCTGTGCCACCGTCATGCTGAGAAAGAGGAGGCTATTTGTGGGCTTGACGCTTTAACTTAAAGCTGTGTTCAGCAGCAGTGATATCCACAGGATTTAGTTAAAAACCTGTCACTCTAGTCAAGGGCCGGCCTGGTGCTCCGTCACTTTTCTTCCCCTCTGATATTCTTGATTAAGAAAAGGCAAAACTGAGCAGCAGTAAAGGCCAATGCAAAATGTGTTCTAAATCAAAATGATTGCAAAATCGCTTCTGTTGTATAACCTCGGTGGTGGCTGCTTAACACCTTGCTGGTGGGAGATCAGCAAAGTCCTGGACTGAGCTGGCAGGGCTGCAGGCAGTGATGCTGGCCCCCAGGTTATTGTAATTTATTGAGCAGCGGGGAAGTTGGAGAGTGCGATGTGACCTGCTGCGGCTTTTGCTCCGTTGAGCTGCTGGGGTGCTTTACACTGTTTGCCTTCCTGCAGTACTTTTGTACTTCTGCCTTGGCTGTGTTCAAGCTGTTGTTCTGTTGGATTCAGACCCACTCTGCTCAGTTTTACACCCTTCCTAAGAGATTTGCCTTGGTTCTTCCTCTGATGTACAAGTTACTCTTTTTCCTGGGTGCATTTGCTGGGCTAGCCTCCTCCAGACTGTGAATTTCTGATGAAAGCTTTACAGTTGAAAGGTAGATTTAAAAAACTATTTATTTCTTTTACTTGACAGGTTCCGGTCTGCGAGTGGGGCCTGCCTCTTGCAGACTTTGCTTATTAGCGTCTCTGAGTGATACTTTATCAAAAATACCTGAAATTTTAAATTTACTGCTCTTTTGTCCTTTTTAACATACTGATATGTTGCATCTTACTTTGAAGGGTCTGTGAAGCATGATCTCACCTCTTCAGAAACTCTGCTGCCTTTCGTTTATCGTTTTCATGGTTGCGAGCTTCTTGTTTGTTTTTTCAGCGGAGGGAAGGCTGGCCAACAAACATGTTCTGAAAGACACGTTTATCTTTAAAAAAAACCCAACAAGCAGGCAGCCGCACCCATCCAGCAGGATGATTTCTTATCTTGGAGCTTAACTCATAATTCGGATGGCTTCTTACCTTTATCGTTATTTAAAAATGAAAGTAGTTTTCTTGGCTAAGCTATTCCCCTGGGTGCCAGGCTGAAGAGTGTTGCACGTGTGTGTCACTTCTTTTTCTGGTGTCCTCCTGTCTCTTTTACATCACCCTGAACTGCAGGACCCTGTGATCTTACCCATAGGCTTCTCTTCTTTTTTTTTTTTTTTGAGATGCAGAAAATGGGGAGATGTTTAAGAGCGGTGCTGGTGAATCTCATCTTCGATGCAAGCAATAGCATTTCACCAGCTCGGTTTTGCAAAACATCAAGTCGATTCTGTGGAGCTGGAAGAAATGTTTCAGGCTGCGTTTTGCATAGATGCTCTCAGATGTGAGGTTTCGCTGCCTGGGTGCTACAAGTGTTTTTCCTGTCACGGGGCAGTCTGCCTCCCTGAACCACTGTGCTGCTGAGAGCCGCTGGCAGAGCAAATGCAGGGGCAAGGGGGAAGAGAGGGCTGCCATCAGCCTTGCTTTGTCAGTGCCAGCCACCGTCTCCCTCATTTACTGTGTGGTTTAATAACAGGGCTGTGCAGGATCTTTTCTCACAGCAAAACCTCTCTTTCTCCCTCTCTTTTTTTTTTCTTATTTTTAAGAATTAAAATCGCGCTGAAAAGTGTGTGTTAAGATCGACTTTGAAACTCAAAGCCTGTTAGTCCTTCACAGTCACACTGGAGTAATTCCTGTGTTTTCCTCTCCTGCATTTTAATTACAGGAGAGAGTACTTCAGCTCCCACAGCTCAAGCTGTTGCAAGGGCACATCTATACTCTGCAAATAAGCTTTCCCCTTGCTATCTTTTACTTGCTTTGGCAGTGCCGTGTGCCTGGGTCTCCATACTGGGGACAAACATCATTCCAGTGCTGGTGAATCTCCATTTTCTCTTTGCACTCCCTCTCTGCCACAGACAGAGAAGTCCCTTTGCAGGTGGCTGGAAAAAAACCCACCCAAACCAACCTACAGCTGGTTTGTGCAAAGAACAGCCCCCAGAGATGCTGAAGTCATGGTGCTATCGGTGGTGCTTTGTGATAGGGTTGCTTGCTGCATCCCCTTTAGCTTTGGGCAGCCTGTGGCACTCCCAGTTGTCCATTTTATTGGGTAGTGCCAAGGGTGAGTTAAGACACTGATCATGCCATGCTGCAAATCACTCAGGAGGGCAGTGGAATAACCGCAGTGTGATGGAAGGCAGTTTTCTAGCATGTGCAAGATAATATCCCATGCTGAGGTTAGCAATCTTGGCTGGTTTGCTACCATACGCCTCCCCATTTTACATGGCAGTGGGTATTTCTGAAACAACTATTTGGACTCGAGTGCTTGCTCCGTGATTTTCGAGGCAGATGGGTGCTCTGCGTAGCCATGGGTTTGCTTTGACACCCTCACCATCAAGTATTTGCAGAGGGACTGGTGCAGATTCGCCTCCCAAAGTGTCTGCTTGATGACCAGCCGTGTTTCCTGGCTCGGCATCCCACCGGGATGCTCCTGCACGTGCCACCCCCCTCTGTGCTGCAGGAGAGCTAAATTGGGGTTGGGAGAGAGCTGGCAAAGGGCCTGGGTGTTCCTAGAAAGATATTGATTGCCCTGGACAGTTCGGGTTTGTTTCTTTTGTTTCCCTGGCTCTCATCACAGGGTCGGGCTCGTTAAGGCAGCAGCTCGTTGGAGGATGGAGAAACAGTGCAGGCTTTTGCGGCTTGAGGTTGGAGCAGTGCCATCCCAGCCCGCCTCTCTCAAGTGTTAAGTCTGAAGCAGACTGCCTGGTAATTCCATTAATGGGAGCCTAGTGCTGGAGAGATAAATGTAATTCCAGGGTAAAGCCGACGCTTGGGCTCAAATGGAGAGGATTTGCTGGTTCTCCCGGGTGCACCGCTGTGAGTAATGAACCCCTGTATTACCCACAGATGATGTTTAAAGTCTAGATGTCAGCGTAAAGACTGGCAGTGATAAAAAAAAAAAAAATGCTGCTAAATCTGCATATGAAGAAATCCTTAACTCTGGAGCCTGGCTGTCTCTTTGCAATGGGTTTCACGAGGAAGAGAAGTTTCTTGCTTAACTCCTGACATGCAGAATGACACAGAGCTAAGCAGCCAGCCGGTTCAGGAGACAGCTTGTATGGGATACAGCTAGAATGAGCTCTCTGTGTATAATCAATGCAGAGCCAAAATGATACCCTGTGTATATCACACCAGAAAACTTGCAAGCACATCAGAGCTAGCCACCGCAATTGCAAGTAGCACAAGCTCCTCCACATTTTTGTGCCTTGTGGTCCACGCTTGAATTCAGAGATTACTGTCCTGGCCAGCTGTTTTCCCGGTTCGATTTCTTTTCTTTTTTTTTGCAGACTACATCTTGCTGTTTGCAGTTGTATAATACCCTCGTGGCACCATCAACAAGTCTTGCGTTGAAAAGGAATGGTTAATTGTGATATTTTTAGCTCTTCTTGTGGCTCAGATCCTGGAAATCAACCACGGGAGCCAGCACCATTCAGCTTTATGCAGAGGAGCTTCCCGTGCTGCGGGCGGCTGCTGAGCAGTTGCATCCGGCAGGGTGGGAGCTCACAGCACCCATGAACCCTGGTGCTGTGGTACCCCAAAACCCAAATAAGGCCCTTGCACCCACCTTTTGGAGCTCAGTGCAGGATTTTCCGTGTGGGAAACTACTTGTCGTCAGTCCAATGGGGAGAAAAAAGGTCCATGAAGAGGAAGCAGGCACTAAGGATGCTCAGCTCCCTGCATGCCCCTATCACACCAGCTTTGCCAGAGTGTCCATTGGTATAAATCTGATCTTCTTAGGACTTGGGGCCCTGCTGGCAACCTGACAGCAGAATTGAAGCCAGCTTGCTCAACAGTGCTTGTTTGTTGGTGTATTCAGCAGCTTGCTGATGCCTCCTCTGCTGTGAGAGGTGTGGGGGAGATTTACTTGCTCAACAAAGTGGGGTACATGCTTTGCCGGTCACCTGGCAGCAGCTGGGACAGCCGTCCCAAGTCTGCACCCTGCTCATGCATCCTTGCTTTTCTTCACAGTAGCTGTGCAGATGTGCCTGGCTTCGTTACGCGCACGCTTTGGGCCAGCTGCCTCGCCAGGAGTCAGCAGGATCTCATTGAGACTTACTGCTTGGCTCAAGTTTTTAAATCTCCTGCCTCCCCTCCATCTCTGTTCCCTCATCAGTGGGGATCATGCTTTGCATGCCTTTCCTTGGCTGCTAACGCCGCAGCCTGCCAGGCACGTGGAGGGTTTGCTGTGGAAAGCTGTCGGGTAGTTGCCTTGACCAAGTGTGCAAGAGCCACATCTGCTGCCTGCTGCCATGGTGGCAGGATGTTGGGGGGATGCAGGTATCAGTGTGAGCTAGTGCAGTTGCTTATTTTTTTTGTTTTGTTTTGTTTCCTCCATTTGCATTGCAGCTGACTACTCAAGTTTTAGTTTAGTAGTGTGGTTTTTTCTTCCCAAGATTAAATATTTGAGTGTTTCCTTTCCTGCTTTCATAGCTCTGACATCTGATTGGGGCTTGAGTGGAGGAAAGTTGCACCAATAGTGAATTGTGTATCTTGTCAAACATTTCAATGTAGAGTAGATAAGGAGGGGGCAGGTAGGAAAATGACCTCCCTGTTTAGAAATTCAGTTTCTCAAAATGTTGTCTGTGGTATCTTGTTCTTACTGCTTTCTTCCCTTCCCCCCAGTTCTGTGGGTCAAAAGTGGTTGTGAGAGCATTGTTGTCTGAATAGGGGGGACTTATCAGGGAGGATGTAATACGTTCATTTCCTCTGGGTGCTAATAAAGTGGGTCAGAAGCATTGCATATGCTATTGCTGCTGATTACAGTGCTAACCAGGTAAAGTTACTGAAATATTTCAAACCATCACTATTTTCTTTGCTCCCTGACTTGATGCATGAGTTTCAAAGGGAAACCTGTGTCTGATCTGCAAAGCACAGATTTGCTTGATGCCTATTCTGGCCTAGGTGCACAGTTCAGACTCCTTAGTACAACGGTTTGGGTGGCCTGGCACTGAATTTGTTCTTTATTGAAGTATTTTGAGCCATGTCTGCATCCCCATCTGGTTTGCTGCATGGCTGACCAGGCAGCTGTACCAGCACAACCACGGAGGAACAGCCTGAGCTACTGCGGATGGACACCCATCACACTGCTCCCTAGGAGGAAGGGCTAGTACGATCATTGGTTGACCTCCTGGAGACTCAAAGCGTGTTTGCTCTAGACATCTAGAGGCTGAGCAAGTGGAGCCTGATAACATTGTCCTTCTGGCTGTCTTGAGCTTATGGTGTAAATCCCACAGCAGGCTCTGCAGGTCATGAACTCAGGATGCTGAGCAGTACTAGAGATACCTTGAACAGCATGTTTGATGAGCTATGTTGCCTCAGTGCTGGGCTCTGAAAGATGCCTGTTGAAAAGCCACAAGCAACTGGACTTGGCATTAATTCATGTTACCGTATCAGGGAGTCAGGTCCTCTGGGTCCTCTCTGAGTTTTTGAGGCTGGAGACCTTGTGATGCTGTATCTGCTCAACTTTGGGGCATTTGAGGGGTGACCAGATGGTTGTGCTTTGGTACCTCTGTGCGGTGAAGACATCTGGCTGGAGGCTGCTCAGGGTCTCCTGTAGTGCTAGAGAAAGATGCCATGCTGGTGGAATTTGAAGTTGAATTGTGGGTGTATATATAACATACAGCTAAGAAAACCAATCAGCTTCAGAAGACCTTAACTGTTGGAGGAGTTGAACTTGTTTAAAAGTTGTTTAAAATGTGACATGTTTAAAATATGATTAGGCTGCCTCTTAAAGTGGATGGCTGTAGTTCAGGTTCCCTGGAAAAAATTGCATGGTGCATGTGTTGAGACAAGGGGCGATCTTGGCTCGGCACGTGCGTGTGTTGCTTTCGGGGTCGGTCTGTAAATCCCCACATTTATTCTGGCCTTTTCAGAGCGGTGAGAGCACAGGGAACTTTCTTCCTGCAGTGTTGCCTTCACCGTGCTTTTAACATCTGAGGATCCGGATGGAAATTGTTGTTGTCCTGCCCTTTCATGCACCAGTGCTCGGTCCAGTGGCAGCCAGAGGTTTTCAGAGGTTTTCCCTCCAGTCTGTGCTAGAAAGAACAGGAGGGAGACTGGGGGGGGGGTCCATGCCCCATTTTGGCAGTGGCAGACTGTTGTCAGTCCCTTGTGTGTCTAAGGAAACATTTTTCCAAGTCGCCTGTTAGGCTTTTACAGGGATCTCTTCCCTTTCTGCTTTCCTGCCTTGGGGCGTTCAGCAGTTATCTCCTGCAGGGTGCTGGACCCAGCACCGGGACAGCTGAACAGACATAGAGGTCCATCCCCAGAGAGGCTGTGCAGAAGGGGTGATTGCCCCTCCAGCCCTTGGCTGGGAAACACATCCCTGGTCTTTAGTTTGTGGCTCAAACAGTGCTGCTAGTCCGTATTCTCCAACTGCTGGAAGTGGCAGGCTTTGAAATGGAAAGACTGGGTTAGCTGGTATCCTGCTTGAGCTGATAAAGTGTAAATTTAGCTCCTCTTGTTTTATTTCAAGAAATTGTATTAAGAAATGAGCAAAAGAGGCTGTGCACCAGAGGCTGCTCCCGCTGCAGACATCTGCTTGCAAAGCTGTGTTGCAGAGGAATTCCTTATGGTGCTGTAAAGCCGATGGGGAAAGCAGAGCTGCGGCATGGGCCAGGAGACCTCTGGGGAGGTGCCACCAAAGGGCTGGCTGATCGCTTTGGCAGCTCGTCTTTTGAGCCAGGTGTGGGCATTGCTCCTGTCTGTTAAGAGTGGTCACTCGCGTCTCAGTGAATGCAATGAGCTGCTGCTTTCCTGCAAGCTGAGGAGCCGTGCTTTCCCCCAACTCTTCACGGCTGGGAGGTGGCATACAGGTAACTCGCAGGTCCCTGACATAAATGTCACACGTGTGATGGCTAGCCTAGCATCAACTCTGTGGTTACAGCTAGTTGCAGCTGACTTCAAAAACTCTGCTCTGTAAAAAAAATTGGCCTGAATTAATCCGCTGTGGTTGGCTTGTTTGTGGTTTGTGTTTGTGTTTTTTTTTTCTTTAAAGCTAAGGTAAGATGAATTTCTGCAGACATGAAAGCTTGAGCTTTGTAATAGTCGATTATTTTCTTAAGGATGCTTTGGGATGTTTCTGGGATGTCCATATGCTGTGCGTGGTAACAGTTATCAGGAAAACTGAGAATGGGGCAATTGGAGATGCCTAGCTGGTTAACTGATTTTAATGCTCTGGAAACTCAGTTTGAGTAGCTTTATGCTTTTTTTGGTGGGGGAAAAAAAAAGCTGCAGTAAGTGGAGGAGCAGCTTTGAGTATTTCTCTGAACGGTTTTTAAAGGAGGCTTGAATGTGAGGGTTTTAACTGTGCTTGTCTGTTCATGTCAAGAGCTGGTGGAGTTGGTGGTTTCGGTGTGAGTGCAGCGGTGATCGCAAGGCTTGCCTGGGGGCCCTGGGGCAGCTTCGTCAGGAGCCCGAGTGACTAATACTGTGTAAACTTAGAAAAACAAGAGAGGATTAGCTCTGCCTCCTTCACCTCTGTAAGGAGCTTGGGGTAGGGGAGCTCCATCAGACTGCGGCTGGGGTGTTTGGATGGTACCTCTGAGGATGCCAGTGCATCAGCTCCCTCCACTCAGCACAGCTTTGTGGCGTGTACTTTTTTAGGTGGGGATCATGCTTTTGTTGGTTTTGGAGGTGAGGTGGCTGGCCAGGCTGTTAAGACTTGTGCTAACAGCCCTTCCAGTACCTGGAGCCATAACTGGGTCCATCAGGACCTATCCATCCACCCCTGGACTGGAGGAGAAGTGGGATGGGGTGGAGGGGGCTCGGGCCACCCTGTTCTGGGGACAAGCCAGGCGGTCGGCTTCACGCAGGGCCGTACCGTGCTCTTCCTCTGTGCTCCTGGTGGTGTTGACGGAGGTCACATCTCAGGATGAAGGACGGGCTTAGAGTTTGAGCCTGTGTTTCTGTTTTTGCATCCTTATTTTCCAGGGTTTTTCTGCAAGGAATTGAAAGATTCCTTCTATGGGCTGCTATGACAGCCTCAGAAATGTCCAGATGGATTTGAACTTTGGTGCTGCAAAGGGCTTGGTGTATTTATTTTCAGCATCCTGCTGTCTGCTTTGGTTAAGAGCTTTTGCTAGATCCTTCACATATGCTTGTCCTTGCTCCTCTTCTGAAAACCATTTGAGAAAGCCCTTCAGCTATTGCAAAACATGCCAAAAAAAAACCCAAATCTCTTGGAGAAATTTTGTTTTACCACTGTTCCTTGGTAAGCTGCGAGGCTTGCATGGCTATGGTGTGTTGCCATTTGGGTGCACCAGCCTAGTTTGGAGACCTCACGTAGGACTTCACCATACTGTTTTGGATCAGTCTTTAGAAGACCGAGTGGCTGGGGATGTTCAGCAGTGAATGGAGCCATTAAAGGGATTTTAAGTGAATTACTGATGTGCAAAGACAAAGCTATGATGCGTTGAAGCATCGTAGCTTGAAAGTCTCATCTGGGTTTCCAGATGTACCACTGTGCCATCTTTCTGAGGTCATGCTTCCCATCAGCTTTCGCTGATCTCAGGCTGTTCTTCTGCCAGAAATCCTTCCCCTCTATTTTCTTCTTTCTGGGATGGCTTCCAGTTGGATCAAGCAAATGATAGTTGCTACCACAAGCGTAGAGATGACGGGGAAGAGGGGAAGGGCAGGACAGGACTGTGTTTTGGCAGCAAAGGATAGTTTTGGATCAGTTAAGCTGATGAGTGTGTGGGAGTGGGCACAGCTTGCTGAAGGGCAGCTGTGTAGATCCTGGTAGAGCATGGCCTGTTTCTACCCCAGTTTCCCTCCTGTGAAGGAGTGGTAAGTATTGCAAAGTGTGTTAATATTTCTGGGAGGCTACAATGTCAGCAGAGTCCATTGAGGTGCATTGCTGACTGACAGCTTCATGTATGTGTAGAAAACATTCAGCTTCCCGGTTAACCCAGGGGAGGTATCCCTCCTCGGGGAGGACTTTGAGCACACCTATTAAATAAAATCTTCTGCTGAACGTATGAAGGAGATTATTAGATTGAATAGTAGGGAGAAATTTTCTACAGTGAGGGTGGTGTCGCACTGGAACAGGTTGCCCAGAGAAGCTGTGGATGCCCCATCACTGGAAGTATTCAAGGTCTGGTTGGACCTCTTTAAGCAAGCTGATCTAGTGCAAGATGTCCCTGCCCATGGCAGGGCGTTGGACTAGATAATCTTTAAAAGGTCCCTTCCAATGCAAACCACTCTGTGATTCTGTGATTTCTCTGCTTAAATTGCTCCAGATCAGAGCCTGATGTGTTAGTGCCTCTCCAGGAGGGAGCAGGACAAATCCTGCTGTCCTGTTCTCCTTTAACCATAAGGCTAGCGATAGGTTTATCTTCCTGCCTGACTTGTTACAAATGTTTATCTGACCCATCTCAGGCTGAAAAGCTGTTGTGTTGGGTGCTCATTGCAAGTACATTATTGCCTTGATGATGACGACTTCTCAGGATACGTTGGCTGGGAAGCTGGTGTGTTTTGGGGATATGGCTCCCTGGATGCGGTAGCCGTATCCAAGGAGTTCATCATATGTGCTTGTGTCGAAGGGGTTTGCCCATCTTCCTTTAAAAACAGCACAGACACTCAGCCTTGCTGTTGGTGATGGGGGGCGCAGAGCTGTTTGCCTGAGCATGAAATTACTGGTGTTGCAAGATCATCACAGGAGGGGGGGAGATGAAATAAAACGTTACCGTGTCTCTGGAGTACTAGTTCAGTCTGCCAACAAGCAACACGTCGCGATGTGAAGGACAGAAAGAGGTTGCTAGAGTGGTGACACCAAGAAATGCATGTTTTGGTGGAGAGGTTGGAGCGGCAGGAAAGCAGCAGAAGAGCTTTGCTGGCATCAGTGTGACTCGTGGTTTCAGGTGGGACAGAGTTAACTTCTTTATTAGCAGCTGGTATAGTGCGATGTTTTGGATTTCAGATGAGAAATACTTTTGATAGCACACTGGTGTTTTCAGTTATTCCTAGGCAGTCAAGGCCTGTTGTGCTCCTCACACCACTCCACCAGTGAGTAGGCTAGGAGGGCACAAGAAGTTGGGAGGAGACACAGCCAGGACAGCTTATCCCAGTTGACCAAAGGAATATTCCATCCATATGACGTCATGCTCAGTATATAAATCTGGGGGAAGAAGGAGGAAGTGGGGGGGACGTTTGGAGTTACGGTGTTTGTCTTCCCAAGTAACCATTATGCATGATGGAGCCCTGCTTTCCTGCAGATGGCTGAACACCTGCCTGCTGAGGGGAAGCAGTGAATGAATTCCTTGTTTTGCTTTGCTGGTGTGCACGGGTTTTGCTCTACCTGTTAAACTGTCTTTATCTCAACTCACAAGTTCTTCCTCACTTCTACTTTTCTGATTCTCTCCCCATCACAACCTGGGGGGAGCAAGTGGCCGCGTGGTACTTGGTTGCCGGCTGGGGTTAAACCACAACAGTGTGTCATCCATGGTCTGGACTGCCCAGAGCATGGTCATGTCTCCTGACAGGAGCAGCCCTGGGGTGAGTGATGCTGCTGGGCACTTTGAGAAGGAAGTCTGGGAATGGGGGGCTGATTCCTTGGCACTCAGCTGTGTTTCCAGTATGTCTGGCTGCCGTGGGACAAAATGCTTTGTCTGAGGGCTGCAGTTGCTTTGGGAAGGCAGGCCAGGCCACCTTCATATGGGTTTGATTAACTCCAGCAGCACTTAGAGAAGCTACAAGCATCCCTGCTTGCCTTGCTCAGCAGTACTGGGAGGCGAGGAGTTTGAACTTCACCAGTTATGTTCCTGCAATGTTGTCTAATAGTAGCAATAGCATTGAGAACGTTATTAGAGAAAAAAGAAACCGGAGGAGGAAGGGAGAAAAGGTTGTCTGCAGAGCAGCCATTCTGCTCTCCCCCACGTGCTGAGCCCTGGTGCGGGAGTGGGTCGATGCCAATGCAGATGAAGTCCTACAAAGCTAATACAGCCCCTTTAGATGTAAGCGGTGTGAACCTAAGGTATAAGTTTCCTTGCTGAGGGAGGAAAGTTGTCTTTCCATACTTCTATAAATAAGCTGCCACTGAAGATTATTGGCCAGGTTGTATTTGTCATGTTTTTCCTGTCTTTGTAGAGACTTTATGTTCCACTGCAGAATGGTGTTCAGTTACTGACTTTGAAAGAAAAACAGAAGACCCTCCTGGAGGTACATATCAGGAGTAAATAACTCTTGTGTTTCGGCTAGAGTGGTAATGTAAAGCAACAGGGAGAGCAACTATAAATGGTGATGGAAAATTTGTGCTTGAGGCTGGAGTCCATGATCTGTGCTGTGCTCTTGTGGTCTCCAGCATTGTTTTCATCCTTAGAAATGCATTCAGCCCTTCCATAGTGGGAAGGGAGAAAGGGGAAAACGGGGGGCTAATTAGATTATGGCTTTTCTGAGTTCTTTACATACCGGCTGGCAATGGCTAATGTCTGTGAGTCACCCACAGAGACTAGGGAAAACAAACAAGTTTCTTTTTCTCAGTCCAAGGTAAACCAATGCACCGCATGAGTAAGTTCTCTCACAGTTCGTGATGAGGTCCAGTTGGCAGGATGTAAGTGACATGCTGTCGGGCTGATCTTGTACCTTCCCCTTGCTGGTTCAGTGCTTTGACTGGAGTTGTCCCACCCTGTTTTCTTACCTCCCCCAGATTCCAAATCCTCTCTACCTTAGAATGTGCTTGCGGATGGTTGTTCATCCACCATGTTTGTTGCCATCCCCAAACCTTTGAATGAACAGAATGGACAAAGTAAAACTGTATTAGATGCAGTGACCTTTGCTTCAGTTATATCATCAGAAAAACGTCTCCTTATGGCTGCTTAGAATTATTTCCAGTAAAACATCTTTTTTTTCTGATGCCTCTTCTTCAGCATGCAGCGGGCACTTTGTGTGCTGCAGCGAGGTTTTTCTGCAGCCTGTGGAGGCAACTTCTGTCACAGCTTTATGCAGTGCTACTAAATGTCTTTTGTGTGACTAATGTACGAAATATTTATAAAACAATCAGCGGGAAATAAAAATACATTTATATTATGAAACTATAATGATGAATCAATAATGATAATAATGAAAAAAATAGAAACAGCCTGGCTCTGACATCAGATGGGATTCACCTGCCCTGCAAACTAGAAGAAATTGCATAAGTGCTGTGGGGCAGGAGACTTTCAGCAGCATCTCAGGGAGAGGAGTAGGGGAGTTGCACAGGTGATGGCTTCTGTCCCATTTGTCAGCATCTTTTCTGCCTCTCTACTTAGACAATAACTTCAGTGTGTTGACTGCTGAGGAGGCTTTGCAGGATGTACAGCCTTGGTTTGGGACTCATCGTCTTGCCTTTTACCTTGGCTTCCTTTTGTGGTTTTGGAGAAGTCCCCTGGCAGCCTTGTGCCGGGTACCTCCGTTGTGGTGCCAGGGCTAGACAGGAGTGTGTTCAGGGCAGGGATCTAACACCTTCCCATCTCTCATGAGATTGCCTTGGCATCCTTCCCTTTCACCAGTCAGTTCTTATTAATGTCTCTAATTACTATTCTCTCTAATGCTTACAGGATTTGCCAGTTCCCGTACACCGATGGGGATCGCGTTCTTGCTCCTTGTTGGTGCCTTAGGAGAAGCCAGTGCTCTGAACAGGTACATTTGCTGCGCTCCTGGTGAGGGCGAGAGGGTCGATATGTGTCGTGGTGGGTGTGGTGTGTGTTTGTGGTGGTGTGTGTGGTGGTTTTTTTTGTTTTGTTTTGTTTTTGTTTTTTTTTTCCCCCATTGGTTGGACTAGATGATCTTAAAAGGTCCCTTCCAACCTAGGTGATTCTGTGTGCGAGGTTTGCCTGATGGGTGTGGATTGACAGATACTGTGGGAGAGACCGCTCCGCGGTGAATGTTTTTTTCCATTCGGATGTGTTGTGAAAACACCCTGGCAGAAAGTAAGGTTTGCACTTAGCCTTGCTGACAGCCCTCTGAGGAAAGCACAGTGTCGCTGCAGAGCGGCTCCTGGGAGGCCATGCTCTTTGCTTACGCAGGCACAGCCTTTTCCTTCCCATAGCACCAGCCGGGGAATCCCGGTCGAGCTCAGGGCTGCCCACGCCACTTCTGCGCCCTCCTGCTCTGCTGGGCTTCGGTAGCTTCCCCATAGCGTGCGTCTGCCCACCGTCCCGAGTCGGGGTGGGAGGAAGCTGTTTTCATGTTAGTATCCAACCATGAACAAATCTGCTGTTGTTTTCTTAATGTGCGGCAAGAACAGCCTGTAGCAGCTTATTCCTCCCTGGGTAATGACTGCTGTGCTCTGCCACTGATTGCTATCAGAAGCAGTGGAGTAATGCCTCCGCTGCGCCACCCGGTGCATCCTTTTGCCTGAGTTATTTGATGTATTTATTGCTTCAAGGCATCAGTGCTCAACTGAAAAATCTCATCTGCACTCTCTGCAACTGTTTGGCACTGTAAGTGGATCGCTTGAGTTGGTTGTAGTTTCTGAGATGCCAGACATGCTTTCAGTCATACCCTCGCTGTGCTATCAGCGGGTCTGCTAACACCTCAATTTCAATTCCTGCATTGCTTTGAGGAGGAGAAAATAAAGGGCTAGGTTACAGGCTACTTTTTTTTATTAGCTGGAATCGTGTTCCCAGCTGACCGGAGGTGTTTGTGCAACCACTGGAATTGGAGTGGAATATTTTGCCATTTGTGGTTGCTCAGGGGAGGTCTGAGATGGAGTAGATGGTCTGAGTAGATGGCCACTCAGGAGTGGGATGGACAAGGAGGGATTGTCTTGGCACACCGAACTCGAGCCTTCAGCTTGCCATAAGAGCTTACAGAGCAAAAGAAGCTCCTTCTGCAAATGTCCATCCCTGATGGATCTCATCCCAAAGCGGCATTGCTTTGCATTTGCCTGCCTGAATGGCTCATTTGATTGAAGGAGGACATAACTGTAACTCGCTGCATGAAGCCGTCCTGATCCCTAAAAAAAGTGAAGTGGATTCATTATGGAAAGTGATCTGTCTTGAAAACCTGGTTCATCCGGGACCGTCTGGGCGGCGCGGCAAACACGCCGGAGGAGTGGGAGTCAGGGCGGAGCTGTTTCCACCTAATTCCCCTGGTTTTCCCAGGGTTTATCGCACCGTGCAAGCAGACGGGCTCTCCATTCGGAGCTTAGAGCAGAGCTGGTTCCTGTGCTTCCCGGCGCTAACCTTCTCATTGTACTTTCCTTTTCTGAAATTAATTTTCTAGTGCAAAAGGCCTCTTTTTAAGGGGAGGACCGTAATGAGAAGGGGAACAGCAAAGGTAGGAGTGCCTCCGTTTGCTAACAAGCCATTGCAGGTGTGTCTGAGTCGGAGGGAGCCAGCACTGAGTCAGGGCCCCAGACTCCGGGTGACTCAGGTGGCAAAAGCCCAAGTTGTTCTCTTACATGCTGAATTGCAGTGAATTTCCTGTAATAGGGTTTTGCCTGCTGTAGTGGCTGTGTAAGGAGTGGTGTGTCATCCTCTTCCTCCTGTAAAGGTTATAAGCAGCTTGGTTCACAGGGGATGTGGCGAATGGTGATGGTGGCACTTTTCTTCCTGCCAAAACAGGTGGAAACTTGATTTACCCCATCACTCTCAGCCCTAACTCTGTCCTTTTCTTCCCCCCTGTTGTGTTTTTTCTTTTTTTTTGTTTGTTTTTTTAAGATGGGTCCAGTCACAGTAGTTGCAGTTGTCTATCTGTTGAGCTTGATGAGATTCTCATGCAAATCTGGAGGTTGTGTTCTCCTGGCAGGTCTGCATGCATGCATTATCCACTACTTCGTTGTACTGGGAAGGGATCTATTTTCTGAAACATGGTTTATTTTTAGTCAAGGCTTTCCCTGTCTAACTGGCAAAAGTTCAGCATTTGTAGCGCAATTTGCAGAAGAAGCGATTTCACCAAATACTCGGGCTGAGGGAAGGGAGAGGAAATGTCGTATTAGCTAGTGAAAAAGCTAAATGCTGACTTGAAAAAATAGCATGAGAGGCTGTTGTGAGAGTATAAGGTTGGGTAGCTCAACTTGAGAACACTGTTGCGTTTGCTGCTGTGGATAATTCAGTCTGGGTTGCTCTTGTTTTTCCTTGTGACAGCTGCCACAGAGGTTAACCGGCAGTGGATAGACAGGAACTGCTCTTCAGGGTCTGGTGGCCAATGTAGCCAACCTTTTGGCCTGACCCTGAGCCATGAGCTGGCAAACTCACCTTAACCTCAGCATCCATGGGAAGAGTACATCCATGCAGGTCATTGCACTGTCCTGTTGCTCCCACGCTTGGGACCATGGGAGGCTCGCTGAGGGTCAAGCTTTGTGGTGATACAGGCACTGTCGTCCCCATGTTTGAGCACCCTTGTCAGATACCCTGAAATAAATAGGGTGGCGCGTGGGAAGTCCTGGGGCAGTGCTGCAGCTGTCTCCTCCTCGCCTCCTCAGCTGCTGCTCCAGGGACAAACTGTCTTCATACACCTCACTGCTTTCACCAACTGCTCCTAGCCATTCTGGGTATGGAACTGGCTTCTCGCGTGGACAACTACCCTTCAGAGGTGCAGAGATCTTTTCTTCTTCTTCTTGCATCTCCCCTGACGTTTCCACCATTCCTTTTACAGAGGGATCTTTGTTACCGTTAGCTGTTAATTCTGCAAACAGCAGGTGTCTGAGGATGACACCAGAGAGCGGGTGACTGTGTTCAAAGCCTTTGGTACTTACTCCTCTGACGAACAAGGCTTGGCTCCACGTGTGGGCACATAAATGATTTGTTTACTGCTGCAGTTTAACTCCTGCAGTTTGCTTTATCCTTCTTTGTTTTTTTCCCCACTATAGCAGACTATTGCACAGCAGCTTTGCCATGATTCCGTTAAGAAAACAAGGAGAGAGAGATGATTTTCAATTTTCTTCTGAATGTGTGGAAACCAGAAGAAAGAGGGGAAGCAGCATTAGGTTGTTAGGTGTATTCTGCATTAGGTGGGCATGCGAGTGGGCATACGAGTGGGCATACGTTGCCTGGGGTAATGGAGACATATCTTTGTGAAAGAATTGGGGATGAAACTTTTGAGTGCTGTTTCAGTCAGTAGAGTAGAAGCACCATGAGAATCAAGGTAAGAACACCCATCAGCTGTCTAGAGCAGTAATCTTCCCAGGGGAATTAATTTCGCCTGATAAAAGAATTTATGCGGGGGGGGGGAAGTCTGTGCCATTTCCTGCTGAGCTTCCTGAGAAGAGTGGGAAAAATGAAGTGCTAAAACAACCCTCTTCTCTCCGGGGGAGGCTTATGTTTTCCTAAGACCTGTTATTATCTTCCTGTTGAAAAACCATCTGTATCAGGTGGCAAATTAGGATTGTTTTAGCTACTCAGTTTTCCCTGGTTCCCTGGGGGCTTGCTTGTTGTAAACCTTTTTGCAAATCCCCTGCCCATGTGGGATGCAAAACATCTTGCATGTGTCCCAGTGTTGCTGCAGTGATTGGCCCCATGCTTGCCATACCCCCAATGACCTGTGGATATATAGGTGTCATAAGCTTGAAGCTTTTCCTCAGAGAATGTTTGTGGGTGGTTGTTTTTAGATTGGATTTTTTTTCTATTTTTTTTTTTCCTATCCTAGTGCTTTCTCCCTGAAAGGTATTTCCCTTCCTGTCTCTTGCTCTCAGAGGCTGGAAGAACCCTGATGCGTAAGGAAAGCCAGTCTCTACTTCAAATGACCTCAAGCATGTGCATATTCAGCTCAATTTCCTTTTACAGCGACTCGTTATGAAATGGGCAGGAATCTCAGGGCATCTCTGGGTCAGCTGCTCTTCTGACCCTTGGGTGAATGCAAGAAGGGTTTTGATCCAGTGGGTGAGTGCTTGGAGGAGGAGGTGTCCACCTCGAGGTTTGAGTACTCTGGGTGGAAAATATTTCTCCTATCAGTGAATTTTTGCTGATATTGTTGAACTATGCTTAAAGTATGTAGGCATATATTGTAATCTGCTGGCAAAGACACTGTGAAAAAAGCTGTCCTGGGTTGGAACAAAGGTGGATCTAAACTCCCTGTGTCCAAAGCAATACCCTGTCTCCAGAGGCGGTAGAGGAGCTGGGTGGAAGCTGAGCAGCCTAATTCAGGGCTCCATCTGCTCTAGCCTGACTTTGTGCTATGCAAATGTGCTGGGTTTTCAGCAGGCCAAGACCTTCATTTGGCTGGCAGCCTCCAGCCCAAGGCAGTGGCAGGCGAGGAGCAGCCACATCTGTGACAAGGCTGAAACCAAGGTCTGTCTGCATGTGTGGCTGCAGCGGTGGGCAGGCCGTCTCTGGGTTACCTACAGTGAAGGATGGAGGTGGCTTTTGCAAGGTTCAGGTCACCCTTTTTAAAATCTTTCTTTAGCGTGGATGAGCTGTTGTGGCATGCAGATCTGTCCCCTGGGCACTTCACAGTTGGTGCTTACCCAGCCCTCCGTGGCAGTGCCGATGTGAGTCTCCTTCAATTTGCTTCCCCATGCAGGGATCTCGTGTCGCCCTCCCTGGTGGAGGGTCAGCGTTTGGTGCCTGCCTAAATTGCTGCTTACCCCTTGAGGTTGTTCTGCTCTGCTTTGCTCTGTAATTACTTGCCACATATTGCATGCTTCCCAGCAGCTTTCACTGCAGTTTTTAAAAGGGAAAATAAGGAACAGTGGACAGATGGACATCTAGGAGGGCTGCAGGTAGTGGGCAGGGGAACAGTTTTAGCCCTGCTCGCATGAAGCATACTCTCCAGGCAGATCCTACTGCGACTCTTGATGAAGTTTTCCTTTCCTTGGCTGACTCGTTGGAAAACCTTTTCGCTCCAAGTTAGGTTTGGAAAGAGAAACACCCACACAGATGGCTGCTCTTCAGTTGTCATTCACATTGGGGGTTTTTTATGTTCCTTTTTTGAATTACCCTCAGGTGAAACTCAGGCTTGCTGCCAAAAAATATATCCCAGAATTAGAAAGAAACTAAACACTAAGGATATTCTGGTTTTTTTTTCTCCGTAAGCTAGAAATGCAACGGGCTATCTAACATTTTATCAGTTCACAAGGGATTGTGCTGCTTTTTCTTTTTGGCTGAGTTTCCATGTTGTTCACTTGTTTGTTTTCCTCGGATAAAAGATACAGCTTTCATTAAGACTTGTTTTGGCTATGTTTTGCTCCTTGCTTGAGACTGTCTGAATGGTGCCACTTTTTCTAGACAAATGCCAGTGCTCTGCTTTGGAGTCTTGCTGAGCTTATCTGATAAGGGTGGGGTTTTTTTCATCCTAAGTGGCTCTCAGAAGAATTGTTGGATTGTTAAATAATAAGTATTTTTAGGTCTTTGAGGTATTGTAACTGAAGGCAAGGGAAGGAGAGCATTAGCATTGCTGGAAGACTTGGGTTTGGTGTGCTGATGGTTTGTGAAACTGAAGTTGCGACCTCTTGCTTCAATCTTTTGTTGGGATCCAGGATGCTATGGATGGCGCATTCCATGTGAACTCCAGGTTTTTGGCTATACTGGATCTTTGGTCTTACATCGCCCCTGGCTTTTTAGCCAGTAGAGGAGGAGCAGAGTTAAGTCACCACTGGCAGTGGTCAGACTTTACTCTCTAAGTGCCCTTGAGAGGATGCTAGAGGGTCCTGTGCTGGGCTGCCAGGGTGCAAGAATGTGACACTGAGGAAGAAGGTGGAAACGGCAACCTGAGGGCAAAGGTTTCTGGTGGGTTTCTAGAGTTGAGGCTGGCTGTCCACTTCTTTGTGTTCTCTAACCTTGCAAAATTGCTGTGGTGGGGCCTGTGGTAGGCTTTGGTAGACTGGAAAGATGCCGGCTCAAGGAGGCATCCTATTAACTCATTCCTGAAATACCTATTTTTTAACAAAAAGTTTTTGCTAGGGTAGCTGTTTTTGGGGCCTTGCTGGCCATCCTTTGAGTGGAAATAGGACTGTCTGAAAGCTGCTTTGGGAGGACAGGGAACTGGTACACGCGTGGTGTGCAGTGATGCTGACAGTGCTGCCATCAGCCTGCGTGTGTTTCCATACCCCCGTGTTGCACGGTGAGGACCATGCCGAGGAGAAGCACAGCATCCCGGTGGTTTACCAGGCTGCATTTCAATATGCTGAGATTTGTAACTGCAAGATTGGTGGTGACTTACAAGATGACCCTTCTCCCTCTCTCCTGCAATGAGGATTTTTTTAAAGGAGGGATCTGTGGAAGAAGGAGGCGAAACAGCAGACAAAAAAATTTTCTGTAAGTAACAGGAGGGCGAGTGAGATGTTTGCTGCTGTTCCCATCCGCAGCCCCATATTTATTCCACGGGCGTGTTGTCCCATCTCTGGAGGGACCTCACGCTTTACGTTAGGAGGTGTAGCTTGTTTCTGAGGCACGGGGTCCGGGGGGATGGAGAGGCACTCTCATGGCTGAGGAGGCGCCTCCTCCTCTCCACAATCAATCCTTCATTCCTTGTTTTCTGCCGCGGGCGCCGTGCTAAGCAGAGCCAGCCCCGAGGCGCGGTGCCAGCAGCCCAGGCGTGGTGGTGGCTGGGCTGGTCCCACGCTTGGGTGGGGAGGACCGGGGGGGCTTCATCCCTGCCTGGCGCAAGTGCTGGGAGCTGCCGAAACCCCCGCGACGGGTTTCTGCTAAATGCACTTTCAGATTAAACTGGGTAAAAACCAGGCTTGTGGAAGCTGGGATAAATGGCTCGACCACGGTGATTTTCTTTTTGGTCTTTATTTCCTAGTGTGCCACTGCTGTAATTTCTCTGTTACTTTTATCGTCCTCAGTTTCTGAAAGTGTGTTTTTCTTTTTCTTTCTTTCCTTAGGGTTTTGGGCAGTGTTTTCCAAAGCCATTGTGGTGGGCATTTCCCCTTCCCTCCCAGCAGCAGCTTTCATTTTTGCATCAATAGCTCAGCATTGTTCACATTGTCTTCCAATTTTATGGCTTTTTTTCTCTCCCCCTCCTCCCTCCCTCCCCTTTTGACTTTGACTAAAGCAGCCTCCTAAATGCTTCTGGAGTCCTTTGGGTCACTTTGCAGAAAATATTTTTTCCTGTTACAGAAGGTCTCATATTCAGAGCTCCAGGCAGGAAAATTGCTTTTGTAGTGCTCACATTTGAGTTTCTGAAAGCATGATTCTTGCATGCTTTTTGCTTGCTTTTTTGGCCAGGTTTCAGTTAAGATCGTGCAAGTTCAGCTTCAAGCAGGGCTTCATAAGCTTGATGAAGTTGACTTGTGAAATGTTTCTAATGACATAACAAACCCTGCTACTTCTGGTTTCTACATAGCATCCCACACGCTAAATCTGTCCTACTCTTCCGGCCCAATGCCTATACCCCCCTCACTCCCCTAGTTCCCTCCAGAAATAACAGGGTTATTATTAGGATCTGTTTGCATATGCATTTACCAGGCTTGCCATAGCTTTGCACCAGAGACGTTTCTCTCTTTACCTATGTTGAATTCAGAAGCTGGACTCTGTGGTCAGCATGGCGCACATCTGCAAACCTCCCTTGGTTTGTTCAGGACTGTGCAAACACTTAGGTTTGCTTCCCTAATTTAAAATAAGCTGCAATCATGAAATTCTCCACTCAGATTTTTTTTTTTGGAAATAAATATCTTTTAAGTGAGAAGTGGCCTTTATTTGCATTTTGGGGTTTTTCCCCTCCCCTTTGAGCGCTGAATACCGGTGAGAGGTTTTGAGTTATATCAGCCTGGGTAGATGGTATTTGTGGCATAGCAGTGGTGTCTCCTAGAATGTGTGTGACTTCTTCCCCTCTCTGCTAATGAACATTAATCTTGTCAACGGAGACAAGATCTCCTCACCCGTTGGGTACCAGGAGTCTGCTGATCGGCAGTGGGAGGACTGCGATGAGCAAACTGCTTGAGGAGAAACGCAAGCCACCCACAGCAAGTCACTGAGATCTTCTAAACCGCCAGCTAATTACCATGACCTTGCAGCGTTTGCAGCTTGTGATCTGATGCTCAGGAGATAAGCTTCCTGAGTGTTAACTGTTTGAACGTTTCAATCTCAGTACTTTGAGGCAGATCACCAACTGGGTTGGATGGGCTCAAATGAACAACATGTTCCTCAGCTATTGTGCCCCTTAAGATAGAAAAAAGAATAATTTTATAAAGGGTGGAGAGGGAGAATGGAACACCTGTAGAGATTAATAACATTTTCTCCTTTCTCAAGTCGCTGTTCTCATTTATCCTTTGAACTAGCTTTTTTTTCTTTTGTAGTGTAACACCAGAATTTTGCAATAAAATCCACATGTGAGAAACCAGTGGCGTGTCTTCTATTCAAAACAGCCTCCATGTCATCTGACTACTTAAATGGTCAGAGAGAAATGTTTGGATTAAGCAACTAGAGGCCAAATGCATGTTGAATGAATTAGTTTCGCCCCTTTATACTGTAATGACAATGCCGTTAGAGAAACCACATGAGAGGAACATTTCTCAGAGCATCTCTTCCGAGTTCATGTGTTTAAAACTGCAAACTCGAGTACTTTTAATCACAGTTAAAACCTTTCTGGGTGTTTTGGGGAGATGCTTTTCCTTGGTTAGGTTTTGTGGCAGGGCGGCTGTAGTATGCATGCTTGCTGTTGGTGATGGGTTGGCTGTGTCCTCCTGTGTCAGCCGTTGACCTCTTTTCAAGTGAAGCTTGGTCATAGATGTAGAGGGATTTTAATTAGTTTTCTTCAAAACTATGCCATGGTTGCTTATATTAACCTGGAGTTATACTCCAAGCATGGTAATGACATTTATTTCCATAGGAAAAGGTGCACCTTCTTCCCTTCTTTAATCTCATTTCACTTAAGATTGCTCTAAGCAGCTGTTTCCTTGGATGTTTTCAGATACCAGCCAAAAATACTGGTGTTCAGCCTCCAGAAGGCTTTACGTCCAGGTTAGATGAAGGAATAATTTAATGAAGGACTTAACTACGTCACTGCAGCATCCCTTAGGTAGATGTAGTCATGATTACCCAAAAATGCCACAGATATAACGTAAGAAGTTGCTTATGGTCTTCCTTGAAAAACCTGGTTAGAATTAGAGGTCAATTTAAAAAATGTAATTTTTCAAAGGGCTTGACATTGACAGGTGCCTGAATCCTGAATTCAGACAGTTGTCTGGATATTATTTCTGAATGAAAATGCCATTTCCTTCTCTTTCTGCCACCAAAACTGGAAATGCCCCTTAGGCCTCCAAGACGAGACGGGTAGTAGTCACCTCTGTGCTGCAGTGGTTTCTCTTTGACTCTTTTTGCCTGGTGTATTAAAACCCCTCCAGGTAGGCTGGGTTGTGTATAAATTAGCTGATCCTCTACCTCAATTTAGAAGCTCTCTTGGATAAATGAAGAGAGAACATTTCTGGAAGTAGCCTGATGCCAAGGCTATTGGTATGTTAATTGGGGGGGAAAAAAAATAAAAAAGAAAAGGGAAAAAAAAATACCCATGGACTCCACAACTTGCTTGAGCTTTCTAGCTTTAGAGGCGTGGCAGGCATGTTGTGAAAGAGACTCCTGCTTTCCTGATGGAAGCCCTTTGGATTAAACTTTCTTTGAGTTGAGGGACTTTGTACGTCTGGTATGGAAAAGCCTGCAAGTGTACTCAGCTCACAGCGTCTGTGGAAAAACCAGCTGCTGTGTCTGCTTGTGAGTGGTTGTCCTGGGGATCTGCCCAAAAGTCTGTTTTTCCCATTGCTTAAGCACAGTATCAGGCTTGGCACACTTTGTCATGCAAAATAATATGGATAGTGTTGGCAGCTGGCACACCTTTTAAAGAGCCTGTTATTATAACCTTGCCATAACAAATTAATTATGCTGTTGAGGTAATGATAGTGTACTAGTGTAGCTAAAATGGCTCCTATACCTGTACTACTGAGGATCGCTTTGGCTCTGTCCTTCCGAGTTGGCATGCTGCAGAGGTACAGGGCAATTCTGTTCTCCTGTACTTGCTCCCTCATCGTGTTTGGATTGGTATCCATGATAAAATAACCCCCTGCTATCCCTAATAAGATTGCAAAAGCTGCAAGGATGAGGTGTGAGAAAAGAGAGTTGGTGTTAATAATTGGGAAGCTAGATGCCTAATGCTTTCTTAATAGTTGCAGTTGCACACATGAAAATATGATTTATGTATAGATACGATGTGAACACCCTGCAAAATGCATACAGTGTGAATTTTTAGCTGCGTATAACTGTACTTGTAGGCATAACTGTGTGTATTATATTCAATTATTAATATATCTAATGAAGGATGGCCCTGGATATTGGACTGAACTTAAAAAGTCACAGTGGTCATGCTTACTAAGTACTTTATAAGCTGTGTTGATCTGCAAATTGGGCAATCACCTCCTTTTTGCTAGGAAATGTGACCCTACCGAAGACAAAGTCTTTGGTTTAATGTCAGTTGCACGTTATTTTCCTTCCAAATCTAGAATTACAATTTATGAAAGTAGCATGGAGATGGATACTTATTGAATGTTTTTGAGTTCTTGAGGAGGATTTTTGGGACACACTGTGCAGCAAAGAGGCAAGGACCTGTCAGCCTTCTCAGTTTGATAGGCTTGTCCCCAAGAGTGCTCCCATCTACGGAGCAGATGCTGGAGGGCACCAATTTGGTGTTTGTTTTACAAGCTCCGCACTGAAGCACTCTACTTGGTTTGAGATACATAAAATCACTGTATCTTTTTCCCGGAGGCCGAGCTGTTCTCCTGCCCTGGAATTGAAGAGAAAAAAGACCTAGCCATTATTAGCAGATCAAAAAGAACAGCCTGCAAGCTCATTTAATGCACAGGTCATGCCACAGCCTGGAGCTGGGCTTTTTGTTAAGAGCAACTCAAATAAGAAAAGCAAGCAAACCTCCGAACCTATGAACAAAACAGAAACCAAAACTAACAAAGGAAGCATCTGCTGTTCAGATGAACTGATATAGGTGAGGGAGGAAAAAACAAGTCATCAGAGACCTCCAAAGGCTTGCTACTGTGGCCAGAAACCCACAGTTTGGAGATGACAGGCATTTCATAGTCCAGTGATGGTGATGCAGGTGTTCCTATGGTGCAATCCTAGGCAGAAGCATGCTGGGTGATACAGAATGGCAGAAGATGCTGAGCTAGGTTGCAGGAAAGCCATGTCTCGGGTCTTGTTCTGTCTAGCTGAGTTGAGAGGGAGCTCTCCAGGGCAGCTCTGGTTCTGTTCTCCATTATGGTTTCAATGTGATGAGAAATACATTGGGGAGGAAAGGAACCTGGTCCCAGCATTTACCTCCGTTTTTGGCTTGCGTGGTAAAGCAGAGCGCAGTGCTGGTGTGACCTGCTGGGCTGCTCTGCACGAGCATCTCCCCGTGGCAGTGCGGTAGGAGGGCTGGTCTGCAGGACACTTAACTTCATGCTGAGATGGGTTGGTCTGTTTGAAAGTCAGGCACAAGGTAGAGATGCTTAGGTTAGTGCTTTTATTACTGTAGAATTTGTAATGCTGGGTTAAGGATGCATCCCTGCAAATATGGGAGCAGGAGGGCTGCTTTTTTCTAGTTACTCTCCTAGTTGCCAGAAGCCTGGTTGGTATGAGGTGAGAGAAGAAACAAGAGGAAGGGTTGTTTCAGCTTGATGCCGAATGTAAAGAGCAGGTACGATATGCCCACAGGTTGCATTGCCGGCACATAAATCTAGTGAACAGGAGAGAAAACAGTGTTTGTATTGGCACTGCTGTCAGCTCTCATTTTCTCACAGCTGGGGGACCATGAATGCGCAGACTCCATTGATGGGGTGTCTAGCTTTTAACCTTCTCAGTGAAGGGATTTGTCTGCCCTGAAGCATAACACATTTCTGCATGTGCCTTTCCAATAGCAAAGGGTTTCACACCCCTTTGCTGAATGGTCCCTGCCAGCCCAAAGGTGGCTAGTGCCACATTGCTTTCTTCACCTCTCTATGGAGCGAAAGATGCCTGGCCTGGAGTTTTTAGTTGTGATCATCACTCTCATCATTACTGTCTGTAATGTCTGTAGAGCTCAGAGTCCTTTATTTAACCAGCAGCTGGTGAGAGCATCCTCATAAAATTTTAGTAACCTATCATTTTAATACCTTACAAGGCGTGGCTCCTTGTATTCAGAAGTGAGTACCCTGCTGTGAGAGTGCGTGGTTGCTTGTGGTCTGCATAAACACTTGAATCAGCTGCAGAGAGTGGGAAGTACAGGAGGAGCTCAGAGAAACAGGAAGATTTGGTCGACCTCGTTGGAAAGTAGCTACAGCAGTGAGCAAAGTCTTCTTATGTGCACGCAGTATTTCTGACATCAAGGCAGGGGGCTGACAAGGTGCCTTGGCTTGGAGGACAAGTTGAATGATCTGCATAAAGTCCTTATGATTTCACCTCTCAAGGCAGAAGTGGTTAAAAACCTTCAGAAGAAGAAATCTCCACCTGATTTTTGTTGCTGCTCGTTTGTTCTGATGGTTGGTTGCTGCAGAGAGAAGGATCATTGGTGTCTCCGCTCTGTATTACTGGTGTTGCATCTGCTCCTGGTTCAAGGGAGATGGAGATGTCCTTTGCGTGAGCCATTAAACTGTGTCCTGAAACTTGCTGCATTCATACGTCTTCTGACAGAGCAACCCTGAAGTGGAGCTGATCACCTTCCAGCCATGAATGTTTCCACTGTTAGTAAGAGATGTTTTCATGTTGGAGAGAAAACACACCTGAAGCTGCCCTGGCAGGTTTTCTTGTGCCAGGGTTCAACTTGGACACTTGGTCAAACAGAGAAACAGCTTGGAAACAGTGCCCTGGTCCTTCAACTGCCAAGGACAAGTTGGACAAGTGGAAGATTAAAGTGGCCTAAACCCCCTCTGTTCAGCAGTGTGACACAGCACCGACTTCCTGTTCCTTCTGCGTGTACCAGTTTTTACAAGCCTTCCGGCATCACCCACCAGTTAATGATTTTGGTAAGTGTTTGCTGGGGAAAAACTGTGGTGCAGAGAGGTGATTCTGACATGTCTTCCTGGAAGCTCGTCATGGAAGCGCAGTCTGCTTGTTGCAGCATCTGGGATTGCAGTGGTCGGTATGGCAGGGATGTCCAGGCAGATGGAGATGCCCCTTGCCCTCAGATTTCCTCTGTACAGCTTGTGGTCCATTAATCGTGACAGCGGATGCCTTTTGTAACAGGCTGATGGTTGTGGATGCTGGATAAATTCTGTGCAACTCATTGAGGATCTCAGTCCTGGAGTCTGAGCGGCCTTTGGGTTGATGAAGGGTTGCTAAACTCGTTCTTGTCCATTTATACACTAAGAATTTCTGTTTCAGAATGACGACTGTGGAGAAGAAAGGACGTGCTGTATCTCACTGCCTAGGGCTGTGCACCAGAGAAAACAATATTTCCCCTCCAAATCCTCTGCCCAAGAAAGAGCAGGTGGTGATTGTTCTCTGCAAGGATGGTTAGAAGTATGTGATCCCTTCTTGGTCTGCTCATATTGCAGAGCCCTGGCAGAGATGCTCTCTTAAGATGTCAGGACAGAGGTCTTAAATGCTGGAGCCCAAACCTCTCCCAGTTTTGCTGTAATCCCAATGTATGGTGGCTCAAGAGTGGAAGACCTGCCACACTGGCTTCAGTGAAGGTCCAACTCTGCCAGTATCACCCTCCTAGTGATAACCAGAGTGGATCCTCAGGGAAGGAGTATGAGTCGCTGGGTTTAACAGCTGCAGACAGTCTTGTTCTCCTGCAGTTTTCATGTTACTTTTGCAGACACTTTCTGTAAGTTGCTCTGAGTCGCAGAACATGCCACAGCCCAATTGTGGGCAAACTTGGAAGAAGTTTTTCCTCCTTCTGTTTGACTTTTTAAATCTGCTGTCTCATGGTCTTTCACTGTTCTAACGTGGTTCCTAATGTGGTTTGCATGACACCAGTGGCTCCTGCAGGTTGTTTTGTTTCTTTCCTCAGTACATAGATGCCTTTTTTGTGATGCCCACAGCTTAATATTTGCCTTGACTGTGCTGCTCGGTTGTCTGCATTTAGGCAAATGCTTTGTGCATGCTTTGAAGAGGATTAGAACTGACCTTCTAATGGGGGAGAAAATAGGGTAATTGCATACTTAGTTAAAGAAGTGTTCTGTGCTTCATTGCATTGACTTTCTTGCAAGAGGAGTTGTGGAACATACTGTAGAGAAGGCATTTGGAAACATGCCCATGTGACCCCACATCTATTACTCAGCAGGCATTTTTGTTGCACATCTTGCATTTATTCTCCTGCTGAAACATTAGGCAATTTATCAGTCTTTCCATTCTGTAGCTGGACATCCCTTTGTGCTGTCTGTCTTTCCAGCTAAAAACGAAGTGAGTGCAATGCTTGCTAACAGCATGATCTCAGCGGTTCATCTAGAGGAAGACAGAAGTTGGCTGCTCTCCCCATTTAATCACTCAGAAGTATACTGAAAGCTGCAAACGAACTCATTTCATTTTTCCAAATGCTGTGATAAGAAAATAACCGGTCCCGTTTCTTCAAAATTGCCAGAGTTGATGTCCGTACATATAAAAATCCAACCCATCCAAAACCCAACTCCCAGGTTCCTATACAAGAGCACTACTGCTTGAGATGGTTTGATGGAAGTAATAATGCATCCCGTGAATTGATCGTTGTGCGCCACAATAGTATGCTTTCCAGCAGTTTAATTTACTGTGGTGCATGGGTCTATTTTGGCTGTGGGTTTTCTGGTCTTCCCTCAGCATAGATATTTCTTTGCATATCTATGGATGGATTTCTGCTTAGTGCATATTGAGGTATTACTTGGACTTTGGAAGCAAAGGGGAGGCTGTGCCAGTTACCATGAACGGTGACACCTCTTGCTTGAGGTGACTGATGAAGGGAGCTAGACTAATGAGGCTAGAAGTTAAGCCCACAAATCTCTACTTCTGTGCCAAGCTTGTGTTTTCTCTGTGCTGGTCCATGTTGAGAGGACTGGAGCATCAACAGCAACAGAGTAGAAACTGGGTGGTGACTGGTTTTGGTGAAACTTCTCCTGTGTGTCTTGGTTTCTTTTTCCAACAGGATTTCCTTAAAACTCTCCCCCTTCCAGATGATGGGTCCGCCCAGAGGAAATAGCTGCCTCCCTGGCTGACTGCTGATGGCTTGGTGGGAATTCTCCTCTCCTCTTGCTTTTTGGGTTGTCCCACCATACCCGTCATGGTTTCCTGTGAGGCTTGTATTCGCTCTGTGTGTGGGATCTGTTCTTTGCCTGGGACCAAAACATGACTGAGAGTACTTTAGCAATAGCAGCAGCAAAACCCTGCTGCTGTCATCTGCTCTCTGAAAATCATTTGGTTGCTGTTTTTCCCCTATGCCACAACAGAGCACTGCAGACTTCTCCATCTCTTGCTGCAAATGCAAGTAGCTTTCCTTGTTTTTTCATGTTCCTGAAGAACCTTGTGGCAACACAACACCAAAATTCTACTGTTCAGGTTGAGATACGCCATGGACATGTTCTTCCCCTGGAGGAAGGAGGAGAGCATGGGCCTGAGGTGACAGATATTGTGCATTAAACAAGGTGACTTGCCACAGTTTAGTTGGCATTAGTGGTCCTGGGAGCTAAGCTTCCATGGGGCTTGGTGTGCTCACTTGTGCTTACCACCATGAGATGAAACTCAACACAGTCCGGCTTTGCAAAGCAGAGTCCAGTGATGTTGGAGAGCTTTCTCCTGACCTTCTGCCTTTCTGCTGGAGCAGAGTCTGTGAAGTGCCAGCCTTTGCCGTTCTGAGGTCAAGGGGCTGGTGTCCCACAAGGTGCATGGCACAGGGGATGGAGAAGCCTTGCAGCAGGATGGGAGCAGTGAGCATCTGCAGTGGTGCCAAGGATGTTATGTGCTCCTGTGCCAGAGAGTGTCTATTGAGGCTTGGGTTTACAAACAAAGGAGCTCATTAGTTAGGGCAGCTGATGATGTGGCAGGGGGCCCACGTTTGGGTAGGCTTTTGGGCAGATGCTTGAAGGAGGAGGCAATTGCTGAAACATTCATAAACTTGCCTGTGAGCAGACTCTTCCCAGTTTGCCTTGTCTGCGGTGGAGATGGGGAAGCGCCAGCAAGAGCTGCTGGACTCATCTCAGGGGAGGTGGCAGGGAGCAGCCTCCAGAGCCTGCTGCTCCCTGACACCCTCCTCTGCATTAATTATCTTCATTAATTCCCATAATAAATTTCTGCTCACCTCAGTGAGCAGAGGTCTGCCAGAGCAATGCCAAGGAGTGGTAGCTTTTTCTATTTTTACAGGTCTTTTTTTTTTCCTCCTGTAAGGTTCACATGAAGAAGAGTGCTCTATAGTCTCAAGAAAAATAGCAACAAAGCAATGCTAAATACTGGCTATAAAAAACCTACTTATTTGCTGCATGCATGTTGCAGTGGCAATGCAAGCCCCTGTTTATTTTAGCTTTTTTTTCTTCCCTGTTTACATAATTTTAAGACTCTTTTTAATATTATCCCCCTATATTTAGAAATAACGGCACAATAGTTCAGCTTCTGAACACCTTCAGTCTTTGCGAGCCTCACGAGATGTCTCGGAGGCCTGCTGGTGCCTGGTTTTACAGCCCCGTGTCCAACACGAGCTAGGCAGACCCATCTGGCTGTGAGCATTTCCCCAAACTCTTCTTGTCTTGTTTTCACAGAATCACACAGAATCACAGAATCTCCTTTATAAGCTTTCTCCTGTTTTCCTCCTGGAAAAATAACACAGTGGATAGTGGCAGGAGTGGAGTTGAGGAATTCAAAGTTAACTGCTGAGCTTGTCCTCGGTTCACCCCTCTCCTTTCTCTCGCCACAGCAGCCTGTGTTAGCAAAGATGCTCTTGTGTTAGCCTGAAGAAATAAATTTTCTGCTGCATGAGGAGTCAGCTAATCATTACGTGTCTTGGTTTCCCCATTTAAGAATGTATTCTTTGAATCTTTAAAACTGCCTGTCTTCTCCCAAGCTTGCATCTCTGTCGAACAGGCATGGATTTTGTTATGAAGTGCTCTGTGCAGTGCTATCATGAATTTGATGCTTCTTCCTACAGACAGACGCAGAGTGTCTTTCTGTGCATCATTCGGGGAATAGCCTCTGTAACAGCATAGGAATTGAAGTTTTCCGTTTTTTAATTATTTTTTGTGGGGTATTTTTACAGACATTGTGGTTAAAGGCTTCTGGTTTTAGAACCTTAAATCTTGGAATGTGACTCCATAACGGTATGTAGTAGGATTTGGAAAAAAGTCTGCTAAAATTGTATGTAATGGATAGTGCAACAGTGAGGTCATGTTAAAGTTGTTACTTTCTGCTGATGATGCATATGAATTTTTTAATTATTTTTTTAATGAAGGCAGAGCTATGAATGTTTTTCCTTTTTAAAAAAAAAAAACCACAAATAATGGGCCTTCCATCTTAGACAAATGTCCCTTTTTTTTTTCAGTATTTTTTCCCAGTTAATGGCTTTTCTAGTGGGAGCTGCCCTGTTCTTTCCATCTGATCTCTGTGCCCACACCTCTGAAAGTTTCCACTTCAGAAAGGAGGAGGACGCTGGTGCCAGCAGACAATCTTCAAAAGCTGCCGTGCAGGGAAGTGTCACACTTCTGAGATGTTAGGAATGAGGAAAAAAAAATGAAAAAAGCAAAACACCAAAACCCCTTAAACTTTTACTGCCATGCAGAGATGACAGGAAAACTTGCTTCTTGGTTCCTCTGGTCTTTGTCACGCTAAAATACTGGAACTGAATAATCCTATCATACCCTAAAAAGAACTGGAGAGATTTAGGAGTACTCAACAGTTTTTAAAGAAAATATACCTACAGAATGCTGCAGTTTCGCTGTCACAGTTGGTGAGTTAAAATGGGATTTTTGGGTGCTGCTTAGCTGCAGGACACAGGTAAAGACTCTTTCTCCATATGCCATCATATTGCTAGTATTTTTCACATCCCAGACCCAAGTGGTACCTGGTAGTCCTGCTTGCCCCCATCCCTAGTGCCCAACTCCAGCCATCCTGGTGGAGCCGAGTTAGAATTGGGCGATGTTTTTCTGTCCAAGACTCCCAAGAGCCTATTGAGAGGGGAGGGGAATGGCTTTTTTTTTTTTTTTCAAGAGCAGCTGAACGCAATGCCCTAGTTACCATGGTTTTTAAATGGAGTACTTCAGGGGATGTACAAAAGCATCTTTAGCACTTGCAGTACAAGGAGAATGAAAGGATCTAGATTATGTCAGCACTGCAGTGGAGGCTTAAATGAGTGTCATTCATTTATTGTTAGGAGATGACCCAATTTGGATTGTATTTATGGAGTGGGAGGGGAAAATGGACCTGTTTCAGATGACTTTTGAGCTTTCAATGTACTTACAGGCTTTGTGTAGGGCTTGCATTGGCTCCCGCTGGGTAAACAGAGCCCTTTGGAGGCTGTTCCCTGTGTGCTGGCACGGTGATGTGTCCTGCCCTTCCTGGCTAGACGTGCACTGCCAAAATGGGTTGATTCATGCCACGTCTCTCTGTGCGGTGTTGTATTGCATGGGGAAAAAATGAGTTGTCAGACAGAGCCTGCCCAGCTGATTTTTATTTATTTTATTTCACTTTCTTGCAAGGCTTTTAAAGCCTCCAGTAACTATATAATTTGCGGACTGGTTCCAGCCAAGCATATCCTTAGCTGAAGGCTGTGACCCTGCAAAGCACTGGTGAAGGCAATAGGTCATTAAGTCTGCACACAGTGGGATGCTTCTTTTTTTTTGTTTCCCCCCCCTTCCTGTAAAATGGCAGGCAGTCTGTTCTAAGTGTCACCTGTGTCATGGTCCACTGGTCCACTGTCCCCTTCTTTTCTCCTGGTTGGGATGGCAATGAAGAACTTCCTTTTCACCTTAAAGGGCTTTGAAAGCTGGCCGTTAGGGTCTGCTGCTGCTGTTTGCATCTCCTTCTGGAGAGAAGGCTCTTACCTGTCTTTTAAATAATTTTGGTCCTGCTGGGAGGAATGCACATCTGCACATCCTGTGAAGGATGTAATTTCTTGGATTATCTTTTTCTTTTTTTTTCTTTCTTTTTTTTTTCCCCTTCCTTTCAAGGATTCCTGTAGCCATTACATCAGGCTCAACCCTGATGATGCAAAGTGCTTTGAGAAGTGGCCAGAGCAGAGGCTGCTGTGGGCTTAAACCCACCTGCAGATCTGGGAGGAGGGAAGGAAGATAAGCAGGGAAAACTCTTGAAGAACTGGAACTCGGGAAGCTCAGCCTTTCCAGCAAACACTCCTTTCTAGTTCAGAACGGCCTTATGTGAAGACTGGTGGAAATCTGAGTTTTGTTGTAAGTTCATTAGCAGCATTCCTGTCCATTTCAGTGGAGCCAGGGTTGTGTCCTCCAGCGAAGCAATGCTGTAAGCCCATGCCATTTCCTCTGGAGAGGCAACTCTGCCTTGCATCCTCTGCAGCCTGCTTTGAAAGGCAGCCCTTTCCCCATGAAGAGAGGGAGAAAGACAGCCATCCCAGCAAGCCACAAGGCTGGTCCGCTCCAGGGGTTCAGCAGAGTGGTCAACCAGAGCACTCGCCAAGGGCTGCAAGCGCTTGGAGGGGCTGGCTGGACTTGCTCCTTTGGAGACACCGTCAGCTGGAAAGCCTGGATGCATCTAAGCCCAGGCTGTGCTGGCACCAGCTGACTTCTGCATTAAGGGAGGTTGTTGCTCTGCAGGAATTGGCATCCGATGCTTTTAGGTTTGCAGAGAACCTGCTGCCTGGGAAAGCTTTCTTGTTTGTGAGCGAAGGTATCAAAATTCTGTGAAATGCAGGTGTGCTGCACAGCTGGAGGCGAGGGCGGGTGGACGGTCCCATGGGGCAGGGTCCCTGGGCTCTGCCAGCACACCAAGGGCAGAGCGGCACCAACTTGCCTGCAGCAACCGCAGAGTTGAGCGTGTCGGGGCAAACTGGCATTTCCTCCTTTCCCTGGCTTTCCCAGGAGTACAAATGGCAGTTTTTGATAACTAAAGGTTTTGTACAGAGAGGTCGGTGTGGCGTGGGAGATGTGAGCCAGAGTTCAGGCTTGGATGTGTCCCTTTTCTGTCTGTAGGAGCTTTAGGCTGGTTATTGTGTTCAGTTTTTCTTCCTGATTTTTTTTGGGGTGGTTTTTTTTTGGTTTTGGTTTTTTTTTTTTTAAATCAAATTTGATGATGCTGGTCCAAGTACATGATAATGAAGATTAAGTAACTTGTCTTACCTCTTACACAGCCGCTGCTGTGTGCAGTTAGTAGTTTAATGAGAAATGAGGCAAGGCAGAGTTCATTTTCCTTTCCTGTGACCAAGCTGGCTCTGCAGGACTCAGGAGTAAGGTGCCATAGTAATCTGGGGTGATGTTGTGGCCTTTAGGGCAAGACTACAGGAAATTCATTGTATTCCTTTGAACAGGATGGAGCCTTTCACGTGATTATTTTTTTTTTTTTTAAAGTTTAATTCTGTAATCTTGATCTGTTATCTAATGGCAGGAAGACTCCCTTGGAAATGTATTTGGAAATGTATTTCATCTGCTCGGGGAGCAGCAGGCTCCACCTTGGTCTGTCTGGGGAGGTCTGGCTGTCCCTTTGGCACAGGGCATCTTGTTTAGCAGATGCTGGGGGATGCTGTGCTGAGGGCAAAGTATTGAATCAGCTTTTAACTTGCATGAGGGCTTGAGGATCTTTTGTTGCAGTGGATGGCTGCTGCTGTTGAGAGATGTTGTCTTTCTGGCTCACCTCCAGGGTATGTTGTGGGCTGACATGGACCTCCCTGAGGCTTCCCCTCTGCTGTGTCTCTCGTACCTGAAAAGTCGCTCCAGAGCAGCTTTCCACTGTGTCTTCCCACTCGGTGAAATCTGGCTGTAGGAGCTGTCTGTCATTCATCTGTCCTGTCTGGGAAGCTGACTCTTTCCAGAGCTCACCAAGACTTCAGATGGAATAGAAGAGAACCTTTACTGTCAGTGTCTTTGCATCAGGAGGATTGGTTATTGCTTTTTTCCTTCATCGTGGTAGCTTTTCTCCTAGACTTTTTAGGCATGTGCGGATTACAATTTAATTTCCTCTTTAATTTAACAGCTTTAAAAGGACCAAAATCAGCGGCTGGTTGGTGTTGTGATTGGGGACATGGAAACTTTCATGCCCTTTTCTTCTAGAGCAGATAATGCTTCGGGCACAAAGGAGAGCAGAGAGCCATCTGTAAAGCAATACGCTACACGTTTGCAACCGGAGTTTGGCTTCAAGCCCTATGGGATAATGTTTTGGGATACTCTTTTAATCTCATGTGTGACCCTCAGATTTTAAAGAGCTCAGCTGAGCCTGCTTCATTACCTTGCCAATTGTGAGTCACAGGCGCTGTGGTCCATGAGCCTGCAGAGTGGCTTTTCTGCCACTTTTCTGCAACACCCCTGCCCACTTTTCCCTAATAATGTCTTGCCCTGTTTCAGCTAAATTTTTATAACCCTACAGAGTTAATTTTCTGCTAGCTGAAGAGATGCAGTCCTGAGTTAACAGCTCACCCTGAGGGAAGACAGATGAGACTCTGGCAGCCCTGCCAGCTTCTCGTATGCTAGCAGCCCATCAAGGGTGGAAACAATGTCGGGTGGTTCGTCACTGGAGATGATGAAGAGGCTGTTAGTATATTGCCACAGGGTGGTAAGACTCAGGGGATACAGGGAATGTCTCCTTCAAAACTTGGATAGCAGTAGTGAAGGTGCCCACAGAATAGCTCACACCTGGGCTTCAGTCTTATGGCTGGTTCAGAGGTTGTGGGGTGGTGGAGCCACCCCATGACCCATGGTGTGGGTGGAAGAGCCTGCAGATGAGCTGTGGCACTGCCGTGCAGAGCAGGTGACATGCTTGAGCATCCCTGGCATGGCTGGGCACTTGAGCCTGGCATTGGCTTGCTCATCACCCGCGTGGGCACCTCTGTTGCCTCCTGAAGCCGCAGGGGAGCATGAGCTTTCTCTGAGACTCCTGCAAGACAAAAGGCAAAGTGCTACAAACCACAACAGCTTCCACTCTAAAAATACCATAAAAGGCTGTGTCCTTAGAAGCTGGGCATGGGAGCTGTTCCCACCCACATTACTGCAACATGAGTCACTAGGCTATTGCAACTGCTCTCCGTGTGGATGCCCGGCTGAAGATGCAGGGAGGAGCAGAGGGAGGAAGGAGAACTGCTCCACTCCGTAGTGCTGTGGAAGTGATGAAGAGTTACAAAGAAGAGGATGACATACAGACATACATAAACTCAACTGAACTGCCGGATGGTTTTGCTTTTGTTAGTATTTTGTTGAGAACTTCCAGCAAATGCCACTTGCTGATGATTTGAGCTGAAGGTCTTTGCAGCCAAGAGTCTTCTTAATATGCAGAAACCACTGGTTTGCTTTTAGGAAGCACAGTAATTGCCACATGAATAATACGAAGCTGGAAAACCCCGCTGATGTGGAGGTGTGTTTTATTTACTCTCTTTAAGGAAAGTTTTTCTCTCCTATCTTCCCTGCTTGTCTTCATGCTTCTCTCCCCAACCCTGGTGCAGAAATAGGCTGCCCTTCCTTGTGACACAGGGTGTAAAAACATAATCTCCCTTGTATTACACATTGCTCTTACTCATGCTTTTTGTCCAACATGCAGGTATTAGGGAGTAAATTTGGGTTTGTTTTGGTTTCTTTCCTGAGACACTGCCCACCTGCCCTCGCCCCGGTGATGGCACGCTTATTGTTTTCCCTTTTCCGTCCCTTCTGCTTGACGAAGTCTTGGCTATCAGGGTTTACCGGATTAAGTTTGTCAGTGGGAAATTCTATAAAAAGGTTCCTTTATTTAGACGCCAACCCAGTAATGACATCATGCGGGCACGTCTTCCAAGTTCCTCTGGGCTGAAGCGGATGGAGAGAGGTATTGGCCGTGAAGCTGAGCCCTGCCTTTTTCCCAGTGCATCTCCGTGGTCCTGCTCAGTGGCTGTCCTTCAAAATAACCCCAATCCTCCTCTTCCTTCAGGGAGAGTGCAGTGAGGTCCCCAGCAGACTGGTGCACCTCTTTTAGCAAACTTTTTAACAGTATAAGATAGCTCTGGTTGTCTTCCTACTCACCACTTTCAGGTTAGTCCTTTGAAATGCTTTTCGGTGGGTATTCTCCCTGACTTCTCAGGGAAGCAGGAGGCTTGCACACTCAATGTCTTTGATGCTACTAAATTTTGCATTGGGCTAGTTTCAAGTAAGTTTGACAGGGGAGCAGGTGGATTAAAGGTACAAATGCCTGCATGGACAGGCAGAAAGCAGGGGGAACGGGCACATGTGAGATGTGCTGCTTGTTTTATGGTGGAGAGAAGAGGGTAGCTGGTGGGGACAGCAGGGCAAGAGCTGGCTGCCAAAGTAACGGACTGACAAAATTAATTTGTGTGTGTGGTTTCTTAAAAAAATAACGGTTTTGAGTGTTTCTGAATGGGCGAAAGGTGTATATTAAGGGTTAGAAAGTAAAGCATGTGACCTGGACAAGGTTTCTGGACCTTCTGGAGAAGTTATTCCTGGATTTCATATACATCTTTGGAGGAACAAGCGTGCTGTTGTGTGCTAACCTTCCCCTTGTATGTGCTTAGCTTATTAAAATGTTTGCATAGGCATTCCCTTACCTGCCTGCAGTAATTCCTTGGTATTCTCCTACGTGATCCATAAACCAGAGCTTATTTAAGCAATGAAATGGTACAAAACTCTCTGCTGAGGGGCATTTAATTGACTCCCTTTAGTCTGCTCATCCTGCTGTTGAAGGAAGCCTTCATGTCGCCATACATCTTAGATGTTTTGCTTTCCACTAAACGTCAATTACACCATTTAGAGCTGGGAGGATTTTTGGGCAGCAGACAGTGTAACCAATTCAGTCTGTCCATAATGCAGATTTTTCCAGTCCTACCTAGGATTTGGGTCAGGCGAGAGGCAGTTTCCAGCCCTGCGCCAACGCTTGCTCTGCACCGCTACTCTCTTGTTGACGTTATCTCCTTCCCACGTTCTCCACCTTGATACTCTGAAGTATTAAAAACTAAAAGTAAATCCATGTTGCACAAATGCTCTGCAGCTCGATATGGGTGGCCAAAACACTTTGTTCTCTTTAGAAAGTTATTTTGCAAAGTTAGGTTGGGCTAGAAGAAAATACAGATTTGCAGGTGCCAGTTTCAGACAGTATCTTGCCATCAGATGGCACAGAAAATTGCGATCTTTGAGGCAGCAAACAAGGTCTTTTCCTAAAATCTCTTATTGTGTTCCCTGGCAAGAAAATCCGATGCTCAAAATACTACCTTAGTTAAAAAACAAACAAACATGTTTTTACCAATGAGAAGTGACATCTGATAATGTTTTCACTAAAGAAGGGGTGTGGGGATCTGGTATTTTTAGTTGCAGCTATTCTCAAGTTGTTGTTCTTTTATGACCTTCTCTTAATAATACATTTCTCTAATACTTTCTTTAAAGGTTTTGTAGTTCCAGAAGCTTTTTCAGCCAAAGGCGTGTTGCTGAAGGAAGGAGAAGAGGGAGGAGCAGCCCAGAGGCAGAAGTATTGGAATCTGTTTTCTGGTGGATTTTGGTGCCTAAGAGGGTGCGATGTTAGACTTTGGTGCCCCTCGTGAGGGACCTTTCCTAGGTCAGAGGGGGCGGCTGTGCTTCAGCTTTTCCCCCAGCTGCAGCAGCTGTAAGATTGCTACCACCTACTTCTTAAAAGCATTTGAGAATGGAAAAAAAAAAAACCCAAATCAGAATTTGGACAACAAGTTTAAAAGGTTGGAAGAGAAGGGCTTGAACAGAGGAATGACGTGCTGATGGAGATGCTCTAGTGCAAGAATCCTGTGGGAAGGCAGGCGTAAGGAATGACAGCTTAAATTTCAGGTCTTTATATATTAGTTTTGGCTGTGGTTAACTGTCTGGAGACTCTTGGGACTTCCCTGCAAATGTTGTTGTCTCTGAGATGATAAGAGAGCCAACAAATTCCCATGTAGAACCTGAAGGTCATCTTTGTCAGTCCATAGGCTGCTGGTCTTCTCCTTGCCTGATGCCTACGGACTGGAAAGCCAGCACAGATGCTAGGGGTCAGATGAGTTGGTCCTGGGCTTTTGTGAACATCAAAGTGGCTGTGAAAAAGCTTCTCGTAGAGCAGTGGTATAAGAAGAAGGAGAGGAGGAGCGTTTTCAGGTTGGGTTGCTGATGCTATCTGTCTCTTGGTAGTTACCAGCAGAGATGGTCGGGCTGTCCAAAGTGAACTGTGCAGTTAGGTGTTTCTCTGTGCTTGCCTCTGACAACATTGGGTGAGGAAAGCAATTAAGCTGAGTGTAAATAATAAGCTCACACCATGTGAACGCAGGCAGGAGGAAGGACAGGCAAGAGGTGTCCATGATGCATCTGCAGCATGCCACTGCATTACAGTGGGCATCAGGGAAGTTGAACCTGGTGATGGGGCTGGGGAGGTGTCTGCCTTAGGCTGAGCCTGGGGAAGGGACAAAGAAGGTGTTTAAGTGGTTGTTTACTTGTTTATATGTGTTTTTTTTTCCTCAATACCCAAATCAGTGATGAGGAGTTTCTGCTCATTTGCAATAAATGTCATGAAGGAAACATTCCCTGAGTGGAGACTGTTTTGCTTGCCAACAAGTCCTTTCATGCCGTTGTGCCTTTTTAACAAGCACTGTCAGAAACAACAGCCCAGCCTACTGAAGGTGTCAACACTGCACATGGTGACTGGTCCAGCCTTCAGTCAGAAGAAGAAAAGAGTTGCTGCTCCCCAAAACATGGAGCCCACATCCTGCAGCTGCTGGTGGGGAAAAGCAGAACTAGGTGGGGAATGGGGATGCTTGCAAGCCCCACGATCTTCCAGAGCTGGGCAGGACTTGCCAAAGTAAAGAGGATTTTGCTTGGAAGAGGTTATGGATCATGTAGAGCACTTAAAAACAGAAACTTGCCAAAGTGGCTTTCTTTTTTTTTTTTTTTTAAGCTCATACTTTCAAAATCTGTTCAGTCTTCAGTAGAGCCTCATGCCAAAGCAATTGCCAGAGTTAAGACCTGATCTTTCCTCTTCCAGATGAGACCTCCTGGGAGCTTTCTCCAGCAGATAGAGCAGGGCTGGTGCTGAGCTCCTGCAGGAGCTGTTGTATTCAATGTGTTGGTTTAACATTTTCCCTTGCATCATTTTTGGGGTGCAGAGTGACTGTCTAGGAACCTCCATCTGTGTATGAAAGCTGTTGGGGCTTGGCGACAGCCATCATGTCTAGATTTCAGAAGTTTGCAAGGTGACAGCTTGGCTTGTGGTAGTTGAGTGTTTCATATCCTGAATAATACTTGGACTTTTGGTGCCCTTCTTGGTTTTAGGACCTGACAATTGATACTCTGGTTGCTTAAAAAAAAAAATTAAAAATAAAAAGTGACTGAGTGTGTGCATGCATTCAGTGCTTTTTTGGGAAGTGTAAGTTTGGCACTGTGTTTTCATGTGACACCTGTGTTTAATTCTGCATTGCTCATTGGCAGGAGCACCATGGGCTTAGTGCCTAGTGTGAGAGTGTTTCCTTTGGTCTCTGAATAAAAGAGCAGCATCAGCAAGAGTGGACGTTTCATCCAGGTGGTTTTAGGGTGAAACATGGTCATAAGGGGTCTAGCAGAAAGGGAGCGCAGTGCGTGTTGAGAAGAGAAACAGCAAATACTCAAAGTATGATACTCAGAGTATGATAGAGCGTATACTCAGAGTGGGCAGAGTATCTTCTGGAGATGGTCTGCAGCTAGAAAACAGGCAGCCACTTGAGGCCACGTCAGTAGTGCAGAGTTGGCCCTCTCTTCAGGCCAGGCAGCTGGAGCATCATCTCCTCCAAAGGATCTGTAAGATGATGAAGAATGTGTTGGAGCATGTGGTCCCCATCAGGGATGGGAAGGCCAGGACAGGGCTGCCCCTGGGTCAGGGTTGGATTTGCTGGGTGGGCTCTGAAGGGCTTCTGTCCCAAATCACCCCCTGCTGCTTTTTGTTGGGAGTGAGCCTGCTATTCTACTGAAAACCCTTCCGAAACAAGGAGGGGAGAAACAATCTGGGAAAGCAAATATTTTCTGATAACGGTGAGCAACAGTAAAAGCTTTTGTTTTCTGTCAATGGAAGGAAGTGGGAGAAACGTAATAGCTTTAGCGCAGCCCAGGCTTTACTGCTGCAAAAGAGATTTAGTGCTTACCCTCCTGTAGAAGCATAGAATTGTTAGAGTTGGAAGGGACCTTAAAGGTCATCTAGTTCCAGCCCCTCTGCCATGGGAAGGGACACCTTTTACTAGACCAGATTGCTCAGAGCCCCATCCGACCTGGCCTTGAGCACTTTGAGGGATGGAGCCTCAACAACTTCCATGGGCAACCTGTTCCAGTGTCTCACCACCCTCACAGTAAATAATTTCTTCCTAATAACTAATCTAAATCTGCCCTCTTTCGGTTTAAAACTGTTACCCCTCTTCTATCACTACTCTCTCTCATAACGACTCCCTCCCCATCTTTCCTGTCGGGCCCCCTTTAGGTACTGAAAGGCTGCTATAAGGTCTTCCTGGAGTATTCTCTTCTCCAGGCTGAAAAACCTCAACTCTCTCAGGCTGTATTTGTAGGAGAGGTGCTCCAGCCCTCTGGATCATCTTCATGGCCCTCCTCTGGACTTGCTCAAACAGGTCCATGTCCTTCTTATGTTGTCAGCTCCAGAGCTGGACACACAGTACTCCAGGTGGGGTCTCATGAGAGCAGAGTAGAGGGGTAGAATCACACCTCGACCTGCTGGCCACACTTCTTTTGACACATCCCAAGATGCAGTTGGCTTTCTGGGCTGCAAGCGCACATTGCCAGCTCATGTTGAGCTTATCCACCAATGCCCCTGAGTCCTTCTCCTCAGGGCTGTTCTCAATCCATTCTCCACCCAGCCTGTATTTGTGCTCGGGGTTGCTGTGACCCAGGTGCAGGACCTTGCACTTGGCCTTGCTGAACTTCACATGGGGTTCGCACAGGCCCACCTCTCAAGCCTGTCTAGGTCCCTCTGGATGGCATCCCTTTCCTCCAGCATGTTGACCGCACCTCATAGCTTGGTGTCACCGGCAAACTTGCTGAGGGTGCACTCAATCCCCCTGTCCATGTCTCCAACAAAGATGTTAAACAGCACCAGTCCCAGTACCGACCCCTGTGGAATGCCGCTTGTCACCGGTCACTACTTTGACACTGGTGCATTGACTGCAGCTCTTTGAGTGCAGCCATCCAGCCAATTCCTTATTCACTGAGTGGTCCATTCATCAAACCCACATATCTCCAATTCACAGACTAGGATGTTGTGTGGGACAGTGTCAAATGCTTTGCACAAGTCCAGGTAGATTATATCAGTGGCTCTTTCCTTATTCACCAACGCTGTAAGCCCATCATAAAAGGCCACCACATTTGTCAGGCACGATTTGCCCTTAAGTGAAGCCATGTTGGCTGTCGCCAGTCATTTCCTTATTTTCCATGTACTTTAGCATAGTTCCAGGAGGATCTGCTCCATGATCTTGCCAGGCACCAAGGTGAGACTGACCAGCCTGTAGTTCCCCAGGTCTTCCTTTTTCACCTTTTTAAAATGGGAGTTACGTTTCACCTGACTCTCTGTTTCACAGTGGTTTGAGGTAGTGTAGGGATGCTGGGGGTATACATCGTTACACGGTGGTACATGCCATGAAGTGTGGCAGTGCTTTGCTGTCTCCCTGACAGAGGGCTGCATGCCTGGGGGCTCAGCCTTGCTGCCACGGATCGGGGGAAAACGCTGCCATTGTGGTAAAGCCCATGAGACAGCAGCATGGTGACATGAGCAACCCTTTGGAGGCCAGTGTTTAGCTCATTAGGAAATACTGCAAGTGCTGAGGGTGAGCTTGCAAGGAAAAGTTGCTGGGGGCTTTGGGGTGAACGTGGGGCTGGTGGAGGTGAGAGGAAGACTCGTTTTATCCCCCAAGCATATGTGCAAAAGCGCCAGCTGTTGACACCCACCCTGTTTACATCAGGGACTGGAGTGACTTTGTTCCGGGACTGGGGGACTCCCCCGCTGCGGTGATGGGGAGATGCGTTCCACACGTGCATGGGGTTGGGATTGGCAGCGTGGGCTTGGACCGCACTGTGAGGACCACTGGTTTGGCAGCTGTTAATGGCCGGGAGCTGACACTGCTTGGTGCTGGTGATTACCTGGGGTGGCACCTCACCAGCTGCCAGTGGCCAGGAGATTCGCATCTTCTTCCATGCTTAGTGGAATTGTCCACCGTGCCCAGTGTCCAGCACCAACCCGCCCGGCTGCGCTGCCGCCGCTCCCCTGAACATCATTTCATTGTACTTACATCTAAAGTACAGAAACTGTTATTGCAATAATATGCCTTACTCCCAAATATCAGTACCGTTTCATTTTCCCTGGCTGGAAAAGTTGTGTGTCTGTCTTTCAACCCCAGTAGTCTCAATGCATCCATTTTCAGTGCCGGGTTTAGTTTTAGGTCGACCATGGTAAAGTGGTAACAGCCAAATACATTGATGTATTTGTACAAATGCAAGATGTATTTTGAAGCCCTAACAAAATGACACAGATGTTGATTTCAACACTATTAAAAAAAGAAACAAACAAACAAACAAGAATCCTTGAGTTATTTTTAAATTGACTCCTAAACTGGCAATCTGATTTTAACAGGGTGTCCTACACAACCATTGCCGTTTCATAAGCTGGAGCATTACGTCTGCATTAAGTCTTCACCTCTGGTTGGATTTTATAAGCATGTTTTCCATGAAGGGAAGAGGGGAGGACTTCTTGTGTGAACAGTTTCCTCAAAGGGAACACATTAAATTTTCTTGTTTATATAAAATGTTGCTTTTGCACAAAGAAATAGCAACAATTCCTGTGACTGTTCAGTTGGGGTAATTTTAGGAGTTATCAACAAGCAAAAAGGAAGGGAAAGGTTATGTTGTAATGTAAAAAAGATTGCTTTCATACTCCTTAAAAATGTGGTGTATCCTAACGCTGTCCTGCATATGGTTCAAGGCTGTAAAAGAGCTTTGGGAGACATTTTCTCAGTATTTTCCGGTGTTGGATCAAATACTTCTTGTTTCCCTGAAGTTTTTTATTACTGGACATGCTTGTGCGGGGCTATGGAAGAAGAAAAGAAGTTAACAACAGCTGACCCATTTGTGTCCAAAGATGCTGTTTGAAGGTAATGCAAGTCCAAGGTACTGCCAGCAAAACGGTCAGGGAGTGTCCTCTGCAGAGGCTGCCAAATACAAATAATTTACTGCCTGGGATCTGTATTTGGAGGCGGTGTGAGCTGAGTAAACTCATTAAAGTGGTTGAAGGAATGAGGGTGGTTCTTGGAGAACCTCATTTAAAATATGCATTTTCCTAGGGGATGGGCATTAGTTGGGGTCTGGGTCAGGGTGATGGCTGGAGCTGCCTCCCCTCCAAAAAATGGGGTGCAGCCAGGGGCTCTGGCAAGCCATGCAAGACCCACACGGTCAGTGTAGGTGTCACTTTAACTCAACTTACATATCTATAACTTATAAATCATTCACCTCAATGATTGTTTTGAGCAAGTTTTCCACAGGCAAGCTAGATCTTGTTGTTAGTGGATTTTTAACTTCCTATGCGTTTATTTCATCGGCTGTCCCAGTGACTTTATGTAATGGTACATTTGTGTTTTAAAAAAGATGCCGCCCCTCTGTGCCAAGGAGAGCACAGGCTGCTGACAGCAGGATAGTTTATTTTTGCATCCTTGTTCCTTTGGTTCTGGCTAGTGACCATCAGTAGCTCCACAGTGCCCAGGGTGACATCCTAGGTATCAGCCAGGACGTGTCTTCACCCCGCTGCTTCAGGCACGTGTTAGGTGTGGGTGGCCTCTAGCTGGCGGCTTGGCAGGAAAAGTTTTAAATAGAAAAAGGAGATGCAACAAGAGCTTTTAGCTTACCCAAAATTGCCATGTGTATCTGGAGGCAACAATGACCGTGGGGATGGTAAAAAGGGAAGAGTAGCATGTCCTGTGGTGTCACTACATGGACTAAAAAGAATAAAATACAGTATTTTGAGAGGAATGCATGTCTAAGTGGAGAACGACCCTTGTTGTAGCTTCCTTTACTTTATGGTTAAAGAAATGTAAACTGCTCTTCCAGTCTTAAGCAAACAGAAGCAGCCAGTTCCTAAGCTCTGTGTTTATATAGTTCCTTTCCATGTCAGTGCAGCACCCTCAAAAAAGGGGATTTTCCAACCCCCGCCCCAGCATTTCTGGCCTTTTTATAAATGCTGGAATGGAGGAAGGAGGGAGTGCAGAGAGAAAATTAGTTGTCAATTCCCAAAGCAGTACATGGACTTTAGGATTCAGCTCACTTCTCTTTATTTAAATGAGAACTCATTTAAATAATGATGTTTTAAAAAAAAAAAAATAAAATATGCATCTTGGGATTTTTATGCGGGCTTTTTTTTTTGGTTTGGGTTTTTTTTGTCTGGAGAAGATGAGTTCCTGCCAAAAAGAGCTTAAAAGAAATGTTGGGATAGTCCTTTATTCACTGTGAGGTCTAAAAATAGAAGTCGAAGAATTGCTTGTAGGCTCACTGCTCTGCTCAGAGGGTTTAGCTTATGTCTAAAGCCACGTCTTCTGACATTGCAACAGCTGAGCTTTGCAGAACCAGCAAGGCTGGGCTTACCAAGCATAAACAGGGAGGAGAGCACATCTCTTTATCAGCCCTCTCTCCTGTCTCCATCCTTGGGCAGAAGACCTTAACCTGAGCGCCAAGGCCAGTGCAAAAAATCGTGTGTGAAAACAAGGGCGAGACGTAAGCGATGGGAGCACAGGAAGGATGGTGGTGGGGAGAGGGTTGAGGTTTTATTTACTGGCAGCTCGGCTGTGTACGCGGGTAATGCTGAGGGGGGTGGCATGCAAATGCAGCCTTATATAGTGTTTTAGTTATTTCTATAACTAAAAGACTCGGTCAATGTATTTGGAGTTCATGGCATTTGCCATAGTCTAGTGGCAAAGTATTATCCTCGTTGTGACCACAGCTTGCCATCATACTTTAAAAGTTTGGTGCAAATGGAGAGACCAGAGGGAAATGTGTGTAATCTGTGTTATAACATGTGTAAGCCCCATTATAAGCTGCCCAGTGATAATGTATGTGTAATGTAACCCGTGTTACGGGTTACTTGATGATAATGGTGGGCACCTCTGAAAGGGTGTGAAGCCTTCTGCACTTTGGGGTCTCCGAGTTGTTATGTCCGGGTGCTGGAGGGGTGACAGCAGGGAGAGTCCATTCACATGTGCTTGTGAGGGGGATCAGGGGAGAGGTGGTGTTACTGAAGTGTCTGCTCATAACGAAAGGAGCTGTGCTTCCTTTCCCGGACATCGGCACGTACTTCCCCCTCCCAGTGCTTGCCATCTTCCAACAGAAGCGTCACGCTTTGGGGTGATGTCTCAATTTCACGCTTGTGAAACCAGTGCATTGCTTCTCTGGGTTGCTTAAGGTGAGAATTAAAAACTTGTTTTAAAAAAATGGTAGCTGTATGTTGGGCTCTGCACTGCGTTGGCTGTTTGGATGTGTCGGGGAGGAACTGCAGGTCCTGCAAGGAGGCTGAGGTGGTGCTGTTGGTCCCACCCCTTCCATCCTGCGAGTCAGTGATGTTGTGTTACTGGTCTTAACCTGACCAAAGTCCCATTTGCTGCTTCTTCCTTTTCTCCCAGCTTGTTCCTGGGGGATCGGCCTGGAACCCCCCATTGCATCCCTTCTTGGTAGCGGCATGCTTTTAGATCGGCTGAAGCTGTGTGTAATACGGTGCCTATGGCTTGGGCAGGGGGCATATTCTGCCTGCTGAGTTTCTGGTAGCATGTGTCTGGTGGTACAAAGGTATGAGGGATTCTGAGATCTGTATGGGAAGCTCCTCCATCCCCCAGCACTCAACCAGGCCAGAAAATGGGCTAAAACACAGTCCCCTGCAGCAAACCAGATGCTGGGTTGTGTCTGAGCTGAGCATCCCTGGACAAACACCCCAGACAAGATGATGTGCAGCTGGAGGTGCACGGGCTGATTTTCCAGTACCTGGCATGTATGGTCAGATAGTTGTACCATTCCTGCTCAGCCCCAGACAAAATCTCTGTAACAAGTCCTCTGTGTTAGCGCAAGTTTGTGCTGGGCTGGGCTGATGCTGTGAGCTGGGTGGGGAGGAAAATCATCCTGAAAAACCCACCAAATCAACAAAATCTGAGCATGACCCACACCAAGGGTTTTCTTGCAGCGCTGATGAGCGCGGTTTACTTTCTGCCATTGGGTGCCCTCCCGTTACAGCCTGTTCCTTCACTGCCAGGCTGAGATGCCGCCTTGCTGCCCACTCCAATGGGACCTGCGTGCAGAGACCCCCTGTGCTGGTAAAGGATGCTGGCTCTGGCTTGCCAGAACTGGAAAACTTAACCAACTTCTCATTTCCTTTGCAGTGAGCCCAGGAGAAGAGAGCATCTGCGTGCGGATTGCCTCCTGCCTTGCCTGTTCTCCCAGCTGCTCCCGGTGGGCTCCCAGGTGGCAAAGGAGTGGAGGGGAGAGCTGGGGCCACAGGAGTGAGACCACAGGGCATTTGACCAGTGGGGCTGCGGTGGCTGGGGGTCCTTGTCACCTCGCGGCAGAGACAGCCAGCTCCTGCCACGTAGATGCCCGCAGGGGAGAGGATAACTGCAGCTGAACTGATGCATCTCGACACCTGATACCAGGCTCAGGTAAGCACACATTGCTTGGAGCCAGGTTGCATTTCCACACTCCCTTCTCCCAACTCAGGAACTGGCTCTGGAGCAGGTGAGAATCGCTCTGAGAGCCGTCCTGTGCTGCGGGTACAGGCGCTGATAAATTGGCAGGCTCTTGTCTGTGATGATGCTGGATACTCTGGCTTGTTGGGACATGCTGGTGGCATCAAAGTGAGTTGCAGCCGAGGTTCTCACTTGGGTGTTGCCAGTGCCTTTGCCAAGGGAGGTGAGCGTGGTTTTATCCAGCATCCAGTGCGGTTTCAAATACAATGCAAGTTTACTGGGATAGGAGCTCATTAGAATGTAACACATATGGGACATATAAAGTGATCTATGGGCAGTCCTTTTCAAAGACTCCCAGACAGTTAAAACATAAACTTCCTTGCAATTCAGCTTGCTTTGTGCTCCTTACACTCTTAAAAGAAAAACAAAACTTGCTTGTGTGCTCTTGAGTTTTTGTTGTAGTCAAGGAAATAAACACGCAAACAGGATCTCCTGTATCTTGGCCCATCCTGCTTGATAGTAATTTCATTCCTGAAGTCATAATTCACTTTGCCAGTGCAAGTCCGATTTCCTTTTCGGTAGCAGGGTTGGAAGGAAGTGCCGGATTTGGACTAAGATTGGTGATGTGCAGTCCGGTGATGTGTTGTTTTGAAGCTGGTGCCTGGCCAGGGTGTTTGCAGTCTGGGTTTGTTAATGGGAGAGGAGCTGCAGATGATGATCAGCAGAAGTCCTCGACACAAGCGGATCGAGTGTGTTGTCCGTTTTGGGGGCTGCAATTTGGGTTTTTAGTGAAAAACGCTGCAGCAGCTGTGATGCCGGAGATGGGGACGCTGGCCTGTCTCGTAGCAAGACCTCAGGAGCAGCATGACTTCCGCGTGGGGAGCCGGGTCTCGCGAAGCAGAAGCTCTGCCGGCAGCGTGCGGCCGTCACTTCCTCCCGCGGCTCGTCACCTCCCGGGCACGCAGCCCGGCAGCAGCCCGCGGCTCCTCCTGGATGCCTGGGGGAGGCTTTGAGGTTCGTGGCGATGCAGTCGAAGCAGACCCAAAGCCGTGCTGGTTCTGGCTGTGCTTGGTAGGTGTGCGCAGTGGTGTAACCCCGCGGCTTTGCTTTGAGAGGCTCTAGGCGTGTGGGAGAAGGGCTTCTGATGACAGCTCCCCTCAGCTCGCAGCTGCTGGCTGTGCCCCCCCGAATTTTACCAGGCAACCAGGATGGGGAGTTTGCTGCCAGCCGGTAGCCTGCGTGGTTGGAAGGATGTCAAGGGGCCTGTTTCATGCACTTATTCAACTTTCAGCAGCTTGCCTTAGCCACTTTGTAAGTGGCCGGTGGCACTGCTTCTCGTGGCCAGGTTTACTCCGGGGGTGTGCAAGCGCACAAGCCACGGTTACAACTGGTCGTAGCTTTACAAGGGAGAGCAGCACTTTGCTGGCAAGTGGTGCAGGCTGCAGGGGCACCTCCTGCGGGGGTCTGCACCTCTGCAGGTGGTGTACGAGCGTTTCCACTTGCATAGATGCACAAGCATTTCCTTTAGGCCTGTTCCCCTAAAGGAAAAATTGCAGGCTTATGCCATAGACAGCTAAAGATATAAAACACTGTGTTAAAATGTGCTTTCAAAATAGCACGTGAAACAGGAACAGCGACTTGCTGGGTTTCGGTGGTGGTGGATGTGGTTGTAGTAAGTACGTACCTTTTTGACTTTATTCCACAGCAGTAGTTTCAGTCTGATATAGGCCACCGTGGCGTTTAAGCGCAGTGTGACAAAATTTGCCTTTTTGTCTCTGTTAAATTGTCTCTGAAAATTTGCAGTCTCTGTTAGTGGCTAATTGGGCACATTCAGGACTCCAGCACACCTGCACCTAAAGTCATTTCTCCTTTTCCAATGACCTTCTGCTTGCAATAGCATGCAGCAAAAAAAAAAAAATAATCATATACGTTTCCATGGGCTTGGGTGCAGCTGGAGAGGAGAAACGTACAGTGCTGTGAGAGGTTACTGAAGCAAAAATGCAAATTTTGCAGATTTTGCCCTAAAGATGGAGCATGCTGAGGAGTGAGGAGGGATGCAAGAGGTTGAGATGACTCTGGTCAGAGGGACGTAGATGTTCAGATTTTGTAACTCAACTGTATTTGGCTGTGTTCCTGCATCATGCTTGCCTTTAATTTGCTCTGACTGGTGGATGTAGCGGGAACAGAGAAATAACCAAAACTGTCTGTAATCTCAAGTGGCTTGAGTAGATACTTTTCTACAGTATAAAATATTTAAAAATTGCATTCCAGAATATCCCCAAATCCAGCCCAAGGTTGAGAACACGATGCTATGCTGTACTTCCTAAAAAGAGATTTTACTGATATTTTCATTTTCAAAAGCCCTTCTGACAAGTGACACTGGATCTACAGTTCTCCTCGCAGCAAAATGGTGAAGTTGAGCAGTAAAGTCTGGTGCTAGTGCAGCCTGACAGTATAAAACCTGTGTAAAAGCATGTAAAACTTTTGTACTTTCCTTGTAAGTACAAGGAAAGGGCTTGAAGAGACTGAAAATTGAGCAACCTCAGCTGAGATGGGTTGTTTGGTAGCACCACCACAGCTGCTCCATTCAAAGTCTGGGAAATTGCTTTCTGGCCAAGCTCCCAACAGCAAAACCACTTTGCGAGGAGGGCTTGGAGGAGTCAGGTCTGGAATCAGGGTTGCAGTGAATTTCTGTGAGGGCATCTCAAGACATGCTGATGTGCACCCACCTGAATCCTCTGCAGGGACCATCAGCTGAGTCTTTGATGTCTCAGCTCCAGTCCTTTGACTGCCTCCATTTACATTTTTGATGGGTTAAATTTGATGTATGGTTCTCGCATCCTGGTCAAGTTTAATGAAGTTTGTCCTTGTTTCATATAAACCAAGCACTGGGGAGAGGAGGACCTGGTGGTGAGCAGAAGGTTGCAGATGTGGCCTTGGGAAGTAACCTCTGTGGAAAGAGGTGGCAGTGACTGTGTCTTCTGCAAGTACTGGCCTAGAAGGAGTGAACCAGGCAGGGTGTTTGCTAATGGGTTTATAAACTGGAAACATGATGTTGTGATTGGGGGCAGCAGGGGACATGTCTCTGTGTATGTGTCCCCTGGGCCGCGGCAGGAGCAGCAGTGCCACTGGGCCGTGGGAAATGCTCGGTTCCTCTTCTGGGCATCGAGCAGGGTTGCAACACGCAGGTTGGGTGACTGGTGGCCAGAGGTTCCCATGCTCCTGGCCAGGCTGGTCCTGGTGGGTACCACCCCACGCAGGGTGGAAGAAGCTCAGCAGATCTTACTGCAAAAATACAGGACTTTGTGGGGAGGGTTATACCAGTAAATCTGGTTTATGGATAACGATTTTTGCACCAAGTCTTGGATTTTTGATGCAGACAGCTTCTTTCTGCTGCCAATACTTGAGATCCAGCTGGTGAATTAATTTCAAGAAAGTTATTCTCATCCAAACCTTGGATATTTTATTTCAAGTTTGCTAATGGGTAGACAGCATTCAATGTGGGTAGGCAGTAACATGCATTTTGATTAAGCATCTTTAGGCTTACTGTTGCTAGGATTAATTTTTACTTCCTTAAATTGTAAACTTGAAGCTGCAAGTTTTAGTGTGAGATGACAGATTGTGGGTTTTTCAACTCATTCTTTTTCAAAGGAACTAGTTGGTAACTTTGTTTCCCAGTTGATTTAAGTGTGCCTGGCTTCGGGTTTCTATTGCTTATATACTAGTAAATTTATCTAATACCATTCTCGCATTTTTCACGTTTTCTTACCATTCCTGTTTATAGATACTTTGTGTGTTTACCGTGGAAAAAAAAAACCCCGTTTGTTGGGAAAATACAGTACTCACAGGAGAAAATTGGGTGGCAGGCTTGAGAAAGTCCTTTGAGCCATGTATTAAAATAAAAACTGCTTGAGTCTTACATAGGTGTGTGGAGAAGTGTGGCAGGTACAGGCTGTGCCTATTTATAGGTAGCCCCTTTATATCAGGGCAGAATGATGTGTTTCGTCAAACTCTCCAGAAAACAAATGCCTCAGTAGTTTTCATGTACACAAGGTGTCGTTTCTCTCAAACAAATGCTTTAACTTCATGGTGTCAAACTACTCTGGACTTCAAGTATGCGCAGAATTAAATAATAAAAATACCATATTTGATATCTGTGTTTAACGTAGGCTGTGACAGAGCTAGGCTATATTCTCTTCCCTTTCCAGAGTACTTAGAAAATCACCCAGTCGAGCACAGCATCGCCTTCACACTCCAAAAAGCATCAGTGTTGTGGTCAGATGCTGAGGCCGGTGCAGCCACTTGCCATCCCCATCCCTCTCACTGCCATCAACCATTTTCTCTGCTTTCAAGTCTTTTCCTAAATTTGGACTTTTGCGCTGTTACAGTAGAAAGAGAAAACAAATGTGCACATTCCAAGCATGAGGTGCAAAACTTGCTCCTTTGCACCGGTCTGGAGTTTCTGGCTGCAGAGGGGCTTTCACAGAGGCGGATGCCAAAATATATGTGGTCTCCCCATTGTCTTCTGCTGTGTAAGCCCTCCCGTGTTACCGAGTCGCTCTTCCTCTCGTTATTCTATTACAGAGTGTGGTCAGAGACGTTCAGAATAACTTCCACTTCGTAAATGTCTTGAAAAATTGCCCATTTAATTTGACATGTAGTTTATTTTTTTCCCTCCAGTCTGCAGAATATTTGTATTTTTAGCAGCATATAAAGGACCTCATCTGAATTCTTTGGCCCCATAACAACGAAAAAACAACGTCAGAAGTGGGGGAGTGAATTTGCCTTTCAGTTAAGCTTCACAGATGAAGGATGTGAGAAGGAGAAGATGCAGATATATCAGGTGACACTGTGAGACACTTACTCAGACCTTGCTACTTTGAAAAATGAAGCTGTGATTAACACATAATGGGTAAAATTCATGGCAACATTTGAAGTAAGAGCTGCAGCTTGGAAAAATAGGAGAACAAAGCACATTTTAAAATTTCTACCCTTGCTCTCTGTCTTGATTGTGGAGTCAATAATGTGGAAAGATATGCCCTTTCTGCCATTAGTTTGAAGAGTTTGCTTTTTTCCGGTGTCTGTACAGATGAGTGTAAAGCAGTGAAATGCTTGTGCTATTGGCTGATAACTTGTCACGGAAGAGTTGCCCTGGTGGCCCAGATTATTGTGTGGTTTAATATTTCTATTACACTGCTGGCCATGGCTGCGATGGCTGCTTTTGAAATGAAGAGTTAGGGAAAGATGGATCTCCTGTCTGTCTCCATCTGGGCCTGAAAGATACGGTGGCCACAAGCAGGTTGCATTAAGGAGTTGGTAAGAGGAGACAAATAATCGCTTACGGATGTCTGAAGGTGCAGAGAAGTGGGCTGAGCATCGGAGAGCGCTGATGCTTTTGCTCATTGTAGCTCCCCCAGTTGTTTTTTTATTGCTGGTTTGTTGTTTTTTTTTCACTCTAGGAAAAAATCGCATTCTTCAGATCATCCCAAGTGCAACACCTTTGGCTGCTCTGGCTCATCCAGTCCCAAGCGCTGCTGCAGCCGGCTACACGGCAGCTCGCCGAGATGCAGCCTCAGCCAGAAGCTGGGCAGCGTGTCCTACAACAAGAACTCTTCAGGTTCCTCCTGAAGGGAGGTCAGGATGGCTCCTGGTGTCTGTTAGTGAGCTGCAACAGCAGCTTGGGGTAAATTTGTTCTTGAGCAGCTATTGCACAGTGTTTCATCTGTGGGTAGCAATGTTCCACTTCCCTGCAAGGAGATGGTCACCAGTGCTTTGGGAAAGGGCCAGAGCACAGCAACACAGGATTTACTTTCCAGCTTTAGATGCAGCATGGGAGTCAACCTGCTCTTTTTTTATTTTCAAAAGGCTTTTCAAAATTTTGTAATTTCTTGTGGGAGGCTTTCAAGTCTGTTCTGCTAGGGCAATCCCAGATGCTTCAGGGAGCTCATTTCAAGCCCTACAGGAAACTTCTGGACTTTATTATTGAAGTTGTTTAGCTTTCAGATGTTCTGGATAAATCACTGGATCATTTGTAATGTGACAGTGGGGAAACTATTTTAAGGCTGTGGTGGCTCTTAGCAGTTTTTTCCCAACCCTGCTGAACCTTTTTACAGCAGGCAAAATAGCCAAAACCTCCTTAGAGCAGGCAAAATGCAGTCTGCCTCTGTAGCAAGCTATTCTAAGAGGCTTAAGTGTTCAAAAACTTTTCCAAATGCTAAGACATTTGTAACTGTGGACTAAAATTATTTTTCCTTGCTGTTCTTGAAATGCAAGATCTGTGGCAGGTCAGCAGGACCGAAGGACAGAGCCGTGTAGGTGATAACACAGCATGATTTCCCAGTGCTCATCCTACCTATCCTATCCGAGTAGGTTTATAATTCGTAGCAGAAGTGTGGGAAAAATGTCAAACTAATTAAAAAGCTTTAAAAAAAAATGAAAAGAGATACAAATAAATAAATAAATAAAAGAGATGTTTAAAAAATTTAAAAAAGCAACCAAGCACTGGGGAAGGGGAGCAAGGGGAGCTCTTGGGCTGGCTGGAGTTTGTCCATTTACAGAGCACTTGGGAATGTGGTCAGTGGGCTCGAGATAAGGCCGTCCCTGTTGGTTGCCTGTCCCTACTGCCATCCTCCATGCCCAGGGACTGCTGTGGCCAGGACTGCACTGCAGCAGCATTGCTTCCGTAGCCCAAATGTTTGGGTAATGTGGCTTGTGGTAGCCTGGCTTTAGGTGCTACCATAGCCATTGTGCTGTCTGAGTTGGGCTGGTCACGGTTCCATAGAGTTTCAGAGGAGGAGGACTTGGTAGACCTTCCCTCTGCCCTCTTCTTTGCAGCCACCCCTGGAGATGGGAATTTTGGTTCCCTGGGGATTTTGTCTGCTTGTGTTTTCTCCTAAGTGTTGGAACAACCTTTTCTTTTGGTGAACAGCGAGAAACTATTTATGGCTTGACAGGGAGGATGCTCCTTTGAGCTTGTACAAGACAACACTCAAGTCACGTTTGACGTGGGAAGTTACCTTGCTTGTATGTATGTGTATGCGACGAAGCAGAGCAGTGGGCACAGACCTCAGGTAGCTAGACTGGGTCTTGTTTAGGCCAAGACTGGTCCATCTCAGGGTAGATAGGGACTCTACAGTCATCTTGCTGCTTTGTTGTTTTTCTTTTGGGGGTGTGTATAGAAGGTAATTGTATAATTTACTTGTTGCATGCACACTTCAGTAGGCAAAAACTTTTCCTTTTAGTTTCTCCTTTGATATTACATCTGCCTTTGGATGCTCCAACAGAGCATCTCATGGCGCCACATCCATAGCTGAGGGCAAGAGCATGGTGGTTTGCTGTCATCCACATGAACATTATGCTGTGCAGCTCCCAGCTGGCACGTGACCTGTGCAATGCAAGGGCTTTGTGGCTGCTGTGCCTGTCTCAATTTAAAAACACCATGTCTATCGTACAGGCACGCGTGTGCCTAAGAACAAAGGCATGATGTCTCGTCTTCCAGAGACAAGACTCTCCCTTGCTCAAATTTAGTTGTGGCCCTGTGCAGAGAGCGGTGAGCTGGCAGTCCTGCTGTGTGCAGGCAAGCTTCATGCACACTTTGTACAGTGGCTTTTCAACATCAGCCTAATTTTAGCTAGGGGATATGACTGGAAGCTAAAGCTGTCAGCAAGGGTTTTTTCTATTAGCACTTTCCTAAAATATTTCTCATGCTGTGTACACATTTACTTATCTCCCTTTCCCTCTGTCTTTTGTTTTTTGCCTTACAGCTTCTGACATGAAGAAAGATATAGAGTCTTTAATAGCCCAGGAGAAAGCGGAGATCGTTGCCAAGTATGAGAAGGTACCAACCTCGTGTTTCTCCCCGACATGCTGGCTAAGGCTGAAGCTATTTAGTTAATTAGGAATGGTTCGAATAAGAACTTTTGCCTCTCTGCCAGGTATCACCCCAGTAACCCTTATGTCATCAGGCTTCGTGCTGGCTCTCCCTGCCTGCTTCTGCCTGCACATCCCCCCTCACCACAGTCCCAGAGTTTCTCGTGGATCTCATGTGTGCTCAGCACAGATACGAGAGCTGCGGTGCTCCCTTAACACCAGGACGGCATGTGCCCGACAGCACTGGTTTCTCTGATGCACGGCCCTTCCCAGCCTGTAGCAGAGTCACACCAGGGTTGCTGGATAGACTGAACTTGTGCTTTTTTTTCTCTTGCCTGGGTTGTATTTGTCTCTTTAGAGCAAGGTGTGGTTTTCCTAGCTCTGTGCCTTCTATCATGCAGGGAGGGAAGGATGTGGGCACTGGGGGCGCGATGCTGGCACTGGGGCATTCCCGGTGCTGATGTGGCTCACTGGTGTCCTTTCTGCTTTCAGGGCAGGCAGGAAGGAGCTCAGATTGACCCATGGGAAGATGCCGATTTCACGCTGTATAAAGTTACAGACCGGTTTGGATTCCTGCAGTAAGTCCTTCTGCCCTCTCTTTTCCTCTCTGACCTGTGTGTCTGTGCGTGGCAGACCCAGCATCGATAAGCTGCTCTGTGACTTGGCTTGATCAGTCCCAAATGCAGGAGGAAAGACTAGATTTACCTCCTCCATCAACCACACACGTGTTCATACCCTCTGATGCTTTGGATCTGCTGCAAGGCAAGGCTCAGAAATGGTTTCCCATCAGAAGGTGCAGGCTGGTGCCACTGCCTCCGTGGGGGCCCGCAGCGTGTTGCAGAGGGAGAGGCCCTCACATTTGCACCTGATGATTCAGGGAGGTGTAGGAAGAGATGAGACAAGATACCTGATCGTTCTTGGTTCCCTTAGGAAATACGCATCCTAAATGAGGTGCAGATGAATGAGACGCACACCCTGTGCCTGGGGAGAATGCTTAAAAGAAGTATTTTTATTCAAAATCTGAACAAGTATTTATAATAGTACATGATGTATCCGCAAGGCGGCTTTGAAGCAATTGCTGTCTAGAGATCTCCCCCTCCTGCCGCCTTTTAATTGCCTTTTAATGTATGTATTGAAGAGGAGCTTTATCCCCACAATTTCCAGCGATGTCCAATGTCCAGTGCTACATTACCCCCAGCAGCTCCTGTAGGGTGGTGGGTTTTTGGCTCGTGCTTCCTCTGCATCTTCCTTGTCGGGGACAGCTGTAGGAAAGACACAAAGCCCCTGAGCATATCTTCTCAGGTGTCTGAGCTGGTCCCCGAGCTGCAGCACCCCAAGCTCCTCCACACCCTCTCTTGCCAATAAAGTAATTGGTGACCCCTTGCTTTTCAGTGAGCAGGAGCTGCCGATCCGCACGGCCTTGGAGGAGAAGGTGAGAGCTGCCAACTCTGTTGTCGTGGGTATCAGATCCTCACCACACTGGCTGGGGAGGGGACCGTTTTTGAGGAAACGAATGTGCAAGTGAGAGCAAATCAAGCAGCCAGCACCTGCTGGTCACTGCTCATGCAGAGGTGGGAACTCTGCATGATGCCCAGCTGTTGGAGCTTTAATTTTGCTGGGTCAGGCACCTCCCCTCCTGCACTGAAATTGCACTTTTAAAAGCAATTTTGGGCTTTTCTCTCTGCTTTGGCACAGTGCTCAGTAGCTGTGGCTTGAAAAGCGGATTGCACATGTTGGGGAAAGTGGTGGAGGTTGTAGGTAACCATCATCTCCATTCTCATCTCCTCTGCACTGGGAGCTTGTCCTCTGTTAGGATCCTGCTAACAGGGACTAAATAGCATGTCATTTCTGCCAATCTGAGACAATTACATGATTTGAGGCTAGCTAAACCTGCAAAGATTTTTGTTGTCAAGGAATACTCCTCTTGGAAGTGCTTTCTCTATGTTAAGCTTCTGTGTCTCATTTTCACTAATGCTGCTTTAATTACCACGGGTTGAAATTACTGGTGTCTGCAAGCACCTGTGGATTATTCCCATCCCTGATGCAAAATTTTTGTGTGAAAGTTTAAACTTAAAGAGAATGAAGTTTTGTGTTTTCAGGAGGTCTCTTCAGGGGCTTTTTTTTTTAAAGTTTGTTTTGTCTTCTTGCCCCTTGCATCAGCAAAAACAACAGGAAATTGAACGTGTGGACAAGTGGCTAAAGATGCTGAAGAAATGGGGCAAATACAGAAACAGTGACAAGGTAAGGGGGAAAAGAAGGAGCATGTGTCTGGAGGGACGGGAATGGTGCATCCTTCCAATGGGTCAGGCTTTCAAAAAGTTGATAGAGAAACTAGAGATCACCGGAAAATATTGCCTAATTCTACCTGTTAGATTTTAATATTTTAAATCTTTCCTTGAAATTGCTAGGGAAAAGTCCTGTTCTGACTAGCATAGCTTTCAAAATGGTTTCTTAAGTGCTGCTGGTGTTTTTGCACTTCTGCTTCCCTGCGCAAGCAGGAACACAGCAGAGATGTTCTTGTGCCCAGCTGGGTCCCTGCCCTGAGAGCAGGGGGTGGTGTGTGCTGCAGGTCATGTCTGTGATTCCACCACCTGGGAATGGCATGGGAGATGTGGCTGATACAGTCCAGCTGATATTCCTTGTAATTCTCCCTGGAGGGAGAATTATTTGTCTACAAGATCACATAGATTGTGAATTTTGCTCCTAGCTGTGCCTGTGAGAAGCCCCTTAGGTGTCAGGTTGTGTGCACCCATCTGTGGAAATCAAGGATGGAGACACCAACCTTGTGTCTTGGCTTTGGTGTTCAAAATAAACTGCACCAAATGCCACTGCAAAACTGAGTTGTTTTTAATAAATTATATTTATAGTGTGTTCCTATTACAAACCTCTTGAAACAAAAAATGCTTGAACCTGATGACAGGACCGTTGCTGGGTCCTGGAGGGAGCATCATGCCTGACCTGCTCTGCTTAAAATGCTGTGCAGGAGAGAGCTGAAGCCCAGTGCACCCTGTCACCATGGCCCTGCAGCCTTTTCTTTGGCGGGAGGAGCAGAGCGTTTGGCTGTATTGCTTCTAGCTCCTGCTGAGGGTCCTTGGGAGAAAATTGAGCTGGGTTAAAAGGTTGTGCAGAGGATAGCTGCAGGGGAGGACATCAAGGAAATCATCCCCCTTGCCTGGCCATCCAGAGTGATGTCAGGTTCACCCAGCCAAAGACCAGCTGTAGTTTCGTGCTTTTAAAAAAAAAACAAACAACAAAATCTTACCTTCATGACAGCGGGGATGGGGTGGAGAAGGGCATAGGTTTTTATACTCCTCCTTTTCACTTCAGGGTAGTTCTAATTATTTTGTTCATCGGTGATGCTCCACGGGCAAAACCAGAGGCTCTCTCATGGCTTTGTTTTTTCTAATTAGAAGTTAGCACCAATTGGTTAGTGGCCTTGTGGGTAAAGCGCAAAATTCCAGCAGAGCACAGGGAATTCCTTCAGGTCCTGGATGATGTTTGGGATGGGTAATGAGTGTTTTTAGCATGCCTTGGCTTCCCTGAGTCAGCTGGTGGGGACAGATGTGATCCCAGGTGGGAAGTGTGTGCAGCGGTAGCAATTGCCGTGTCTTTCGGATTTACCCTGATAATTAGCGGGTGTGTTAAGCTCGCTCCAGCCAACATCGCTCAGGTCTGCTGGATGGCAAGGGGTTAGACCAGCAAGTGGTTTTTGAGCATCTTTGGGTCAGAAAATCACAGAGCTCTTGTAATGGAATAAATGATGTTATTTATAACAACCCATAAACGGCGGATGACTCTTGGGCACAGACATGGCATTGTCCCTGTGCTGGGGGACTGGAAATGGCCGTCCCCCCTCCCAGCAAACAGAGAAGCAGCTCTTGGCCCCAAGCAGGGACGGAGCAGTCTGGTGACCCTGGGGAGTAGAAAGGAGCTTTGGTTTCAGTCCTGTCCAGCCTAACACCTCACTGCCCTGCACCAGGGCAAGTGCAGGCAGAAAGGTCTGTGCTTTGGAGCAGCCACGCAGTGTCAAGTGCAAAGACCCTGAAAGGCACAAAAAAAGTGCTTTAAAAATAATAACAAAACCTGGATGTACAGCCCCATGCTCTTGTGTCAGAAGTGTGGAAGCTGCTCGAGGATTCCTGCTGCCACGGCTGGATGCAGCTCAGATGTGGTGTTTCAGGGACCTTATGCTGGGATCACAGTCATGCCCTTCAGATGGTTATGGTTTTTTTTCTAGCTAAAGTAAATGTGGCAAGCCCTTGATCTGATTTTTCTAAAGCAGAGTGGGTTGGTTTTGTTCCCTCTCTGAGCACTCAGGCTGTCACATCTGCATTGCACATTTCCTTCAGGTTTGTTTTCGGCACTTAGCTGACGTGATGGAAGTCCAAGTGTCACAAGACAACAGCTCTGTGTTATTTTTATAAAGACTAGGATGTCATCTTTGAAAAAAATCTCTCGCTGAAGACAGCAGCCTTCCCTTTGATGTTCATTTTGGCAGACTGCGCTTTATTAGAGGGGGGAAAAAAATATCTTGTTGCAGGAACCCCAGGCAGTTTCACAGGGAAGCTGCCCTGACTTTGACTCTGCATGAGTGATGTAGAAACCCATCTTATATTCCAGGCTAAGACTTTCTGAACTTCAGGGCCAACCTGTCGAGTCCTAATTCATGTTCTGGAGCTGGCAGACAGCTGAATGTGTTGAGTGCTTGAAGAGGGACTCTTGGCTTATGAAGCAGGCTGTCATGTTTTGCTTAGTAGCTGATCAGGGCTGAGGTTGTTGTCTCAGCTTCTGTGTTGTGAAATGTCAGCAGGAGAAGAGTTGTGTACCTGTCCGGGCTCTAAAGCAACCACCCGTCAGCAGGCGAGAAACCAGCTTTTTCCAACCCCCAGCATGAGCCATCGCCAGAGAAAGGCAGGTTTTGCTTTCTGTTTCCCCGCCTGCTGCCAGTGTGCATCCCTGCCTGCTGCGGGCTGCAGTCTGGGTGTTGTGGCTGTCACAGATCATGGGAAATAAGGCTGAAAAAAAATCTCAAGGTGGAGAGCCTCTTGCAGTCTCTAGCCCAGGATGGCCCGGCTATGACTACAATCATTCCTGGCACAGCCTGTTTCAGGATGAGCAACAAATAGCATTATCTTAATTAAAGTACTGCCCCGGGGTTCCTTGAGCTCATCACCACATCAGATCTGTCTCCATATCTGTTCTAGACATGCTTCATAGTGATCTGATTTAATTTCAGTAGCATCATCAACAAAAAGCAAACACCAGCACAATTGTTTGCATTGAGGGGATTAGACTGATGCAGCGGTGCCTTTTCCTGGCTGTACTTCCACAAGGGAAAGGGCGCAGAAGTAAAGGAGTCCATGCAAGGACCACACTGCTTTGCAGAGCTAAGGTATGTCAAACCTGCAGAAGAATGCTGAATTGTGTAACTCAGGGTTCAGCACAGGGAGGCTCAGGTGGTCTGTGTCTTCTTCACTGCTGTTTTAAACCCGAGTTTAGATCCCAACCTGACTCTGCTGTGTAAGAGTATATGCAGTTAAGGCAAGCACAGTTTTGCAGAGGAAAAAAAGAGGCCGTGCTGTGTGTGCTCCAATAGCAGGATAATTTATTCATCATAGCCCTGAAACAAGTGGATTTCAGCCAGAATTATCAGTCTTAGGAAGAGGATGTGACCTCTGCATCATTTGCAAGCTGCTGCTTGCTGCTAGCTGTGTGGGACGGGACCTTTAGAGAGGGATGTCTTCGGCAAAAGATGCCTGGTTTTTAGGCAAAGCCTGTCTTTGTGCACGGGGGTAGCCTTGTCTCTGCTAAGGTCACGGGAGTGCAGGGCGCTTAATCCACTGCATGCCAGCAAAGCGGTTTAGGATGAATCGGGGCTCTGTGTGGACTGACATGGACCCCCAAGAGCAAATGATCTGCTAATGCTGGGGAGAGCCAGCAGACGTTTGTCATGTCAGGGCCGGCTGAAGTCAGATCTCCTGCCCACGAATGCCATGGGAAAGAAAGGGGGTTGTGCCGGGGAACTGCTGCTGGTTTTTGCCATTTTGGAAAGGCAGGTAGCATTTTCCTCTCCCCTAAAGGTTGCCCTGGTAATAAATGTAAATGCCCACCCATGACACATCAGCTTTAGGATTTAAATTTGCCCATCCTTTGCTGCCACAGCCCCTGCAGACCTGCTGGCCCCCCATTCAGCATAGCCAAGGCTCCAGCTGCAGGGACAACAGCTGAGTTGGGAGCAACCATTATCCATACAGAAAGAAAACCATGCACAGCAAAGTCCAGACTGCCAAGTGTCTTGCATGGGCACATCATCAATCAGCCTGCTTCATGGTGCAAAAAAGAAGTCCTCTTCTCCAGGGTGGTGGTGGTGGTGGTAGTGGAGACTTCACGCAGTACTCCAGATGAAGGTTTTCACAGCTCAGCTCCCCCAGCACATCACTGGTGGAGGAAGTGAAGGAGTCCCTCCTCTCCAGAAGGGTCACTCTTTGAGGCCTAAAGGAGCTGAGGAAGGAGGATTGTATCCCACTTCAGGGTGTTGGAGATGTATGGTGGATATCCAGAGAGGCTTGAAAGTGAAGTTGCCACGCATATCCAAAATTGGGGCATTAGTCCTGCAGTCTCTTCTTGGTGGACCATATACATGGCTGAGAAGCTAACAGTGACAGGCTCCAAAATGTGAAAGTGGGCTGAACTGTGTATAGTCTGCTTTAAAAAACCAACCCATCCCTCCCAAACCCTTTTTAACTTCAGTGTCTTAACTACTGCAAAAAGAAGTCCTGTGTCTAAAGGCAGTGACTCCACCTGACTATCTAAAGACCTGGAGCACTTGGTTGCGTACTTCTCAGAGGAGATCTCTGATGCAGGAAGATGGACCTCAGTTCTGTACTTCTATAATCTTCCCCATCCCATCACTGGAAAGAAAGTACATGGAGAGTGGAGAGATGGGGATGGGGTGACAATGGCCTCTGTGCTGTGAGCTTTGCATGTTAAAACCGAGAGAGGGAATGTGATCCTATGGCAAAACTGGAGCAAGTTTTAAACATTTTAGGTTCAGTCCTTGGCTTTGACACCACCTTTCTCCACAGCACTTTGAGCTTTTGCTTTGAGCACCATCATCTCCATTTGTGAAACAGGAGGATGTCCGTTATTCCTGCTGTGCGTTGGTCTGTCTATCAGTTTGCATGGGGCATGGTCTAGATGCTCTCTGCCCATCTGTAAGGGCTGAGTGGATTATAAGAGACCGAAGATGGGTTGTTTCTTCTTCTCACACGGACCAGGAGTCGCCATCACCTGCTGCCTTCCCTCTGTCAGTTTATCCCAGCATTAATGCTGCTTTTAATCATAACTTCCCTGTTTTCCTTCAAGTTTCACGACGAAGGAAAATTGCTCATTTTTCCTCTGCATGACTCACGGCTCTGAGGTTTTATCACTTTCATGTCTGGAGGCGGTGGGAGGAGGAAAGCCCTCAGATAAATAACAGAGAGGCATTTCAGTTCAGTCCCATCTCAGCATGTTTTGTAACTCCCCTGTTCCTGCCACGCTCTCATGTGGAGAAAATCATTAGAGACATTTACTATATGCCAGGGAGAGCTGCGCTCATTAAAGTACAACAATACCAGCTCTGGGAATTCAAAACAAAATTACTTTCTTCCCACATACCTGAGCATCATCTTCTACCTCAGCAGCTGTCAGTCAGTCTCTCCTAATCCATTGGAAATAAATATTTTTTTTCTGAATTGGTGATTTCATCTGAATTTGTACATACTCCAGTTCCTTGATCCTGTCTCAGCTTTTGCTTCATGAAGTCATGAGTGCTGGTGGGACCAAGGCTTTTGTGGGCACCTCACCAGTACCACTTCAGGGATATAGTCCATGTAACACTGACATTTTGTGTTTCCTGATGCATTGTACTTCTTTCGTCCTGACTTGATGACTCTTGGGGAGTGGGAATCTCTTGTTCATCTCCTTGGTGTTTCAGCCATGGGGATGAAGCTGTCCAGCGTGGCGTGGAGGTTTGCTGTCCTCCCAAAATGACTCCTCATGTGAACTTTGATGAGCAGGAGGGGCGCCCCCGGGTGTGCAGACAGTAAATTAGTGATCATAGAATCATTATGATTGGAAGTGATATTTAAGATCATCAAGTCCAACCGTTAACCTAGCACTGCCAGGTCACTACTAAACCATGTCCCTCAGTGCTACATCATTTCCTCTTGTCCTGTCACTTGTTACTTGGGAGAGGAGGCCAACTCCCACCTCGCTACAACCTCCTTTCAGGTAGTTGTAGAGGGCAATGAGGTCTCCCCTCAGCCTCCTTTTCTCCAGGCTAAACAACCCCAGTTCCCTCAGCTGCTTCTCATAAGACTTGTTCTCTAGACCCCTCACCAGCTTTGTTGCTCTTCTTTGGACGTGGTCCAGCACCTCAATGTCCTTCTTGTAGTGAGTGGCCCAAAACTGAACACAGTATTCAAGGTGGGGCCTCACCAGTGCTAAGTACTTCCCTAGTCCTACTGCCCACACTATTTCTGATACAGGCCAGGATGCTGTTGGCATTCTTGGCCACCTGGGCACATTGCTGGCTCACATTCACCCGGCTGTTGACAAACACCTCTGGGTCCTTTTCACCAGGCAGCTTTCCAGCCACTCTTCCCCAAGCATGTAGCATTGTCTGGGATTGTTGTGACCCAAGTGATGTCCTACTTAAAATGCAAGATGCTGTTGAATCGGATGGTGGTCTTCCATGGGCACGTCTTGGTAATGAGATGCTTTTTAGGGGGCAGTTCTTATTTGGTGCCTGCACAGGGGAGGGCAGGATCTTGCGAAGGATTTCTGTAGGGTATGATCCTAGCTATGAGTTGGACCTTCAAAGCTGGTGCTAAGCAACACCTGGGGCAGAGCAAACATTTGGTAAGTGCTGAGAATGAGGTTTTAAACGTTGAATGACCATTACGTTTACAGGATGAAGATACATTTCACTGGCACTTTAATTGTCAGCAGAAATACTGAAATATTTACCATATGTGGTGGAATAGTTTTCTAGGAGGGCCATGGTTGGCTTTGTAGTGTAAGGCGTTTCACAGGTGGGATGAATGAAAGGGTGGAAAATATTCAGAAATGAAGCTTTTTTCTTTTTTTATGAAGCTTTTTCTTTCAATGGGAGAAGCCAGGGATAGAACAAAAGCTCTTTTTTCTGTTTTCCATTGAAATGTAATGGTCTCTTTAGAAAGAGACGGCTTTGTGACAAGAAAAAAGAGAAGAAGGATCTGTGAAATGAATACATAAAGACAGGAGGAGGGACACATGCACGTTTGTCCCCAATCCCTCTCCTTGCTTGAGAAGTACTCTGCATGTTCAGGGGAGGGCCCCTGGTGTAGTCCACAGTCTCCTTTGCTGCTTGTCAAGCCACAAGAGCTGCTGTGGACATGTCCATGTGGCTCTCATGGTAAGGGCTTTCCTCTCCAAGGGGAATTGTATTTTTCTCCCGGTCCCTGAGGATCCCAGTGAGAACGGTCATGCCAGCTCAGATCAAGGGCATCAAAGCCAAGGGTGCTGCTTCTGGTCCTTGGAGAGGAGTCCAAGGGCAGGCTGGTGTGCACAGAATGTGAGTGCTCTGAAAGCAGGTGATCAGCTCATCCATCAGATTGGAGATGCCCTCTCTGCACCAGCACAGACAGAGGAAGTATCCACTCAGATGGCTGGTGGTCCACAGCAGCAAATCATGGAGCAAATCTCTTCTGACACCAGCAGGACCAGCTAACCCTGCATGCGTTTCCCTCCCTGCAGATGTGCCGGCGAGTGTACAAAGGGATCCCGCTTCAGGTGCGAGGCCAGGTCTGGTCGCTTCTGCTGGACGTCGAGAAGATGAAAAACGAGAACAAAGGAAAATATGAGGTATGAGCTCTTCCTGGCAAAGACAATGGGAGCAAGGTGGTGGGGAAGCAGGTTTGGTCAGGCTTCGGTGGTTGGAGCAAGTCAGACCTGTGACAGATGCAGGTGTCTCCACCTCCATCCGCATGGGCAGGGGGGAAATGGGGATTCCTATGGGGATGCCTTAAGGGGCGGGAGGCACAACCCAACCCTTGCATCTTCCCTCTCAGGGCAGCAGCATGCCAAGTGCCCTATGACATGTGCTGCTGGTGGGGCCCAGTCCCATCCGTGAACTGCTGCAACCTCGGAGAAGGAAAGTCTGAAAATTAGTGAGAACTGAAAACGTAAAGGGGATGAACTCTATAGCACATTAGCCATCTGCTTTCCCTGACATGCTGCTTCCATTTATTCTGCTGGAAGCCATGAGCAAAGATGCTTTCCTTAGGGAAAGATGCAGGGAAGAGGAAGGGGAAGCTTAGCAGAAGTACCGCTCACAGTTCCCCGAGCTTCCTGCAGTGATGCAGAGAAGCCAGGAGTACCCTGAAGCGGGTAGGTGCTGGGTAGGGGTACCCCAAGCTTGAAAATTTCACTCTGGGCGTTTTGAGATGTGCAGCAAGCCTTAGACCAGCCGACAAGGTATCATTAGTCAAGAAACCAACCCAATTAAGGCAGGGTGAAGGCAGTTTTTGCAAGCTTGTGGAGGATTTCTGAGCATGAGGTCCTGGCTTACAACTTAGATGTGCAGCTGGAAGTTGACTGGCAAGGTTTGAAGAGCTTGGATTGAAGTGGCTTCTTTTATCCTCCGTCTTCAATCTTTTTATAACTGTCTTTAAAGTTTCTATTAAAAATCACTATTAAAAATCACATAAAAATAATTTTTCTATTAAAAATCACTTATTTTCTCTGCAGATAGGAGAAAAGCCTGCCTTGCGTTGCTTCCTCCCAAATGCATGCTGCAGGATTGGATTCCTGGGTGTAAAATAAGACATTGAACAAGAACCCAAGTGACAGGGCTTGCTGTATTTTGTTATTTTTTATTTCAGGCATCTTGGCTCCTTTACACTGCCTCTTTCCATAGGCAGTGTGTGGAAGCCCTTGGTTGATAATTAACTTATTTTCCAAACTTGTGTTATGACTTAGCTTGCATCATGTACCCGGGCGAGGATCAGGGTGTCGTGGAGACAGTTATATTTCGGAGGCAGGAGGCTGAGTGCTGCTTCCAGCAGGTGTCTCTAAGAATCCCTGCCTATTAAGCAGGATGATGCTAATGCTCATTATAGTTAGTCAAGTGTAGATGTTAATAGTGAGATGCTGCTGGGATGGAGTCATGTGCAGGGGCTTGGGGAAGTCAGGCTGGGCTCACGGCAATAAGCAGAGATAACTAAGCTCTCCCAGCATGCAGATTCTTATCACGCTCCCTCCCTCGAAGCTGTGCTGTGCGGGCAGGGAAGCAATCCAAACAAATGAAAGTCCCAAGGAGTTTATCTGTGCTCCAGAGGGGTCTGTGATAAACAGCAGCTTCAGGGCTAATAGGCTTTGCTGGATGCAAACCCCCTACAAACTCATTTTAATCCTCCCCTTCTTTGCTGCCACCTGCCGCCAGTAATTAGCTCTCCTCTAATTCCTCTGGAAGAGGCTCCCTGCAGGTCCTGGATGAGGGGTTTTGCTTTCAAGAAGGGACCAAGCCTCAGCCCTGTGTCCTCGAGGGGCTGGGTCCAAGGCTACCTCATTTCTTCTTGGGGCATGAACCATGGCACAAAAGCTTGGCTTTTGCATGTACCTTGAGTTTTGAGCGTGCCGCCTAGCATGTGCCAGGTGATTTATCTTTTTTTATATCCTATGCTTCCTCTGTAGAGAAGTTGTCCCCTGCACCCAGGCTGATCGAGGAGCTGCTTTTCCAGCCAAGCAGGATACCTTGCTCCCTGAGTCCATGTTGCCTCTAGAGTGATGCAATTAAAAAGCCTGGCATGGTTGCTTCTGAAGTGCTTTGTCTTATCCCAGCTGTCCTCCAGGTCCTCTCCATGCAAGTCTCCGAGTCTTCCTCAAGGCCATGGCAGCTCAGTTGTCGCTGATGCTGCAGGAGCCCGGAGGCTACCATGGAACCACACTTGGTTTCAACTTGGGTGTGATGCTCTGCCTCTCTGGGATTTTATAGTCACAACAGAGAGGACTTGAGGAGAGCTGAGAAGGCAGCAGGAGAAACATGCTGGTCATGGGGCAGAGCAGAGGCATCCTGGCTTTTACCTGCTTTGTAAAAGGTCTCTGGGATGGGACCTCCTGCTTCTCAGCCTCTGCTCTGCCACAGGCTTGCAGGTCTCGTGGTGTTAATGAGCTTGGAAGAGCATCTGTGGAGTCCCCAGGTTACTTAAACAAAGGAAGAAAGGAGAACTCATCCTGGGCTTCTTGTTTACCATCTACAGAATTAATAAAGCCTCCTGGGTGCATGGAGGTGACAAAGTGCTGTGCAACCTACCTGTTTTTCAGGTGCAGTGATTTAAGACCCCACCCAAAGTAGGGGTTTTTATAGTCTTTGGGAGGTTTCTGTGTTGTCCTAGTAGGGAAAATAAGAGGGACTTTAACAGGGAAATTTGAACTGAAGTGACTCCGTGCATATGAATAGTCATCTTGTCTCCAGTAGCCTGCCAGCTTTATAGAGGACAAGGAGCTATAGGATGCAGAGAGCACAGAATTTGCAGCAGGGAAATTATGTTGTTCATCAGATCTTCATTCCATTGTCGTTGGAATTGTGCAGGCAATAATTCCAAATAGTCCCTGCAGTGTTGCTTCTCCATACAGCTGCTTTTGAGGTTGGAGTTAATATTCCCAAGATGCTGTGCGTGGCTTAAGTGTTGGCTGTGCGGGACACGTTTGAGTGCTAATGACCTTTTGATGTTCCCCAGAGCTGATGTGGCCACCTCGGGAGGTCAACAGCAGCCTGGAGGCACCTTGCATCAGGCTGACAAGCATTTGTAGGATGGCAGCTGCTGGAGCAGATGATTAGATCATTAAGTATCTGTGCAGATGTGCTATTTTCTGTCTCCTGTGGTGGGTGAGGAGGGGTCCCGACACTGGGCTCCAGACAAGCTGGGCTTGCTGCTCATCTCCGCTGCCCCTAACCTGCCAGTGAGTCTCAGGTTGCCTGAACGCAGCCACAAAATGTATTTTATTAATGCAATTAGGCCTGGAGATACTAAAGAAGGAGGGCAATTGCATGATCACTAGTGGTATCTAAAGACTGTGAGATTAGATGCTTGGCTATAGCATAATGGTCTTTGCCTGCACACACAGGGCCAAACAGTGGGTTACAAATAGGACTGCAGTGGGATTTGTCCAAGGAGCATCTTGAGCTTGGGACTCTGAGGGTGCAATTGGTTGAGGTGGGCTTAGATTTAGTTTGAATTTCCTTCCTTTGGCTGTGTGATGCTGCCTTAAATGATTAGCCAGCGTGGGAGGAACATGGGGATTCTTGATTTTGAGTTTAGCTTCTGTTCTGGGCTCTGCCACTTTTGCAGCAGTCCCAGTGAATACCCCAGAACTGCTTTTCTAGTAGAAACTCCTTAAACCTCTTCTGCAGTGGAAGTAGTAGATGGAGATCGCTTCATAGAGTCCGTTGTCATGGTTTGGACTTCATAGCATGTGAGTGAGGGGTCGTCCTCTTCTCCTTGGGGCTGAGGATTCACCTCCAGGCTGCAGATCGTTGCTCACTGCAAGACACTAGTGTCACCGAGTCACTCTGCGATAGCTCTGTGCAGCTGACAAGCTGCCACTCCTGCTGTAGGGAGCATGCCTGCTCGCTGCGTGGAGAGAGGTGTGGGCTGAGATGGTGTCTGACTCCTTCCTCTTGTCTGCCCCTCTCCCTTCCAGCAAATGAAAAAACAAGCAAAGAGCTTTTCTTCGGAAATCAAGCAGATAGATTTGGACGTTAACCGCACCTTCCGAAACCACATCATGTTTCGAGATCGCTATGGAGTGAAGTGAGTACGGGAGGCTTTGTGTGGCTGTATGGGCATCGGTGCCCGTGGGTCTGTATGGGATGAGCTGGATGAGGTGTACAGCAGCCCCCATGGCTTGGGGTGGCCACCAGTCCCCTGGCTCAGAGAGCTCACAGGAGAGCAAAGCCATCTCTGCTTGCTCCACCAACCATTAGTGCATGGGACCACCCACAGATGTGGGGCTGCTGAATCTCTCATTGAACAGGTCCACTCTGGACCACGTTCAGCCCCAGTTCTTCAGCCAAGCATCAGTATGTTGCAGTGCCTTGTCCCCCAGGGTACTAGGGTCACAGTTGCAGAGGGCTTGGTTTGGGATGGCTGGGATGTTGGGGTGGGTCTGTCGGGAGCTGGGTGGGATGGGGTGTACATGGCCTTTAGACAGCGTTTGAGAGATTTGACAAAGTAGCTTGGATGAGTAACACCTGGCTGCCCTACACAGACATACAGTCTGCAAGGAAGCATGCACTGCATATCTAACTCCTTTAGCAAGGAGGGAAGGGAGAAAGGAGCCTACTAATAAAATGGTGGCAGTGCTTTCCCCCAGGAGGTATAATGCTTGATGCCTGGGTGGTTGCAAGTCTATTAAAACCCACCACTGCTCCAGACCTGAAGAGCAGGTGTGTTGGCAGGTGTGGGTACGTGCATGTCTCTCCAGGAGACCTGCTGATGGAGCAGGCTGGTTCAGCCCTGCTCTGCTGGGGCCACTGCTGACTGACTCCCCCGTGAAGAAAGAGGTCCCATCCCACCTGCCCATCAAGGTGCTTTCTGGTTCTGTGAGCCCTGCTCCTTGCTAAAGCCATAAGTACCATTTGTCTGGGTGTTTTCAGAGCCTTTGCTCTCTGTGCATACACGTTGGTGGGCACAAGAAGCTGGAGACCTCGCGATCAGGAGTTTTAATATCCTTCTTTCTTTCCAGGCAACAGGCACTCTTCCATGTCCTGTCAGCATACTCGGTTTATAACACCGTAAGTAGTAAGTTAGTCCAGTTAAAGTGAACAGTGTTGTGCTTTTTATAAATATATCTCTATATAAAGCCTTTTAAAAAGCTTTATATACAGTTATATATGTGTATACATGTGAGTGTGTATATATATATATACACACACATACACCCACATTTAGGCAGTGGTGATTCCTGTTTTAAGTCCTAATACTGGTTTGTACCGACAGCTGCAAAATTCACAGGCAGCACAAGACTGTTTGTACAGTTGTTTCATTCCCTTGTTCATTTTGTTCCCTGGTAAATGACACCTGGCAGATGCTATTTGGGCAAGTATCAGCAAAGACAAGGGATTGCCCTTTGTCTTTCCAGCAAGACTAACCTCCTGGCTGAAGGTCTGTCATGTTTCCTGACTTCTTGTCATACACTGAATGGCATCCTTGTTGAAAACACTGATTTATTACAGTGAACTAGTAATTTTTAGCTGAAGGGCACAGGCAGAATAAGCCTAAATTAGCAGCTAAACCTACTGCCTCCATCTCCAGGACGGGACAGTTACTCCAGAAGGCAGAGAAGATGCTCAGGGAGGGTAGTCAAGGAAACAAAGACCCTGCCTTCCCTCATACCAGAAAAATGCTTACCAGATTTCTTTATTCTTTAATTACTTCAGCGCTCATGTGGCTGAAGGAACCCAAACCAGTATCAGAACCACGTGCTATTTATCATCCCATTCCCTATTCCTTGAAGTAGCTGCAGGCACCTCTTATGTTGAGGTTTCTGTCCCTCACCTTCCAGGCTTGAGCAGGGCTGGTGGGGGGAGCAGTGTGGTGGGTGGCATTGACTGCAAGCAGCTTACCTCCTGCTGGAGGTCCTGCTTAGAGCAGGTCCAGAGCAGGGTCACAAAAATGGTCAAAGGGCCGGAATACCTCTTCCATGAAGAAAGGCTGAGAGCTGGGGATGTTCAGCTTGGAGAACAGAAGGCTCTGGGGACATCTGATTGTGGCCTTTCAATATATAAAGGGGGTTTATAAGACAGACAGACTTTTTACCAGAGCCTGTACTGACAGGACAAGGGGCAATGGTTTTAAACTGAAGAGGTTAGGTTTAGATTTGACATAAGGAACACATTTTTTACAATGAGGCTGGTAAGGCACTGGAACAGGTTGCCTAGAGAAGTTGTGGATGCCCCATCATTGGAAGTGTTCAAGGCCAGGTTGGATGAGACTTTGAGCAACCTGATCTAGTGAAAGTTGTCTCTGCCCATTCTGGGGGGTTGGATGAAATGATTGTCAAAGGTTCCTTCCAACCCAGACCACTCTGTGAGTTAGTGACACGCAAGATGCTGTAGACATATGGGAGCTGTGAATTTGGGCACAATCGATAAAGACCTTGAAATGGGACAGACCTTGAAAGAGAGGGAAGCGCAGGCAGCCTGACCTGCTTCTGCAGCATCACGGTGGGGTCTGACGGTGTGACAGTATGCGTGCTCCTCTTGGCTCTTGCAGGAAGTGAGCTACTGCCAAGGCATGAGCCAGATCGCAGCCATCCTCCTGATGTACTTAAATGAAGAGGACGCATTTTGGGCACTGGCGCAGCTGCTGACCAACCAGAGGCATGCCATGCACGGTAAGGCTGGGGCGGGATGCGGATGGGGCCTCTTATGACAGAAGGCTGTTTAGGTTAGTTGGTAGAGCCTCGTTTCCCCTCACATACTGGCTTAGAGCAGGGAAGGCCTAATTATGTGCCGACGCAACCCAGCTATGGAGCTGAACTTTGCTTGTGGAGACAGACAAGTTCATCAGAGAGAAATGTGGTTTATTGGCACTGAGCTTTAGCACTCAGTAATTAACACTCTCGCAGAGGTGCTATCTTCCCTCTGGAGTGCCTTGCCCTTGGCAATCAATTAACTCAAGGTTACGAGTTTTTAAGAAGTCTCACAGAAGTACATCCAACAGCATCATGTAATGCCCCGTTTTTAGCGTGCCACGAGCTACGTGCTCTTGTGCTTTTATGGAGATGTAATTCCATAAAGTGTGCTGTATTATTTTACTTCAGACACATTAAAGATCCTTTCATCTTACTTGTGGTTAGCAGTAATCTATGCACAGAGGGTTATTTTATGAACAGAGGGCTAAGCCTTTTGGTTTGATATCTCTGGACAATCTTAAATGCATGTCCTGCTAGATTACGGGGTGCTGCACAAGCTTCTGTTCAAACATCTCCAGCTTTCTGCTGAACCGTGGTAAGCACTGAGATGTATTCAGAGAGGCCTTGGCCAAGCCAGGTCTCAGGCAGGCAGGTGGTGGGGAGGTGAGTGGGTCCGCTCTGTGGGGCTGGGCTGAGGAGGACCAGCTGGGGCTGGTGCTGAGGATGCCATTGCCCATGTAGATGAGGTGAAGGACAGGCTCTGGGAGGGATGCCGAGAGAGGTAGCTGGGCACGTTGTGGTCCAGCTTGACTTCAACAGGCAATGCAAGGGCATAAGTTGCTAGCAAATGGGGCTGCCACCGTGACTGCTCCAGAGCTTTTATAATTATTTTTTATTTCTCTCATCTTTTCTCATTAAGGTTTCTTCATTCCTGGGTTCCCGAAGCTGCAGAGATTTCAAGCTCACCACGAGCAGATTTTAAGCAAACTCTTTCCCAAACTGAAGAAGCACATGGTATCTCTTTGCTATCAGTCTCCCCATACTAATATTGTGTTTTAATGCTAAAGCAATTAGCGTAATGTTCACCCGAACAGATGCACAACTGAACATATTTCTAACCACGTAGGACTGCTTCAGCGGCTAAGAGGCAAGCGTTTATTAAATGGAGTGCCTGAATCTCACTGAGGCGAATGGTTATCATTTGGTTGCTACTACCATCGTTAGCGTAGGGACTGCTAAAATCCAAAGGCCTCCTGGGGAAAGCCAAGCAGGAAGGCTCATAGAGCCTGCAGCAAAAGGAACTGTTGCATATGGCAGCAAGGCCTGAGGGGTGATGATGCTGGACTGGATTATTAGCCCCAAGTGCTTGCATTTAATGGCTTTGCTGTTGCTTAAAGACAGGAGGCGTGTAAGATTTGCTGTGTGTTTTGTTGCTTGGGCATGTCCAGTTGTTTTTTTTCTCCAGCAGATGGTACAAGCCCACTTGGTGGCTGGAGGAGCATCTGCAGGACATATCAGCTGCAGTCTAACGTCTAGGCGACTGTTTCACAACACCTGCTCCCTTTTTTTATTGTCCCTTGTTCCCCTTGCATTTGCTGTAGACAGTTGCTCTTCAGTGGCCAAACTCCTGAAGGTTTCCTATGCTTCCAAGGGGCTCAGTGGCCCGGCTCCAGGGAAAGCTGTTTAGATTGCCACCATCTGCAACAGCTCTTGCTTTGTGCTGCAAATGAGCCAGCACTGACCATATAAGTGATACACAGCCAGGACAGGTTTTTGCTTAATTATAGTCATGGAGATGAGGAAACCTGGGTGGGGAGGATGGGAACAACTCTGAAGGCTGCTTGTGCCTCCTGGCTCCCAAAGGCTTCCCAGATTTGCAGGTGCCCGGCACCAGCCGAAAGCTAAGCCTGGAGCTGGCTGTTAATTGCACGCGTTTCTTCCTATCCCTGCCAGGAAAACGAAAGCTGTGCATGAGCGCTGTGCCGGGCACCAGACAGGGGTGGAAAAGTGAGGGACTGGGGTGATGTTGGTGAGGTTTTTTAGAGTTTTCCTTACCCTGTCAGGCCATCCTGCTTGTGCAGCAGCCATGCTGTGTGAATGAGATAGTGCTAGCACAGCTGGCTTGACTGTGCAGGTCTGGATTTACCTATGGGATGCTTGAAGTTAATAATTTTTGTGGTGTTCTGAGAGGCTCACATGGGAATTACTATGGAAACAAAAATAGTAGTCTGCAAGGACGGCGTGGTTTAGGTTCCTGGAAGGTTTTTGTAAATCCCTGGGGTAGATATTAGGCCAGAAAAGCTTCTCCTAGAAATCCCTCCCCAAAGTTGTGGCTGAAGTCCAGCCACGTCGAGGATCAGGTTCAATGAATAACTTGAGCAAAGGGTCCAAAGCAGGGCTTCAACATTAGTATTTAAAGCAGGGACTTTGTTGGGAGACAAGCCACAGTCAGATCCTATACTCAGACCCCAGCATTCATAAACCAACCAACCAACTTCCCCAAAAGCCCTATGAGTTGCTTCAACCTCCAGCAGCCAGCGTGGTGAAACCTCTGTCTCTCTCTGCTGTCTCTTCCTAGGACAAGGAGCAGATGACTACAGGGATTTACACAACCAAGTGGTTCCTGCAGTGTTTCATTGACCGGGTAAGGATGCTCTGCAGGTTGTTTGCTGCTCTGCTGCTTGCATGCATAGTTAATCTGCCTGTTTTTTTGAAAAGTATCATAATTTGAAGAAGTTGTTAATATTTTATAGGGTGGGATATTATGCACACTTTCATTAGGCAAAAAAATTAATGAGGGAGAAGCTAAAAATAACTGCCTGTCACTGATGACAAGCCAGTTCCTGCTGCCTCATCACAAGCAGTCACTGGGAGACGGCTCAGCAGCAGCAGTATAAGCTTCAAAGTCAGGAGAGATCTTTCTCTTGCCCACTGGCACTGCTGCAAAGGCAATTAACCTCACTTTGGCTCTGGAAACAGTGTAGGGAGAAGAAGAGCTCAAGGCATAAACCTGAACAAATAGCACTGTAGCAGCTGCAGGCAAAGGAGCGGGCTCAGCACTGGAGACACATGAAAGCGTGAGAAAATTACCCTGATTTGTCCAGAGCTAATTTGCCAGTTCTGAGCCAAGACTACTGCATTTTTAGGGGCAGCGTTGTGCTTGCACATGTGATCGCAAGATCCAGACTTGCTAATGTTTAGGACATCTGTGTGTCCCCAGTCTCAGTTTTCTGCTGCCCCTTCTGTAAAAGAGTGGATGACCTCTTTCCCTCAAGAGGGAACTCAGTGCTTTGCAGTCTGTCACTAAAAGCTGCATAAAATGTAAAATCCTTTTAACTCCAGTAAGGTGGTAAAAGAGCTGCAACAGCCAGCCATGCCAAACTCGAGAGAGCAAGTGCAGCATCCTAAATATGAACTTAAATCTCGCAGTAGAACAAGTATTAATTCCTGTGTTGGTGAGATGCCTTAAGTCTTTGCTGGGAGACGATGGGCTGCTGCATCATTTTGGCTATTGGTTCACTCCTGTTTGCAGAGGTTTTTCTAGCAGGCAGAAATAAGCCTGTGTATAAGGAAGACCACTTTTCTAGACACCAAAAGGGTGGTTTTTTAATGCTTAGTGAAGCACCATTGGGCCATAAACAGCTCTTCATCTCTTTGGGCAATTTGGATGGATAGAGGAGGGGTTTTGTGCACCCACAAGGCTGAAAGATGATGATACTCCCTCCGGAGTAGGGGAATCCATGTGCTGTTTTGCCTGTGTGGAAAGCTTCTCCTTTTTCAGCATTCGCGGCTGGGTTTTAAGTACTTTCCCGGTCACTCAAGGCTTTAAGGCAAAACCATAGGTGTTAAAACACATTTTTGTGTTATCAGTGAATCCTGGACATCCGGTGCCTCACCCTGTTGTGTATTTTGGTGTGAGGCAACATAGTGATGCCACTAACCTCTGTATCATCATCCCATCAATCAGTGCTAGCGAGTACAGTGCTGATGAGCTGGTTTATTGTTTATGTGTTTGAAACAGACCCCCTTCACCCTCACCTTGCGGCTGTGGGATATCTACATCCTGGAAGGAGAGCGGGTGCTGACGGCCATGGCTTACACCATCCTCAAACTGCACAAAAGTAAGGTCCCAGCAGAGCACATCTCGTATAGCAGAGGTGGCACTGTGCTGGGCCATCCTTGTGCTGCTGACCCAGCCTGCTTGCTGGCCACCCCAGCCTGCTTGCTGGCCACCACCAGCCTGCTTGCTGTGCTGTGCTGGCCCCAAAAGGCACAGTCCTGTGCTGATGCTCCAGGGAGGAAACGAAATGACACAAGGGTTGAAATCCTGCACTCAGTGGATAGCAAACCCCACGTGGAACTCTCCTAGCTGCTTCTTTCTGCATGCTGCACCCCACGTCTTTTATCAACACAGATTTAGGGGCAATACAGACAGCAACCCATCTGTCTGCAAAGCTCCATGTGGTAGTTCAGCTGAAAAGGCTGTAAAGGGAGAAGTAAATCTATGAATATACTTCTAAAATGACCAAAACCTGGTTTTCTTACATAACATTAAGGCAGTGATGTTTCTACCTCGAGATCTTTGAGACTTTGAACCCCTCCACTCCCATAAGCTAGCAGCTTTGCTTTGTTGCCCTGTTAAGTCTTTAATGTGGGACAGGAGTGATGCTGATATTGCATGCTGGGAACTGTTAGGTCAGTGGCATTTATGGGATTGTGTCTGTTGGCTTCTGCAAACAGCCACCCTGCTCTTCCTTCAGTTGAATGAAGAACAGGCTATCCAGAAATACATCTTCAAGTATCCCACTTGTTTGCAAAGACTGAGAAACTGGCAGTCAGGCAGAAGTTTCAGCCTGACTGTGAAATCATCTCTCCTCCCTGAGGAATGTGGTGTGGATCGGCATTCCTGCCTGCATCCCATCCTTGTCTCCATCCCTGGCGTAGGTGAGCATCCCTGTCTGCATCCCTGCCTGCTGGCTGGTGCAGTTTGGCATCCCTGGCTGGCGGTGGTGGCTGCCGGCAGTGGCTGTTCAGTCTGACGCTCGGGGTCTATCTCATGGAGCTTTTCCTCCTCCTAGAGGTATTTGTGAGAACTTCCAGAAATGGCCTAAAACATGCGTCCTTGTCTGCATAAGTCCAAGCCCCACCATCATCCTGCCATTGCTGAGCTACTGCCCAGAGGTGGTATGGATATGTAAATGTATCGACAGCCCTGAGCAACAGTGGGAAGGAGAGACAAAAACATTCAGGCTGTCCCGTCCCGGAGTGGGAACAGCAACAGAATCCCAAATGAAACCAAAGCAATCCATGTTACCCTGCAGTTTGGCTGTGCCACTACCATTACTCCTTTCTACCGTCCCCCAGAGCGCTTGCTGAAGATGCCGCTGGAAGATTTACGGGAATTTCTGCAGGAGAAAATTGCTGCTTCCCTGCAGTATGAGGACGATGCTGTCATCGAGCAGCTGCAGGTGTCGATGACCGAGCTGCGCAAGATGAAATTTGACCTCCCCCCGCCAGGTGGGTAGAGGGGAAGGTGGGCAGCCCAGCGGGAAAGGCCAGAGGTACCCGTGTCCCCTGGTAGCAGAGCATCCCTTCGGTGTGGCTGGGAGCCGGGGCAGCCCAGAAGGGCTGGCACTCCCTGGGTGCAGCGTCTGCCTTCCCCACGGTCAGGGCATGCCGGATGCAAAAACAAACTGATGCAGTTTGGGTTTTTATTTTGTTTTCTCTGCTTCCAATGCAGCAAAGCCTGAGGAGTTCCCACGGAAACCGCTGGGCCTGGAGCTCTCCCTCAACCCAGTAGCCTTGAAAGGCAATGTGGCAGCCAATGGCCAGAATGGCCAGGTGGGCGAGCGCCACCCAGACAGAGAGCCCCATCCCCACAGAGGTCCCGGGGCACCAGGAGAGAAGACGGTGGTGGAGGAGAGGACTCCCACCCTCCAGGGCGAAGCAGCTGAAGCGACAAACATCAACCTGCATCCTCCTGGTGAGGGGCCGCCGGGAGAGGAGGGTCAGGTGGAGCCCACCAAGGACAGGCAGCCGCCGTTTCTTTTGAAGGGAAATGAAACGCAGGCCCATCACCACCTCCTGCCTCCAGAGCAGCCTCTTCTCGTTCCCAGCTGTGCCGTGGTGGATCACAAGTCGGTCTCCCTCCCTGCCCCAGCCAGGCATGGCTCCTCGAACTCCTCTCTCCAAAATACGCCAAGTCCTCCTGACTCAAGCACCGCTGAGCTTTCTGCTACAGACCACGCGGTATGGCAGCCAAATCCTGCTGCCCTGACAGTGGAAGAACAAGCGTCTTCCCTCTGCAAAGAGAAAGCACTTGATGCACCCCCTCATCCTCTGCCGGGCAGCTGGCAGCAGCTCTCCAGTGCATCGCAGCACGACGGGTCCCCCGAGAGCAAGCACGGGGAGGAGATGGCTGAGAAACGCTGCAGAGCAGTGCTGCTGGACAAAACGGACTGGAAGCGCTTGGCATCCAAAGCTGCATCTACAGGGGAGCTTGCCAACCTGCAGCAGAATGGTCCAGGGAGCCCCACCAGCCCCACGCGCTGGCCGGAGGGCTTGGGGACACTGCCCGCACAGGGCCTGGCTGGTGGCAGCGTGCCCATCCTGTCCAGTAGCGAGTTGGAGGCAGAAGGGCTGGGCGAGGGCTGCCCCTTCCAGCAGGCGCCATCCCCCGCGGTGGAGGGGAACAGCCCCTACACCATTATCAAAACCACCACTCCCCTCCACCTGGCCCATGCGACAGAGCAGGACTTCTCAAACAGAAAGCAGGTGGCGTTGCCTCTGCTGGAGACTGGACGTCCCCTGCCTGCCACCCCCACGGCACCACCTCTTGCGCTGGACCCAGAGGAGGTGGATGCCCAAAAAAGCCTCCAGAAACCATTGAACGCACTGAAAGCCCCACGGCCCCCCCTGAGCCCCAAACCAAAATTACCGCCACAGGTTGCCAAATCCCGCTCAGAGAACAGTTTCCTTTCAGGCTCTCCTCCCCTGGCAAAGCTGCCCAAATCGGTGACGTTTTAGTGGGGATGGGGGGGAGGCAAGGGAGAGGAAACGGGTGCTGGAGCAGCACCCGCATCCCATTTTCGGGACCTCCCCCTTCAGCAGGGCTGTGTCGAGGTGACAGCACAGCAGCCATCGCCTGTCGAGCTGTGCTTTGGTACGAGCGCCCGGCGAGGCGACGGAGCGGTGACCGCCGGCGCCAGGAGGCACCAGCAGATTGGGTTTGTATCTTCCCTATGGACGAATTGGAAAGCGCTTTCATTTTTTTTGGTTCATCGAAGCTCCCCAAGCCTCGTTGCGTGTCAGGGGAGAGGCAGAGCTGGTGAATGTGTTGCGTGTTTTCTTCTGCTCCTGCCTGCCGTGAGTACCCGTGGCCGTGGAAGTGGGCGCAAGGCATAGGAGTCCGAAACGCTTTCTTTAAAACCCCCCATCAGCGCAGCCAACAGCGTTGCTTTCAAAGGCCTTCGTAGCAATAGATCTTTTATTTCTTTTCCAAGCCCCGCGGTTGTAGGCAGCAGCGTTTTCCGGCAGCACCAGGGCATCCCGGCAGGGCGCGGGCAGCCCCGCTGCCTACTCTATGCAATTCCACAGACCGGTGCCCGGCTCCTGCCCCAGCGACGGATGGCGTCCCGGAGGGGAGGATTCACAGCTGGTGAGTCCCTGGGGCGGTCTCCTTGGTGTGACCCCAGTGGAGAGCTGCCGGCAGGGTGGTTCTTTTCCAAGCTTTCAAGGTGGCAGGGACAGGGATGAAGGTTGAGCCTTGTCTCTTGGGCCGCGTGGCCTTTCTGCTGGCCTTTCCCTTGCAGGTTGAGGGTGGCGAGCGGGCTCGCTGCCCTTCCGTTGGCAGAACAGGAAAAGGGGCTGCTGCCTTGGGAAGCCTCCTGTCTTCATTAGCAAGCTGCTGGAGATGTGATGGGGTCTGATCAGGGTGCCCAACCTGAAGCCTGCTTTTAAGCAAGTTAAGTGTCAGAGTGAAAATAGCGTAAGAATTGGGGAAGGGGAGCACATTGCCCAGAAGCTGATCTCAGCCCTTCTCGTTTAGCCCACCTAGAAATCTAAACTAAGGAAGGAAACCTGGGCTCAGAGGTTTGGAAGACGATGCTGCAGAGCATCAGTGTCACCACAAAACACTGCTGAGGAGTGGGTGCCTGCTTGCCTTTCATGCACCAAGTCCTGAGTGGCCTGACCATCTCCTCCCCATCCCATGGTGTTGTTGCTGCACAGCCCGAACCATTGGCTGGAGTTGTGCAGAGACCCAGAGACAGCTCATCCCACTGAAAGAGCTGGTCCAAACTCCTGTTCCCAGTATCTACTTCACCCCACAAGTGAAGGGACCTCATCAGGAAGGCAGATGAGTGGAAGCAGCAGGAAATTGACTAGTCCAGGTGTGCTGTATTAGACTGTGCTGGCCAGGAGGGGTGGCTGCAGATGCCACCTTAGGTGGGACTGCAAGTGGGGTTCCCATCCCTTCAATGGACACCCTGGGCAAAGGTCCTTTAAGTTCTAATAAGACTTTGAAAACTGTTTTTTGTGTCATAGGCTGCTTCAGTAACATACCTAAGCCTACCTGGAAGCGCAGCAGCAAACTTCCACTAAACTACTTTGTGGGGTTTAGCAGGTTTTTTTGGTGTGTGTGCATGTGGTGGTTTGTTAGCAGCAGGGGGAGCGTCAAAGGCAGCACCCCATCTTTGGATGTTTCCAGCCAGACCAGAGCACCCTCAGCTTATGTTGCAACCTCCTGCTCTGTCAGAAACCCCATCTTCTCCTGAGTCTCCAACCTTGCCCAACCTCTCTCCCTCTGCAAAGCAGGGATAACCCTATTAGCTACCTCGCAGGGGTGTTGTGAGGAGTCAAGAGTTGCTCTTTGAGAAATGCTGTATGAATGTTCAGTATTCATGTTTTAAGACACCACAGGTCCTTTCTAGGACAACGGTGCTTCAGTTGTTTTTTATTTAGAGTACGTTTTTCAGTAACCGTGCAGTAGTTAAGCCTATTTGTGTGTTAGCATACCTGGGAACTGTTTCAGGACAGGTATCGATTGCCTTTCACTAGCAGCCCTGGAGATTGCTGGGAAGCAAGGAGAAGCATCTGAGGGCTGGTGATCACCTCTTGGCTTGGTTTCTGTAGCTTGGGGGGGTCTGTCCTCTCTTTGAAGCACACACAGGACTCCTGTTAAGACATCTGAGCATTTGGCTCATGCGTGCAAGAGCTGAGACCTCTTTCCCCTCATTTTGACCTTTTCCTCCTCATTTTGGGCACACAGCCTTTGCACATCATGTTGTATGTGTCCAGGCTCCTCACCCAGCACGTGTCTGGGATGTTCTGCAGTATTCACATTTTAAAAGGTGGTTTGCTCTAATTTTGGAGAGCTGTCAAATGCCCAGTAGCAATAGCATGGTGTTTGGTGTATGCTGTTCTACAAGAACTTGGGGGCCTTATCCCCTCCAAGCCCTAAAGGGAATGAGCAGCAAGGTCCTTGGTCACCTACCAAACCTGGGGTAAGCCACCAGCTGCTTTCAGTAATCTTTGGACCAGGCAGACGCAGGCTCCTCCCCTCCCACCAGTGTGCTTCTGGCTGGGAAGGCCTTCATCCTCCTCACTGTGTCACCTAAGAAGCTCTTCTCCAACCTGCAGCCCCTGAAAGCTGGCAGGTTTGGGAAGAGTTCCTGGGGCAAAGTAGCCTGGCTGGAGCTGGCTTGGAGCCATCGAGGTGCATTGTTTTCCTTGGAGTGAAGCTCTCACTTCAGCACATCAAAGCATAACCTACTAGGAGATGACAGATCCTTTCTCCTCTGCCTCTTGCTGCAGATGAAGGTGTGGCCATGGCGGGTCTGTGGCAGCAAGGGTGGGCAGGACATGGCCCAGCCTCAGCTCTTTCGCTGGGGAGAGCAAAGGAAGGAGAAGGGCGAGAGTGGCAGCTCAAGAGGACAAATAAATGGCCCGAGCCACTTGCACCCCTGCCCCAGCCTTCTACAACGGCCTCAGCCCCGTAGCAAAAGCCACTCTTGCCAGGAGCAAACTCAGGAAAGCAGCCCCCCCACCCTGTCCTTGCCCTCGCAGCCCTGGGATGGCTTTTGCCTGACTGCCCTCCATGTAGCATCGTTGCGGGGCTGGGGGGAGACGGGGGGGGAGTGTGTGTTGGTTTGTAATTGAGCACTTTGAGTGGCAGCGGGAGCCACGGAGAGCAGCTCCAGCGTGGGACGGCGGTCAAGGGCAGGGTCTCTCGGCCATGCACTTTGAGAGCCTTGCTACCATCTGCTTTTCTTTTTAATTGCTATTCTTGTTTACAGCGTGGAACGCTTCTTCCATGACTCTTTCTAATGTATTATAATTATTACTTTAAAAAAAAAAACATTTTTATGTCTGTGCTTTTTTTTTTTGTTTGTTTGGGTTTTTTTGTAGGGAAGTTTTTTTGGGAAAAGAAAAAGTCAATCATTCCTTTTTACGCTGATCCAAACAGACCGTTCGGAGTATTTGATGCTGTGTTTTACATGGTTGTAATGATAACAGTTAAAAAAAAAAGTTTAGCATAAAATCAGACTCCACGAGGCTTCTTACGGCGCCAGATGCTGCAGCAGTTGCCGTCTCCTGCTGGCTGTCAGCTTGGTTCACCAGGTGTGCTTCAGCTGCGGCGGGTCCAACACGCTCCGTCTCCGTCTTCCTCTCTGCTTTTTTACCGCAGTTAAATCCAGGCATCCCCAGCAGCAGCCACAAGGAAACCGCTCTGTTCTGCGGCTCGCTGAGCCGAGGGCAGCACCCTGCCCCTGCACATCCCTGCCCCCGTGGCCGGTGGCCAGCAGCCCTGCCGCAGCTTGATTTTTTTTTTGGGGGGGCAAGTTTTCAGTTTTGGAGCTTGTTTTCTTGCCCCGCGGGCAGCCCTGGGAGGGTTGGAGGGGATGGGGAGCGGGTGGGCACAGCTCCTTGCAGGGTGGGTGGGTGGTTGCGACTCAGCGTGACGCCGTGTGAGTCAGGCCTGAGTCACGCTTACGCCAGTCACTGGGAGCGTAAGGTGGTGCTGCTCACACACACAGCTTTTTAAAATCCCATTTTCAGCTGTGAGCAGCACCTCTGACACACCCCAGATTTCATGGCCAGTGCTTCCTGTGCTTAGATGACCACGGTACTGTTGGCTTTGGGGTGTTAAATTTGGGCAGTATTCTTATTTCTCAGAAAGAAACCTTGCCCTTTGGTACTTGAGCAACATGGTTATGGTAAACACAGGGTCATGTGTCTCTACCAGAGCAGCACAGAGGGCACAAAGAATGACAGCAAAGTGGAGGGACCAGGATTAGCTGAACGCCACCCTAGAAGGGCAGTGCAGGAGACGTGGCATCCCCGTGCATAACCCAGTGGGTGCTGTAGGCTGATAGTCCTGCTTCTAGCAGTGCTTTGCCTCACCTAAAAGAGGTCAAACAGTAACAAGAAGAGGTCCTACCTTGTTCTCCAGTGTCCTTAAGTTACATTAAGCTTATTTATATTAACTCGTAAAAACTGGTCTGCAATCCTGTGAAAACAAAGCCAGCAGCAGTTAGCACCACGGTGGAGCAGCAGAGCAGTGAGGACGCAGCTCTCGGCGCATCTCCCGTATCAGTTAGTGCTGGATGCCAGTCCAGGGATGCTCCACCACGAGCACAGGTGGTACACAGACCAGCTGGAGTGAAGCAAACCTTGTCTCCTCCACGTTTCCAGGTGTGCTCTCAAGCAGCCCAGTTGCACAAGCTGCTTTGTGTCACCTCCTGGCCAGCAGCCCCGGTGAACCTGTTGGTTTTCAGGTGGCACAGAGGAAGCAGCCAGTTGGGACCGGGTTTGAAGGGTTGCTGTGGTTACCTACGTGCCAGGCACCACATGGCATTTATCCAACTGCTGGGACAGCTTCGGCTCCATGCTGCTGGAGAGGGAGCAGAAGCAGAAGTTTCCCCCAGGGGAGGCAAGTCGTGCTGGGTTTGAGGGATGTGGCAGACAGTGCCCTGTTCCTCTCTGAAACAGCCTCAGTTCACTTGGTCATTGAAAAAAAAAAAAAAGGAGTAAGACATTGCTTACTGGCATCCTTGGTCCCACACCCCATGGATGTGCCTGGTCATGGTCTCCTGGCTGTGGCAGGATGCGCTCACCCCCCCCTGGGGGGACCAGGGACAGGCAGGGTTCCACCACATCCCCTGACAGCATCCTTCCAGCTAATGGCAGGAGCCACAGCGGTACCCAACCGTGAATGGGTGCTGGATGGGGGTCCCAGGTAGGGTTGCCTAAGGAGGACATGCAGAGTGTCCACTCCCCAGGGGGAGGCCACCCTTGGGACTTGCCCATTGGGTAAGCCTAGGACCTCCAATCCCTTAGCAGAGAAGTGAAAGACCTCAGGGTGGACGCAAGCCACACAGGGCATCTACACCCTCTCCTGCTGCAGAAAGGCACCAGCACGGGCGATGCTGGTGTCCCCAGGGGGACAGGAGTGCAGACAGCCCCTGCAACAGTCGAGCAAGCACCTCCTACCCCCTCCTATGATCCCCAGGTCTCGGGTGCTGCTCCCAGAGGACCAAGAGCAGGACAGCTGCGTAGTCCCAAGCCCAAGCTTACCAATATCCATTTGCTGTCCAGCGCTGGGACCAGTGGCAAATGAACTCTGTAGACGGTATCAAGGCTGCTGCTTAAATCCTAATGGCTTTGTCAACCAGGGACCAGTCCTCCCTCTGCCTCTCTTGCCACGCTCAGCATTTGCCAGTATTAAACCCCCCCCTTTCCCTGGTGGAGCCGCTGCTCTCATCACGGCTTTCAGACAACTCCTTAACACCACCCCTCCGGCTCCCAGGGCTGGTCCCTTCCCAGGAACCGCCCCAAGGCAGACCCACAAGCTGTGCTCAGCTCTGCTGCCCTGGCAGCCCCCTACGGCTCCTGCCCTTCCTGGCTCATGAACAGCCACACCAGCAGCGCCCGGAGCTGGGACAGGCGGGCGGCCACGTCTCGCCCTGTGGCTCACTGGCTCTCTGCCACGCCACGGCTGCGCTCCTCGTCCTCCCTGCCCACCACCCACGACCGCTAAGAGCCGGGCAGCCCTGCTGCGTGCCTCCACAACACATCAGCCACTCAGCACTGAATAATTGATGCTAAGTGGAGCCTGGAGCAGAGCCAAGCCGAGGGAGGGGGAGCGGGGCTTTGGGCTGTTGTAGGCTCTGGTCCCGGGATGCAGCAGGGGGAAGAGAGATGGGTGTGCGGTGTCTGGGAGCAGTGCCAGGGTTTGGCTGGACCTGGGAGTCTTCCTCCTCTTCGGCTCGCAGTGCTGCTCCCCTGCTGCGGTGCTGCTGGCCTGATGCTTCTCTGCTGCTGGTGTGCTCCTTGTGAGCAGCAGAAGGGCTGTGCAGCAGCGGCTGGGGAGCAAAGTGAGGGCAACAGAGCCCAGGGCGTGCAGATGCAGCCCCATCAGGCTTATCTGGGGCCAGTACCTCGGCTCTGCTAAACCCCAGGCCCACCCCACAGAGAGGGCAAGGCTCACCTGCCCTTGGGGAATGAAGCTGCACATGAGGCCAGCTCCATCGCCCTGTCCCACGTCCCACCCAGTTGCTGGTGGCCAGGGTGTTTGCTGTCACACCGTCCTCTGAGCAATGCCACCCCCTTCCTAGAGCACATCATCAGCTATAAACCAGCACACAGAGAAAGTAACAGCCCGACAGATGCAGGTCTGACCCCTTAACCATCTCCCAAATCCTAAAACCTCAGTGGCCGAGGAAGCCCACAGGGCGTACACCAGCATCCTCCTGATAGCAAGGCATTCACGCTCATCTAACAGGACCATCTAACAGGACGTGGGCACCGTGACAGTGCAGGAGACAAGCAAACCAGAGCTGAAACAGCTCCGCCAACATCTCACTAGGAGACACAGCAGCTGGTCCTAATCCGCAAGCATCCTACTCGCCGGCAGCAGTTACAAAAGAGCCCAAGATGGGAATGCAGACGGCTTTGAAGGCACACACAAAGGCAAGAGTCCAAGGGATTGGTCACTAAAGCCTGGGTTATTTAGTCCTATTCTTCCACACAGTAAAACAGGCTCTTCCTAACACCCAGAGAAAGGTTAACTGTAAGAAACTTCCATCCTTGCTCGAAAACTGGTATGAGGTCCCTAGAGGTACCTGCAAATAGATGGGGTGCAATGCCACAAGCCCCTGCTTCCAACCACCCCATTAAGAGCCTCTGGTGCCCTGGACACCACTCAGCCCAGCCTCATACCAGAAGCCCTGCTCCGCCTGCAGCTCACTCAGGCAGGCAGTTACTTGGGGAAGCTGGTTCTTGGGTGGCTTTGCTTACCTTTATGGCTCCTGGTGGAGCCAAGAAGTGATACAGAACTACTGCTTGGGCTGGAAAGGTCTGCAGCAGTGGACTGGACTGTAGCCCAGAAGGGAAACCTGGTCTGCTCCTCCTTACCCAACCACACTGCAAGTGAGGAGGATGAGACCAGCATTTAGCCAGGGCTGCTCTGTAAAACTCAGCCTTTCATTCAGCTACCACCCACCCCACCATCACCTCTCAGGTCTCTCAATGAATCATTGCTGCCAGCTCCTGCAAACTCCAGCTCCAAATGCTTGCCAAAGCCTTCAGCAAGCACCATGTGCTCATCTGTTTCAGAGCCACCACCTCTGCTGGCACAGGAAAATGCTTCTGTGGAAGCCCTCACAGACCAAGAGGCATGAGATCTGTTCCAGCACTTAATCAGCATCTTTGAGGGCTTGTAAGCAATTTTGTCATTTGACTCAGCTGTGAGGTCTATGGAGCCCCAAGCCCTCTGTGACAGGGTGTGGGGCGCTTTAATGATGTGGGAGAGAAAAGCTTATACATCACTACTGAGACATCTGGACCTGACCAACTAAACCAGACCAGACCTCCTCAGCTATTCTGTCATTTACGTACAGGTTCAAAGGTGGCACTCCTCTATCACAGGAGATGCAGCCTCCACAGATAATCAGTATGATGCTGCCCTGAAGCCTTCTGAGAGCTGGTGTTCACGCTTGCCCGAGAACCATGGCACAGCATCAAGTTTAGTCCAGCCTTGCCATGACCAGCTGAAGAGATCGTGGCAGTCAAACATGAGCTGATGTGCCCAAATATTAGAAAAAGCTTACCTCTATGGACTTCTGCAGGTTCCAGCTATGCAACTGGAATAGCTCTTCAGAGTAACGGCACGTTCTGCCCACCTAAGCTCGAGCCACAGAGGCAGAACTGAGACGGGCAACAAACTCCTTGTCATAAGGGAAACGACTGCAGTACCTGAAAACCACATCTTCCAATCCAGGTACTTCCAGAACAAACGTGCCTTAAATAACTCTGGGGAAAAACAACTAAATCTACACCAAACCCCGCAATTCCTTCCCAGACCTACATGCGCTCTAATGAAACCGTAACCCTGGTATTACTTCCTGACTCAGGAAGTTCAGCTAGCGAGCACAGAACACGTCGTGACCTCATATACCGACATTACTGACATCCTGCCTGTCATGACCAGTAAGCTGCTACCCTGTACCTAAATTACCAGCACCAAGTCAGCAAGTGAAAATGCCAAGTCCAAAGTAACAGCTCCACCCAAGAGAAGTGATATGATCTGGTTTTGCCTACCCCAAAAAGATCAGATCAGAGCTGACGTATCTTACTGCACACTGAAGATCTGTCAGGATTCTCCTGAACCAACCTTGTGGAACAAAGATGCAGTACTACATTAATACATGATTAATACATGATTTCACGGCGAGAGCTGTGGTGCCCAGCTTTCAAAACCTCCTTTTGCTCCCAATTTACTGAATTTCACTGAATTTTTAGAGTTGGAAGGGACCATAGAGATCATCTAGTCCAACTCCCCTGCTGGAGCAGGAT
>JAOXNO010000041.1:48620987-48633170 GCA_028565335.1 Limnodromus scolopaceus
GGAACCACTCATTTACAGCATCTCCTGGGCTCTCCAGCTCCGCAGGGGTGATGGCAGCAGTGGGGAGAAGCGGGATGAGTAGCCTGGGTGCAGCCAAAGCAGGACAACGCCGGGATGGGGTCCCTGCTCTGTCACTGCCCCCACAGTGAGCATCCTCTTGGGCAAGTCACCTCGATGGGGCTGAGACTCTCCTCCTGCTCTGTCTTTGCCCCAGTTGAAACCGAGCTCCAACGGGCCAGGACCACCTCTCCCCGCAAGCCTGAGGCTGGCAGACCACAGCCTCGCCACAACGGCTGCCAGAGGGGGAAGCAGCCCTCCCTGCCCTTCCCAGCCTCCTCTTCCAGCTCCCGGGCCCAGCAGAAGTCGCTGAGATCGATTGCACTAAGAAAGCAATTCCATTAATTAGTGAGGGGAGGGAGGGGGTCATAGAGGATCAGCTCTCTCTTTAGTCACCATAAACACTTAAACATTACATTACTGAGTCCCCACAGGCCACAGGCAATCCCTTCGGATGGGTTTTATTGGAGTCACTGACATTAGCCGTCTGCTCCTTCTCTTCCTTGGGGAATGGCCACTTGAGCTAATTGTCTTTGCTGGCAGCCAGTGATTCCACCATGGGGCCTGATCTAAAAGGGAGGGCAGGAGGGTGCAGCAGCAAGGCCTCTCCTTCGCACAGGGTAAGAGGGAAGTGGCCCTTCCCAGGGTACCAACCTGTACTGGTGAATATCTTCAAAGGACTTGGTGTTGTTGATGGCGAAGACGCAGAGGAATCCTTCCCCCGTTCTCATGTACTGGTCTCTCATGGCACTGTACTCCTCTTGCCCTGCGGTATCCAAGATGTCTAACAAGCAGGTCTCTCCATCGATGACGACTTGCTTTCTGTAGGAATCCTGCAGGCCAGGAGACGGAGAGAAAGGGAGGAGGATCCATTAAGGGAGGGCTTGGGTCTGGCCAAGTGCAGGGATGCAGCAAGAGCATCCTTGGGAAGATGCCAGGTCATGCTCTGCCTGGGTTTAGCTCCCATTAAATAGCTGATTTAAAAATGGGAGGGAAAGAAAAAAGAAGAGGTTGAAAAAAAAATAATAAGGAAAAAGGGAGCAGCTGAGCAGGTTTCCCACTCCTCTGGCAGAGCCACAGAGAAGACAGCCCCTGGCTTGCTCTCCTCTTTCCCAGCCCTGCCTCCGTCAGACCAGGGACAGCTTTGTCTCTACGACACTGCATAGCCCTCCACAACTATTTTCCTAAGCTTTATTTAGTCCTGACTAATGCCTCCTGCTGCCGCCCTGCCCAGGTGCTAGAAGGGGGCACCCAGGAAAGCCATCTCCAGCCAGCCAGGGCTTCCAGCCACTGTCTGCGATCTGCAGGCCTGGAAGGTGTTTAAGATCACCTGAAAATCCAGCACCTCCAACGCATCCCTGGTTGGGCACCAGAGGCAACATGACACTAGTAAGGCTGCAAACTGGGCTGGATGGTAGACCTCTTCTTCAAACACAAGAGGAAAAAAAGTATCACACTGTGAGGAGGGTGTTTCCCACAACCTGTCTGTGCCCAGAGGGCTCCAGAAGAGGTTAGGACTACCCAGGCACAACCTTTGAAGTTGGGGGTTTTCCCTGCAACAGAGGCAACAGCAACTTACTGAAGATGAGTGAAGGCCTGGAAATCACCCAGGGCATCCCTCAAAAGGTTTCCTTTTCAAGGCAAGCTCCTCAAAGCACACTGTTCCTCCCTACCATGCCTCTCCTCATGCCCAGTCTCATCAGCAGGGATGCTGCTGGGGCAGCCCCTGCACAGGAGAACAGCCTCATCCCTCTCCAATAGCGGTCCCTTGGGTACGGTGCAGCATCCCCAACTCTCAGCAAGAGAAGGAAGCCAAAGGTGTGAAAAAGGTGCGAGTCAGCAAAATGACAGCACTTTGCAGCCACTCAGAGAGCCTACAGCTGCAGTTTAAAATTAATTCAAATGTCTGCTGCTCTTCCAATGACCACAACAATGTTATCAGATGAGCTTTGCAGGTCTGCAGACAAACAGCCAACGCAGCAAAGGTCACCGACAGGACCAGCAGCGGCACAGAAAGGGAGCGGGGCCAGTGCAGCCTCCACCCTTTAGTTCATTACTGTAACAACGTCATCTACTGGGGCTAATTAAAGTCTTTCTTCACCTTGCGGAGAGGGCTGAAATCAGAGGAGATAAGATCTGCTCTGCCATGACCTTCTGAGCCGTGCCTTCCCAAAAAGGGGACTGCTGACCCACCGGGAATAAGCATGGAGTGATGGACTGGCTTCCAGCCAACTCCTCTGAAGGCAACTGGCTGGCTGCCCTGCAGGGATGCGCTCCCATTTCTAATCAATAATGTATCTGGAGCCTCCTTGGTACAAGGTAGAAGAGCACTGGTTCCACCTCTGGGGTCCCAGTGCCTGGCAAAGACCAGTAAAGGGGACCCCAATGCTTGTTCTGCCCAGCAGAGCATCCTCCCACCACTCTGCTCTGGCTTGCATCCAGAGGACCAGCCTCTCGGCACATGCGTTCACAATTAATTGTCAAATTCCCAAACACAGGAGGTCTCACCAGCAGACAGCACACCTATGAAGAAGCAATCCCATGCCTTTGCTCAGGCCATCAACAAGCTGCCAAAAAGGCCGGCCAGCTCACTAACAAAGCAAAGGCATTAGCAGTCTTGCAGAGGATGCTTTGCTTCCCCTGAAGGAAGGGGAGAAGCTCTCCCCACCCTTGTTTTGTGTCCAGCTTCATCCGAACCCCTCCAGGATGCTTGGGATGCCATCCCTGCCACACCGCTGAGTGACCTGGCTGCTCCTGCAGGGATAGCTGCCACCAGCCCACACGTCCAGCCACCAGCACCCTGCAGCCTCAATGCTCCTCTGCAGCCCCCCACATCCTACCCCACCTTCTTGCACAAGGGAAAGTGGCTGGACCCGGCTGTGAAGTGCCAGGCATCAAAAACAAGGTCCGCTTGGAGTTCAGACTCAGGATCCTGGATGGATGCTGGGAGCACCCCATGTGTGCTGGGGGACCACGCCAAGAGGTCCATTTGTTAAATGCTATGGCCAGGATACGACTAGAAGCTCAGGAAGCCCATTACTAGGTGACTGCTAAAAGCTGGAAGACAAACCCAAGAACTTCTCAACACAGTCTAACTCTTTACTCCATCCCTGCTCATTCACCATGGGACACTGTCAGAGGCATGTTTCCCTGGTGCCTTGGCCCTCCTGTTCCTGAAATAAAGGTCTTAAGGGTCCTCGGCAGCCCAAGAGCAGGCGTACAAGCGTGTGCTGTAACAGGTCAGCCAGCACTGAGTTACAAAGCCAGACGTTTGCACCAGTAAATCGGGAGGGCAGGAGGGGAGCAGGCAGGCATCAGTCAGGGTCTCTGCCCCAGAGAGGCGACAAACTCACTTCTGCACCCTTCCTGCCCTGGGGAGCATCTTCTCTGTGCACCCTGACCTGCTCACACTCGCCTTTACAGAACAGCCTGTGCTCGATTCATTTAAGTGATGGGTAAAGCCTTCACTCTGTGCGCGTATACATTTTATTTTCCCCTTTTATCCTGTTCATTTCAGCATTGCTGTGCTGTTTGTTAGCTGGCTGAACAGTCGAGAGTCAGCTTCTGGGCATGATCCAAAGCAGCTTAGTCACAGGAGGGTGGTTTGTTGGTCACATTCAGATGGCTGGCAGGTAACTCTGTGCATCCTAAATCCCCATCAAATTATGCATAATTGAAAGGAGTCACCCTGGAATGAGTGAGAAGATGGCCAGGGTGGGAGGGATGCGGAGCACGAGCCAGGGAGCTGCAAAGGTATCAGATCTGGTGGGACCTGCAGTTGGAAAAGCACCAGGGGTGAGAGGGGTGAAGAGCAGCTCATGGCTACTTTAGAAAGAGAAGAGGAGGAGAAGAGCAGAGTGGGGCTGGGGGAAGCAGGGGAGGAGAGCAGGCGTCTCCCAGGGCGCAGCAGGAGTGGGCAGGGTGAGGAGGGTGTGCTGGGAAATGCCATGCAAGGTTTACATTCCCCACTGCCTGTTTACATGGAGAAAATTCCCTGGAGGGTACGTACAGAGGGCAGGGAGCTGGAGACAAAAAAAAATAGGATGCCAAAACTCAATACATCACTGGTCAGAGCTGCCTCTGCCCACTCTAAGGTCCAAGAGAAGATTCATACATGCAGATGTCTCCCCAGGGAGGCTGCTCTCCATCAGCAGCTCTTTGCTGAAAACAACCTGGAACGGGTTTCTAAGAAAAGCATATGATGCTACTGGTGATGAGCACATGAGAGGAGAAGAGCTGGGGAAGAAGGCAACTGCATCCATAAGCAAGGTGCAGCAACGAGACTCAAGAGCCCTTAAATTAAATTCCAGTCTCTGCCGCGGACTTTCTAGGTGACCTTGGCCAAATGATGTAATAGCACGTGCTATTAAGTGCTTTCTCTCCTTCCCATCTGTAGGACTGTAAGACTACTTCAGCCTTTCTATCAAGCCTTGTCTTGCTTGTTTATTTAAGTTGTAAGCTCTGCAGGGTGGGGACTACACATACAACACCTACCAGAATAGATTTCTGATCCCAGCTGGGGCCTTTTAGCCAATATAATAATAATAACTGCAGCAACCACAGCTGCATTTATACACATCTGGAAGAGAATCCTTTAGGACTGCAGACAGGAAGGTTATTGTCCAAGAGGCATGACAGAGCTGTAATTTGCCGTCCCAGGGTAGGCTTACTCCTCATGCAGAGCAGCAGCTGCTGCCCACATCTCCCCTGAATGAAGGTGTAAGTCACACAGGGTGTAATTAGCATCTCACCAGCAATGGTGAAAGCAGTTGGAAAATGGAATGTGTTTTTAAAAAGCAAAAGAAAAAATAATAGTGTAATGGAGATCGAAGACCAGACCACGCCTCTGCACAGCCTAGAGGAGCACAGGGTCCCTGCCTGCTCCTCCAGGCAGGGTGCTGAGCGAGACAGGTCACTGCTACCATTCCCACCGACTATGCAACCCATACATCAACCTCTACCTCCTCAAGGTGGAGCAGAGGCAACACTCTGGGAACCACAACATTTCAGCTGCTCAGCATGTCTTGCTCAAACTACAGGACACACATAATACTAGCAAGCTCTGACAAAACCCATTTCAGCAGTAAACCTCAAAATATCCTGCATGAGAAGTCAATATATTTACTCTGATTTCACAGGAGGAGAAATGGAAGCACAGGCACAAAATGGCTCTTCAATCCCAAACATTTAACCCCTCCCTACACTGTCATCTCATCAGAAAGGAGGACTTCTGTGCTACCTCTCAGTCGCTGCCCAGCTCTGCCGGCTTTTGCTGTCTCCCTCGCCAACTCTCTTCAGCGGACACCACTGTCCTTCTGCAGGAGGCACAAGCCGGTCACCGTGACCTTTGAATATGCACGTAGTAACTCAGTAACAGGAACGTCCCTGCTCAAGTTCAGACTTGAGACCAAGCCAAACACGCTCCGGGTTGGAGGCAAGGTAGAGAAGAGCAAGAGGAAAACACACAGAGAGAGATCCCATGCCCAGAGCCACTTACCTCTATCGTGGGGTCATACTCGTCAACGAAATGGTTCTGAATGAGCTGTATCGTCAAAGCACTCTTTCCAACACCACCAGCTCCCACCACCACCAGCTTATATTCAGTCATCTTCCAGCCGACCCCAGCTCAGGACTTCCAGGAGCACCACCACCTGCAAGGAGAAACATGGCCACCACGTTAGGAGAGGGGGTCCCTCCCCATCAGCAGGGCTGAGCAGTCAGCCTTACTTTTCCGCCTGGAAAGGCAGAGATCTGCAAAGCACAGCCTCATTCCTTGGGTATTGAGCATTCCCGATGCCTCCTGCACATCCCAGGAGCACCTAAGTGCTGCAAGCTAGAGACACTGAGTTCTGGGATCTGGCACGTAACACAGAAACACCAAATTCTGCAAGGCGGAGGTGAAGGGATGCATCCTCTAAAGTTTTAATGGTCTTTTAAGTTGCTTGACTTCAGTAGAGATTGAGCATGGGGCAAGGTAAACCCACTTCACTGCAATTCTGTACCACCCCTGAGCCACCCCTCACTCCTTGGAGTGAGCCATCATCAGGGATGCAACATGCACTTAATGTAGCTTTATAAAACTGTCCCTGAAATTGCCACCTCAGGGTATTCTGTTCCAGGACCACCCCGGTGAGCATGGCCTGGAAACAGGGGAGATGGTGGGATGACCTGTGTGCCCCAAGGGTCAAAGGCTTTCTTACCACCTTCCTACCCAGCACACTGACTATTCTGGAAATCTGGTCAGAGAAAGGACACCAACATACCTATAGAAGCTTGTCTTGTTGCCCTTGACATCCCTGTCCAGATCTAATTCTGTCAGGGCTTTAGCTTTCCTAACCTGATCCCTGGCTGCTCAGACAATTTCTCTGTATTCCTCCCAGGCCACATGTCCTTGCTTCCACCCTCTCTAGGCTTCCTTTTTCTGTTTGAGTTTCTCCAGGAGCTCCTTCTTCATCTGTGCAGGTCTCCTGGTGTTTTTGCCTCACTTCTTTTTTGTTGGGATACGTTGCTCCTGAGCTTGGAGGAGTTGGTCCTTGAATATTAGCCAGCTTCCTTGGGACCCACTTCCCTCCAGGGCTCTATCCCATGGCATTCTGTATAGCAGGTCGGTGAAGAGGCCCAAGTCTGCTCTCCTGAAGCCAGTGTGAGCCCTCCTCACTGCCCTAACAATCTGGAACTCCACCATCTCATGGTCACAGCAGCCAAGGCTGCCCTTGGGCTTCACGTTCCTCACCAGCCCCTCCTTGTTGGTGAGAACAAGGTCCTGCATGGCACCTCTCCTTATTGGCTCCTCTATCACTGGGAGGAGGAAGATATAATCAATGAATTCCAGGAACTTCCTGGGTTGCTTGTGCCCTGCTGTGTTGTCCCTCCAACAGATATTGGGGTGGTTGAAGTCCCCCAGGAGGACCAGTGCTTGTGAATGAGAGGCTGCTCCTATTTGTTTATAGAGGGCCCCCCAGTGTAACGTCACCTGTCCCTGCCCTCCCTTTAATCCTGACCCACAAGCTCTAAGGCTAGGTTGCTATCACAGAAGGGTCAGCAGGAGGAAATCACACTTCTCCAACACCATGTACTTGCCATGGCCCTTCAGTAGGAGAAAATTCATCCCCACACACCTCCCCCCTTAAATTTCTGCTCCTACTCCACTGAGAAAGAGGAACTTCAATTCAGGAAGATTACAAAACCCCAAAAGTTTAAATAGAAATCCACCCTCATTGGACTGCAACCCCTGCCCACTGAAAGTCACCCCAGGGTCAGATACTCATCCACACCCATCATCTACAAGCCCTGGGAAAGCCACCCGAAACGCAGCTGGTAGTGGGAAGACAAGCTCATGGTTGCCGTGGACAGTCACCATCCGACACAGCCTGCAACACCACTGCAGATTAGACCCTCTCCCCCCCGGGCAGTTGTATCACACCACCCTCCTCCCCAGGTTCGCCGTCCCCGCTGCCGAGACTCTGGCAGCTGGTACAAACTGTGCCGGCAAAGGCCACTCTAGACCCAGTCTGCATCTGACGCATTTGCTAACGCAGCAGAGATCTAATGGAAAGCAGGCCAGAACTTTCTGCTTTCAATCCCCACCTGACTGCAACCTTAAACCACTCAGACAGTTCAATCATCCACTTGAGCTGGGAGCAGTCAGACACAACCACCTCCTGCCAAAGCCTTCTTCTGAGCTGCTGTCTCGGTAGCGGGAAGGCAAACAAAGCTCACGCCGTCCTCAGCATCCAGGATCCTGAAGGAGGGCAAGGGAGGGGGTGCAAAAGAGCAACCAGAGCACAAACACAATGCCAAGGAGGACCTCTGGTTGCTGTGCCGTTCCTCACTGCTGGCAAAGCTGAAGGTCATTAAACACAGCAGAAAAGGAGTGATGGTGGGGGAAAGGAGGTGCAAATACCGTGATACCTTAGGTCTATACCTGAAAGTGCCACTGCTTTCTAAAAATTTGACGTGCCTCTGTTCTGGCAGCCAAGGAAGAGACGCAGGTTGAAAGCAAGGATACAGGAAACAACCTAAGTGATCACACTTATTGACTGTGCGCACATTGCTCTGCTCCCATTAATGCATGCCCTCGCATATACGAACTTCTCACATACCCAACTGCTTCATACCATCACTGCAAAACGCGTCTTAACGTAAAGCGAGAGCGTGGGGAATGATGGACAGCTCTGGGCGTGAGAGCTGACTGAATTAATGTGTGCTAAAATCACTGTTCAGATTAGCTCGCTTCCTTTCCCAAAGGATCCATGATGCAAGCTCTTCACAGGGAGCGTGCAGACCCAGCCGCTCACCAGAGCACATGCAAATGCCACAGGGAGCGAGCCTGGCCAAGGGCTGCAGGGAAAGCGGGGATTTCCATAGGGCCAAGCTTTGTTACAGAGCTGGGCAGCACGTCTCATCCCTAAGCTGACCTTACCAACACCATCTCATAGCTCCCCATCACACTCTTTGCTCCTGAACATGGGAAGCGCAAGGCTGCTCATGGATGCATGCACTGGTTTCGACGCATTGGTGGCTGTTCCTCAATGCCACATGAACATCACCACCACCACATGGGCTGGTTCAAGGAACAGCCATCCCAAAGACGATGTTTCTGGCTCTCCTAAAAAACAGAGGCAAGGAAGAGAGAGTAGGGCTCCTGCTGGAGAGATGGTAACAGACACCCCAAGTTTTCACACTTAGCCTGGGGAGACACCAGACAGAGGTTTACAGCCTGTTGGTTGTTGTGAAAGCGTCTCCTGATGGGAGGATATCCAGAGGAGGATAAATAAGAGTTTCTATTTCTCAGCAGCTAACACGGAGCCCAGACAGAGCTGACCACAAAATAACAGAAGGAAACATAAAAGCACAGACTCCCAGTCCCACACTGAGCAGGAAAAGAGCTTCTTCCATCCTCTGCAAGCTCTTCAAAATCTGAAAGCCTGACCCAGGTCACTGTCTGGTGTTTTCCCTGCCTACCCAAATTTATCACCTCTGCAGCACTCAACTGTTGCACCCCGCCAAAGCCACGCAGGCCTGTCCAACGAACAGCTGAGCAAGACGGTGAGGAGGAGAGCCTTTCAGGAGCACCATCCAGGAAGAGGAGGGCTGGGATCCATGTGCCAAGCCAACAGCCCCAGCGTGGAGCTGGAGCTGCTGCTGCTGTATTTCCTGACCTTGTGGATTTTCTCCTGTAGTGAGAGGGCTCCTGGCTCACGTTCAAAGCTGTCTAGGAAAGCCTCGCCGAGTGCTTCCGCCTGGCAGCAGCAGCTGCTCCCAGCCCAGTAGCTGGAGCCATGCAGCTCCAGCAAACAAGAAACATCTGCCAGCCTTGTGCAGGAAGCCAGGAGAGCAAGCACCCAACCCCAGTGGGCACCAGCATCCTATCTTTGCAGGGAGAGGATGAAGGTGTAGGTGAGGGCAGAAGGCACATCTCCTTATCTTCTCCCCAGCCTGTGCTTGCAGGACAGCACAGAGGCTTTGCCTGCAGAAGCGAGGACCAAAATACTTGGCACAAGGTTTCATGGGGCTCAGACCTAAAGTAGGTTACAGGTGCTACCCAGAGAGCCAGCTGTGTCCTGCAAAGAACAACCTGACGTTCTTCATGGTTCTCTTCATTCTTCCTCCCTCTTCTTCAGCACAGAGCTTCATCTGCAGGGGGACAAGTGGTTTTGGGGATCCAACTGTGAAACCTCCAGAAATTCACTCAGCGGAAGCAGAGATGAGGAACTCAAGGTGCTTGGCCCCATCAGTACATCCTATCGCATCATCACAGTTTCAAGAAAAGCTCAGGTGTCAAGTGAAAGGGATTTGCAGTGTGTTTCCAATGCATTCACCAGCCTCCATGTCAGGAGGCTCTGACACCGTTTCAACAGGATCAATAAAGGAGCTTTCTCTGGGTCCTCCCTTTCCTCCTGTTGCCTTATTTCTCCCCCGAAATGGACACCAAGCCAATTAAACAAGCCAGGAGGCAGATTTTTGTGCAGCACTGCACTGAGGCCAGCCACAACAGAAATTTTACAACTGTTCATCACTGAACAGGTACCCTCTACCTGTCCATTGGGAGCCTCTGCATTTAAAGGCATCAGAAGTCAGTTTCACCTCTGCATATCTCTTTGGACATGTCTCACATTGGGTGCCCTTTTCTTCAAAAGTCCTGTCTGCAGGATCCAAAGCACTCTTAAGACCACCACTGTTGCAGTGTTTGATTTTACTTCCCTTTGGCAGAGATGCTCTGCAGGCAGAAGTGATTTGCAGTCCTCTAGAAGAACAACGCTCATCTCAGCCTTTTACTGGCCACTCACCGCACCCACAGGTCAGAAGTCCTACTCTGTGATTTTAGAACACTAACAAGGCAAACCTTGCTGGCATGGTCACCCCAGTGACTGCCCACGCTCCTCCATTTGCTCACGCACAAGACTCTCACCAACGTCACAAAATACAGCCCCTGGAGGAACTGAAGGAATCTCTCCAGCAGTGTGAAATGCCACCTTTTGTTTTCACTCCAGGGTCAAAATGCTGATGTTCTCCACAGCCTGCCCAGCCTGAAAGAGATTAGGGCAATGGGGCTGGCAAACTGCTGCTCTGTTACAAATCACAGCCTATCCAATGCTTCATTTTAATTTACTTGTTGCTTTTTAAATTAACAAGTGGGCTGCAAATCTAACCCAACGTGCTTGTTGTCGGCTTGCTGGCTGCGTACCCACCAACTCAGACAATGCAGCCCACAGATGAAAAAAGAGAGAGGGATGCCAAAAATGGAACAAAAGTTGCAAATCGTGGCCCTGCTTTGGAAAAACAACTTGGAGATAATAAATGTCTTCTATTAGAGAAAAAAAGAAAAAAGGCTAAGAGGAAAAGAATGGCTTCATCCATCCTCTGCAAGCTCTTCAAGATCTGAAGGAAGAGGCAGCCTGTCCCAAGAGACTGAGCACAAAAATACTGCTCCAGAGGAAAAAAGGAAAAGGGGTAAGGAATGACATAATGTAGGAGGCTCAAAACAGAGGCATGCATTCAAGGAGAAGCCTGGGAGGAAGAAGAGAAAGCTGCAGGCAGGTTCAAGGCACAGGCAGGTCTGGGAGGGAGGGATTGCCTCTCCACTGCAGCCATAAACATGTCCCAGCAGCAAGGTGCAAGCCATGGCTTTACACAAGGCCTTGAACAGGCAGGGACGGGTCCTTGCACCGGGCCCAGCCCTTGCAGTTTCCAGTTGAAGCACCTCGGGCAACACAACCCCTCTGCCAGAGACTACCCAACCACAAAGGGCTTGTGAAGTCCCTGCTAGTCTTCCCTCTACAGAAGAGATGGAGGGACAAAGGAAAACAGGATAGCGGCACCCTCACCAAAGGTGATGTCCGTTTCCTGTTCCCTAGCTCCTGCTACGGCTGTCTGATAGTAGAATCAAAGGCAAAGCTGTGCAAACGCCGGCTGCCAGTAGTAAGTGGGTCTGGCTACACTGTTCTGCCTTTCCTTCTCAAATAATAAATATTCTTAATAAAGTTCTTTGTTGCCAGCTTACTCTAAGAAAAACATCTGGCAGGCAGCTACGCTTAAACCACCCGGACAACCTACACAAGTCAGTAGCACAATAACCCCAAAGAACAAACCAGCTACCCAAAATCTTTCCCTCTGGATGAAGGAATTGCTCCCCCAGCAAATACAGGCCACCAAAATTACTATACTCCAAAGAAAGACTAGCAGGCCCCTTATCTCAAGAGCTTGTAAACCAGGACTGCTCATGCCCATGTCTCCAGCATCATGAACGTGGCATGGGGAACAGCATGCCATCAGGAAGCTCTGGTAGGTGCTGGAACATGCTTGTGAGTCATGGTGGGATCTTCACCTCCCACCATCACCCTTCTCCCTGAAAGCAAGGAGACCGTCCCACCATCGTCTCTGCAGAAGAACCAATCTTCCAATCTAACTTCCACAGAGAGAAAGCACGCTGCTCTGCAGGTTACTTGCTGTCACTCCATGGAAAGGTGTGAAGGAAACAAGCAAGCAAATCATAGAATCATAGAATGGTTTGGGTTGGAAGGGACCTTAAAGATCACCTAGTTCCAATCACCCTGCCATGGGCAGGGACACCTCCCACTAGAGCAGGTTGCTCAAAGCCCCATCCAGCCTGGCCTTGAACACTTC
>JAOXNO010000041.1:48633270-48651437 GCA_028565335.1 Limnodromus scolopaceus
AAGTCCTTCTCCTCAGGGCTGCTTTCCAGCCATTCTCCACCCAACCTGTATTTGTGCCTGGGATTGCCACGTCCCAGCTGCAGGACCCTGCACTTGGCTTGGTTAAACTTCATGCGATTTTCATGAGCCTACCTCTCAAGCCTGTCCAGGTCCCTCTGGATGGCATCCCTTTCCCTTCAGTGTGTTGACTGCACCACCAAGTTTGGCATCATCGGCAAACTTGCTGAGGATGCGCTCTACCTCACTATCCATGTCTCCAACAAAGATGTTGAACAGCACTGGTCCCAGTACGGACCCCTGAGGAACACCACTCGTCACTGCCCGCCGATTGGACATTGAGCCCTTGACCACAACCCTTTGAGTGTGGCCAGCCAGCCAGCTCCTTATCCACCAACGTATCCAATGATACGTCCCACCTCACTGGCTGAACACAGATACTTAAAAAATCACAACCAGATGGGAAAGAACACCTGGGTTAGCACCCAAGCCACTAGCTGAAAACACCAGTTAGTTTCTGAATCTGGCAGGGCCAGTGGCTTGAAGAAATCAAAGACAGTTTTTAAATTATGCCTGTGATTTACGATCTAACGCTTAAGTGCTGTTTGAGACTCTAGATGAACAAGAGTAGCCTGCATAAGGAAAGAGGAGACTGGAGTTTTGTCTGAAAGCCTGGTGAAGATGGATGCATGAAGGCACGAACACCACCACAAAGCACACTGGGACAATAGAGGAGACAATTAAATAAAAACTGAGCTCTTATCTTGCAGTCAGGACTTAGGACCGAGTGTTGACTCTGCCAACGTGTGTGGGAAAGCAGCGTGGGGGAGGAAAAGCTCTCACTGCCGCGATGCAGAAGACTGCAAACTGCCAGGGCTCCTCCGCTTTCATCTCCTCTCCAGCCTCCCAGCACCAAGCAGGTGGTTCAGAGGCAGACGCTTCCCTGCCTGGGCTGGCAGCTCTCCACCTCGCCCTGGAAAAGAGACTTCTCCCAGGCCTCCCAGCCTTTTTCAGAAAAACAAACGAAGAGCATACTCTGTGCAACAGGGAGGCCAAGGCAGAGCTCAAGAGAAGAGGCAGCTTTTAACCCTCCTTTGCGTTAAAATCCCATCTATAACTACAAATGGGATGGGTGAAAGGCAGTGTGATCTACCTTGAGCATATGAAGAGACAGACACGTACCCAGGAAAGTTTAAAACAAGACCCACGTTATAGATGATAATAACTCTAACTGCTAAAATGCGTGGTAGGCAACCACGAACCCAGGCTCTGTACGATCTCTTGACTTGCTAGACTCAGTACAAAAATGCATTGATTTTCCCACAAGATATGAGGCGCAATGAAGTAGAAACTTGGACCAGAGAAGTACGCTGCACCAGTGTAAGTGGATCTCTGTAATTACAGCTATTAACAGGGACAAAGAACATCAGGCTTTGGGGCAAATGCTGCCCAATAATGGGATGGGATTACAAGAGAAGCCGTCTCCAGACTGGTTTCTTAAGGTACCTGATGTCTTCTCCTGGGTCTGCTTGGTGATGAAAGGAGCAGCCGCAGGCAAGCTGCTGGGGAAAGGTACAGCCTCTCCCAGGACCCAGCAAACAGATCCCATCACACTACGGCAGGTCACAGCCCCCGTCTCTCTGCTGCAACAGCACAAGAAGGGACAAATTCAGATCTCGCCACTGAGCTGCAAGAGATAGAGCACCCAGTGCTAGAGCTGGGGTTGGTGGCCACGCATGCACAGAAACACCATCCTCCTCATTGCACAGACAGGCAAGAGGATACAAACAAGACCAATGGCTGGCCCAAAGTTATCAATGGGTGGGTAAAGCTGGGAACTAAGTTCAGGCAATGTGATTTCCCATCCAAGATCTTCACATGAAACAAAAAGCTCCCAGTAGAGGTTTGGGATGGGAAAGCCGTTGGTCTCCTGCTGGGTCTTTGTGTTGGGCTGCCAGAGCTGGCAGCTCCCCCCTAGCCCAGCTTCCCTGGGCAGAGATGGCTGTGGAGGCAGCGTACATCAAGCAGGAAAACCCAGAGTGCTGCAAGAGGCGCCCTGCTCTCCAATTATCTTAATGAAATCACAACTGGGTCATGGCACAGGCGGTCAGCAGAGGGGCAGATGCTCTGATGCACAGACAAGCAACGGGAGATGCAGGTAGGGCTGGAAGAAGAGGGGCAGGCTGAGCACCGCTGCTGTTTTCCCCACTTGAAGCCCAGCTAGAAGAAAGGGGGAAGCCACTGCTACAAGGTGGCCTTGCACATCACTTAAGAAAAGGGCCAGTCCCAAACTGAGCACCACCAATGCACATCAGGCCAAAAAGATGTACCCCATAGTCAAGAAATGCATTTCCCCTATAAGATTTCCTTTCTCCTCTCCCTCCCCATCCCTCCCTGTTCCTCCCAAACAACTGCTGACAGGGAAAAATTAGGAAGCTGGTTTCAGGAAACACATCCAAGCCATTTTCACTGAGAAAAATTTACAATGGAAGCAGGTCTGGCTGTTCAGCTTCCTGCTTGCTCTAAATCCTAACAAATTTGTATTTTTACAGCAAATAAATGGATAAGGATACAGGGTACTTGCAGCTGGGAAGTTTCAAGAATTGTTTTGATAATGGTTTTAGGGTTTTCAATGTTTTCTTTTAACGTTTAATGGATAAGAGACTCTTTTAAAGGGCAGGTTTTGGAGCAAAATAATATTACAAGAGGACTGGTGATCTCCAGTCTTCAGGAGCGAAACAGTGTATGCAGCATGTGTCTATCGCACCACAGCTCCTGCAGCATAAAGGTCCAGACAGCGAGCCAGCAGCACTGGGATCGGGTAAAAAGAAGTGGAAGCTGTTGGCCAGCAGCAGAAAAGTACACAAATGAGTATCTTGGGACAATAGGAGCCTTGTCTGTTCCTGCCCATGCCTCTAGATGCACCCACCCTCTAGATAACCAACCAGCCCCACAGAGGAAAAAGGTCCTCCTGTCTGGGGGTGGCTCAAGTTCCTCTAAGAAGAAGAAACACAGAGGAGTGAGAAGGATCCCTCTCTGCAGGAACAGCCAGCTCCGGCTGGGTTGAACTCAGAAAGGCATATCTTGGGGTACCCTTTGGTTAGTACCCAACATGGCTCCCCCAGTTTCCCCGGACAGCACCTAGGATCTCGTACCGGAAGGGGAAACGTAGAGTCAACCCCCATCTGTCCTTTGTCACATATGGTGTATCACAAACCACTAATTATATCCTCTAAAGTTTTATCTTTTCCAGGGAAAAGCGATACAGCATCCTTTCCCTCCCCTCATTTTTCAAGACAGAGGGTAGAGCAGCACAGGTGCAATAGTGTCATCTCTGCAGGCTAGCTATGGGTGACGGACAGTCCATGTCGGGATGAGGGAAGAAGAATTTCCTTTCTTGCTTTTCCGTTGCCAATGGGACACCGATAAAAGCTGTTCATAAAGTTCCTTCTAAGACACAGCTCAAGGGAACAGCTTGAGTGACCCCAAACAGACAAAATCAGATACTTCCAGAGTATCTCCTTTATTAGTAAGCCACTTAATTTACGTGATCAAATATAATGATCATCCTTCTGCATTCATTTAGCCCTTGCAGCATCTTTGCAGGCACACACCCTTATTTATTAGCTGAGCAGGGACGAAGGGGAAGAAGGCACCACAGCAAAAAGCAAACCTTCAGGGCTCTCTTCAGCGAATCCGGGAGAAGGAGCTAGGAAAAATGTATTAGAAAAGCAAGCAGTGGGGCATCTCTGGGAGCCAACAACAAGGGGCCACCAGGAAGAAGAGATAAAAGGAAGAGAACAGGCACCTGCTGCTGGGACCCTGTCCCTGCTCTCCTTCCCAGTGGGACATGTTATTAGCAGGGTGACACAATGCTGTCACAAGCATGAATATGCATCGGTCATTATGCAGCAGATATTCAGGGGCACAATGCTGATTTACAGACCTGGCAGCTGCAACACCAGCCAGCTGCAACCTAGAGGGACAGGGACATCGAGCATGGCTGCCAGAAAGATCTGGAGAAGACCTCCAAACCCAGTCCTGCAACAGCCAAGGTGAATGAATTAGTCACAACCAGGCCTGAAGCCAGGCAGAGCCAACCAATACCCTCTGTGTGCAATAATGAGCAACCATCACACAACACTGACAGAAACAGAGGTCCGAAGTTTATGGTGTGGTATTTACGTTTGGATCAGCAGACTTTGCTAAATTTGGGTCTTGGATTAGCCAAACCTCACTTTCCTGTTCGCCGTAAATCTCAGCCACAATATGCTGTTAATGTGATGCTCATGTCCGCTCCCCCTGCAGCAGCCTGGAGCTTTAAAAAAATCCATGTTGCTGTGGGTGGGTTATTTAAACGCATCACTGTCACAGCACAGACCTGCTGCAAGTAAGACTGAAGATGTACAGACTACACAGCTCTCCATACTCCAGTGGGAAGAATCTCCCTCTTTTGGCTCCGGAGCAACAAAGGGACAGCGCACAGGGATTCATCCGGTTTGTCCTGCAAGCATCAGAATATGGATGCAGAAGACATGCTCCTTCAACTCCAAGTAGCCTCCACGCAGGTTCATGTACACATGGCGTAGCAGATCAAGGAAATAGTACCTCCACCCTGCAACAAGGAACCCACAGCAATTAAGTGACTTGCTGACGGTCACACAGGAAACTTACAGGGGATTTCTGCTCCCCCACATTTGAGCTTTTGCCACAAGACTGTACTTCTCATCAATGGCTGTGGTTGATTATGCAGGGGACAGGAGCACAACGCCTACTTCATCACCTCCGTCACAGCCTCCAGCATCTGCTGGCAGACCTGCACAATCAGCAAAAGCGGGGGGAGCTTCCTTCCAGAGCTTCCTTGTGAGCCCACAGAGACAACAACATGCAGGACTTGGGTGGGCTCACAGCCAGCATCCACAAGCACACTAGGGCTGAAAAGAAGCCACAGACAAGCAAGACACCAAGCCTGTATGAGATGAGGCTCCACCTCAACACTGAAGCCTGACAAGGTAACAAGTAAGCAAAGCCTCTGACAGCAGCAGAGTGGCTGAGGTCTCTCTGATAATGCCTAAAGGTTAAGCGTACCTAGGTCTTCTTGAAATCCCTCAACGGATCCCTAGTCTCTCAGGATGTCCCAGGCAGAAGCATGGTATGGCTAGAGTCCTTGCTGGTGAAGACTGAGGCAAAAAAGTCATTGAGTTCCTCAGCCTTCTCCATGTCCTGGGTAACACAGGTCTCCTGTTCCCTTCTGGAGAGAGCCCATATTTTCCCTAGTCTTCCTTTTGTCACCAACATACCTATAGAAGCTTGTCTTGTTGCCCTCTATCTGGGCTTTAGCTTTCCTAACCTGATTCCTGGCTGCTCAGACAATTTCTTTGTGTTCCTCCTAGGCTACATGTCCTTGCTTCCACCCTCTCTAGGCTTCCTTTTTCTGTTTCAGTTTCTCCAGGAATTCCTTCTTCATCCACGCAGGTCTCCTGGCATTTTTGTGCGACTTCGTTTTTGTCAGGATGCCTCCCTCCTGAACGTGGAAGAGGTGATCCTTGAATATTAGCCAGCTCTCCTGGGTTCCTCTTTCCTCCAGGGCTCTATACCATGGCACTCTGTCTAGTGGATCCCTGAAGAGGCCCAAGTCTGCTCTCCTGAAGTCCAGGACAGTGAGCTTACTGTGTGCCCTTCTTCCTGCCCTAAGGACCTTGAACTCCACCATCTCATGGCCACTGCAGCCAAGGCTGCCCTTGGGCTTCAACCTTGAGTTGGTACCACCTTGGCAGGTACCTGGCAACCAGACACAGCTGGTGCTTACAACACCCACACACAGGATTTCACCCTACTTTTCAGCACCTGATTCTCCTGAGAGTACACAAAAAAAGAGAGCATGCAAAGTACAGTCCAAAATGTCTGCAACATGAGCTGGAAGAGTCACAGCTTGAGGAAAGTAAAACAGGGCAACATGATCCCAACAGTGCCCTTCTAGATGAAGCATTGTCAGGCATGGAAACACAACTCCATCACAGATCAATCTCTGCAGAGCAAACTCTCCAAGCAAACCTCATGCAACAGCAAGAAAAGCTCACATATAAGAGGAGAGGGGAGAGGAAGAGAAAGAAAGAAAAAAGGGACTTTTGAACTTTGAACTGTAATGCATTGTAATTAATGTAGTGTAACTTTATGCGGGCAATGTAAGCAACGGTGGGGCATGAAATATGTTGAGATGTTGTATGGGATTCTCATGTAGCCCAAAACCTTCTTTTTGGTTTCTCTTTCCAGGGGAAACTATCTTTGGTCCCAGCGCAGGGCCTCATCCTGCCAGATCACAGAATCACAGAATCATCACAGATGATCTGTTAAAAAAAAAAAATAAAATAAAAAAAAAAAAGAGGGCTCCTACACCAAAGTTTCCACTTGGAGAATTTCTTTGTTTTTAATTCTGGTTGTCCTTGCTGTCCATACAACACTCAAATCTTTATCTTCTGAAGCCACTCACTTCCCTAACACCTTGCAGCAATGAGGTCCCCAGGTTATAAACATAGCTTCTTTTCACCAGGCTTGTATCTATGGCTTCCCGTTTTCTTTCCCAGTGGCCAGCCATCTCCCACTAGCCTCTAAGACTTTCTGATCCTGCTGCCCAAGCACAACCCTGCAATGCTGGGGAAGCACACACTGCAGAGACTTTTGAAACACAAACACAGTAGCGTTCATTGGATTTATTCTCGGACTTTATAAGACTCGTGCAAACAGTTCTGTATTTGGCCTGAAAAAAAATATAACCACAAAAGGCAAACTTAGTACTTCAAAGCTGACTTCTCCTGACAGCCCTAAGCCACTGTGTGTGTGTAGTGTTGACAAGGTGTAAGATTTTTTTAGTTTCCCAAAGGAAGGGAGAGGACAGCCCAAGCTGAGGAGTCAGAACCAAACACCCAAGTCCCAAAACTGAGATCTGACCTTACACCTTAAGGAAAGAGTAAAAAGTAGTGTCCCTGCAGTGAAGCCACTACAGCCAAGATAGTCAATACTGGTTGAGGACCACACTTGGTCCATTTTAATTTTCAACCTTAGCCCACCTGGAACACTTATCCCTCTCAAGCATCTTGAGGCAGCAGCAAGGTAGACTGACATTTCCTGGGAAAAGAAGGGTTAAAAAATACTCCTTCATTCAGCCAGGGAGGCACAGAAAGTGCCTAAAGAACAGCTATAAGAGTCAGCGATCATAAAGAAGGAAGGAGGTGACAGAGTTGTTTCCTCCTCCTTGGAGGTCTGGCTGCCATGAAGAATTGCACATGGTGCTGGTGGGCACTGGCACAGAGAACTTGCTCTTGGGATCAGTAGCTTCTGTCTTCCCAGGATGCTCCACTAAGAGGCACAAAGCATCCCCTTTTTTCCCCTGGCTCCAAAGGACATGTAGAGCCTCTCCCTAAGGAGTTTCTGCAAGGCAGGGGGGGATACACAAAAATAAGCCTGCACATGATACATATAGCAGTCTCTGGGTTCATCCATCCCAGTGGAGCTGCAAGCACCTGTTAGACAACACCTGCGGACCACAGCCAAGGAACTGCTGCAGCAAAGATCAAGCTGACTCATGGTTCTCTGGCTTTGGTTTAAAATACAATAAATAAATACAACAAAACAAAACCTGAACCTCCCTTGAGCCCACTGGGAAAAATCCAAGTATCTGCCTTCAATCCCCTAGTGTATAATAATACAACTTTATTATTGTAAGTAAAACTTACTATGTTTTGTATACACTATTAGTTTGGGGGAGTTGGGAAGATCTGTTACATGACCTACATCACTCTGCAAATCACCGATTGCTGGGAGCATTTCATGCTATCACCCTTTGCCATCAGCCCCCAGGGAACCATTCGATTGGTTACCACTTGTGCTCAGTATCTGCCCTCTCAAACACCAGCAAAGTCACAAGAACTGAAGGTCTGACACATAAGCCATGCTTTCTAGAAAGGGGGTTGAAAACTGGACCTCAGGGCACCAAAACCCCCATACAACTATCTCCCAGGCTATGGCAAATACCCGTAAAGGGGCTCCAGGCAGGGCTGGTGGGACACAGAGGTGGAATGTGCACCAAAAGAGCAGAGTCTCCATGCTTGCTCAAACTAGTGGCTTCATCACTTTTCACACCTTCAGGTTTTTTTTTCATGTGATACTATAATCACAAATTTTAACAACTATGAAATCACTGTTCAAGTCATAGGAGCCTGGTCCTATGCATGGTCTAGTGTTCCTCTTCAATTCTGCTCACTCACACAATTTGTCCATGGTGCCTTTGCTGACCGTTCAAGACTGCAAGAGTGTTTGAGTAATGCTAGACATCACAAGGCTGTTGGGATTTTTTTTCCTTTCCCCCAGTGGTTAGGAAAAAACCAAGCAAGGATATGGGCAGGTAACATGAACTGGCACTGTTAAAGATGATCCAGTCTAATCAGATGATGCAAGCTTCCCCACTCTTGTCACGACATGATCTCTCTTGTGAGCTTCAAGTTGGACTCAGGAATTACTCATAAGATATGGAAATGATCCCCCTGAGGGAACAGTCACTAGGAGCAACTACAGAAAGTCTTCACTTTTGAACAAGCAGCTCTTTCAGAATTTTGGGTTGTTTTTTTTTTTTCTTAAAGGCAGCAGAGAACCATCAAAGTATCATCAGTCAGGGGGCTCTATTTTATGGGTCTATTTCTCCTCAAATCCTCAGTAGGACAAAATTTTCCTTCCTTAGAAGAATAAATTCAGCGATTAAGCTTGAACTCGCGAGTTTTTACAGTCTTGCCAGTATCATGAGATCTCAAACATGATCACATGCTTTCACAGGAGCCTGGCAGAGAGACAAGCCATCAGGTGAGATTTCAGAAAGGGGTGATGTGCTGATCAAGTCTCCTTGCTTCAATCTGACAGCAGCGGTGCTCACCAGTGCTTTTTCTTAGGGCTCCTAAGGCACGCACAGCAGTTTCTCACTCTTGCATGTCATTCACACCGAACTGGAAATAAACTGCTGCTTGATTTCCCCCTTAAATCTTCTTATTTTCAGAAAGCAAGTCCCCAAGGACCATGTGTGTCCCTACAATTAGCCTTCAAGGCCACAGCATGGTGTAGTGGGTACAGTTCCTACATAGTGCTCATTGTTCCCACACAGGAACTTCAACTGAAAATATAATTATTTTTTTTTTAAATAAACGAATCAAAAGTTTGCAAAGAGCTCTTTTAAAAACAGAAAAAGACCATGGAAAACCACCAGCTCGCATGTCAAACTGGCCAACCTCAACCTGAACACTACTTAAGCAAAAAGAGATACTGCAGTGTTTTGCAGAGGGTGAGTATATTAACGCAAGAGGAAAATTCATATTCCAACAGCAAGGAAAGCACTAAGCTCCGTAAACTGGAGATTATCAACTTACCCTCACAATCCATCCTTAAAAGCTTGGAGTAAAAGTTGTCTCACTGTAAATTAATTGCCTCCATCAGAGGCTGATTAGGGTCTAGGATCTGAACTCAAACCCCTACTAACCACAAATAGTTTATCATCTCATATAATGATTTTTGCCTTTCATCTCCACACCTAAGATAGCACAGAGAAGGTACAAGACCTGCATTGAAGAAAAGTGTATTTTAAGTTAATATTTCTTACCCAAATGGAGACATACCATAAAGAAGCTGTTCCAAGTGGTGGTTGCCATTCCACAGCCTTCATCTGCCCTTACTTCCACATATTTTTCATCAAATTCGGGACACACAATGTCAGCTCAAACAGGAAATCTGACTTCAGATTCAAACCCTGATCAGATACAAAAATTCATGTAGTTGGGCTTCCCCCCACCAAAAGACTTCCACACAGCTGCAAGGTCCGAAGACGACACCCATGTGATTGGCCAAGATCACTGTGAAACACATAGCCAATGGCTCAGGTTGAGTTTTATAGGGTGACAACTCCTCCACGCCACTTTAGGCAAGTGCTGCTTCTGTTCCACAGCACCAAAGGAATCGCTGTTTTGAAGAGCACCAAAAAAACAAAAAATGCAAGTTCAGAGAGTACTCTAGAAAACACAATGAACCACAGGTTTCATGAGGTTTACTCAAAGTTTTGTCACTGTACCTAAAGATGAATTGTGCTCTCTAGGTCTAAACTAGACACCTTTTATTGAACCTGTACTAAAATGGAGGGAATCTACCCTGTAAAGGAGCCAATTGTGATCCAGTAGCTCGGGAGAGAACGAGCATGAGTATCTCCATGAGCGGTATCTCCACACCTGTGACAAGCATACTTTAAACAGCCCTCTTGAGATAAGGTTGCCTTGGCTAAATGAGGCAGAGAAAAGATGTTTATTCGCAGTGCACCAGGTTCGGATTCCTTTGACAGCATCCTGTGGTGTGAACTTTGCTGCTCTTGCACGATGTGGGCGAGGATACGGCAGAGCAAGGCAGGCCTAACATCTCCCAGCCGCCGCTGAGCGAGTGTGGGAATCCACCAGGGAAGAAGGACCACGTTGCTCGGCTGGGGCTGGCATCCACTTCGACCAGACCCAGCTTGCAGGCTGGGTACCTGCAGCGCTACACGTTGCCTGTGCCTTGCCTGCAGCAGCCACACCACCAGCAGACAAAAGCTTCATCAATCTCTCCAAAGCTGAATTTGCAGCAACATGTTGCTTCTTAAGGAAAAAAAACCACAAAGTGCTCCTTGCAAAGTAGCCAGCTGCTGAGGAACAACAACAGGGAGAGGGTGAAAAAAAACCACCTAGCACCACTTCCCCTTCTTTCTCTCACGCAGAGCTGAGCAGCTTATATTAATTGCAAAGCATGAGAATCTGAACAAACACCCTCCTTGGGCAACTGGGGCCAACCCCAGGAAAATATTTGCATCTATGGGATGTGCGAGTTGTGCAACCAGCAAAATATCAAGCCAGATAAGGCAGGGAACCTTTCACTAGGCTCTACAGAGACACTCTTGCAACTCCACGATGCTGACTCAGGCTAAGACAAGTTGCTTTAATTTTCTCTCTTGCGCTCTACCCTTCACAGGGGAAATAATGCCAGCCAACTTCATAGCCAGTTTGAAGCCACTAGATGGTATTTGCAGAGCTGAATCAGAAACCAAAGCAGCCTTTGGTAGAGCAGAGGAGGGAACTGAGGTTGCCTGTGATGGGAGTCTTCTTTCCACCCCAAAGGTAAAATCTTGAGGAAGTTCTTTGTGCAACAAGGTTAGCTCTGTCCTGGACACAATATGCAACTTTATCATATTACATGATTTCCCATGCCTAAGGCGTGATATAGCTTTGTCTGCCTAGATTTAGTTACACTTACATGTTATTAGAGAATTAGGGAAATTAGGAAGGTCATATAGTTACAAGACCTTTGTGAAAGAGACTGATGGATCTTGGTTTCTCCCATCAGCTTTCCAAGACCCGTACACATGCCTGTTCAACCAGGAGAGCAAAGAGCCGAGCAACACCACTGCACATCTCCCAGAGACCTAGGGACCATCTCCTGTTGACAAGGCAGCAAGCCTACCGCCAGTGGCAAAAATTAACAAGTGAAAAGCACTGTTTTGCTGGTGCACATCCAACTGGCAGCGGGCTGATCCCAGGAAAAAGCCAGTATGAGCACAATACCATCCCTGCGGATGGGGCTGAGGGTTTTGCACATCAATAACAGAGCCCAGCAAAGCACCCCTGCATTAATATCTCCCCCTCTCTGACTTGTTTTTGCCAGGTGGAAGGAGTAACAGAAGGAATTACCTTGGGTGAGCAGGCAAAAGGGGCAGACACATGCTGTTGGGTGCCACTGTCGACGCACTCGTTGACCAGGCAAGGGGCTACACGCAGCAGAAACATGGAGAAGCTACAAAGACCCAGTGCTGTGCCAGATGCCTCTCTGCTGGGATACTCTTCAAACACAGACACTATTTATCGTACCAAAGTTCAGAGGGGAAGGACAACAAGGAAAGTATCAGAGCAAAACATATGCTATGGGTCTTAACTACAAGGTCCTGACAGACCTTTCCTTATGAATTAAAAGCCTCCTGAAGGTTTTCATGCACCTTTTCTTGCCCCCGTTGTCCCCTAGAAGCACGAGTTGGAAAACAGAAAAGCTTGTGGTGGGCACCTGTAGCCAGGAAAGAGATCAGATGCATTGTGCAGTGAGGAAAATAAACAGAATAAACATAATGGAACATAAGGTATTTTTTTGCCTGTCTGTAGCATGGTCCGTGTGCTTCCCACCTAGGGTCAGTAAGATGTTTTTCCCCCCTAATAAATTCCCTGCTATTGCAAAGTCCAAAGTGACTGTAGCGCACACAGAAGACTTCCAGTGACTCTCCAGAGCTAGCCACCATTTTATGGCTGTCTGAACTGATGGGAATTACAGCATGAGTGTCAGTAACAAAAAAAAAAAAAAAAAAAGAACTGGGGTACAAAACTGATTCTGGTTTTCTTCAGAGTCCTAGGATTTAACGCTGACTACACAGGCACGAGGTGGAGGGTAAAAAGCCTGGAACAGTACCCTTCCCTGCCAAGCAGTCTTGCAACCAGCTGCCAGCATGGGAACTCAGAGGCTGAGTCCAAGCTCTGCGGGCTCTTGCTGCGGACAGGTTTTTCGCTCCCGAAACACCCGGTGCATCACATTTCTGCCACCGGGCTAATTCTTTCCCAGCAAAAGGCATGATGGAACAAGTGCTCTCAATCAAAGGGGAAACTCAGCCAGGCAAGAAAATTCTCCCTGGGCTACCAGGCTTTATTTCTTCCAGTCGACTCAGCTTTGTTTTTCCAGTTCTTTCAAGAACAGCTCTGGGTCTCCTCCAATCTTCTCCCTGGACACCATGCCAGGGTCTTCAGAGCAATCATGAAGGTTCCCACCAAGGCTGGAACGCCCAGATGTCAAGCTCTTGTAGAGGCACCATAGGGCTCCTGCTGCTATCATCTGTTAATCCACAATCTGAAGTCCCCACACCCTTGGTCTCAGCTCCAAATTTAGAGGTCTCATGTCTTTACCCACTGCAATACAACAGGACTGCTGTTCGGGCACACGCATGAGGTCAGAAGCTCCTGAGAAGTATTCAAGTAACCCCTGATTTACACTAGAAGCTGCTTGGCCTCAGTATGAAAGGATGAAATAGGGACAAAACTGCCCCAAACTTACCTGCACGTTCTGCCTTCACTTGATTAAAATGCCCCTTGGTCCAGAGCTGGGACAGGCTTGAAGCTCTGTTCTAGCACCTTTGCTATGAGCAGCTCTGAGAGATATTTAACTCTGGGTTGCTTTCTGGATGATGTCCCTCCAGCTCTTGGCCAGCAAGGAATCAAAATGAAGCACAGGTTCTTCAGGAAAGGAAGAAGCATAGGTTTACCAAATGAGATAGCACACATCTAAGACAAGGGCAGACTACATTCAATGCTGTCTTACTCTCTTTTAGTGCAACCCCAACCTTCTCAATGTACCTAGTCAAGGTGGGATTCACCTCACTTACAACACAGATGTCTCCATGACAGCCTCATCCAGAGCCTCTTTATCATCAATGAGAAGAGACAGGCACAATCTGTCTGACCTGTTTCAGGTATCTATCTGCATTAGGATAAGATCAAAGCATTCCTTTCCTCCGCTGCCTATATAGGGGGGCTGAGGGTAAGTGGCTGGGATGTTCGATGTCAACATCTGGACAGGAGAATTGCACCCTGACATTCTCCATCTTGCACTCAGCTTGTAAGCTTTTCAGAGAGGTACTCTCACACTGCACCTAACATGAAAGCACTTCCAGTCACCAAGACCCAAAGGGAATGCTACACTTCAAGTGGTAGAAAAGAAGACCATGTGCTAAAGTATCTAACACCAAGAAAACTTCACAATATTTTCACTGTAACAATATTCCAAGTGGATCCAAGTCATTTTGGGGGCTGGCTGAAGAGAAGGCAGAGCTGCAGGTCTTGACAGTAGACGAAAAGGAAATGTCCAGGCATCAAATGCTTTGTACTGTGAGAATGGCATTGCCCGGAGAGCCTGCAAGGCGCACTTCATGCCCACCAAGAGGGGCACCAGGACAGTCAGGGAGGGGAAAGGACAAGGACAGAGCACCCAGACTGCACATGTCTTCTAGCAGAGAGACTTGGGATTTACAAACCAACCTTGAGGATTCTTCTCTTTTTCATGATGTCTGGTATACGATCCTTTGGGGCAGGCAACACTGAAGCTTGATGCAAACAAATGCAAAATAATGAGTCTAGGGGCAGGAAGCCAAAGCAGACAGCACACGTTAAATGGAGCGGTCACGCTGCTAGGCTGGCCAGGGGACAGATTGAGGAGTCACCTAAGACTTGTGAAGCCATCAGCCCTTGTGCTACAGGAAATAAGAAAATTAAGCTCAGACATGGATTGCAGGCAGAATAACTTCCCTGACCACAGGATAAATGAGGAATAAGTTGTTACAAAGAGCTCTCAAACCAAATAGGGAATAAAAAAAAAAAAGCATGGAAGAGACTGCACAACATTTACACACAGTGGGGACCGAATTGAAGTGTTCAGAAGAAAACAAGAAGTTCCAATTAGCTACGCAAAGGGGTGAGTTGATGGTGGCAAAGCTTTTTCTTCCACCCCAGCGTACAATTGTCACTGAGTTTGCAGGCTCCTGCCTCAGATTTTAGATGTTATCTCTTTGTGTCCTAATCCCAACAGATACTTCCATTGCCTCCGCAGAGCAAGCCACACTGAGAAAGTGTCACTGGTGGTTGTCCGCCTCCACACATTGGCTGCCAGTCACATCCCAGCTCCATAGCATGAGCTGTTTGATTATTTTAATCTGTTTTCTTGGTAGTGGGGTTTTGACTTTTTTCCTTTTTCTCCTCCCCTGGGATTTATTTTGAAGTTGCTTTAAGCTGTGAATTTAATAAACTCATTCTAGATGCAGACTTTGAAATAAAGGAGATGAAAACCAGAACTGACGTGAGAGAGGCTATACTGCCTGCCAGCCCATGGTCACTGCCGTCAACATAGTTCAACCAACTTCAACAGAATTTGAACAGGACCTCGTAATCTTGTTGCAATGCAATTGCAAGGCTTGTGAAAAACCATGCACCTAGTAGCATGCTCTAAAAAAGCCCAGCCCACTGGTAGGCACTCATCTTCCCATCTCTTCACAAGGAGCACACTTCAGACAACACTCCTCTTGAGGACCCTAACCAGGGCTACGGAAGCAACTCCATACCTCTCTCTTTTCAAATTGTACATCTTCCTCTAAAACTTGGGCAGCCTTTCATTTGCCTTCTCAAGAGCATCCTCCAGTTGCTTTGTTTTCTCTTTAAAATGGTAGAGATTGCAGGCCAGCTTTACACAGCTGAATTTGCAGCCATGGATTGGTGACTATAACATTCTGCTAGCTGTCTGGGACTTTAGAAGTCCCCAACCAGGGATTATACCTTACATGCTGTAATCCTCCACCTTTTCTTCTGCATCCATGTCATCTGTAAAACTGGCCAGTACCAGACGTCTTTCCTACAACCTGCCTGGGAGAATTACCACCAAAACCTCTCTTGCTGCCACAGCAAGGACACATGCAAGGACTCATCAACAACTGCCCTGTTCAGAAGATGTGAACGGGCTACAGGTCCCTTAGAGTGAAAGGAGAAAGAAGATGAACCTAAATTCCCGGCATTATACTTCCGCATGGGCATCTTCCATCAGCAGTTTCATCTGAGCAGCCTCCCTTAACTCACCTCCTACCCCGAACAGGTTTCTCATCCACTCCACGGTTGCTCTGAATTACCCCAGAGGTGACCGTATTTCAGCAACAAATTAAACTGTCACAATGCATTCCTTTCTACGCTGTTTTTTAAAATATGTGAGCCCTGGCTGCCAGAGAATTGTTTTGCAAAGATTAGATTAGGTGCCTCGGAAACTGCTCTGAGAAAAAGTACAGAGTTTTTTCGCTTCTTGAAGAAATCTACTATTTTTTTTCCCCAGGAAGCTGTTGTTCTTTTTTTTTTTTAATATTATTATTCTCAAAGGCTTGGTCAATTAACTGCATCTTGTTTTTCAGATCTTTCCACAAGAAGTGCCTCAGCATGGGTGACCAAAAGGGAGATGGCTTGTTTTCCAATCATCTGCTGCCAACACAAATCAAGATCGTAAAGCCCTCTGGTTTCTACATCAGTCCCCATCCAGAGGGCTATAACATCTCTTTTCAATTGCCCAAATTTTCTCATTATGGTTTTTCCAACCCATAATAAGCCAAGACACCCAGGATATCTATCCATTTCTGCAGACACAAACCGCTCTTTCAACCTTGAAAACTTATACGGAAAGGACTGCTATTCCAGCCCTCCATGTACATCACTTAAGACTGGATATCTAAAATACTGAAACAGACGAAACGACCTTACTTGAAATTACAAAAGGAAACAAAATCCCACCTTCTCAGGGTTCGTTGTGATAAGAAAGCATTTCACTCATCAGAAATTCAGATTAGCAACATGTCAACAGTTGGGTGCTGAATCTTTTGACGCTCATCAGTTACCAAAGGACGAGGGAAGCTGATCTTGTAGTGAAAGCACCGGACCAGGACAACAATTTCTGTTCTCAACTCTTCTCCAGGCTCCTCCTGTTAACGTGGATTTCTATTCCTCAGTTCCCTAGTTGCAAAAGAAGAGGACATAATAATGCCTCTCCTTTCCCTGCCCAGTGTCTGCCCTGGCTATAGGCACTGGTAGATACTTGGGGTAGGGACAGATTACCCAGAAGCAGTAAGAGCAATCATATCTACCAGCAAAACATTGGAAAGGAGCAAGAAGAAAGAAACTCATGGATTAACTCACATTCCACAGCCAGAACCTGGTGCTTGGAGTGCAGTTTTTCACTTTCTAGCAGATATGAGGAGCAGCCAGTCCTGGGCACTTCATAGGTTAGAAGAGGATGGCTGCTTGGGACATATTCCACAGAAGAACAGGAACAGCAAAGGTGTAAACTAATGTGGAGGAAGCATTCTTTTTTACCTGTACAGATGAATGCGTTCATCATGGAAGGAATGTGGAGTAGAGGACATCTTGTCTGGCCCCTGATAACCAGGTCCAGTAGTTGTGGGGATCAGATGAATAATTATTAAGCAAATGTTATTCATGGTCTGGAAGTTCTAGCTTTCCTCCTTGCAGGACAACTGCCCAAATTCTTTCGTGGGATGGCAGATAGGAAATGATCTCAAGAAGAAAACCATGACAGTAGTTCCAGTAATCAGACAAGAAAGGCCATTTTCCTCCTATTTGTATCATCCTTGTGCCTGCTACAAAACGGGGAGAGAACTGCTCTCACCCCACTGAGGCATCGCCTTGTTAGACCCATCCTGAAGGGCTGCTGACATGGTCTGTAGCACCGTGGCAGGAGGACCGAGGGGGGCTTATGACAACACTCTGCCTAGGATCAGCCCTAAGATCCTGTGGTTTGCGGCAGGGGCGATTGCAAACCAATCTCTTGGAGGCCAAAGTTAAGCCATAGCGGAATGCCCACATAAAAAGCACATTGCTGCAGCTCTAAATAACCACTCGCAGTGGTTCAAAAAACTTGTGTGCTCCAAAGAACCCTTCATCCTTTGTCAAGGATGACAGAAGTCATCACAAGATGACCAATGTTGACAAAATTCAGCATGGTCAGCAAGGAAAGGGCAACATTTCCAAGGCGGCTAGCTGGTAGGCCCCTCCAGTCCAACTGGAGGCTTGTCTCTATCACTGCATTTGCTCACCAGCCCCATGCAGGTCACCACCCACACATCAAACCCAGGCTGTGCTCTACACAGCCCTACCTCCCTGCACAGCCTACAGCTCTGTCTCCTTGCTTTCCTTGAGCCTTGGTCAATGCTACCAGAGTTTGTGGAATGACTCCAGTCTCTGAATGACCAACTCAGATACATAAAGGGACAGTACTTTCAGAAGACAATGCTTTTCACACTTTAAAACATCTTTAATTAGGTGCCTGATATCTTTAGCCACTGATCCTTCACTGCTGGATGTACTGCACAGATGGGAACACAGAACTGATCTAGCACTGGACAAAATGTCTGTGTCAACTCTGCCAGCCCCTCTCAGAAATATGTCCTGGTGTTGCCTCTGTGGTGGCTTTCTGGGAGGAATACTGTGGCTTTTATCCCTTCTGCACAAGGAACCATGGTACAATTGTGCCAACTGTACCAG
>JAOXNO010000041.1:48659189-48680489 GCA_028565335.1 Limnodromus scolopaceus
GCGGTCCCTGGGGCGGCGGCGGGTGGCTGCGAGGGGGGAGGGCGTTGCGCCGCCGCCTCGCCTCGGCGTGTGACCCCCGCCGGCTGCGCGCCCCTTCCCCCGGGAGTCCGCGAGGGTCCTGTCGTCCCCCCCCTACGGGACCGTGTCTTTGCTTCCCGCCCTGCGGCGGCCCCTCCTCGGGAGCTCCCCGCGCCCAGGGTGAGGGAAAGGCCTGGCGGCCGCTGCGCTGCAGGCGCCGCCCGCCCGCCCGCTCCCCTCGGCCCCGCTCTTTCCCGCCGCTGCAGGGGTGCTCTGCCCGCGGGGGAGCTGAGAGGCGCCGCGGCTTCCGCGGTCGCCGGCGCACTGGCTGGCAGACGCGGCCCCGACACGGCAGGCGGGGTGGGGGACGGCCCCAACCTTCCGGTGGCCCCGGGGCCTGCGAGCCTGCGGCCGGCCGCGGGAACAGGGCTGCTGCTGCCGTCGGAAGGGCAGGGGCCTGCAGGTGAGGCGGCGGGGAAAAGCCCTGGCCCGGCTCTTGACCCGCAGGCAGGGCCCAGCGCCGCACGCCGCGGGTACTGCCCCGGGCTGAGGTGCCCGTCTCGGCTCCCCGCGGGGGCCTGGCCAACGGCGCCTTTGGGCAAGGAAGAGCAGAGGCTGCTGGAACTCGGTGTTTATTAGCAGTCCCGGTCCCCAGCTGATAACCTGTAAGGCCGAACCCAGCTCACGGGGAGCTTTTACCTGGCCCCGGAAATGCCTAGAAAAGTAGACTTCCCCAAATTAACTCGGGAGCAATTCAGGCCAGAAAAGAAAAAGACACCTGAATTGGCTCTGCATAAGACAGCTGGGGTCCGGTTAGATTTGGCAGCAGAGACACACGCCGCATGAACAGAATTACTCCAATTGCAGGCGAAGGTCTGAGCATGGTAGGGCGTCTGCCTGACCTTCTCTGGGGCCCACAAGGAGCACTGGTAAATCGGAGCTAGTCAATCTGGACGGACTCAAGCTTTGTTCCATGAATTCAGGTCTGTCAACGCAGCACTTCCCGCCCTGTCACAGCACACCTGTGTTACCAGACATTTTCTGCTATTGGGCACTGCGATTCCCCCATTCCTATGGAAAGTGGATAGTGGATTGCATAGTCATCTGATTACCCAGGAGCATGCAGAAGTGACCAAGCTTTGATGCAGAATAGGATGCCAAATAAAGGGTGCATTCCTGGTACTGGAAAAGCACTGTTCACTCTGACGTATGTTTCAAGCACGCTGCCACAATTTATTGTCTCCATTAGAAAAGTATCTAGTAATCTGAAAATGGATCTAGAAGCCATTGTTCTAGATACTACACTTGACACATAGTAAAAAGAAAGCTCATGCCCTGCAGAGCTTCTACTGAGAGTAGGTAAAGCGAGTTCTAAGGATACCCGTGGAGAGAATTGTGCAGGTTTTTTCACGTCTCATAGACATGTTGCACCAGCACAAAGAAACCTGCCAGAGCACTTTCTAAAAGCCAAGCATGCAAGCAGGCAGGTCCAAACAAAAAGGCTGAAGCTTTAACCTACCTTGAAACTCTTTGCTTGCTTCTAACAAGCCCTCCTGGTTCTGAACAACCTCTCAGTTCTCCACAGAAGCCAGGACCGCAGCTCGCAGGAACACAGCATCCTCCCAAGCAAGCCAACAGCCCGAGCAGCAGCACACACAAAGGTGATGGGTTTCTTCACAGGCAGACACACGTACACACGGCGCACCGCCTCTCTGCGCTACCTGTCTCGTCTTGTTTTAGCCGTTTCTGGCGAGCAGGCAGGGTACTGGAGCATGCAGAAATCTTGCTTTTTGAAGCACCCTGAGAGTGGGCTCATATTTTTCAGTACCTGGGTGGCCCAGAAGAACTTATAAGGGAGCGAGGACCAAATAGGTAGAGTAATAGATACAGCTATGAGTGAACCTCATTTTCACACTTCTTGGGCTTCTCAGCAACCCACAAGAACCAAGAAACACTAGAAGATGAGACCGAAACTGCCTCTCTCTTGCTCATTCTTCAGTGCCAGATCACATCAGGATATAAGACACCTGAGGACTACTTGTTGTTTGCAGACTGCTGGAAGACAGAGGCATAATCACCTGTTGGTGAGTCATAACCACACAATCGCATAGGGGTGATGACACAAACTTGTGAGGATACAGAGAGTGATATAGTGTAAAGATGCCTTCTCCCCCTTTCTATTTTTGGATTAAAAAAGCAAAATATTGGGACAAGATCCTTAGTTGTTGCAAAGCAGCATAGCTCCATTGATTTTGGCAAAGCTGGGCAGATTTACAGTTGCTGAGGTTGTAGCCTGTTCTGCCTGTAAAAAGTCACTCTGCCTGGACAGATTCTTCTGTCCTTTCTCTAAACTTGAACTTAATTCTAGGAAAATGTCTGGCCTGTCTGAGGCCTCTGGAAGACAGAACCCTCTTTTTTTTTACACATGGGACATGCAGTGCCACAGCAACAGCAGTGTAAATGCCGCTGCAAGAAGGTAGTTCAGTCTACTAACTAACTAACTAGCTACTCTGCTAACTCATCCCGTGCTGTCTCCAGCTGGACTAGCAACAAACTCCTCCAGCTACCGACCAGGCATCAGTGAAGCTCATGTCTTCTATGGCAAACCTCAAGGCAGGAAAAGAGAAACGTGCAGCTGTCTAGAAATCCTGCAGTGCTACTGATTATTGCAAGCCTTGCTTGACAGGAGAGGAAGGCTAGTAAAAAACTGGGCCCACTGGCATGCGGAGCAATAAAGGAAATGGAGAGAATCTCAGAAGATCCTTACTGCCACAGTAATAGTGCCAAAACAAAATCTGCCACAGCATTGAAAAGCTGTTCCGTCATTTCTGTGCCTTCAGTTTTTCCTGATCATCTTCACCGAACTGTATGTAGCTTGCAGGTGGGAGGCCGTAACTCATGAACACGCTTATTCATCAGGACTTTTTGTAACAGCACTCTAAATTCAGTCTGGGAAGGTACCTCACTGATTTTTGTAAGTGCTGTGACCCAAAAAATAACTCCTTGATATGGTCATTCCCTCTTTAACCTCTGCAAAAGGGGAGTCATAGACAGGGTTTGAACTTAGCTCTCCACTGTGTGACATACAAACTTATGCCAAGAGCTTAGTTAGCAACTGAACTTGCTCATCAGTTATACATTAAGGCTACCTCCAACATTTCTGAAACATTAATCTTTTTAATATTTATTTCTAGTAGAAACACCTACGGAATGGCCAAGTTGAACTAGTATTTCTTTCCCCCTAAAAAAAAAACCCAAAAGAACATGAAAAGTTCTTGTGGTCATCAAAATCAGCAGCAAAGTAAATAACACTACTTGAATACATCCAGAGAGACATCATATATTTTTTAAATACTGAAGTGCGTATCAATTCTTAGCAGAGACAGGGGGTAGATTAGTGATGTCAGTTGCTTTTGTTGTTCTGAGTCTCCTGTTACTTTGCCATATCTACAAGTTCACCTGACCCTTAATTATGCAGACTGTTTCCTGGTTCTTCCCATGGCTTTTGTGTTCTCCCTGCACCCAGCTACTCCATTTTCTTGGATGCATACTTTTTCTGTGTAACTGAAACTTTCTTGAAGTGTTTGGAAGACTACATAACTGTGCTCTCCTTGACATTGTCTCTGAGAGCGTACTGGGAAAAGCAGAGGTCCCTGTGAGTTTTGCTTCCCCACAGCACCATATTCTTCATGATTTTTTAATTTACTCCTGCAGATACACCAGACTCAATAAACCTGCAAGTACTTTTCCCATACTGGGATGTTTTTCTTGCTCATCTGTCCCCAAGCTTAGAGGATGAGTAGTGTCATGGCAGAAAGCAAACCAATACGCAAACGACTTTTAAAATTTTGAGTTTTCTAGAGAACACAAATTGTTTCCTTTTAGTGTCTGACAATGCAACACAAGTAACTTGCCATGGCAACCACCTTATGAAATGGAAAAAAATTATCATCATAAGGTGCTTTGTTGCTATAGCAAGGAAAGAAGCTGAGACCGTATCCTTTTTGTTCGCTGGTGGGCCATGCATCATCTAGCTATCAGAACCTGCCAGGAGAAGTTTATGTTCGATTTGGTGCAAGCCAGCCACCTCATGAGCCTATCAGATACTTGGATCAAAAGTGAAGCACAGTCAGAAGGAAAGAAGGAAGTGTTCAGAAGAATTGAAACAAGGCTGTATTCTCAGAAATACAAGGCCAAATGCATTTCCGCAGCAAGCTGATGCAACTCTGCAGATGCCAGTAAGGGATGAACCAATTTCTTCTGAAATTAATTCTCTCCCATTCTCTAACAGTTTCCATTCTCCCCCCATGTTTTTTTTTTGTTGTGTTTTTTTGTTTTGTTTTTTTTTTAAGTGAAATAAGTCTCTGCAGATCTGGGAGTATTTTGGAGTTACCTGGGACAGGATGGAATAGACTCACAGAGTCTGTCTTCGAACCCATTCTCTTTAGAGGAATGCTTCTGGGAAGGGCAGAGTCATTGCTACACGGCTTACTTGTGTAAGAGAGAGATTCTCTCTCTAGAGAGAGAATTTAGACATGGCAAAGGGAATTGACTAAGGACAAAGAGGGGAAACCCTCATAATTATTGCTGTGGGAGGAAATCAAAACTGAGCTCTGTTAGCTCAGAGGAGGACAATTTTGAAAACTGTCATATGTGCCAGTAGAACTAGCCTGTGCTTAAGACAGGCTCATTTGTAAATAGTGGGTCGAGAGTATATACAAGATGTTTGCTTTACTCCTGAGCTGGAAAGGATGTCTTCTGCAGGATAGCCTTGAAAAGTGACGGAAAAACTGAAAGTTTCTTAATCCCTAGATTATTCATATAAGCTACAAGTAACACAGCTCCAACTGTGTGAAGGAATGAAGTGTATGCTCCCCTTTTCTATTTTAAAAACACTCTCTCCCAGTTAGTTTAGGCTGTTGATATCGTAGTATCAGGCTTGAGAAACACTGGCCGGCCTTCTGAGCTGCCTGGGGATTTACCTGAATTTACAGGTAAAATTATTGTGACGCATGGACAATCCTCTTCTAGCTTACTGGTGAGGCTGTAGGGAAAATACTGCTGGATCACAAGCCCCAACAATAGTATGACTTGGAAAGCAGCCTTTGAGAGAAGCTCTTAATGTATCAGATAAATCTATGTGGAGATGCAAGGCTGAATTTACTCCCAACAATGAATTGTTATACTGTGAGTGACTGACTATAAAAAGACTATGGGGAAAATCTGAGTCTTCTGCAGCACAAGGAAGTCATCTCAAAGAAACCATGCTAAAACTATTCAATGCTATAATTTAACACAGTCTCCTAGAGGCTGGGAAAAGTCTGTGGGCTAATCCTTACTGCAAATCGCAGTAAGAGATATGCTGAGATAGTGATCGCAGAGACACAGCCACAAGAAACTTCATAACTGTGAAATTCTGCAGGCGTGTACCATCATCCCAAGGGCCTGGGACTGTCAGAGATACCTAACGCTTGGAAGCAGAAATCCAACTGAGGAACCACACAGGGGAAAAAAGAAGATAGGTCAATCCTGGTCTCAAAGGGTTAATTAGGACAGGTACTGAACTGGAGAGATCTCCTGTAGTAATCAATTAACAAAAAAAAGACCCTGACTTGATTAATCAACCCTCAATCAATCAACAAAATCTTCCTCTGTATCATCTCCAAAAACATCACATTGCTTTAGATGACCAGACCAGTGAGTGGACCCAACCAGTGAGTGGAACTGCTTTGTTTTTAATCCCCAAAATAATGGCGTTAAGATTGGATTAAATTCTACTAGAGTGTTTAGGCCTCTTTCAACCAAGTCATTTGAAACATTGCAGCTGATTCTGGGTAGGCAGAGGAAAATCATCAGTCCTGGAGGGTTATCTGGTCCAGAGCAGGATCCTTCTCATCATGGATTTCCTTTTTGAAATCAGCAAGGAAACAAGGCAGCGCCTTGCCAGGTGCCTGGCCCAAGCTCCACCAAAGCTATCGAGAGGAAAGATTCCTATTGACTGAAATGAATTCAGCTACCAGTTGGATTTGATCAATTATGAACTGAAAATAGAAACTTGCAGAGACAAGATGCTCTGGAATCGCAGAAGGGACAGGCTTTGTAATGAGAGCTTGGAAGTGGAAGGAGGTCTGTGTTATACAGTTTAAAAATACAGACAACTGCTGATTCCTTTTTACTATTAAAAAAAACCCCAACCCAAACACACACAGACAAAAAAATAAGACATAATTCAAAGATTGGTCATTTCCACTGAGTAAGCCTCCTTGTAGAGACACCATAGGAAAGAACAACAATCATATCTCCCTATACATGATATGCAGTAGTTAATAATGTGAAGCCCACATCTCAGTGGATGGTGAGAGGTTCGGACTTTGCCAGTGGTGGGGAGAGATGATATATAGGTTAGATCTCTGAGGCTGTATTTACAAGCAGTGCCACTTTGTACAACTGCCTGCTGGTTTCAGTTTAATTTGAAGCACATTGCTCTTCACAGAAAGTGTCCCATTTGTTCCTGTGGGTGGTTGCTTAAGTCCCCCACAAATGTTCTTTTTGAGTTTTCGTGCTTTTCCCCGGGAGTTATAGCTGATGACATGGTGGGTCTGGAGTCTGAGTTACTTAGAAATTACACCGATTCCTTCATGAAATGCCCCCACCTGACCAAGAGTGACCAGGGCTGGTAAGGTCCTGTGTCTTCTTCCAGTCTCTGCTGAGCCCACCACTGTAGATCAGCAAGGGTCACGTAAGGTGGGAGGTCTGGTAATGCAGAAATCTGCAAATTGGGAGCCACACTAATTTTCCTGGCAGTGGTTTCCTGGCATATGTACAGGAGCTTTAGTTAGCTGTCAGCTTGAATTGAATGTCAATCATTCCCTTGGAGCCTGATCCTCAGATCGCTGCACTCTGAGGGAGGTTTTTTGCCTTTGTCTTCATACAGCAGTAACTCAGGTCTTTGGAAGTTGAAAGCCTTATTTTTTTTTGTTAACAAGCCCTCGGATATTTAGGCCCCGTGTGTTTTTCATTTTCAGACTCTACAGAAAAGTTTGAACACTTTGCAGCTTGCACACTATCATTTTCTTTAGAGGACAGTTTGGATCACTTACCATGCTCTGAGTCACCTGTGTCACTTTTGCTGGCAGGAGTCAGATTTCCAGGAGTAGGAACTGGATGAGTTGCTAAGGGATGTCTTGCGTTCTGTGTCATTTCTGCGTTCACTGAAGTGCAACAGATTTATCTGTGTAGTTCGAGGCCTCTCTGTACCAGATGAGTTTGTACTGAAATCTCAGACCATCTCACATGTTCTCCTGGAGGACAAACTCAGATTATTATTATTCTTTTTAGAAGAATCTTCTTACTTCTTCATCAGCTAATGCTGATTTTCTTCCTCTCAGCATCAAGGAACAATTGCTAACTACATCTGTTTCTTACAGAAATTTCAAAACAGTGTTGTGCAGCATGATTCAATCACGCACACATGGTAGAACTAGATAGAATTAAAGACATTTGTGTTTATCCAGTTAAACTACTGGTTTCTTTTACTTTGATTGCTTTTTAACGTACTGGCTGCCCATTGTCTCCATCCCTGCCATGCAGCCCTCCTTCTCATCATCAAACTCAAGCTGTTGAGCCTTTTCTTCTCTTTTGTCAAGTCCTTCACTAAATTCTGGTTATCCTTCTTCTGTAAGGACCTGCCCTGAACCTTGGTTCCCACCTTTGTAATTGAGTAAAGCTTATACAAAGCAGTACTCACATAAAATGTAGCTACCCTGTAGACTAGACGGGAGGATGGAATGCAGCCTTCCACCATGTCTCTCCTTCTTGGTGGTCTTGAGTCTCCAGTGTACGCTCTATTTCTATGTCAACCTTAGTAGTTTGTTTATCTGGTCCTTTTCCATTACAGACAACTGTTTTCCTCTGTGCCAGCCTCCTCCTGATGCTCGTGTGGAGCATTTCCAGCTCTTCCTTCATCCCTTTCAGTGATGACCTAAAATCTGCACTGCTGTAATAACAAAGTCCATTGGTGACCTCAGCCTTCATGTTATTTATAGCAAAGGTAGACTATCCTGCAGTGCAGCTGCTTGCCATCAGAGCTAGAATCCTGAATTATACAGCTCCCTGTGAGCTGATGGTGGTAGCAGTATTCCCACATCTAGTGAGATTCAGGCTAGGTATTGGAAAATCTCCTTAACAGTTAGGCTGTGCTCTTGTGTCGCTATCCTATCTAGGCTGTCCTGAGAGACCACTACTAATGGTGAGGGTATAGTCCTCCCATGCAAATGCTTCAAGAGCAGTACAGGGGTAGAACCCATCCCTTCAGTCAGAGAAGTGGCATAGTTAATCTTTCCAAGTAACTTCTACACCTATTTCACACAGATTCTTCACACAGAAGGCATTTGCCTTCTTCCTTATTAAAGAACTTTCCCACACTGAAGCCATGAAGTGGTCCACCGGCGTCATTTTTTGTCTGCAGTTCCGTCATCCCTTTTCTTCTGCTGCTTCTCCATCAGGGAGGGTAAAATGCAGAGGAGGACCTGCAGTCGCTTGCACCTTGCAGGACTGGTGCAGGGTCATTGCATGTTTCTGGGTAACTTTTCAAGCAAGTGTTCATGAGCTCAGCAGCGATATAAGTGTGTGTGCGTGCAGATCAGTCAGATATTGTCTGATGGCTTTCAGAGGGCCAATGCCAAACATTTCTGAAGTCAAACTTCCTGCAAGATTCCTGAGATGAGACGCCCAAATCAACGTGTTGCAAATTCCTTCTTTGGCCTCAGTCTCTTGACTTTGCCTTTTCCACTTCCAGTCAGTGGATTTCAGTTGGGGAAATACTGAGGCTAATGTACCAAAACACTGATCAGGAATGTTATGTAAATCCAAGCCAGTGATGGAATTTCAGCCATTGACTATGAAAACATGAGTAAGCTAATGTTAATCTACAGATGTTGTACTAACAGTGAGCGATTTCCTAGTCCTCATTAGCAATACGCTTTGATAAGGATGGAAAGTGTTAGCTATAGTTTCCCTTCAGTAAGCTGTTTAATCATCGGAGCTTACTAGCAGTGGGATTTGGGAGACTTACATGATCACAAAGTGAATTAAGAGTAATACAATGCCCTCCCTCTAGCTTCTCTGGGATAGCGCACAGGAGGGGGAATGGGTTCGGAGCTGCTCTGTTCCCCGTTTTAAGCACTGGTGTGTGCTCCAGTGAGGAATAAGCAGGAAGCTGCTGCCTCCTTAGTCAAGACCTTCCTCGTTTTCGGGAGCACACTTATACCAGCTCTCCTGCAGTGAACATGTTATAGCATGTTCCACAGCACGTTCTCACTGGCTTACTGAGCTCTGTTCCAAAGCTTACTGCAGATATGGGGAAGATTCATGGACTTCTTCAGGGGGCTTTGGACTACTCTGTGGAGGCAAAAATACAACAGCAATAGATATGTGCGGGAGAGGACTCTACATTTCCACCACATTTCACTCTGAAGAGTTGACAAAAGAGATTCTGCAGCCCAACCCTGTGTGTCCCAGAGCAGTAAAATCAACATGAATTCTACTTATAAGTAATTCAAAAGCAGTTTCTGGTTTGTGAATCATCTGCATCCCAGCCTTTATGAGGATCTTGGGTAATTAGATGAGAACAGTGCAGCTTCTGTGGTCATCTCTACCTGCTCGCGGAGCTGCCAGCCTGCTCTGGCCCCTCATTTCCAGCTGCTCCTTTAAAATGCTTTCTGCCACTGAGCAGTTCACATCTAGAGATCTCAGACATGAAGTAATCCTCCTAGCTTTTCTAGAAAACAGCCGACTAACATTAAACCTGTTTTACAGGTGGGTAGGCTGAGCTCCAGCCTGCCTGAGATCACAAAGTGTTATTTAGGGCCAAACTGCCTGGGCTGACACCTTCCTGCAGCAGGAATGACCGCCTAGGAGGAATATTAACCTCCTCCGTTAGAGGAAAAGAGTGCCCAGGCAGAGGGGAGGGCTGGCCACACAGACTCTGTTTACGTACATGCTTTGCACATGACTACGAAGCAAATAAACCTCGCTGGCTGCATGGCTTGAATCCAGATGTCACTCGGATGGAGACGCAAGCGTAGGCTAAACCGAAACATCGTGAACATCGTGCTCGGCCCTTTGTGCTGAGCCATCCAGCAGGTGGGAATGTAAAACTCTGCCTGATTGCTTATGCCTGAGTCACCTCCTCTCACATTTGTTATTGCCTAGCGTGTTAGCATGCTGACTGCTGGATAATAAATGACTTCATTCGCTGCGGCAGTGAGGACACTATTAAAAATTAACCCTGGCAAATGGTCTCGCATATTTTTTTTCGGTCAGAGTCAGACAAGGGGGAAGAGGAGAGGAGTGCTGTTGAAATCTGATGTGCAGAAAAGGCAAGTGGTGAGTTTTTATTAATGGGGCTGGTTCAGACTTCTGTTTAATCACTGCAATTGTTGGCAATCAGGGATCAAAATTCTCTTGGTAAAGTTAAAAGCAGCACAAGTAGAGAAGACTCAATAGGCACATTGCAGGGGAGGTCAAAGAATGGGATAAATGGCGATTACTATGCGGACACGTAATTTATGACCTGTTTGCAGAAATAAATGAATTTATCACATGGGTGTTATTACCATGTATAAGGAATGTGGTCTGTAGATGAAAAATTCTTCAGTTTTGGTTCCTGTATTGCACTCCTTTCTCACATTTATAACCATACCCTATCTATAGCAGCATGCAGAGTATATTTACAGAAACGAAGGATTTGCATTAAAAATCTAAGGAAATAGATCAGCTGATGGACAGACCCCTCCTTTTCTTGGCTTCTCTTGCCTCCAGCACACACACAGTATCCATCAAATTGTCTTGAGTCAAATCCTCGCAGGCTGCATTGGAAGCTCGGGCAAGGATCCAGGCAGGCTTGGAGAGCAGAGATCTTTGTGCCTGCATGCACTTCCCACTGTGCACTGCAGTCCAGGGCAGGGGAACTCCTCTTTAGACTCAACAAAAAATACCTCCTTACTCCCTTTGTGTCACTCCGAGAAAGGGATTTGATCAGAAGCCTGCTGATGCTCGTATTAATGATCCCCTTGTTGACACAAAAATTGCACCTTGTTCTGAAATGTCAATGTCATTCAGCTGGCTGTGGTACAGCAGTGAGCAGCACACCCCATCCCAAGCCCATGGTTCCTCAGGGTGTCCCAGACCCTTAAGCAGCTCCATCTGTAGGTGGGTTGATACCTGTAGTCTAGACGGTAGCATAAGCTGTACTGCCTGCTGCAGGCACCATGCAAGCAGATCTACCCTCTGGCTGGCACAATTTTTTCTAGAAGCATATTGTAGCTGTTGATTTCACAAGCTGTACTGCGATATGACAGCACCTATCAAAGGGCCAAGCTGAGGTCTGCATGTTTGCACTGAGTCACCTGCCCATCTCCATGTGGCAGAGGTATTTTAAAATGTCCGGCTTAAGCAGATACTGTGCTGCAGCAGGGAAGATGATATAAAGTTCCTATACAAAGAGCGTTACGAATTTGCTGGATGAAAGGCACTCAGATGTTGCCATGTCCAAGTTGGGGACATTTCCTACTCTAAGATCTTTCCTTACCTGTGGCATTTCAGGGACTATGGTTGAAATATTCCTCATATTAATTTATACATTTTATTTATTTTCTCTTCTTTATCTCTCCATCCAGAGAGAGCTTTGTCATTAGCGCTAGGATCTGGCTATCCTGATCAGCTGTCCAAGCCCCTAGGCACCTTCTGCTCCTTGGTCCTGCCCATTGCGTCAACCGGGAGTGCACCTCTAGAACAAGCAGCCCTGGTTCCCATATATCTGGGACACATACCATGGCACACAGCAGAAAGGCTTCCAGACTTATCAGTAGGGTAGGGTGGTCCCAGGAACCTCTGTTTCTTAACAGCTAAGATGTTCGCCTAACATCTTGGCTGAAAACCAGGCATATCAGAAAGTTGTGCTTGCAAGTACTAGGATACTCCCTGAACATATTTCCTAGAAAATCTGCCTTGAAAAATCTGCCTAAAAAAAAAATATTGCCTAGAAAATCTGCACCTGGAAACTCTGCCTTCCACAAACCAGGAGCTGGCCAGTAAACACTGAATACGTAGTTAAGTGCTGAACACTTGTGTTTCCACTGACTTTTAAGGAGAGTGAGAAGGAAATGTGTTTTTAGCACTAGTTTAACTTGTACCCTCATCTGCTACTGCAGGGAGTAATCAACTGATAACTTAGAAATTAGCCAGCTGCCAGTGTTTGATACACAGGATTACTGCGGATGGTCTGTTGATGAATGTCCCTGTGTTAGCACACAGCACAGTGTGGGGACGGACCTGTGTAGGGAAGACCAGGGGACACTTGTGTGCTCTCCAAGGAAGACAGGTTCTGGCAGTGGTGATGTGTTGGGCGTTGTTGGTGGGACACACATTTCATCACACTGCTTGGTAGTATTTCAGACATATCTGTCTACACTGGCCTCCATTACAAAATAGCAAGAGCCAAACACTGCACAGAGTTGTGTTAGTGTAATGCTAATGCAACGCATGAATTTCTGCTCATCTCATTTCGGCAATACTTTTAAATGAATCAAGTCCCAACATCCCATCATATTAGGAAAGGCCAGGAGAAAATCCATCAATGGTTTTGTGCCCTTTATGTTTCCCAAAAGATCAGATCCAAATTGAAACAGAGACTGTCAAAGGTCCATCTCCATTGTTAACAGTGGCGGGCAAGTCTGGAAATGCAAGGTCTTTGCTCAGACTGTAGGAAGTGAATGGAGATGAGTCATAGTACTACAGGAGCATCACGACTCCTGCAGATAACAGTAGTTTGTGGTCATGAGAGGATTCCCATTCTGTATTTCTATCTTCTGCTGAAGGGATTTGCTCAGCCAAATGCACACCACTCAGCTCAGGCACTAAGAGTTTCTATTAAACCAATACAAGGGTTTACGCTCAGTTCTCTTCTAAGATGTTTCAAGAAAAAAGGACACTGGGGTGGAGTGCTTCGCCAGATATGCAAGCGTGCAGTGATAAAGTGCAGGATTTCATGGCCAAAGAGCTAGCCTACAAGCATGGCTGGAGTCTCTTGCAGCGGACAACTTGCCATGTTCACTATCACGTGCTGTCAGTGGCCAGCGGGGCTGCTGACAGGTCCAGCCTTGAAAACAAAATCTCAAGCAAGGCTTTTGAGGCAGGTGTGATATTTGTGTGGGCTGGGATATAGTTTATTGGTTTCAATACTCTGAAATATTATCTGAGCATCTGCTTTTCCTCACCCAATATGCTGAGTTAGATAACAGCTGAATTTTACTGAAACTTGTAGACAGTGCATAAAAAGTAAAGAAGCATACTAATAATCCATCTTCTCTCATCATTACTCTAATTTAGTTGCTGGAATAACAAGTGCATAGTCCTTTTTCTAAGCATGCATTATCACAGCCAGGGCTGTAAGGAGAGCATTTGGAAATCAGGTCTGCTGTCATTTTGAGACAGGGAAACATCCTTCCCTCTCTATGAGGATAGGAGTTACTTCTAGTTCTCCAGAGGAAGTTACATCTGACAATGACCCAAATACAGATGAATCCCAAGGCTTTCCAAAGAGGCTATCCATGGAAAAGGCAACCTGAACCCTTTAAATTCTGGGGAAAATCCCAGTACAGGATGGTGATGCATTGCATCACTTTTCATTTTTGTGTAGCATTTTCTGGACTCAAATCCAGGCTGCGTGTGGCAGAAGCACATGTGTAGGGTCAAGGATTCCTTTGACAGAGCGGATAGGACCGTTTTTGCCTTTGCTCAGCTTATTCACTGGTCTTGAGCCAGAAGTAAGCACAAATCACCTAGTAGACCATGGAGCTGAAACACCCCTAGGAGCTCTGGGAACGGGCAAGGCACTTGAGGCAAAAAAAGCACTGTCTCTTTGCATGTTAGGACAGAGAGCCATGTCTTCTAGACTGTAGATGCTGTCCCTAGGATTACATACGTGTACATGGGGATCCACAGGGTATGCAGCGTTTGTTCCAGTCCACAGAACTGCCTGACCCTTTATCTACCTGCTCATCTCCACCCTACACTACTGCAGACTGCGCCCCAGCCACTTTATTTCCTCCCCTGTAGAAGAGGAATTTGTGAAGGACTTTCTTCTATAGTGTGGCTCACAGCGGTGCTGTGAAAGCCTTGGAGTAAGAGTTGCATTCAGACTAAGCCTGGAACTGTGCAAAGCGCATGCAAACTAGTGGTGTAATGGCATGCAAACTGATGCTTTGCCCTGATTATTTTTTTTAAAGCCCCAGTTTCTCCACTGCTTCACACCGTGTATTGTCGCTTACACTGATGGGAAGTGAATATAAATCAACACCTTTCTGATTTGGTAACGTTTTGTGGTGGCTTTGCACTGGCACAAAAAGCAAGTTCACGTTGCAAACCTGCTGGTTCCCCTGCCTGAAGACAGCTAGATGAATTTCACAGCTAATGCTTGCTTGAGAAAAGCAGACCTAAAAGCACACTGAGGGCACAGGTTTCTTTACACTGCAAAGAACAAGTGATACTCCTGAAAAACTGTTGCGAAACAGTCATTGACTTTAACTCCTTTCCAACATCAGTTCATTTTTCTCTTAGTTTAATGTTGAAAACAAAGTTGTAACTCAATCATTGACCGTGGAATTCACCCCAGAAGAAATGCAAGGACCACCAACAATGTGGACCAGGTGTGAATTATAAATAGCATCAGCAAGCGGCCTTCCATGTCCCAGAGGCATTAATCCCACAGCCAACACTACTCCTTTTATATTTTTCTTTTAAGCCTGCCATTTTTAAGCCCTCTCAGCAAGACCTTCTCTTCATGAGGATTTCTACCACACCAAGCACTGTGATGCCCCTAAACAGCATGGAACCCCTATATTGGTACTACAGTTGTAAGAACATTGGGCTTTGTACCTACCAGTTCTTTAGTAAAAATGACCTTCTGGCAGCTGTAAGGCAGCTTTAGCTTGGCCCTTACAGTGAGCCAGGGTGCCATACCCTGAAAAAGAAGATGTATGCAGATAGCATCCTTGAGCTTTCCCAAACCACGAAATAGTTTCACCCAAAAGAAACTGAGAAAGGTAGATGGCCTTGAAGAGAGACATAAACCAATAATCTTTATTCTGTACACAGGCATTTCAAGTCACAGTTGATTCATCTTGGGCCAGGAATGATATAAACAAGGGAGTGCAAGCATGGTTTTCTGGCTCTCAATATTTTTTCAGATAAGAAAGCTTTCGTTTTCTTTTTCCTGTAAAAATGGGAAGGGAGAGAAATCTTACGTTTATTTATTTATTTGTGTGTTTATTTACAATTCTTCATTAAAATCAAGGCAGAATTAGGAGATAAGCCCTTCTGGAATTAGGAAACCCTGGCTCGATTGTTGAAATATTAATACAGTGCTCTGTCTCACCTTTGCTACCTCATGTCTTTCATCACAATCAGTCATCTTGACTGCACTGTAATGCAACTGCCATGAATCAAAACCTGCCTTTCTAAAGCAATAGTACAAAGGAAGGAGAGAGCCCTCTGGTATAGCATCTGCACTGAGTATTGCTTGAAAGTAAGTGGGATTCCACCAGAGTTCTTCCCTCCCAGCAGAGCTGAATCTGATCAGGGCTTAAGCTAATGAGATGTCACAACATATTTTAAGTTTGTCTTAAGCTTACTTTTTCTCTAAGAGACCCGTCACCATGACAAAGTACCATTTGCTGGTTTTATTGCCTGAAAACATACCCCTGAAAACTCTACCAAGCCAAGAAGGGTGTTCATTTTCCTTGAGCAAGGATGCAGCGCTGAGCAGAGGCAGGCTCTGTCACTTAGGTCCTGGCTCAGGACCTCTGAAGTGTGTGGTCACACACACAGTTTCTGTATGGCTTTGGTGACATCAGTAGTCTGGCTTACTTGTTCACAGAAGAAAGGACAGAGGAAAACTATGATCACTCATCTTTCAGCGCGAGTTAAAATACTCTATAAAAATAGTTAGCAAAAGTTTTTCTAGGTCTACTTCAGCTTGAAAAGATACAGCTTTGTACAAACCACCATATGTTGCCTGACGAAGCTTTCCTTTCAGATTGCAGTTTATAAATTCACATAAGCCTGCAAAAAGGAGCAAAAACAAATGCCCGGATTCAGTGAGTCAGAGAAAATGGGGTTTTTATCTGGATCCTCTCATTGCCTTTTCTTCTCATGCCAGGTGCAGTGACAGCAAAATAAATTCAGTTCACAGACTCCTATCATCCTCTGGATCTTTGGATCAGTTCTTAGTCCCTCCTGGCGTCATTCATCGCTTCTGAGGATGAAGTCCTAAGCACCTGCTGTGGTCAAACCTGTTCTCACATCATCTTCTGAACGCAGTGACTTCAAGCATCTGAAATCATGAGGTTAATGCCATAGTCAAGACTTCAACCAAAGCTCTTTCTGCAGACCTGGGCTGATTTTTTTGAAAATGCCATGACAGTTAGTAGTTCTTAAGTGATAGAGGAATTACCAAAGGTAGTCAGTGTTCTGCTTATCGTGCTATACAAGAAGATGGAAGGGTTTTCCAGCAGAGCAGCAGTCTGGACAAGAGTGGAAGTACCATAGTACAAATTCCCTACTTAATCCCAGATTAGTTTTGATTTTTGTCTTGTTGTGTAAAATGGGGATGAATAATATCCTTACTCTGTATTATCTACTTGGAATAACAAGTCTCTGGAGGCACGTCTTTTATTGTGCATGGTATTCATCTAGTAGCATTAGCTGTATTGAAACCTTTTTATGTAAAGATTAAGAATAGTTGAAAATCAAACCCAAATGGGGCAAGCCTGAAGATCATCTAGGTGTGGATTTACAGCTAAAGTAATTCCTGTTCCTCTGCTTTCAACAGAGATGTGTAACTGTGGCAGTGGTAAGATGGCTAATGAAAACTTCACAAAAAGGGAAGTTATCCAGAGGGAAAGCAAGATTTCAGGAGCTTAATATACTTTACTTGGGGACTGAGTAATTTCTGCTTAGCTGTACTGAAAGAACATCTTAAACAAAATTGTCACATTTGAGATGATGCGACAGAAATAGAGGACTGCCAATGCATGACAGTTCTGAAAAAGCTGAGAGCCAAGAGAGAAAAGATGTAGGCAAATACATACCCACCAGTCTGACCCCTAATGGTATGTAAAATTTTAGAAAAAATTTTGACTGCAGGCATAAGTAAAGACATGGTAAAATCTAGCAAGAATTTACCAAAGGTAGATTATACTTACCTCTGTTAAGAAGACTAATCTTCTAGATGAAAAAAAATGCTACTAATTTGGGACTTTAGGACAGCCTTCAGTACTGTGTCCCAAAGGAAAATTGATAGTTATGCTGGAAAAAGGATTATCACAAGATTAAAAAGGTGATTGCAGGGCTGGCTAATAGGGAGAAGAGATCATGCTGCAAGAGGGACTATCAGGCTGAAAGACAGTTTGCATTGGAGGTTCTTATGGACAATACTTATCTTAATTTCTGTTAGTGTCATTTGGAAAAGACAGAAGCATGCTTATGACATTTGCTAATGATTAAGGAGCATCATCAGAGGAAGATGGGAATAAGGGGATGGGGTAATAGGAATAGAATAAAATGTAGTGGTACACAGTGCAGGGTCACATACTTACAAAACCTTTTATTAGAGTGGGGACTTCCATTCCACTTGCCTTTGCAACCAGGGAGGACAAAGAAAGAGAGGAACCCCATCTTAATGATCTTAATGATGATTATGAGCAACCAATTTGCTATCAGCTTGATAACGTAACCCCAGGATATACCAGACATTTACAGTACAGAAAGGAGAGTATTCTACTGCACAAGATATCTAGAGTAAACTACACTGTTCTTTTCACCCATTTTCAAGAAAGAAAAGCTGGAAAAAAACCAAACCAAACCAGAATGATAAAAAGAATTGTGAGCCTGTCTTTAATGACAGGAGATTTTGAGCTTGGCTTGTATGACTTAGCAAAATAAATGTCAAGAGGAGATGACAGTGGGCCCTATAAATATATCAGGAATGCAAACATCAGAGGGGAAAAGTTATTTTAAGCTGAAAAATAATTTGGCAAAAGAATAAGTAGGTATAACTTGGCAATAAATAATTTTAGCCTATAAATTAGGAGGTATGTAATCTTCAGAGAGAGGCTTTGGACCAATCTTTCAGAAGAAGGAGGAAGAGACTGACAGGTATCTAAATGACTGATGTGGTTACTTGCAATGGCAGAAAACTGGATCCTCTGATCAGAAAGCCTAGTCAGGGAAATTTCTAGTCCTGTAGGTAGTAGTATAATGTAATTCCTAAATGTTAATCATGCAAGTGGCAACAGCAATTAGCTATTAATCAATAATATTAATTAGTGACTGGGATGACTGGATGATGCTTGTGACTGGATAAAACCAGGAGGAGAGATGAACCTCTTCTCTTTAAGATACGACCCCGAAGGAAAAGCGTGTCTTTCTAGGCTTGGTTTTCAGAGAATGTTTCTCCTGATTTCTCTTCATTTGGGTAGCACAAACATAATTAACCCAGACTAGCCCGTTTTGTGGAGTTCCTGTGATAGTGAGGTAAGAATCAGGTCCAATATCTCTGAATACGTCCAGGGTATACTAATTGTCAATATTAAGATTTAAAAATTTTAAATGCTGTCTTGGCAAAACTGAAATGTAACTTTTCTCTCCTATAAAGCTTCGTGAATGTACAACATGATTCCTGGATAGAGATCACATCAGCTCCACAGTTATTAATTTACAGGTTTCTCACTGACCTTAGCTCAGCTCTGGGAATGGTGCCAGCACAATTACAGTAACTCTGAACAGCGCAGACATAAAGCTCCTGTATTTACCCTGAAATTGTGCCAGATTTTTCTCTTGCTCAATGATGGAAAGATGTATTTCTTCTTTGATTGGTTTCAAATAGCTCAGGCAGAGTTAGCTGTGACAAGATTATTTCCAGCAAAAGAAGGTAAAGAAGTCATGCAGAAGCCACGCAGATATGTGGATACATGATACACTTACTCCACAGATAACCTTTGGGAAGTGTGCCCCAAGAAGAAATGTGTGGGGAAACTGAGTCAAGGTGATTTGAGCCAGTTACCTGGAAGATAAACATCAGAGCCAGGAGTAAAATTCAAGGGACAGATGCTTGATCCAGTGTTGTTTTCACTGAATCACACTACCTTCCTGGAGCACGTCAAGGCCCATTCCCTTCCTTCCTGTGAAGATGGGCAGCTGGACTGCAATGACACCAGGTGGAGCTGAGTGCGTTCATCACCTTGGAAAATTAGGCCCCTAGTGATTTTGTCTGACGTTAATTGACTGTCAGACCCTGCAAGAGGGGAGTCAACACATTTCCTGACCTATGGTCTAAGATAGAATTTTCCAAACCCTAGGGTAAATTTAATGTTGTTGCAGAGGAAACACTGATGCAATCCACCAGCAACTGCTGTTCTCCAACATCCTCGCAAAGGTACAATACATATTGGAGGTGTGAGGGGGTGAGTACATGCAAGTAGGGTATTCAAAACCCCAGTCTCTTCTAAATGGCAGGCAGGACACTGTGTCTTCCCTCCCTTCCTGCCCCCAACACTGCTAAGGGCTGCTCCCAAGAAAACAGTGAGTACCATCCTGAAAGTAAACCCCTGAGAAAGCAAGCATCTCATGTGGGACCACTGAGGGTGTGACTGCATTTTCCGAGGTGCCTGATTTATGAATCCTATATCGACAGTGTGGAAATGTGGATTCCTCCTAAGTGTGAGTGAGAATGGTAAGAGCAATCTTCTGGATAAATATATTGTGATGAGTCTAAAAGATCAGGTAATGCGTGTGTTTGAAGAGGCAAATTTAATTTATGGACAGATGAGTCTGGATGATTGAATTAACGTGATTTAATAAATTACTGCCTCTCAGTGGAGCTGTGAAAACTGACTGTATTGTGTGTTAGTCCCTTGCTTTTTCAAATAAATCATATTAAGGGAAAGCAAACATGTTTGGTTTAGAGAGTGGAAGGGCTCTGAATGTGGTCAGTTAAGATGGCTCTGCAGATGCACAGTAACTCGTTAAACCACAGGAAGTTAATCCCGTACACTAGCCTGTCTGTGCCCTGGGTGAGTACTTGGCACTGATGGCACTGGGATTTTCTGTTGTCCCAGAAAATTAGTAAGTAGTCCCACCCAAAACTAGTAAGCATTCTTGACTTGTATTGGGGTTGAACAGTGAAAAAGGAATATGATGATGCCATGGCAATCTCTAAGCAGGAGATGGTGAATGGGGAAAGAACAGCACATTGCTGCTCGTGGAGCTGCACAGGAGTTGCGCTCCTGCACCAACTGAAATGTTTGGTCACGTCACCAACAAAAGTTGAACCAGATCTGCTGGATCCAGATTATGACAAACTTAATTCTGCTATGTCTAATCTTTTGACCATTCTGGTCTGAAAATCTAGTCTTTTAATCTGTTTGCTTCTTTTTCTTTTTTTTAAAAACACAAAACGATTTGGTGAAACTAGCCTTGTCTTGCATCACAAGTTGTATTTTTCAGTCCCCGACACAGCCACTCACTGCTTCAGCTAATGGAGTCATTGCCTCAGGGAAGCTGTTCCCTGCGTACAGGCTAATGGCAGGGCTGTGGAATCACCGTCGTGCATGATGGCTTTATAAGTTATCCATCACCCTGCACAGAAGGTTTCTGATGCTGTTGGGAAGAGATGCCCTCAACACCCATCCTACTGTCACCCTGTCTCCTTCAGCCATGTGATCACCTGCGACCCAAATCCCATGCCGTGTCCTGCTGGATTTCCCGTCCCATTCCTGTCCTTAACAGGACAGGTCGAGGAGGTAGGTCGAGGGAGGTGATTCTGCCCCTCTTCTCTGCTCTCATGAGACCCCACCTGGAGTACTGTGTCCAGCTCTGGAGCCCTCAGCACAGGAAAGACATGGACCCCGGAGGAGGGCCGTGAAGATGATGAGAGGGCTGCAGCACCTCTCCTGTGAAGACAGATGGAGAGAGTTGGGATTGTTCAGCCTGGAGAAGACAAGGCTCCAGGGAGACCTTGTAGCAGCCTTCCAGTAGTTAAAGGTGTCCTAAAGGAAAGACATGGAAAGGAATCTTTATGAGGGAGTGCAGATACAGGCAAGGGGTAACAGTTTTAAACTGAAAGAGGGCAGATTAAGATTAGATGTTAGGAAGAAATTCTTTACAGTGAGGGTGGTGAGGCACTGGAACAGGTTGCCCAGGGAAGCTGTGGATGCCCCATCC
>JAOXNO010000041.1:48682397-48737073 GCA_028565335.1 Limnodromus scolopaceus
AAGGCCAGGCTGGATGGCTCTTTGAGCAACCTGCTCTAGTGGGAGGTGTCCCTGCCCATGGCAGGAGGGTTGGAACTAGATGAACTCTAAGGTCCCTTCCAACCCAAACCATTCTATGATTCTATGATCCTTTGAGCATGGACTTTTGCTTCTACAGTGGATAAAGTACTTTTTTATTATTAATTGTGGAATTCTCAGTGTCTCGTGGTTTGTTTTGGGTTGTTGTTTTTTTTTCCTCTTGCAGATTGTGTTTTTACTGTTGCTTCAGCAGGATATGGAGCAATCAAACAAGAAATTGCATTATGAGCATCTGCATTGCTCGAGATAAATGGAGATGAACGGCTGTGACTAGTAAATGAAAATCACTGTAGGAGAGGGATGGGAAACGAAAGAGGCAGAACAGCAGTGGCATTGGAAGAAGAGGTAAAATAATTTTAAACGTGCAAAGGACTGAAGATATTTCAGAACTTTTTTTTAAATTACTCTCCCATTTAATTTTATTTCTCTGCTTTCTGTTATTTTGTCTCATTTGAATTTGCCTGAAAGAACCTGGATTAAAAGTGCAGCATTTGGGCATGTCAGATCTCACAGTGGCAGTCACTAACAGGCTTTGTTGAGGATGTCGGGGTTTTTTTTCTGGCCTTTGTGTTCTCTCTCTTGGCTTTAACACTGAGAATTACTATCCTCCTGTAGGTCTGACCTCTCAAGACATTGATATGTGGATACATCCACGTATGGGCAGTTCAATTCATTAGTTTAATTGTATGCTACAGTCAGCGGAAGAGAGAACAGGCTGCCCATGGCCTGGGACACCATCAGCTTACAAAATTTGAGGGACCTGATCATGTATAAAAGCAGGATTCAGATTCAATGTGAAACCAGATGCGAGTTTAGCACTGGACTGGAGTGATGTTATTGTTTATTGTGATGATGATGCATGTGCTTATCTAACTGAAGCTCCTTAGGGGACATAGTTAAAGAAACCACATTTATTTTCTAAGTTTGAAGTAGTAAAATTTAGTGCTGTAAAAAAGAAACATTATATAATATATTTGGGATTGCTACATTTGTCACTAATGGGAATGACTTAAGATTTATTTGGGAGCAATTATGAAGAGGTTATTTTTTAAATCAGAAAATATTTGAGCTTTTCACAGAAATTAATTTAGGTACCTCTACATAATTTTAATTTGCTAGTAAAATGGTTAATGTTTTTATACCTTGTGTAGATTTATATGTTGGCTTGAAAAACAATTGGGAGCAAAACCTATCTTATATCAGTAGGTTCACAAGTACTTGCTATAATACAAATCAGAAGACCAGGTTTGCCATGGCAGATGTAGTAAAGGCTAATGTATCTTTATTAAAAGGAAAAGATTGTGGATCTTGGCCAGTTCAATGAAGCATTATCTGATTTTATTTTATTTTTAAAAGAAAATTTCAGAAAGCACTCATTCCTCTAAGACTTCATTAAGCTGGTGCTGTAGTTTAAATTAGTATCTGTACCTTGGGAATAGCTGGAAAGAATAACGTTATAGTTGAATACTTTTTATTTTAACAAAGCTGGAACTGTAAATGTTAGAATTGCCTAGATTTTTCTGCTCCAGTGAAACGTACATTTAAAGCAGGATCTATGTGAGTGGCAGGCACAGATAGCTAATGCCAAGGTACGCAGGAACCAACCTATCCGTGACAGGATCCCTACATAAGGACAGGAGGATTTTAAATAGAGCAACCTTGTTTCTTCCCTGTTTAACATCTGGACACTTGGATAAAAACTTGTGGCCATGAAGAGCCAAACGCTTCCTGATCCTTCATTACCTTGCTAAAGTTGAAATGGTGAGGGACTTACTCTTCTCTTCTCCACTAACTAAAATGACTGCAATATCATTTGGCAACCTTCTGGCAGTGAATGCATAGGCACTTTGGAGCTCTTTTTTTCCATAGCCCCTGTTGTTCACCAGCTACCCCCACCCACATCCTACCCCTATGCATTTTCTTCTCTGGGGTCACTGCTGCTTTGGACGATGGCAGTTTGAACTCAGCTTTATGCATGGGAGTAATAACAAAATCCCTGAAGTTCCCAAGGACTGTGTGGGACATAGATCCCAAGGCTAACCTACCGTGGTCATGACAACTGTAGAGCAGGATTTACATGTAGTACCAAAGGAGCGTCAGGCACTCTTACATCTTGTAAAACCATAATAAGGGAAGGTAAGCAATAAGGCAAATTGGTACTGTTGCTTATGTGCATTTGGGTGCTTGGACCAAGGCCTCAAATTGGCTGAATGGTTAAACAAAACCATCTTTTTAAGCATTCAAGTCATTCAATGTAGTTGAAGTCAGTGAATTTTTAATTATGTTAAACAGGATATTGATAGCTTTGTATTTCAGCATTCTCATAAAAGCTTTTTTTCTTTAGTGGGGCACACAAATGGAATATTTATGAATGCTCTTTGTAGTGTTTACATGATCCCTTGATATTAAAGTAGCATTACTGGAGTAGTTGTTACCTCCTTCTGCTTAACAAAAACAGAAGATTAAAACAAGATCATTTAGACATATACGGAAAAGAAAGATTCCCATTAATATCAGGTCAAATGTTTTCTTTCTCAACTTTTCAGAAGTTGCACCTGCTAAAATAGAGTGGTGTGTTGCAGGATGCTTTATATTACATAAATGTATCAGGAACTGTTTTTGCCATTACGGGTGGATTATTGTAACAGTAGTTTCCTGATGACTTCATAGTAAATTCCAGCTGCCCAAACAGTTATTTTCCAGGAGAGGTTATCTGTAGTGCACTTGCATAAAATTATGCTTAAAAGGGCACTCTTAATTCCCTTGAGACTTACAAACCAAACCTTTTTTATCAAATCTTAGTAAATACAAAATTCTTTGGTTTTGTTCTGTGGAAGTGGTAACAGTATGGGCACTACTATAATTTGTGATTCTGGATTAAACAAATAAAAACTACATCATGTCGGGCAGGAGAAATGGAAGTCTGCAGTGCAGCCTTCCTGTCATGAAGGGATAGATAGCACAATAGTTCTCAACTGTTTTTTTCCTAGAAAATTTTTTGGCTGGTGACATCATAAAGACGGGGGCATACAGATTGCAGTACCCTACCTGAAATGGCATTCCTCCCTGGCCACAGGAGCTCTTTGAAGGCATGGGTAGCCACAGAGTAGGAGAGGATGCTGTTTGAGAAGCTGGCCTAAGGGAGTAGAGATCATTTTTATGTGGCAGGTTAACGTATAGAAGTATATATCTTTCCTAGAGTAAATCTGGATTGATTATTGTTGTTTGGGGTTCTTTTTTTGTTTTTAAATGGTAGCCTAATTGCTTGGACAAGCTCTTTAGGTAACGTCTTGAAGGCTGCATTAGACATCATCATGCCTAGTCACACAATTCAAAGGGTTTTTCCCAGACTTAAGAAGCCATAATTAATATGGAGACAAAACATTTCTGGCAATTGCTTCATTTGAAATGCATGTTAATATATATTTAACGAAGAATACACAATCCTATCATTGACTCTTCGATAAATCTTGTAGCAGAAAAATCAAATCTTGGAGTTTTAGCAGTTTGTCAGACCCTAAGAACATCAAATAACTACTCTCTGCCAATAGCATTCTGCAGGGATTTCAAATAACATGTTGTTCCAAGGATCATTTCATCTTAATAATCATCTTTATTACATGTATTACTCTATATATGAAGAAAATGTCATACAGTTTTTCATGAACTTTCACAAGATGTCTGTGAATTGAATAGCTTATCATCATCACACTCACTTTGGGAAGGAGAATGACAGCAGTAGGGAAAGTTGGTGGATTAACTATTCGTAGAATTCAAGATCTTCCATCTCACTTCTCTGGTCATTGATTTCTCCTGCACTCACTGATTATCTGTTTCTAGTTATCCATACATGTAGAAGCCTGCCAAGTCAATACCTATGATGCAAAGCCTGCAAGAACTAATTCCTTGATTTCTTTCATTCTTTTATTCTTCTCAATTCACATGCAGGACAAAACTCCTTTTTTTTTTTTTTTTTCAGCCATTCTCTCTTTCCCTGACATGCTTACCTACTTAGCGGCATTGCTTTGCTCTCCTATTGAATTCATTAAAGGTTTGTGTTAGATGCAGTTAACTTCCATCCTTCTTGGTTCCACAAAGTCTTACAGGAATGATCTGCATTACCATTCAGCATATAGATCCAGCATATATCTAATGCAACCGTCTTCTCTGTGGAATAGTCTTCAGGTCTGTGACTTCTCAGACCTCTTTAATGACAAGGAAGTCCTTCCAGTCCCTGCAAACAATCCCTCTGAGGCTGATGCTAGTTTGGGTCAGTGGTTCTTTGTCCTGTGCATTTGACAGAGCCATAGATTCCTCATTTGCTCTTTAGCATTTTAAATGAGTGGGTGAGGTGGCTTTACTGGCATGATTTTACCTGTCTCAGAAAGCCAGGTGGACCTGATGAAAATCTGATGCCTGTATCTGTAGGAAGAGAAGTTGTGCCAGGCCCCCTTCTCGCTCCCACACAGTGTTGGAGATTTCGGAGGTTTATGGATTTTTATGTAAGATTGGTACCTCACTACTAGGATTCTTGCACTCTTAGCTTTTTTATATTCCTCATTTTGAGGATGTTATTTTGATCCATGTTGAGAAGAATATTCTTTCTTCTCTGGAGAAAGTTTGAAGTGATGGAAGCACATCAAAAAATTAGTTTTGTTTGCTGACAATAACTCAATTTGATCCCAGACAATTTGTAATGAAAATACTTTTCTTCTTGCTAATCCAATGCTACAATAATTACAAGTAGCAGATCAATAGCGGGAAGTATAGAATTGGAAGTGTTACTTCAGATATTAAGCCACAAATTGATCTCCCTGTCAAACCTTAAGTAAGTGCTGTATCAACGCATATTTCAAAGATTGGAGGACATTCTGAAATGTAATAGTGATGGACTGAAGAAAGGAGAACAATAACTTGTTTTATGCAAGTGTATTAACTCTTTACATCCTGAATCTACACAGTCCTGCTATTATCTTACTATGTTTTGCACTCGTGTATTACATCAGTGATTTCTGACTATTGCTCCACTTGGCTCTGATAACATACAGGATTATCTCTGGATAATAATGGTCCTCACTTGAGTTAGGAGAAACCATCAGTACTTGCACATGATCCAACCCAAGTCTTGTGCAACTGTCAAACTATTCCAGCATTTATATGGGAGATATTCTAATCTAAGTCAGTTATTGACCAATATAATTCTTTCTTATCAAAATAAAGACAATACCAGAAAAACTTAATATCGCATAAGATTCTTGAATTTCCTTGAACAACTGATGACTGTTGTAACTCAGTGTACTGACAAATCATACTGACCTGCTGAAAAGAAAGTAGAGGAAAACAATATGAGAAATTATAGAATTCTTTGGAAAAAGAAACAGATAATAGGAATTTATGGCTTGTAGTTTTTCTTCCAAAAACTAAGACACAGCATTTTTGAGATTACTTTTCCCTCTTAATGGGCAGAAGTATGAAAGTTGTCCTCATACTACTGTGGGCATGCTGGGGTTTTAGAAGCTGTAAACGTAACTGCTTAATTCTCTTTATGGTGTTTATTTTATAAGCCATTAAGAAAGACTGAAAGGAGTAATGTGTTTCTAAAGAATTTCTTCTTGAATATGTTTTTTTAAGCATTGAAGTTGTGTCTCAGACGTAGGACGTTTGAGAAGTCAACTTCTTCTCTAGGACTGTTTGCCAGGTACATGCAGCAATTTGGGAAAAATAGTTTTTGCTTTCTGTGGTTTGCATCTCCCCTGAAAAGCATCTGGAAGGAGCACTTAGGAGTGTGAGGTTTTTGTTCTTCTTTCCTAATGCTAGGAGATCCTGAAGAGAGAGGTTTGGTGGATCGTTAATCTTTTGTTGTTCTTCTTCAGATTAGGGCTGCTATTTTTTCTGACAGTGCTGAGTCTTTTGAATTTCTTTTGCTAGTGCAGAGATGAAGACTTTTGACTGGATGTGAGTAGTCAGTGCAGGAAGTCCCTTTGGTGTAAACCTCTCCCACCTAGTAACTGGCCAGCCCTCTTGAGTAGAGATAACTAGCTGAGCAGTTAGAACTTCTTCTGTTTTTCTTAACAGAAATTGCTCCTGTGTTTAACTGTTTATTAGTATGATGGGGAAGGAAAGTGGTAATTTTCAGGTCTTGGCCACCACTGAAGCCTTGTCAGCCAGTTATGATTAGCTTGATTATTTAATTACTTTTCCAGCACTAAGAATAAGTATTGCTTCACAGTGGAGAACAGAGGAAAACTGCAGGTGTCTCTTCAGAAGAGCAAGAAGGCTTTTCTCTAGTCTAGCCTTTTGTTGTTACAGCAATGTTTCCAGCTGTGATACTTCCTTGCTGCCAAGTAGTAGTAAATAGCTATATAAATCATAGTAATGCTTGTACCATTCGGGTATAGCTTACTGCTTTTTCACTCTAATGGGGGCACATATGCTTATTCTCATATTTCAAAGTTAATTGTTAATATTTCTGTAAAAGGAATAGCACTGGGAATTGAAGAATGAACACTTTTGAAGTACTTCACCTTCAGACTTTGGATTTCATTCCTCACTTGAAGCATACACAGTTTTGTTTCAATTGTATTTTAATTTTATTTTCAACAAGACTCTCTTCAGAACTGGAAGGCAGTATCTGTGGCCTGCCTGACCCAGAGGGCAGTCAGTACAGTGCAGGTATGTTTAATTTAGGACAGCAAATACAGACTGCTGCTGCCTGTGCTACCTGCAGGCAGAGCTCCAAATGCTGGAGAGAAGTGGTGACATGTCTTGGTGGTGGCACTTCCAGCCTGGAGCCCAGCAGAGTTTTGCTGAGTGCTGTTCGCATTTCTCAAGAAGGAATGAGTAGGTAGGAGGCCCATGTGGATGGGAAGCTCATTGCCACCAGAGAAGGGTGAGTGGAGTGCTGAGAAGGCTAGAAAGGACTAGTGTCCTGAGTTGTTTGTTCTTGACTACCTTCTCTGTACAGAGCCATGGGTATGCCTGGCTTTTTTTATAACTGCAAATGATAGTTTGCTGTAAAAGCTTGCAGTCAAAGCTGAATGAGATGTGGGACTAGGATAGCTCTTGAGGGTGAAGAAAAGGAAGAATACATGTTACGTGATGCATTGCTTTGGGTTCTTTCTGATTAGAGAAACCTGTATCTCCACAGGCACTTGTTGACTTGCAATAGGAATCAAAATAGATTTTGCTAAAGGGAAAATAAGAAATATGTGGAAAAAATCAGACCAGACCACTTTTTATCCTTTTGTTCAAAGCATAGTGAGATGGACCTGAAGAAGAGTCCTGGCAGAATTGCTTGTCCAGCCTCAGCTGCAGTCCGGGTGACTGATTTGAGTTGGCGAGGCAACCTAAATCCCAGTCCGCTGATTAAAGATGATGGAGAGCTACTTATGGATGAATACCTTTCCCCCAGGAAACTGGTGAGTAGACATCCAACTTTGTAATGAAGTAAGAGGCAAACTGGCATATACAGAGCTGTATTAACTTTCCAGCTGCTCTTGTGATGATTGCAGATTGTTGCATATCTGACAGTTAGACTTCTGCATAAAGTAGATTCAGTGCAACAGTGAATGTTGCTGTCTTTATTGCCAGCTTTCTTGAAGCAGCATAGAGAAAAGTACAGGTAGCATAATTATAATTTAAACAGATCTCATTAATGCCGTCTGAAGTACCTTTAATCTTAACATTAGAAAAAGCTTTTTACATTAACCTTGTTCTAGAGATTGGAAATACAATTTTAAAAGCACAACTTTATTTTGAATTAGTGAAATCCTCTGTCCTTCTAAAAAGCCAATTAAAATATTCTGCAAGTACTGTAAGTACTTTCTGTATATATCAAAGTGTGTGAAATTTCAAAGCATATTTGAAAGCCATGTTCCTTTTTGACTGGGGGAAATGATTTTGACATGCAGCCTGTTGAAAGAGAGTAACACGCTGAAATCTCTTGTGAAGGAATATTTGTTGCATATTGTGCTGTATTTGCTCAGGACTGATTAAGGGTGAAATCCTTTGGGACGTGTAGAAGCTGAGAAAATAACCTCACTTATCCCCACTAAAGAAAGGGAGAGCTGAGAGAAGAAGTTAAGGGGAGAAGCTCTAGCTTTCTGTGTTGCAGAGCTGGATAGAAATTAGTGAAATACAAATGGGGCCAAGGCTGTGGTTTGAATGCTCCCAGTGGGCAGTGGCTGTAATCTTCTGTGCATCCACGCACTGGTGGAGAGACACTACCTTCTGCAGGGGGCATATTCCAGCTGCAGGTTCACGCCACTACCTACCTATATACCCAAGACAATTTTGACCGTGCACTCTATATTAGACAGCAAGTTGTTCTCGGAAGTACTCTTGCCTTAGTAGCTAGGTCTTTCAGTGTTTATAAAATGTTTGGTGATGCAAAAATCACTTTCTGCAGATTGTGTATTTTAAGCTTTCTAGAGAAAAATTTATATATGATCTTTCACTTTCCTGTGGCGCATGTGAACCTCTGACAACTTCCTGGTCTTTTTTTAAAATCTGGAATAGCGTTTGACCAATCTAATGTGTTTGTGGCCTACAATACCCTGTAAAAATCCACTGGGAAGCTCTCAAATTAGCCTGCTTTCTTAGGGCATGAACCAAAGCCCATTAGACTAACCAAAACAGCTGCCCTCTGACTTCAATAAACTCTGAATTAAACCCTTAGGAAGTTTTTTCATTGGCATTAAATTATTCTCTTTCTGAAGCTCTGCTGCTTTTAGCTTACAGTAAACTGTAAGCAGGAAACTGTATGTAAGGCAATGTTACCCCCATCCCGTTAAGTTACAGTTCATTATTTTGTAATGTTTTTCAAAATGCAGATCAGAAGTTAGAGTCTTGCCTCTTTAAGATTGTGTGTATTAACATTTGTGAGGAATTCCATTTCAACGATTCTTTTAAATGGATGCATACTGTCCTACTAATTTTTCTGGACACAGTTATTTCCTGGCCCTGGAACTCAACATTTGTGTTGGCATAGCTGGGATACTTCCTGCTCAGAGGAAAAATTATATGACATTGTCAAGGAAACATTAAAAACACTTATAGCTTCTTTTAATAATGTATCCAATCTATCTATTCTTTGACCTTTATGCTGATCAAATGGAAACCACTGCTTCCATAAATTTACTTCCTCTGGACTTGCCAAAGTAAAAATAGAGACAGTGTTCAAACACTTAATCCAAAACAAGTTTTCACATGTGTATTTTTTTAATGAACTGCGTGCCATTGATAACCAAATGGTTTGAAAGGTTGTTTTGCTTAAATCAATGCACTTGCAATATCTTCTTGATTGTCTTTTAGTTGTGAATATTTTAGGAGATATTGATTGCATTCGCTGAAGTGCTCTGAGGAGGAAAGGAATAGATTTTTAAAATACACACTTATTATAGTAAAATTATTTTGCATGCAAATAAGGACATAGGCCCCAGTTCTGCAGTGTTGCATAGGCAGATTTCTGGATGCCTGGTGAAGGTTCCTGAGGGAGGCTTTTGTTCTGAGACGTGCTCAGATTTACTCCTTGCCATTGCACCAGTTCAATTTGAGCTCAGGGAGCTTGGAAGGTCTAGCTGTGTAGAATCTATGAAGATTGGGTGCCTTGAATTGCAGCCTTGTCTCTACCTGCACATTTTACTCATTTTGTCCTTTTTCCAGGGGAATCGCACTCTATTTAGTAGTGAAAACATTAGCAGCCTACACTAGCAGTCCTCATGAATAAGGACACTCTAAAAGGTGTTCCTTTTTTTCCAGTTGCCAGGTTGTTTTCCTCCAAAGCAAGGGAAGTTTGGCTTAAACTGATTCTTCTCTTCTTTTCTTTCTTTCTTTCTTTGGCCATGTAGCACAGAAGACAACTTCTACAAAACCATTGGTCACTTGCCCATTTTTTTCCTCTCTGTAGCGGATCCTCACCTCACTTACATCTTATACTCGCTCACTGTAGGGTTTGTGGTCTTCTGTGGCCTCGTTTCAACATAATGTTCACTTTGAAATCCTGTGTGATTCTATATCCCCATTATGTTAATCCCATCTTCTGTAGTTTCTGCTTGCTGCTATCTCTCTTGCTGCAATGTCATGTAATGCCCTTTTATATTTAAATACTCCTTCTCCAAGCTAGAGGTCAAAAGCTTTTGATGCAAGGGTTGGTATCATTAGATGTTCTTTTTATTCTTTCTGCTAGTATCAATGTCAATTTTCTGTTGTACCATTTAATCTTCATTTGTATGAATAGGGGTTCTTGTTTTTCCATTTGTGCTTGTCCTACAAATATTTCCAGTTCCCTGCTCTGGCTGTACTTGTGGTGGTGTTGGATGTTGCAGAATACAAGGGTGAGCAAATTTCCCATTCTCTCTTTGTTCTGAAAACTGGCTATTAATGGGCAATACATTGCAATTCATTTTTAACGTTATTAGTGCCGTGGCACAGATTTCTCATTAAGTATGGAGGAACCAAAATTAAGGGCTCCACCTGACTTGAATCAGCCTTTTATTTTGTTCTATTAGCCCCCATCCCCTCCCCGCTGCAAAGGACTTTCCTGACTTTCACAAAAAGCAATCCACTTCTCAGAATGAGCTCATTTTACAAGGTCAAATATCTTCCAGATATTGTCACGTTATCAAAACTAATCACGTTTGTGCATGATCTTTAGAGAAGAAAGGAAGTATTCTTATTTCACTATTTATTGATCCTGGTCCAGTTAATCATGTTTTCTAAACTTAGGAACACGTGTTCGGAAGCGGTGCTTAGTTTGTTGCTCAGGAGGTTAGGGTGTATTTCATATGGTATGCACTCATCCTCATGGGGAGAAGAAAATCCTGGAGGGTCCTGGAACAACAGATTGGATTCTTGCTGAAATGACTCAATCGTTTCCTTTTTTCCTTGGCAGAAAGTTTTCCTCTCAGTTATAAGCTAAATGCATTGGGGGGGGGGGGGGAAGCGGGGAGGAAGAGATCAAGGAAGCAAGTGAAAAATCTTGATAAATTAAGTGGAATCAATGAGATGGAAGTAACTGGCTGAATTTGGATCTGCTGAATCCTTCATTAGAATTGCATAACATTTAAATATAATAATTTTTAAAAAGGGTTTAAGGGACCTCTGGAGGCCTTCCAGTTCAATCTTCTGCTCAAAGCACAGCTACTTTCAAAGTTAGATCAGATTGCTCAAGGTAACAGACAGTAGTAAACATAATACCGTGAATAGGAAAAAAATTACAAAAACTCATTTAGTTTTAGAGCTTTCCTTTTATATGCTCTTATCATAACAGTAATGCCTTCGCTACAGTGAAGGCTCATAGTTGTTATATTAGTGTTCATCTTGCTATATAGGCATCTGATGTTTTACGTTCAAATTGTCACATCAGGTATCTTTACATTTAAATGCATACGAGCACATATGCACGCCTTTATATGAAAAAAACCCACAGATTTTAATTTGCATGCAGTCACAGCTGCTTAGCTAACATAAAATGGCAGATTGCAGTCTTGAGTTTTGCACGTTCAGTGACACAACATCAAGCAATATTTGTAGTTACTTATTATGCACCTACTTGCTAGACAAGAAAAAAAATCAAGATTGGGGTACGACTTTTTTATATCTATGCGAGGGAAAGTAAATCCTCAAAACAAATTTAAAGCAAAACTTTATGTAGGAATATCTACTATCCTGTCCACTCCTGCATGTTAATTCATTGCATAATTAAAATTGAGCTTGTTTCCTCTTACAGAAGTGATACAGGCTATTTCTGGAAGATCAGGAAACCTCCCATATAGTTTCTGGTGCCTCACATGCCCTTTGAGGTTTGAGATAGTTGGGAAATCCCCCAGCAACTTGCAGCATCAGACCCTTAATACCGGTTTAAAAAGAGAAGGTGTCAGTACTGTGAATCCCCAGCACGGGTCAGGGGGGAGCTGAACTGGAGATGGGAAGATTCTATCCATATAGAACCGTTGGTGTGACTTGGAGGCTTTGGCATGACAATAAAGACATTTTTACTAATGTATCCACCACCACTTAAATTTCATTATTACGGCCCTCATCTATCTTTTTCATACAAGCCAAGAAGTTCTGTCTTTATCACAGATTGAACACCTAACTAATCTCTTCATCTGAGTTGAGAGAAGAATGTATTTGTATGTATATGCAGAAAGTAGTGAAATACAGCTGAATGTTGTAATTATGGGCATCTGAAGCATGTAGCCATTTTGAAATGAAGATTGCATATGGGACCACAGGGAAGGTCTGTTCCTCTCATTGAAAATCCCTTGACTTAGAATCACTCAAAACCTTGTTAGCGTTCTAGTAATTTTCTTCTTAGAAGAAATATTTTGTCATACTTGTAGCAACACTAGTTTTTTTATGCAGAGAGAGATTACGCTTGAGTTGGGAATTTGAAATAAAATCCCTGCAAAAAGCAATGAACACATGAATGGACATGAATCTAGTATTTGCATACAGGTGTAGTATTAAAAGAGAATAAGCTCACCACTCAGGAATTCCTGTCTTAGCCAAATTAACCAGGATCAGCAAAATAAACGCACAGCTGGAAATGCTTCTCTGACAGCTGCATGCAACATGCTCTTCAGCAGCATATCTACTTTTCTTAGAGTATGTGAAAAATCTAGGGAAGAGAGAAGAAATCAGTTGTATACACCAGCTTTAATTGAACAGATATTATTTGCCAATTAAGGAATTTACAGAGAGCTGCAAGTGGGACTTGAGCTGGATTTCCCATCATCCCCAGGTGACTGTTCTGCCTGTTGGGAAGCTCTGCAAGCACTGAAGTATTTTTCACTTGCAATTTTTTACAGACTTCTTATTGACTCTTCTTGTCAGTCAGAGGAAAATCTTTCCACGCTAGTGCACGCTCTTCAGTTAGATATTGGCCAGACATTTTGCATGATGTGGATGTGTTGTGAGCCATAATGGAGTTGCTTCTTAAAATACTGGCTAAATTATTTACCAATAGCTTCTGCAGGATCTCATGGAAAATAGTTTTACTTCTATTTTGAAGGTGGTACAAAAATGTAAAGCAAGCTTTCTCCGTCTTTGTTTTACTTATCATTTATTCATCTTCAAAGAAATGTGCAGTGCTTTACCATGGAAATTTATCCTTTCAAATAAACAAATTTAGGGTGGAGTATAAAGCTTGCTGCCCAGAATCAAGCTGTCAGGCCACCTTCTTGAACATCATGTGCCAGAAAGATTTTGATGTTTGATTCTTCAAAAAACAACTTCCTTCTCTGTCTAACCGATACCTGCCTCACTGGGCAGTAGATGGGTGGCAAGCAGACTCCTCTCTGGACACCAACAATCAGCCTGAAATTATAGTAAGTTTTTTCAAGGTATCTTTTTGATGTAAAATAACTCTGAGTATATCCAGCTCTTTGCCTAGAACAGATCCTTGGTCCCTTTTTGTCTGCTCTCCATTGAGGCTGAGCAGCTGTAAACAGCCAAAGAAATCCCTAGATGGCACAGCATCTTCATGTCTGTAAGCATTCCTGGGGCACAGGCAGAGACCTTCTATCCCTGGCTGTCAAAACAGCCCTTTGAGCTGTGAGCAGGCAGTCATTACCTGAAGCCACAGTGGGACACCTCTGAATTAGGGCAGGAGCCTGTCCTAGACCTGGCATGGCCAGGAACGAAGAGATGCATTACTTCTACCCACATGGTGCCAAACATCTCTCTGTCCAAGCTGATGATCCCTTCAGTGTGTTTGGCCATTATTATTTTTCTCTTTTGCTGCCCAATAGCAGCAAAATTCTTCCTAAATATCCCTCCTTTCAAATTTTGATGAAGGTTCCCATGCTTTGAAATTAAACAATGACATAAAAGGAAGATCCTGCTAAATATGTGTCATTTTTATTTTAAATGTTTCCACATCCTTCCCTAAACGTCCTCTGTTGCTGGTGCCAGAATTTTAGCTGTGACACATGAGACATATCACACTTCCAGCTGTACTAGTATGCCAAGAAAGGTGTCTAGGGAGTGGGAGTATCCTAGTTATCTTCCACAGGAACCGTTCACCACATATCATTCTCTTGAACTGTTGCCCTGGCCTTTTGCTCGCTAACTAGCTTGCAGTCAACACCTGGGGTCTCTGTGCTTCTAATGCCTTTAAATGAGCTCATATCTTTAACCCAAGAGCGTTTCTCATTTCCTTCATGTAGTACAATAGCTTTTGCATCCCACAGCCAATCAGTTCCAAGCTCTCCAAGTATCTCCTCTGCTTCAGCAGATGGAAGGACAGTGATTTTCAGAGACTCTTGGAAAAGCAGAACAGGGAAGTGGGGACCAAGAACACATGGAGTCTGTCACATCTGGTTAGCACATGCTTCAAGGCAGCTATCTATAGTTCAAAGAGCTGGTGATGGCAGCCAATAACCCTTTCCAGCACTGGAGCCACAGCTCTGCTGGTTGCAGTACAAAGTATGGATGCACCAGGCAGCTCATCTCTCAGGGGAAAAGGTCAAAAAGGTGGATCTGGAAGAGGAAAAGGAGGGAAAAGCAGCACACCGGTAATCCCTGGTATGAGGAAAAGGAATAGGAAGCCCTAGAAGAGGAGAGAATATAACTTTATGCAGCTGTTATGCTTGGATTTTGAAAGAGGAGAACAAGGAGCAGAACCGTGAATGGAAGCTCTCTAGAATATAGCAGGGGGAAGGACAGTGTGCAGGGAACTTGCAGACAGCAAAGGAGAAAGGCAAAGGCACCTTGTGGTGCCAAGACCTTCTACTGACAAAGTGTATTACCCTAAGCTTATTACTTGCTCTGACACCTCTTCCGATTCTGTCTTCTAATGATATAGGCTCTTAAGACAATTTTAATGGAGAGAGGGGATGTATCTTTCAGAAGAAGCTTCCTTTAAGGAAAATAAGCTTGTGTCTATGTCCAGCAATCCGAGTGCGTGGTTGTGTGCCAGGACATCAGCTAGCTCTCATTTCTCACATACTCTTCTGCTGTATGACAGACAGTGTCATTTGCTGAAAAGGATTACTGCAAAAAGTGTCTTGCGGTGAGGGAACTTGTGTTTACTTGGGGGGAGGAAGAAGTCTGTAGCTGGTAAGATTGCCCTTTTTGCAGGACCAAAAACATTTTTGTGGTGGCTGCATCTGGGGATAGAAAGCAAATTTCTGGATGCCATTGGGGACTCCCATGTTTTCACCATAGACCTTTGTTTCTCATACTCTAATGGGGAAAAAAGAAAGTCTAGAAGCTTCTTAGGCTCAGCCTGATTAAAATCACAGTTTAAAAAAATAAGATTAAAAATAATTTTAAATGTAATGTTTTAAAGACAATTCAAAAGTAGTTGAAAATTTTGGATAATTCTGATTCTTAGGAGTCCAGGTCAACATCTTACAAAGGGAGCCAGTTTTTCAAGGAGGGATGCTCAGCCTTTTCAGGAAACCATGCCCTTCTAAACTGTCACCTCAATTACACTCAAACTATGTCTGGTCCTCTGTACGAGGATGTGGAACCGTCAGAGTGAATGAAGCTGCAGTCGCTTGTGCGCAGTGCAAGTCTTAGTTGGAATGGGAATGTCGCAACTGCCGTTTTTCCCTGCAAAAGGAACTGGATGTTCTTGTGGTTATTTTTTCTTTCCAAAATTCATAAACAGAGGTGGTCCTACACATTCCCTTCTAATGAATAATTTCCCCCTTATTAAACAAACTTAAGAATGTTGTAACTTTTTAATAGTAAGAAAACTTGTCTCCTGTATGTGGAGGTTGTTTAATGACTTCCTGCCTTCATCTTTAATAGGGGGGCAAAAGGCAAGTGACAATAATTCTTTCAGCCCATGCTGTTGATTCCATCATTGAGGAAGAGACACTGATGCCAGGGTCAGACATTTCTTTGAAGTGGACTTTTTTAGCCCCAAGTCCTAACTCTTTCGACACAGAAAGGTGAAAATGTAGTAGTTGTATCAGAATGCATAACATCAGTTCTTTCGGACAGTTATTGTGACACAAACCCCTTGTTTCTTATCTCTCAATGAGTGTTTCAGACCCTTCATGAACTAGTAACTCATCAGGAAGAAAGAGTACAGTTCTCTCCTAGCCTGTTTTGTTGAATGCATGCATGGAAGGATTCACTAAGCACCGAAAGCTGATACCAAGGAGCTGGTAGGACATGTAGCCTGGATGAGGCAAGCTGGGGAGAGAGGAGCTAGATCATAATAGCAGGAAGGAACAAGGGATGAGACAGTGCTAACATGAGATTGCTTGTAGCCTGGTATCTTAGGACTTTACAGCCTTGCTGTAAAGTTTTCACTGGCTGTCCTAGAGCTTCCCTCCCTACCCTGTGTATAGCTTCTGCTTGATTCTGTCCTCCTGCTTACCTCTGCCAAGGCAAAATCTACATGTGCATATCAACACAGACTTTAGGATATAGGAAAGATCCTGTATTCATACACAAACTCTTGGTTAATGCAGTGGTTGACCCTATTGCTAAGATTTTGCAAAAATAATGAAAGATTTTGGAGGCTTCTATTTGAATTTGCCTAGATCTTTTCAAAGGAATTTGTAGTTCTTGGAATTAGTGTTGTCTTCTTTCAGAAAAGTGAGCTTCTTGAGCTAAAATCATGTTTCCTTTTCATAGTTTTGGGTTAAACGGCTAAAGAGTGTGTTTTGTTGAGTTTTACTGTCTAATGCCATTTTGGTTACAGGTAACACTTAAGGGTAGCACTTCCCATCTGCTGAGGATTAGTACAAGACGTGCAAATCTTAAAGCATGGACATACCATTTACATGAAGTTAATTGCCATGTAGGTCTGTTGTTGATTTGCAGCTTGAATGTAGCCCTCAGCCTTGACTCTTTAAGCAATGTAGAAGTTATGTGACACTAGAATAATTTGGAGCTACAAGGAAGAAAAATCTCCGAGTACTAAATTTATTTCAATGTGATCACATGTCTAGCCATTTTGACCTGGAATATATGTTGACAAAGCGCTGGTTGAAAGGCTTTCTACACCTTTTTGCTCCTGTGTCATCTGGTTTATTGCATGAAAGTACACATATATCTCTGCTTATCTTTACAGAAAGTTTTGACAGGGATAGATGATCTGCAGCAAGTGAAGTCTCTAGAGATGCGAGTAGATACAAGAGACAACAGCTTGGGAAACTTTGGTAAGAAAACACTTCATCTTCTGCTCACCATCTCAAATTTTCCTTTATTGTGTCTTGAAGCAGGACTGGGGACTCAGAAACCAACAGCCAGTGTTAAATATTGTCCTGCTGAAGAGCTCTTGAAACATGATCTCCCTGGTACCTCTTACTGCTTGATCTCTATTTTCTTCTGTGAGGCTCTAAACAGGACTGAAAACTACAGCAATGGGATGAGTGACACCACTTGTGTCTAAAGACAATTAGTTTGAATAAATTTCTCTGGAATGACATGCCTCTAGGCCCTAAATGACCATTTACTGATTACTTCAGCCTCTAGAGTACTTGGCGCTAGTCTAGCGAAACAGTAGCCAAAGTTCAGTTTCTTGCCACTGTAAGATTCCCCTGTGGCTGAGAAATCGCCGGTGGTATCAGGCTGCTCATGCTGCCAGCAGCCTGTCTTTGCATCCTGTACTGCCTCATCAAGCTGTGCTGAATGACGTGCTTGAGGAAGGTCCTATAGATACGTCATTTTGATGAGCCCTAAATAACCCTAATGCTTGTGTCTATGTCATCATTACTGCACTGTGGCAGTAAGGAAGTACCAAAGAAATTCCCTTTGTAGCAGAGTTAAGAATGAGAGTATGAAACCTTCCTTTTTTCCAGTTCTGGCAGTCATTTTCTGTCATATGGATTCCCATCACAACCAAGTCCATCTTCTGCTACATTGAAGCTGAGTAACTACTGCAGGGTAGTTTCTTCTGTGCCAAAAGGAGTCACATCCCCAAAAGTATGTGCTGGTATTTTCAGCCAAACAGTTCATTTTCATGTGCAAGAGACTATAATGTAACAGCCGATTAGCTTTAGTGGGTCTTTTGATGTCAATTTGTCATGAATGGTTAAGCAAGTACAGTGAAGGGAGCTTTTGTCTTGAATTATATAGCCACTTTGTATTGGTTATTCTGTTTATCTCATAGATGGGTCTCTTTCTGATAGGGGCTTGATAATTTAAGGAAAATTACATCTCTTTCTTTCAGAGATCATAATCTATTCAGTCATGTTTCCTCCAGTTGATAAGAAAATCTCATTATGCCATTTCTACAATGCTCGACAGTAGTGCTCCCATTCCTGTGCCATTTTACATTAGCTGTGGCAAGACAGCAAAATGTTTCACCTTTTTCACTCTGTACTTTCCCTTTCCTTTCCCCACTACTGGAATGAATCCCTTTTTTTCTGCTCCCCATAGCTAGGCTTTTGCAACATTTACAGAATACAGAACACTATTCCCGTGTTGCAAACAATTTCCATCTTGTTTATGTCCCAACCAAGAGTTTGTCCCTTGAGGGCTATAAAAAACAGCAGCTGCAGGTCCCCATTGCTTTTGAGAATAAAAGAATATCAAGACCATCCTGAATTTCCTTCTGCCTTTTTTTTTTTTTTTTTTTTTTAAAGTGCATTTCTGAATTTCCTCCCTGTGAAAATCTCTTTGCAAATGTCAGCAGGTGGTTAGGGCAGAAAGTTTGCCATTTAGTGCTTCCAGAGGTCTTCAGTTCCTTGCAGTTCTTTTTTCACGTGACAGTTGATTTTTAGGCATGGGGAATAAGACCTAAATTTTTAAGGATATTGCAAGGCGGTTTGCACCTTCAATGTGAGTGGTGTAAGCAAGGCTGCTGTTGAAGGTTGCGGGCTCATTGCACACTCCTTGCTGGCTGCTTGTCCCTGAAACTGTGTGCTGCTGACCTGGTCTCTGGTCACAGGGGTCTGGATAAATAGGCTAAGAAAAGAAGTAAGGTAATAACCAGACCAGCTGGGATGATAGAAGTTCCAGTGTGGCAGAAGGAAAAGCTTTTCTACCATTAGGACAGTCGAGCAATAGGGGTATCCAAAGTGGTTTGGAGTCTCCACCCTTGGAAGTTTTCAAGACCCGGCTGAGTGAAGCCCTGAGCACCCTGACTCTGAGAAGAAGGCTGGGCTTGAGACCCCTGGCTGTCCCCTCCAGCCTGGACCGCTCTGTAATTTGGTGTTTCTGTTTGTATTCCAAGCCTGGCTAATTAGCTTTCTTTATAGCCTCATTAAATCACTTAACCTTGCTCTTGCTGTATTCCTCAGTTGCAGAAGGTGGGTAAGAACATCTTTATCATCAAGGAATTATTTGTTTGGATGATCTGTTTGCACTCAGTAAACAATACTGTTTTGCTTGTTTTTATGTGCAAGCTCATAAGTGGCCAGGTATAAGAGTTGCAAGTTACCAGACTGCACGTAACTCTGGGTCACCTGGAAACTTACAGCGCTTGAATCTCAAATTTACACCGCAGTTTCCACTTGAGAAACATTTCTGTGTTCGCAGATATACACAGCCTGTAACACAAGCACCGTGTTAACCCTACATCTCCTTTAGCAAGATTTCCAGTGATTTAAAACATGTTTCTTGAGTTTTTCTTACGAGCATTCCACTTTGGGATGTGCTTAACTTTAAAGCGCTGTCCTGCTAACCTTCCCCAGTTTGCCGTGTCAGCCTCTACACAATTTAAAAATCAGGAAAGGCTTCATGCCAGAGCTTGAATCTGAGACTTAGCGGGGCTGAGGGTAATTGTTGAAATCTCTAGCTGTTGTTTTCAGTGCACCTTGCTGAGTGACAGACGAAACACTGAACCGCCCTGGCAGGTCTTGTAGCCAGCTTTGCAGATTTTGGACTTGACTTCTGTGCTGCATGTAGGCTTCAGTTCATACTCAAACAGATGGACTGTTTCCTTTTCATTAGCTTATCCTTTCGGTTTTGACTGCTGACAGATCCGGGACCGAATTCATGACCGGCTCGTAGAAATTCCTGTTGAAAGTAATGGTGGGATAGAGTCATTTAAGACACTATATAGTTCTCTTATTTCTAAGTGATTTTAATAGCTACAAATCAAGTTACCCACAGTGCTGTTCGCTGGTACTTATTGAATTGTTGCCTGCTGGTGGCCGGGCTAAGTTGATTACGTGTCTGGAGACTGCTGCTTCTCTTGCACGCATTTTTTCAAGGATAAGCTCTGCTAGAGGTTCAGAAGTAGGCACACGTTATTTTTCCTGCAGGGACATCATCTCTCTTGCTCTATTTGTCGGTATTCCTGATGCAAAGCTGGGAGATGTTTGTCGGCAGCCAGCGTCGCAGCGGCGGGTGCTTGCATGGTCAGGAAGGCAGTGCTGAGGGTGGAGGTGTGAGTCCAGCGTTTGCGTCCCTGCCCACAGCTGGTGTTGATTTAGCTGGTACTGACAAGCCTCACTGAGAAGGTTCTACAGCACCCACTGCAGCAGGGTTTGGGCAGGCTCTCTGGGAGTCACGAGTACCTACTGGGGCAGCGAGCTTATGTTAAACCCTACACTGATGTGGTTTTTTGTGAGATTCTCCTCTCAGGTAGCTAGACTGCAGCTGGCTTGGGTTTACCTGCAGGTGCTGCAGTCTTATGTCCAATTGCATTGCCCAATTCACTCCCAAAAATGCACATTTAGAACGTGTGTGGCAATAACATCAAGGTGATTGTATCTCACTTGATCCGATACAGCTTAAGTGAGTTAAGTAGCCTGTTTAATTTATGTATCAGGTTGCTCTTGCTAGAAGAGTCCATGTCTGCGTTCACGTCTGTTTTGTGCTGTAGGATCAACAAAACACGTAGGTTGCCTGATGCCAACACAAGTATTTGTTAGTAATTTCTTTTGTGTATGTTTTTCACTAGTTTATATTCCAGAAGGCATTAAGAAGTCACAATGACTTTGTTGCTAACAATAGAAAACAAGATCTATGATGCTACCTAAAGAAAACATTGCAATGTAAACAACAAGTGTTAAAACCATAAGTGTTGTAGCTTATAGAATATAATAAAATCAGCATCTTGCCTGTTTTCTCCTTACTCCTAATTGGTTATCTAAATGTCACCTGCTGTACCAAGGCAGCTGAGAAAGACACCTGCATTGCTATTCTGCTTGTGAAGTGCAGCACTTAAGGCAATGTTGTTGAGTGTGCATTATTCATCTACCTTAAACTTTGATTTCTTTCTGCTCTTCATTTAGTTTTGTTCCACTGGGATAGTACAGTAGAATAGTTTAACACTAGTACATTGTTGGTAGTTAGTAATTTCAGAGCCATATAACAAAAGGGGTATTTAGTGAAAGAGGATCGTAGACAGATGAGATAATATTGCTCACCATTCTGAACTCTCAGCCTTGTACTGCAATCATCAGCATTTTTCTGGACCATTCTCATTTTTAAAAAACAAATTATACAGTATGAAGGCAGTTTCAGGATGAGGAATATATTGTTTGTACTTATAAAATTAATATTAGAAGTTAATATTGTTGATATCCTAGAGTATTTTTATGTTAGTATAAGAATAAATGGTGTCCTTGCTCTCAGGAAAGATGCCATGAGGGTTAGAATTAAGACAATTAGAAGTACGTTGTTACATTTGGCTAGATCTCTCATTTTGTCATCTTCATTTTACAATTTTCTCTTCTTAATTTTCCAGTCTCTAATCTATATATAAGGAATTGGGACTATAAAAACCGGCAAAATCAAGTGGATAATGACTTTTTAGCACCAAAGAACAATTATGTATCAAATATAAAACTTAAATGAGGGAAGAACCTGCAGAATTGGAGAAATACATTGCAAAAGTCTTATTGGCAGAATTTTGCATCATTGCACATAGTATACTTTTATTTCAGTCTAGTAAAGAGCACATTAGAGCTTAGCATTCTACAAGTTCCCAGGGAAAGATTGTGCCAAAATACAATAAAATGTCTGAGATGGAGGATTGGTTTACAGTAATGAAATAACCAGATGTGAAAATTGTATCGTCAGCCTGTCACCCTGCCTCTTTGAATCTTTTAATAGTTGGGGTTTTTTCCTGAAACAACCCTAAATGCATTCAGTGGAGAGGTTTTTCTTGAGCAAGCCTCTCCATTTCTCCTGAGCTAGTCGTCTTGACTCCTCATTCAAATCTTCTGCTTAATACTAGTTTTTAAAACCCATTTGCTTTGTAATGCTTTGCAATAGCCTTTGCTCGGTAACCCTCTAACCTCTCCGGTTGGATCCGTGGCAAGGCTATTACCCGCTGCTCTGCTGGGACTGGAGAGGCTACTGCATCCTTCCTGTTCCTTCCTTTCACACTTCGGGGGAAGTCATTTCATCTCTCTGTGCTTCAGGTTTCTTATCAGAAACAGGATAGCAATTCTTTTTTAATCTAGATTTTGATTTTTTTTCTCTGGGGGTTTTCTTAGTGCATGGATTATATCTGAGGAATTCTTTGCTCAGTAGCTAATAGGACTGCTGTGAGTAATTAGCAGAGATCCTAGTATCTCCACTGTCAGGATTCCAAATTATTTGGTTGCCATACTTTATAAAACTTGTTTGCTGTGAGAAAGTATGCCCTGCAGGATGAGGATGGTGTGTTATAATTTGTACTACAATTTTTATCTATTATAGAAAATTATTAAAAAATAAGGCTAAAAAATTGTACAATGTGTTTTGAATTTTTAATATTTTCTAAAGAGCTTGGCAAAGACATGAAGTTAAATATTTGCAGTATAACATGAAGATCAATATGTGGATTATCATCACTCCCAAATAGCATTAGATATAGATAGTGCCTCTACTAAAACATGGTTTATTTAAATGTTTTTGCCATAAATGCTCTTGTTCTGTTTGGGGAAATGGAATGAACATAATCTCTTTTGTTTGCCTTTGAGATACCACTCCCTTTTTCTTTTTTTTAATTTTTTTATTTCGTTGTTTTGTTTTTCCTTTTGATCCTTTGCAAAGAGCTGGAATGACGTCCTTCTGGACACTGCTAAATCACCTTTTCCAGAGAGAGGTTACTCAGAGGACTTATAAAAATATTTGCTGAGAACAGATTTTAATCTTTTAGCAAAGATCCAGTTTGTCTAAAATTGGTTTTACCTCTATATGGTTGCATGTTATACTTTAGAATGCTCACCAGCCATGGATAAACTCTTGCTAGTGAGAATGGGTAAAAGTTTGCTGTTGTTAATAGCAAATGTTTCCTGGGACTTGAACTTGTACCCAGATTATTCTGTAGCTTGGAAAGATTTGGATTATGATTTTGCTTCAGAGATACTTGTAAAAGCAACCAAAAAATGTCTGTTGGGAATAGATAAAAGCATTAATCAGAGTAAAAACAACAGAATACTGGTGTTTTCATAGATATGAAACTTGTACAATTGAATAGTAAACAATGGATCACATCCAGAAATGAAAAGGAAGAGGTGATGCTTAGCAAAATGTAAGTAGCGTTTTGGGGACCTCTGAACTATAAAACATGATGTTGTGACACAGGAAATTATGCTTTTTTTGTTCGACGCAAAATTACATTTTGGAGAAGGGTTACTTAGCTGTATATCCAATAAGTCCATCACTACTTGCCATTAAATAGGTAGAAAACAATTTCTGAGGAGAGAAGCAAGAGCATTATGTAGAAATCAGAGGTCATGGAATGCTGTACTTTAAAGCATCCCTTACCTCTTCAGAGTATCACTCAGTTAATAGTCAATAAGGGTTGGGAATCAGACCAAAGAAAACAGTCACCCACCAAGCCAGTTTCTGTTGTTGTCTGTCTGGAAAGGTGCTCTATCAGAATTGCCAGAGAGAGGTTCCAAAAATTATAATTGGTAGTCATGTAGACGATACGTATATGTTGCAAAAATGCAAAGGATGAAATATTTTTTGAGTGAAATAACCCCATTGATTTTTTTTAGAAGAGGTCCAGCACAGATCTGGCAGAAATAGGTAAGAAATGCATGTAAAATTAGATGCTTCAACTTGTAATTGTCAGAAATATTCTTTACTGTACTACCAGGTCTGGATTCTTTATTCTTTTCCCATAGGTACCTATCTACCTAATCTGAGAGAACTGAAGTTGAACAATAGCTTGCTTGTGTCTGTGAGGTAAGAAATGAATGGTAACTGAAATAAACATAAAGAATAACAGCCCTCAATTTTATTTAAGTGATAAAATCTTCATTTGTGCTGTTTTCATTTCTTTCCATTTCTGTGATAATGGATTAAGTCATGAATATATGCTCTGCAACCACATAAGTTTAAGGAGGGGACCTGAGCTGAAATAAATCACTGTAGCTGCAATGATGCCAGTGAATTAGCCCCTAGCTCCCACCAGGGAAGTTCCTGCCATGCTGAAGTCCATGGAAATTTGTTGCAGATTTGAAAGGAGTTAGAAATTCGCCTCTTATCTATGTCTGGGTGCTTGGATTTCAGAGTGTTTCAGCCTTTGGGCTTTTAATCTGCACAGTAGCCTGTTCTATACAGGTCAGACCAGTTCCTCAGGTGATGAAAATCACTTTGGCTTTATTGAAGTCAATGAAGTTGGGTTTATGAGAGCTGCTATGAAGACTGCATGTCCCTGGCTCGCTTAGCTCCATGAAAGCATCACACGTTTTCTCTCAGAGAACTGGGGAGTTGTCAGGTTGGGAAGCTAGAAGTGAAAATCATCGCAATGAGGAGGCAGAGCTGTCTTCTCTCCTGTGCTGTTATCTGTATTATCCTTGGTAATTAATGCATAATGGAAAAGTACAGTTCATATTCATAAAGGGTTATGTAAAAGGATGTCTTTATGTTAAACAGAGCTGCTCTCTGGCTTTGTATGGCTATCTGCTAAATTTGTGGGGGGAAAAAAAATAGTGATTTTGCTAATTCTTATTAAAGAGAACACGTTCTCTGATGGGAAACGGCAATAAATTCTTCTCAGTCTCATGCATCATCACTAAAATAGCTAATGAACTTCAGTTGTCACACTTTGATCTCATTTTCACTTGTTCTGGTGGTGACATGAGATGAGAGAGAGAGAAATTTGCAGTCTAAATGTTTTTTTCTACCTTCTAGTCCATAACATGGAACAGTAGTGATTCTACATTGCTGCAATTATTTTAATGGCAATCAACCACTGTCATAAGCATGAAATTTCTCCATTATTGCAATGGAGAAGTAGTGAGTGAAAAAAAAATTATATTTTGGACAATATCAAAAGACATTATATTAAAAAAAAAATTTAAAATGGGGGGGTGGGGTGGTCAAAAATCCATATTCTCTTAAAGTGTGTCAGTGGAAAATATTTTGACCAGTTCTGTTGGTATTGAATACAGGATGCAGTTCAGGAAAACTAAACTGTTTAATTTATTTGACTGCATCCTGTATTCAATACACACATTCAATACTTCTGCCATAAACAGTTTTAGCAAACCATTTTCTGTGACCTGGCATCCTTGTGGTCCTTGATTCAGGTAACATTTGGTCCCAAGTTGGGGGTTTTGTTGTGATCAACTATAACATAAATAAATTTTGGCTTGGATATCATAGTGATGCTTCCCAGGCACACAAACCCCAGGAAAAGCCACCTGCTTGTCCTTTAAATAAGTGTGCATTCTGTGTGCCAGTTAAATGCAATTGTCAGGGAACAGGTAAAGGAAGAAGACGACCCTGTTAGCTCTCCCAGACCAGAACTCTGTCAGTATAGTACAGCAGTAGCTTTCCTTTATTAATTCCCATCTTTGACAATCTGTCATTGATAAACACAGATCACTTAAGGGTGCAGCTCGTGCAAGCACAGCCTTGGTACTTGAACTTTATTTTTGAGTGTCTGCATCATGTCAATTTAATGCCCATGAAAGCAACATTGCTGTCTGGCAGTAGCAATGCCTGCTATAGCTAATGTAACATAGCTACTTCCATTCTGGCAGGCTGTTGCCATTTACTAAAAAAACCATTTAGAAATCTTATTTCTGAATTAAACTTGTTGATGCTTGAATTCTGTCCAAAAAGTGATTATTTTGTTGTATTTGACCAAACCCTTGCATCTGAGGTTTTTGAGGATGATAGAAAAAATGTTCTTCATTCTCACTAAAGGTAATTCCCACAGACTTTCTCAGCCATAAGGTCAGAATCGTTGTGGTTGTAATTTGAAAATGAGCAGCAGATAACAGGAAATGTCTCATAAGGACAGACTGGAAGATTGGTTTGTTTACTGAAAAGAAAGTAAGGACAGAAAAGCAAACAAAAGATAGAGGGTGTGTCATACACTCTTGGGATGTAGAAAGCATTCTCTTCATGTTATATTATGTAAAAAAAATGTATTATGGTGAATCATGAACAAAAGATTGTCAGTGTGTATGCATGAGTGGGTAACAAGATGGGAAACTTGCTTTTTGTCACTTTATTTTTGTTTGTTCTGTCTTGCAGAGCAGAATTTCCTTATTATTTTAGAATGAAATGGAATCAAAACATTTTTTTTCAGTTTGAAAATGGGGGAAGAATTCTCCTGATAGTAAACTGCATATAGGAAGATGTCAAAATAAGGATTTATGATCCTCACTTTAGTTACTGATTTTTTTTGAAACATATACCTCTGCCAACCTCACATAGGAACTTAAGTTGTGAGGATGCTGAGATGTGCATTGCCATTTGCCGTTCAATAGAAATCAAAGGAGGGATGTTCTGGTAGTGAGGAATCAAGGTACTCGTGTATCATTTTCTATGGGAGAGCAAGGCTTGCTAGGTCAGTGAGTTTATATATTGGCTTTTCCTGGTAGTTCCTGAAGGAGTTCTGATTCCTTTGATGGGGAATGTGGTTGAACTACTTTAGTTGTAAATTCATGGTGCCTCCCCAACCCTCCTAAAACTTGCATTGTTTTTGAATACTTGAAACTTTGAAAGGCTTTATGTAAGTGCAGGATATAATTATCAACTATTTAATTTAATCCATAAAGAATATATATCCAAGTTTATTTGCAGATAATCCATCTTTGTGACTGAAAAGGAATTTCTTTTTTTGCTTTTTGGGTTTTAGTTTTCTACTGGCCCTTTGCTAAAGGGGAACAGCTCTGGAAAATCCAGTGTACTGTGGAAAGAAATTAGTTCAGATTGTTAATTTATGATGTCTGATGTCCTTGTTTGGTGACCTTCGCCCATCTGCTAGCAGCTAAGAAATTTTAAATTTATGAACTGATAATTGAGGATGAAATGTGGAGCCTTTTCTGAAGAGTGCCTATTAAAATGCCTTTTTTTTTTTTTTTTTTGGTGATGACACACGGTCCTTGTCTTTGTAACATTTCCAGTAAAAGAACTATATTTCAAAGCCAATGAATTACTACTTCTGCTTTGGCATGTAGCCTATGTATTTTTTATCAGATTGCTTTTATTCTCAATTCAGGGGTGAATGAAAAGATCTGTTGAAAAATGTTAGATAGATGATCTTTATGAAAGGGCTTTTAAATCAGACAGGGGAATCTCAGGAACTGTTCCCATAAGTTTATAGCAGAAGCTGTTTCACCAACTTAAGTTCATTTCCTCCCAGTCAGCTCTACGCATTGTAGCCAGCAGAAGACTGGTCTGCTCCCAGGGCTACTTAAACAACTGCTTGTAACAGAGAGAGTTTATTATCATTTAAGTGGGATGAAATGCAGAGACTGCAGAATGTGGGTCCAAAAGCAAGTATGAGGAATATAGGGAAAGGAAAGCAGATCTCCTTCATCTGTATAGAGCTGACATTGCTGCAGACTGCATTGCACACAGTTCTCAAATTGTTCTTGCCCTACTGCAGAAGAGTCCTCCAGAAGAAGCGGACAGTAATCCTGGTCTGTTTGGGTCAGTAAAAGTGTTATGGGAGAGTGGAAATGAGGCAGCTGTCCTGAAGGTTCAAATGAGCAAGGTCCAGAGTACATTCAAATTCAATAATTTGCATGCTTTTATGAGTCTTAGGATGGATATTAATTTTTTTAATTATTTTTTTTTTTAACGCCAACTCATGAGGACAAGACTGGCTACACAGGAATCTCTGTATTCCCTTTTTGAAAAGTTTCAAGTCCTCTTGACTGTGAAAAAATAACTGAAAATCTGAGCCAAGTAGTTTGAGAAAGGATTTTGCTGATCATTTCATGACTTTGAGAAACCAGAGCCAAACTAAATCTTTTTTAAATGAGGGCAAGGGCTTTAAACCAATGTTTAAAAATATTATTGAAACCTGAATCAGAATCTTTAGGAATTTGAACTTCGCAATATTACTCCTTGGTACTTATCCAACGAAGAGTTTAAGCAAATGCTCACCTCTTACAGTCACAAGAAGTTTGTCTTTGGTGGAACTGCTCGCAAACTGAAAATGGAACATTAGTCCAAGTGCTTTGCTGGATGTGGACCAAGTTACACCATCTTGTATAAGACTGAGACATGACACTAATGAGCCCAAAACTTGATGTATTGCTGATAGTGTGTGTCTAGGCACCCACTGTTTGCTGGATTGTTTTCTCTCAACCAGAAGAGATTTAGGGATATCATTCCCCTAAATTTGTTTTCTCCTTGTCATTTTGACTTATTCCTTTCCGTGCTCTTTTTTTTTTTTGAGTTTGCTTTTTCTTCGGCCTGTCATTTCTAATTTTTTGGAGTTACTGGATTACTATGTCTGATGCATGTAACATAGGTACTACATGTAAATGCAATGAATTTTGTGCAACAAGGATCAGCATTGCTTTTATGATAGATAAAATCCCAAAATATTTTCTAAAATAAATCCTGTTACTTAGTTTGCATTAAAGCTGCAAATGTTTGTTAACATATTATTTATTTGCATTACTGTAATTGCTTACTGTGTTTCATGGGAGAGCAGGGTGCTCTTGCTCTAGGTTGTGCTTAAACATGCAGTCAGAGAAGCACTGCTCTGATTTGGCCTGGGTGAATCTCTTCACGTCCATGTTTCAGTGCACAGAGAATCACTGTTTTGACATTTGCTTTTCTAGATGTGGATAGCATTTAATGTCAAAACCAAGCTAGTTTCTTTAGGAAGTGTTTCTGTTGTGTAGCCAGCCCAAAAGTCCTTCAGCAGTTAAGGTTGCTATGAAGTCTATCTTAAGAACATGTTCTTTGAGGACTTTGGGTGCTGGCCAGGAGGTAGGAAAGCATTTGAGTTCAATCTTAATCTCTGTATTAATGAGTCTTCTCTGTATTAATGCCTGCAGATCCCTGGGAATTTTACAAACCTTGGGAAAAATGTTGTGACCTCAAGTTTTATTTAGCATTGACAGTTTTAAGGACATTCATATTATTGATAAAATGTAATGATTTTAGGACAGAAATACAGCTACTTTTAGTCAAGTGGATTATTTTCAGTAAGGCACAATCAGCCTGTCTGCATTAGGCCCTAGAGAGATCTGTTCACTTTCACTGTTCATCAGTTCTGGGTAGACCTCTCTGAGATGCCTAGCTCTCCCTTGACTAGGAAGGTAATGTAATCTAGCTTTTCTTGTTTTAATTTCACCAAGTCAGGTGCCCAAAGTAAAGACTGTGTATGTCTTTATGACCTTAGATATCAGGGAGTCTGTTGGGCTGATTCACCAGCAAGGGAAGCTGAACTTGTTTTCTGTACAAATGCACCGTTGTGGTTCTGGAGCTCAGGCTCCATTCTACAGCAGGCACGGAGAACATCAAAATGAGTTTGTGGCCTTGCAGCATCTTTCCATGGTTCTTGCCTTCAGCACTACATTTTATGCAGCATTCTCTAGCTGAAGCTCTCCTGCCACCGATTTCAGGCAGTCAGGTACAGAGCATACCTGCAAGGAACAGGGGTATGAAGCAGGTCCTGCCATTGCAGCTCCAAGTTAAAAAGTCTTCTGTTCTTGATGGGGTTGTGGGGCGTGTCTACTGCATTCATGTCATTTTAGAGCAGAAAGAATCTGCTGTCATTGTCACCTGAGCAGTTCCAGGGAGGTAGGTTTCTTCTCCCAAGGGCACCCCTGTCATGTGTCTATTTTGTGATCCAAGTTTAGCTGTTGTTTCTACAGCATCCTGAGTGAGCTGTAGAAATTCACTGTATTTCCTATGTCAGTTGTTTACTTTATATATTACTTCGGGGCAGACACAGTTTTTTGAATGAGTTATGTACAAGGCTTTGCCTAATGGGATCGTGATCTCGCTTACATGCTCTGGATGGATACTATAATATGATAAATAAAAACATTGGTAATGACTAGCTGATTTCTGCCAGCAAATAAGTACTTACATGCCTGGCTATTAGGATTTGCAGCTGCTCTGTTTCAGCTGTCAGTGTCAGGGATCGCTTATGAAAATTTACACCTAAATGTTCATTTTAGTCAGTGATGAGAAAGAATGGCTATAATCATCATCTGAGAAAACCCAAAGAACTGAGTGGGGAAGCAGTAGCAATTAGCCCATTGCCAGTTGAGCTATCCAGCTGGGGAGGGGTTGTCTTCATGGAAATAGGCAGGAAAATAATCTTAGCATTAATTTAATGGGTTTGTAGGTTGTTTTGATTCTCTCCTACAAGAGAGTTGCTTGCCTGCAGCTTGTTTGGTTTTTTATTGAAAATAATTATATTCAGTGGGAAAATATGTTCTTGGAATGCAAGGGAAGTGCTGATTTTAAAAAAGGGAGGGAGTCAGGTTGGGGCGAAAATTGAGCTGTGTGGTTGTATTCATCAGTTTGTAACTGCCAAGCAATATGAATAAGCAATGAAGAAATAAATAGAATTTTGGTGTACAATCAGTTTTTATAATCTAATTTCTGTAAAATATTCTCCACCCAGGAGTTTGTTTAGTTGTTATTTTCTGTGAACACATTACTGCACACAAAGGACCTGTTGCTATTTTTCCCCTAAAATACGTGCACACTTCTTTTTCTCTAGATTTATTTCTGATTTGCAGATTGGCAAAGTTTTATCCTTCTATCCTGAGATCTTTACAGGGTGCATCGGGTCTCTCAGGGGTGGATCAATACCTGCAAAAACAAATGCAGAAATGCCTTTGTGTTTTAGGAGGTGAAGTTTGCAATTCCATCAGCAGGTATAATGCGTGCGCATTCTTCCCCCTATGCTTTAACCTGCACTATGTGTTCTTCTCGTGGAGGTGAGAACCTGAACACAAAGGTCTGATAATGAAACCTACCACCCACTTTTGGTAAAAAAAGTTTTATGAAGGATTGCATGTTTGAAAGACCATTTGTGGCGTCTCCTGATTTTAACTTCAGCCTCATGGTCCTACCACTCCACTTTCTACTGCTTCATCTCACCATAGGCAAGAACTTACAGAGGTTTGGTTTACTCTGCTTATTGTTTAGTTTATCTTGCCCTTATTTGTAATTATAATAATTATCCCTATTAAGATCTCACAGGCGTTACAGTTCTTGCTCTCAGCGTTCTAAGGTAAACCTGGTTTTAAAAGATAACATTTGTTCCATAAGAACTTCTTAAATTAAAGGGAAAAAAAAAGTTTTATTGCCACATGTTAAATTTTGACCCTAGAAATAGTAAGAATCAGTAGCATAAATTTTATCCTACATAAAATAAATACATTAAAATATTGCGAAATCATACTGGAGGATTTTAAAAATATTTGAAAATGTGCTTATTTGTATAATGAGTCTTTCTTTTGTCACTCTTGTGTGTTTAAGCAATACAACCACCATTGTTGAAAGGACCTTCTATAACGTTCATCTATGTGAATAAGCAAACTGTATATTTTGAGTACTTCGTCCAATCTGCAATATGTAATGATTCTTTGCACTACTTTAAGATAAAAGTGAAGTTTTGTTCTGATTGGGGTTTTTTGTTTTCAAGAATCCCATTATTTTTTATTAAATAGTTTAGGTTAACTGGTATTTACTTTTAAAGTCACAAAGCATTATAATTAGGAGGAGTCATCTCTCTAGCTTATACACTCATTAATATTCAATACCACTCATAGCCATCTTCACTGAAGTTTTTTTTCCTTTTTGCATTCCCAAGCTAACTTAGTGGTGCAAAAGAAATGTTAGCCTCAACAAAACTTGAAAGAAAACTATATCTATTTGTGTCTTGTGAAATACAGTTATTTCATTTCCTACCTTCTGTACTTAGCAGTGATACCAGATTGTTTGTACAATGTATTTGAGTTAGCTTATGTTGAAATTGGTAGGTGTATCAATTTGGAAACCTTCGTTTTCACTGGAGAAATACAGAGAACCACTGACATTCATGGTGTGAGTGTCCACTTTTGAATAGTGTAGCAGGTAGTGGGTTACACGGCTGTTTTGGGGAATATTTTCCCTTACTTCACAGCCAGCCAGCTCAAGTTAACAAAATTGCTTTTCTCAAGACTCGTATAGATCATAGCCAATGAAGGGTTTTATCTCAATTCGTGAACTAGTTAGAAGTCTACATGGTATGTGTTTCTCTTGCACGAAGACTGTGTACCATTGTGGTGAGACTGTTGGTAGTCTATAAAGGAAACATTACAATTAGGTATTCCTGCAAAGGAACCATTGCAAATTAGTCTATAAAGGAACTGTTACTTGTGGATGGCAACTGCCATTGCCTTCAAAGGTAGGTCAAGATGCATGGGAGAATTTTAAGTGAGCTCCTCTGTTTATGCAGGCCTTTTGAGGCTTGTGTTGGCAGGAGGGCGTTGGGAAGTTAGGGCAATTAGTCTGCTTGCATGTGATGAAGTCTCTCCATTGATAAGCGGAGCTGATCAGTGGCATCTCTGGCAGCTAAGAGCCCTTGTAAGGGCCCTTGCTGCAGTTGCCCTTGCACTTCTGCTACAAGGCTTATCTCCATGACTGAGGACACATTACATCTACTGCTAGATCCCCCTGGAGTGGGAATTTGCTTGAAATAAGTCAAGTATGGGGTGTGGAATTTGCTGTACATCGAGTTAGCACACGTGCACCATATTTGGGATGTCTATTGGTGTACTGTGAAATAATACTGAGGTTCTATCTTGTAGTAACACCCTCAATATGGAAATCTCTAGGGCCTTTCCTGCCTTAGTAGTCAGGTTGATGGGCTCTGAGGTCCCCCAAGCTTCTCTTCTGCGTCTTGTTTGCCTGTTGTGAAAAAGCATCTGGACACCAGTATGAGCAGGGAAAATCACCCTTGAAGCTATCATTTAAGGAAAAAGTCTTGACTCGGAGCATATGGAGACAAGTCTATCGTGCCAAATCTGGGGTGAACATTAGAGGCTGAGAGAGAAAAGAAATCTGGAGGAAATCAACTGGTATTTGCCAGCCATTCACAATCCCAAGTTGTACCTGTATCTGCTCCTGCAAGCTTCTGTATTTCTTCTGTTTTCTTACTGAATGCACAGGTAAAATATGAAGGGAAGGAAAATGTACAAAGAAGAAATGACCATCACTCACAGGACGAAATCATTAGTGTCATACAAATGTGCCAGAATCTTGAGAACTTGCATTCCCAGCACTGTACATTCAGACTTAATCACTTTAAATTACAATTTCTCTCTAGGTTTTCATATCAGCCCATTTCCAGAGTATCTCAAATATTTTTTTCCAGTGGAAGTTGAAAGTTGAATAGCAACTCACAGCTGATCCAATTCTTTAGTTCTGTCTGGTCAATTATTCTAGAATTCCAGTTTTTCTGTTCTCAGAAAAAGGGGTTTGGTGGCTTTTTTTGTGGTGTATACCTTAACACCACTGCATCTGTCAGCTGATTTGGATCTTTTACAGAATAGTCCTTCTGCTTACCTTGCAGCATTAAAAGTTTTGAGTGTTGATTTTGAAGGATGAGATCTATATTAAATCAAAGTTGCAGTATATCTGTCTTACTCTGCCAAAGCTCAGACATACTGTGAAACAGGCACACAACATGTGGGAGACTAGAAAGTTATTCATGCAGGAAATCTTAAAGCGCTGTGGGATTCATTCCTTCAATGTAAATAACTCATTCTATAACCACAGTTTCATTATCCTTATTTTTTTTCTATGTAAACTTTCAACAATGAGAATGAACTATTGCCAAAGCTATAGGAACTGTCATTAGCTCTAGGGCTAAATTGAGGGGCAATGGATATGTGCGTGTGAGAGTCTTATTTACTGTGTGTCTCAACTTTATCCCCTTTGAAAATTCACTTGCTTTTATGGAAGATGTACCCAGTGAGATGCAGCACGATGTGTTGGGTTTCTACAGCATCTCTAGGGTGCAGCTTCATGCCAAGGGCGGTAGCTGGAGTAGGGTGGAAAAAAGAAGATCAAGGGCAGGTCTTGGCCCACAAAACTGCATCTTGACAGCCCCTACTCCTTTCAAATTGTGGGAGCTGAGTTAAAGCAACTGATCTTTCATTGTTAAAACACTACCAGTAACTAAGCTGACAAGCAGTTTTAATGATCAAAAGGAAATTAACACCGAATTATGCTATCCTTCCGATGCACACTGTATATTCATGCCTTATGGAATTGCTGTTCCTTACTCTGAATACATCAACATTGATCAAGGCCATTATTCTGCTCTAGGCTTTTTGACAGCAACTAAAAATGACACCACTTGAAACTAACGCTATGTTGCATGTGTATTAACAAAATAATAGAATCATAGAATAGTTTGTGATGGAAGGAATCTTTAAAGGTCATCTAGCCCACCCTCCCCCCACAATGAGGAGGGGCAACTTCAACTAGATCAGGTTGCTCAGAGCCCCCTCCAACCTGACCTTGAATGTTTCCAGGGATGAGGCCTGTGCCCCCTCTCTGGGCATCCTGGGCCAGTGTTTCACCACCCGCATTGTAAAAAATTTCTTACATATATCTAGTCTGAATCTACCGTCTTTTAGTTTAAAAGCATTGCCCCTTCTCCTATTGCAACAGGCCCTTCTAAAAAGTCTGTCCTCATCTTCCTTACAAGCCCCCTTTAAGTACTGAAAGGCCGCAATAAGGTCTCCCCAGAGCCTTCTCTTCTTCAGGCTGAACAACCCCAACTCTCTCAGTCTATCCTCATAGCAGAGTTTCTGCAGCCCTCTGATGATTTTTGTGGCCCTCCTCTGGACTGGCTCTAGCAGGTCCATCTCTCTTCTGTGCTGAGGGCTCCAGAGCTGGACACAGTACTTCAGCTGGGGTCTCACCCAGAGACCCAAAGCAGACTATATTGGCTGAATCACCTCCATCAACCTGCTGGCCACAGTAAGTAAGTGTCTGGGTTAACTTAAGCGCAATTATGACTGGTTACAGAAGCATGTGTACCAGCACTCAATTTAATTTACAAATGCCTCTCTGCTCTTGGTCTCAGCAAGGACTTTTGGTTTAAATGAGGTATAATCTGACATGGAAAATAAAGTGCTTGTAAGTAGCATAGCACTTAGTGTAATATTGCAGTTGCTACAGTGAGTTCAATCAGGCAATGAGAAGCAACAAAGACAAGTGGAAATGTTGTAAGTCCAGAACGGCCTGGAGATGTATCTTGTTGGGGTTGGGTTTTCCTTCTGTTGTCATCTGTCTCCAGATGCCATATTCATCTGGTGGCACCAGAGGGGGAATCTTGGCCTCACTGAAGGAACTGGTGTGGAACAAGGATCTTTATGCAGTGTCTCTGGTTGAAGCATTGGTCACAGACGTGTCCACAGCAGAGCTCAGGTACTCTACTAGGACCACCAGTGCAGTCTCTGGCTCCAGACCCGGACAGCAACCAAACTGCTTTGAACAGTTTGTGGTTTTGACTGCTGTAGCCCGGTAGTCTCCTGTCCTTGTTTTCAGGCTTTCGCTTTAGAGAAAGTGCTGGCCAGAGTGTGGCTCCTTGATAATCGCAATTGGCTTTAGCAAGCCCACGAAAGCTGCAGCAGCTTGCTCTCACTTAGGCATAACAAAGCTGAGAAGGCAGAGTTGTGGGTTGGACAAAGTGTGAAACCCTGAATGCTCTCCCTGATTTATCCCTTGTGCAGCACCGGGGGAGCTGCATTTCCTCCCCAGAGATCCATTTTGCTGTCAGTGGAGTGTGTGGCAGAGATCCACAGGTTAAAAAAAAGCAATATGCTAAACCTTTGCCCCTTTCCAGACTTGAATCTTAAAACAAAAGCAATCAACCAACCAAAAAACCCCCATCCTGGAATAAAATAGTGAAATCCTTGTGTGGGGAGAAATATTAGAATCATAGAATTGGCTGGCTTGGAAGGGACCTTTCAGATCATCTAGTCCAACCATCAACCTAACACTAACAAAAACCATCACTAAACCATATCTCTAAGCACTACGTCTACCCATCTTTTAAATACCACCAGGGATGGTGACTCCACCACTTCCCTGGGCAGCCTGTTCCAATGCTTAATAACCCTTTCAGTGTAAAAAATTTTCCTAATATCCAGTCTAAACCTCCCCTGGCACAACCTTCCCTATTGCCAGTAGCATCAGCAGCCCATTTGGAAAACAGCTTCTTATTCATGTGAAGGTTACCTCAAAAAAGACAGGACAACAGAGACGCCCTACTGACAACAATAACTTCTCGTCCACATAAAAATTCTTCATTTGCATGTAAAAGGGAGTTAGGAAAACAGAATTTCATAGTTTAAAATTTCATAATTTAAAAAGATCTTTGGTAGATGCATGCTTTCTGTTCAGCCTAAAACACACTTGCCTTCCTCTGATGTGCCTAAGCTTATGAGTTGAGAATTACCTTGCAAAGTCTCTTTTTGCTTACTTTTTGAAGTCTCCAACAACGTGCCTCAACAGGGTTAGGAATCCTTACTGTGAAAAATTTGCACAATTCAGAAGGAAGAAAGAGGCCAGAATATTAGGTGCATTTTAGCCTAAAAGCGGTCTTCTGGCAGCAAGAGATGGGACATGATCCTTTTTATCTTACACCTTGGGCAGTGGCTCACGCTTGCACAAGGGAGCATAGGATGCCAAAGGCAGCCTGAGTGCCATGGCTGTGTGAGGGGCTGACAGAGGAGACCCCAGCCAACCATTTTCAGCATATCACTCCTTGAATTTGGGAGACTAAGTACAAAACCAACCAAGGCTGCAATACTGCAAAGCAAGTCAGGTCTTTGCATTCATATGACATTTGTTCAACTGTGAAAGGGCACTGCAGGGACATAAGGACGTGGCCTCAGCACTGCTTGCGGAGTTGGGGGCTGTGTCATGGATTTGATCAAGTACGAGCAACACATGCATACAATCAGTTTTACAATTTTAAATACTTGACAGCTATTTGAGAGTACAATGAAACTATTATGTAAGCTTCCTATTAGTACATATGTTACTGATTTAAGTAACATTCAGGCTTTAAAAGTTTTTGCTTCTGATGTCAGAATTATCTGTACAACCAAACCATTGTGTGCTGACATATGGACTGGATCATTGTTATCACAGTGCGGCTTGGTAAATTCAACTTGATTTCTGTAGATCAGAGAGGAGGGGGTTTTTTTCCCTTTATTTTGTAAGACTGTAGTTTGGTCACTCTTTTAAAATCTAAATCTCTCAGATTACCAGTGTATTAGTTTTCAGAGCAGCCTTTAAAAATAAACAATAACTGAAACAATGGTTATTTTAGATGTATTGCTACTGAAGATCTATTCAACAGATGCATGTGTGCTTTGAGATACTGTTCAGTGGATTTAGTGTTTTATTTCTAGGTGAATGATTTGAATCCAGCTTCCAAAAGAAACCATGGTTTTCAAGCTGATGAATGTGTTCAGGGTTGTGCTGTTGTAAGTGTTTACTGGGTAGCTTAAGCTCAGTGGAGCTATTCAAGATTTATTGTGGTGAAACCAAGAGCGGGATTTGGCTTTCAAGGTCTGGTCTCAGTCCAGTAAAACTTTGGCTGGAGTGAATCAATCCCTGAAGAACAAGGATGTTGAATTAATGGAAGAACACTTTATTATTTCTCAAACTTGTTATTAGGTGTTGTAAGCCAAACTGTTCCTTGCCCCTGTGCTCTCCCCTCAGTCTGGGGGAGTGATGACAAGATGGGAGCATCCAATTTCATGGGAAAAAGTCCTAAATGGTCATGCACAAGTGGGGAGGGTGTTGCCAAGACCCTCACAGAAACACAGAGCTGTTTGATGAGTTCCCATCCTTGCAGCAGTGTCTGGAGGTAGTTGGAACCCAGGTTTCAAACCCTTCAGTTTATTAATATTACTTTAAAAAAATTAATTATAAATGCAAGTTTGTGGGTTCAAGGTGAAACTAGGGGATTCTCTGTTGGTTTCTTGGCACTTTTGGTTACTAAAACATGATTTGGTATTCAGTGCATGTTCTGCAGGCAAGTGCGTAGGTGTGTGTATGGAGTAATTACTCTGGAGGACACTGATTTGGCAACCTCAGAGGCTGTAATCCTCTGTTTATCACAACCAAAGATATGACGTACGCAATCCCACCCCATGCTCTGTCTCTCTGCTTCAGACCTGACCTGCATGAACCGTAGCAGAAGTGAGCAGGATATATAATTGCTTTGCCTATTAATTCCTTGCCCTTTCTGTGAAGTTCCCAGCTTCCACATCACTCGGGACAGGACACTTGTCCACTGGAATCGAATTATCCATTGTGTATATTGATGGGAGTTACATTTCCTCTACATTGTCCTCTGGTTCCCTCTATATGCTCTTTGTTGTTTGCACATCAGTGGGGCACTCCTGTGCTGTGTCATACAACCAACTGCCACCACCTTGTACAATGTCTTATCTTTTTCCTATTTCAGCTGTCAAATTTCTCTATCCTACTTTTGGAATAGATGCTATTGTTTTCTGTGTGTTTATATCATGCCTAATACCGGTGGGTTCTGGTCTCTGACATATATCTATTTTGGGGGGAGTTGTTTTGTTACACTACGTTTATACTGTATTTTCTCTCCTACTGCCCTGGTAAATTTTTATTAAGAGTTTATTATTATATTAAGATAATTTACCCTGGTAAATTGTTATCAGAGTGCAGATTCCCATTAATTTCATTTCTTGTTAAGAAGTCATGAGATACACCTCCCTGGTTTGGGCTGACCTGACCCTCTGCACTTAACATAAGTGAAAACATACCCCTGTGCACATTTGCACGCATGCAGCGGTTGTGCGTGCTCACACAACTCCTGGCTTTGCTCTGACCCACTCCAAGGTGGACGTGCCAGATGCAGTGGAGCTGGAGGCACTCCCATCTCTTGCAAGCTCTTAAGTTCTCGCCAGCCAGAATATTTCCGAAGTATTTCTTAGAAATGCAGGTGCATGTAGTTGTTGGGAGCAGCTTGCTTTGAGTTACATTGCTTCTCACCTGACAGCAGCCGTGCTCTCGGGGGCAATTATCTGTGTAGTAATTAATGAGGGAGTTTTCTCTCATGTTGCAGTGTGATTCACGCAGCTTCCAGAAGATTGGTTTATTAGTTACCAAATAAAATATTTGCAGATGTACTTTGCTGTGATAACATCTCTGACTGGAGATGACTCGCTATAGACACAGACGTAAAGATCTGCAAGGCCAAAATGTGAATTCATGACCCAGAATTTAAGGTTCCTCCAGCAGCTAGCACGACCCCAGAGTCAGCAAGGGGAGCTCTGTTTCTGGCTTTAACTTGCACTGTAGTTCTGCAGTCAGGGCTGGGCAGAGGAAAAAGTCCTTTTTGTCTCTTCTCACTGCCGCTTGTCTGCAGTAGCAGGGAAGGAGGGACAGCAGTCATTTGCTCTCCGTAAGAGCTGGAGTGCTCTTTTTGGGGGCCAGGGGGTGAAGATAGATACCTTGGCTTTCTAGCTCCTTTTCCTGAAATAGAGAGCAAAAGTGGGACAAGTGATACCAAACAGTGCAACAAACTTTGTGCTTTCTTAATATCTTGTGTCATGGGTTAAAGGTGAGCTTGGGACAACCAACTTTAGCCTCCTAAGAAACCAGTTCCCTTTAGCTTCCATGTTTTTTTCTTTTCTGAAGTGTCTGCATAAGCATTTTTTAAGACCCTTTTGTCAAACTCTGTGTTGCATTGCAAACACGTGGCAGTTCTGCCTTTTGCAAGTATCCAAGACATGGGATATACAACCTAATTCCTTTGTCTGGAATACTAAAACTAATAAAGTTTGATTAGTATTAACCTTAAACATGCTACTCTTGACTTGTACTAAAGTTAGCTGTAGGAAAGTCAGAGCTGCAACTCATGAATGACACTGGAATGGATTTGAGATACAATTGGCAGTGTAAATTGTGAAGAGTAAGGAAATTAGGTTTTAGAAGTCATTTAACTTAGTGTCTTCTGATGGTGTCTGCAGCAGGAGAATGCTTGAAGGCTCATTAGCTAATAATTCATGGTGAGTATGTGCTGTGCGTGACTTAGTAGACGATTTGAGTAGGGACTGACCCCATTCATGTGCACTGAGTTTAGCCATAGCCAGCACTGGAACTGAAAACAGTAACACGCAGAGGGAAATATGACTTAATTCTGACCTTCTTCAAAATGCGTGAAGTGATCAAGGTTTTAGCAGTAGATGGGATAGCTGTTTCTTCTCGGGGCCTTGTGTAAAATCTGCTTGGGAATTGATCCATTGCTTTGCTTTGACATCCTTTGTATTGATGGAGAAATGCTAGGAACAAACATATTACCAAAAGCTCCTTCTGTGGCAAAAGACCTTCTGTTAGAAAGTACAAGACAAAGAAAAAATAAAAATAAAATTCATTAATCATACATTACCATACCATATGTAAAGTAACCAGGTTAGGTCTTCAGCCTTGCTGGCCTGATGAGCAGAGCTGTCTATCAGAAGCACTTGTTTTAATGATACAAAAATGAGATGACCATTTTCCTTTATGTTCAGTGGTTTACAGAAAAGAAAATTTTGTACCAAAAGTAGCCTGAAATTTGAAAAACTCATTAGTGCTTGACATGGGTCGTGAAATGAGCAATGTAATTCCTTCATGTTACTCCTAATGCCATATTTGTGTTTATGGATGTGTTGGCCTTGGTTGACGGTAGGTTCTGCTTTTGTAATTTAATTTCATTTCTTTCTTATTATAGGCATGCAGCTTGCAAACCTAATAATAAATTTCTTTAAATATTACTTTGGGAGGCATCTGTTCCTTAAGGAAGCCTTAGAACCAGTGTTTGTTTTGTTTATAAAATATGCACAATGTAAATAGTCCGTGGAAGATCTGCAAGGCTGGGGATGTGATGACATAAAGGGACATTACGATCCTTCAGGTCAAGCAAGTCTGAACAAGTACTTGGCAAGAAATGTGACAAACTTCCATCTTTTTAGGGGCTTGTCTGGTCACAGGTACAGTGACACAATGGCAAGTGTTCCTCATTGCCCTGATAGCTAAGGGACGAGGTAAAGTAAGTTTGCAGCAAGTTCGCAGAAGGAACTGTATTGTTTATATGTTTATTATTGTTTATAAATGGAGTTTCTCGCTGTGTGTGGCTTTCTTTATCCTTGTGTCCCTACACTAGACAGCGACGTCCTGTGTCAGTACGGGCAAGCTGCCTAGATGCACAAAAATTCAGGGAAAGAGTTACGATTTATCTCAGTTAATGGCTTCCTCCTGTAAGGAGGAGCAGCCTTAGATGGAAAGAGATGTGTCGTGTGACTGAGATTTTTCTTATTTGCTTTGTTCTGGCCATTAGATCAGCTGCACTGTTTGTACTACAAAGGCTACAAAACATTCTGTAAACCCATTGTATGGTGTATCCATTGTGAGCTTACTTAAATCTGTAGCATCCAGGGAAGAAATGATCAGAGGCACCCAATGCCTGGGGCCCCTGCAGTGGTAGAGGATGGATGAAGTGAGATAGGTCTGAATGACACTGGTGGACAACCTATTCCCCAGAAGGCAGATGGGTGAAAATACCCCATATCACCCTAGAAACTCCTGTTCAACCCTATATTTGGCAAATCGCAGGAGAGAGGCATCTGGGTATATTTTTCCATGCGTTCATCCTTTATTCAGCCTTATGCAGTCTCCTTTCTCCTGACATGGCCTTTCTCAAGTGTTCAGATGGTGGAGAAATAACAGAAAAACACAAGAATACATCTGTCCCCACTTGTAAAAGCATTCATTCCTGACCTCTTGGACTGTCTGGCTGTGCAGTATCCCTGAAGGAGGCAATTTGACTGTAGGGGGGTTTGCTGCAAAGCTGCATCAAAGCTGCAAGAGGTTCTCAGAGGGCAATGCAAAGCCGGTTGTTTTCCCCATGGTCCATAAAAAGAAGACATGAGTAAGAGAACTGTTACCTTTATTCCAAGATCAGAAGAAGCCCCATGACCATATTCTTTTATCTTCTGCAATTTTCCCTAGACAGTGCGTTAACGTATATATTATTTATTATAATGGATATTATAAAAATGGATATTATAAAAGATAGCTAATCCACAATTAGAAGTCTAAGAATCTCTATTTAATAATTATTTTAGCTGTTTGGATGTGGGCAACTGGGCAACTGGCCCTGGTTGAGCATGGGGTTTGGATAAGATGACCTCCAGGGTCCCCTTCCAACCTCAACCATTGCTATGATTGTGGGAACTCCATGCTGGTCTGTACCTTACCTCCTCTGATAAACCTTCCTTGTATTTAGTTCCCCGCTGTTTAGTTCTTTATTATTCTGGTAGTCTGATATCACGGCTACAGTAGAGAATTCTGTGCTTTTGGTTGGTTTGGGATTTGATAAAGTGTTGTATTTTGTTTGTGTTTGAGTAGTAGCTTTATGCAACTTAATGTTACCAAAGATGGAAGGTATTTAAGCCCCCAATTTGATTTGCCACCATTTTTACATTTTGCATTGTCTTTGTATTGTGCACTGTTGCACCGTCAGTGCAACATTACACACGCATGGAGTTAAGCAGGTCAGTCTGTGCTTTTCTGGGTTAGGACCCAAAAATTTGGAACGCATACAAATGATCCCTCACTTATATTTTGCTAGACCTAAAGGGTAGGAAAGTAGGATGGGAAGGATTATAATTTTCTGCTGATTCAAAAAATGTTGTTTAGCAAGAGTGTTATTCCTTTCAACTGCAAAATCAGAAGAAATGTAACTCCGTAAGAGGGCAGAGTAAGTTGACTGTGCAATAAGCTCAGATATGTTAATTTGGGTTATGTGTGTAGAGCAAATGATGCCAGCATAAGCAAACCTCACTTAATTCCTAGCAATTACCTGCGATTTATGACAGAATTACCATGATGTAGCTCTTGGAAGAATCTTAATTAAACTGAACTGGGGTGACATGTCATACAAGAACAAAGATATCTGTGAGAGACAGAGGTAGAGACGGGTATAATTTTATTCTCCACCTTTGAAGGAGAACATTTTTAATGACATTTCTTGTAAATAATGTGAGATTGAAAGGAAGTAGCAGTGGTCTTACAAAAAGGAAATCAAGTCTTGAGTTCCTTCATCCATTCAAATAGAGCTTGAATTGTTTTTTTTTTATAAGGGATCTTGGAACCACATTGTCCCATCTCCATGTCCTGTGGATGGCTCACTGTGGGCTCTCAGATTTAGATGGGATCTCTTCCTGCAGCTCTCTAAAAGTAAGTATAGATGTGTCCTGCCAAATGATGATCTGAAAACTGTCTTCAATTTATACTCTTTACATGTATCTCACTTTTTGTTTTTCTAAGGGACTTTGGTTGGATGCCTTGAATTGCATGTGTTACTTTAAAAGGAACTACAGTTGGGTTTTTTTAAGGAGGTGCAAGATCAAGGTCTGATCCTAAAGGTGCTTAATGCAGCATAGCATTTGTTATATTAGCTCTAGTTATTTAAAGTGGCAACAGCCACACTTGAAAAATGTTCACTTCCATGCTAATTTCATGTTGTGCCATGTAATATTTCACATATTAGAAAACATTTTGCAAAGCTTGAGTGTTACTTGTGGAAGCCTATGGTTTACATATTTGTTCTGTTTACTTCTGCTGAGGAACTCTACATAGCCTATAACAATATCTCTGACCTGAGCCAGCTGACCTGGTTGGATCACCTTGAGGTTTTGGACCTGGAAGGGAACAATATTGAGGACATCAACCAGATGCAGTACCTGGGACTTTGTTGCAAGCTGAGCCGCCTGACAGTGGAGGGCAACCTTATTTGTCTGAAGCCAAATGCAGAATCTGCAGAGGTGACGACTTGGTTTGCACATATTGTGTTAATTTTTGGCAGTGCTTTTTTAGTTTGAGTTGGAAATGAGAAACATTTCTGCATCTTCCTATTGTATCATTCTGAGTGATGAAATGGGATCCATTTCTCATCTTTCATTTCTGTTTATTTTGTCCTCTCATGGGTATTGTCTCCAAGATGAGCACAAATTAAATACAAGGAGTCCTAATAAAGACTCAGGCCTGTTTCCTAGCAATGTGTTCCTTCTTACCTATGAGAATGGGATTAAACTAGGTATCAGCTGTTCTGATCCATACAGCTGCTCTGTCTTCTCCCAGCTTGCAGTGCAAATAGGCGTCTTAAAGGAGACCAAGGAGAGCATGGACCCCAGCTGTATGGATCCTACTACTGTAGGGATCTTTCAGTGGGTTAGAAAGTAGCCAATTGCAATGTCTCAATTAGATATCTGTCTTTGAGCTTTTGCATTTCTTTTGGAGGCTCTGTGGTCCAACAGCAAGTGCTCCAGGACCACCATGCTCAATAGCTGAACCCTCAGAAAAATGATACTTGAGGTAACTAGGAAAAGCTATATTGTAGGAACTGCTTGTTGTCCTTTTCTCTGAAAGGTTAAAAACAAATGACCAAAAAGACCTTCAGCAAAACCTGAAGATACAAAATACAAAATATTCACCTCTTCTGTACCAAAATGATAAAGTCGTTTCTGCACAGGTATTTTGCTGAGGGTATGAGATCCTCCATGTCACAAAGATGAAAACACAGTAATACGTGATCTGCTTTGGGTTTCATGGCACTCAAATTATAAGTATGGGAGATCTTATTCTACATGAATGGTCTCAGAGCTGCATTATTCTTTCACTTTCCCCTGCTTCAAAAAAAGGCATTGTTGGGATATAAAATCAAGCATTTTGGCATGTGCTGAAAAGGTAACTGGAGGAAAATGAGAGTTTAAAAACTTGGTCGAGTAAGACTGTTCCTCATTTAGGTCACATAATGTCTAACACGTTAATCAGATGACAATTTATGGCCAGCACATGATATATTGTCATCCAGGTCTTTTGGAAGGTCACAGGCCTATGCACACACACATAGGTATGTAATAGCATCCTTAGCACTCACTAAGGGTGGCGCAATCCCCAGTGGCACCGTAAAGAGCCGATAACACAGGGGTTAGAAATCAGAGCAGGAGTTGGTGCTGTGACTCCACCGTGCCACGTTCCATAGCTTTGCTGCGCATTTCAAAGTGATCGTGCCCATGCCATTAATTTGCATAAAAGATTGGGTTTGATATCCATCCTGGATTTAGACTTGAAGACTGAGGTGCTATCGCTAAAGCTCAATCATGTAGTAGACAGGTGCATATTTTAAATATTCACACTTTCTAGATACATGAGTTACTAGCATTTTTCAGATGTAATTGTTGGCTTGATCATATCTCTCAGTAAAAGGAGCCACAGAAGGTAGTGCTTTAGCTCTCATAATTTTCCTCTCTGGAATCCAAAGCAAATATTATACACTTGCTTTTCTGTTTTGAACTGGTAGAAGTATACTTCAGAGACCACACTTGTAACTATTTGTAACCAAAATGATTTCTCCATCAACAGTTCTCCCTTACGGAAGATGCGATCATGAGAGGAAAAAACATTCCTGCAGTAAAGCAGCACTGCCTGCTTCTGATGGACAGAGCATGCCTACTTACTCTTTTGACTCCCATGGAGACAAACACAACTTCTGACATTTCCTTATCTTAGCTTCCTACCATGAAAATGGTGTAGTACATCCTAACAACATAGAAAGTCTCTTTCTACTACCTTGTCGTTCCTGCTCAACAAAAGTGGTATTTTTGGAAGATGTAGTTTTCATTTGGCACCATCAGTCCTTAAATGTACTTGGCATGGAGAAATGTCAGATTTCCCTCAGCTTGTTTAGCTGAGGAAATCAGTCCTTGGGCTGCTGCTGTGTGTCATCACGTAGCAGGAGTTCGCAGAGGAGTGGTACGTGGTGGTGTGCCTTACTGCTCTTCTCCATGCTAAATGGCTGTCTCTACTCCTCTGCAAGTAGTTGCATTCAAATGCCAGCCCGAGTCTGTTGAGGGAGTCTGCATGATGGTATGTTTTACACTGAGCTGTAGCAGAGACAAGCTGCAAGCTCACTGTAGTCTCCCACCCAGTCTCCCTGTTGGGAAGTGCTCAGCCCTGGGGTGGTTACAAAGCTGGCCTGCCCTCGGCTGCCGAGAGCTTCTCCATGGGCTTTGTCACTTTCTTGGTATCAACCTATGTTGTTCGCATTTCTTTAGGGTGTAGAAAAGCCACCTGAAATATAGAAAAGAATAGATGTGGGCTTATTTTGATGTGTCCTAGGTCACCAGCTCTAATTCCTCAAGCTCCTTCTTGTAGTTTGGCCCTTGCTGCAGCTCCATAAAAGCTCTCCTATTTATTTACTTTTAATCTACAGAATGGTCCAGCTAAATTTACTGCTCTTTCTTCAGATGGCCTGTTTGCTCTCTGTAATTTGATTTTCAGATGAGCTCATCTTCTGCTGTTATCTAAACCAAGAGCAACAACCTGATGATAAATTCTGCAGCCTCTGTTGCAGTAATGTAACATGAGCGTAACGTGATGCTTCTCTCCAGCAGGGCACGGCTGGAAATTGGCTGTAGCCCAGGCGCTGTTCAGAGTAAATGTGGTACGGGGTAGCATGGCGATTGGTTGACTCATTTTCTAAATTAAGATTGAAGGCTTAGTTAGAGAAATTTAGTGTCTGCCTCTTAACAACAAAAAATAGAAGCTTTATTTGGTGAGTTCCCTCTGCTAGCCTCGGTGCTGCATCAAGCGGAGGGAAGGGAGGGAGCGTACAGCCAGCCAGGTCCCACAAAAAGATTTCTGTTTGTGACAGCTCCATGTTGAATGAGGACGTGGCTTTGTGTGGTTTTCTAATATTGCGTACAATGTCTGGAAAAGCATAACATTTATCTGGATGAAGCAACTGATTTGTAGGTAGCCGTCCATTCATATTCTGCCAGAGCAGTGCACTCTTGCTCTATACTTTAAGTAGAAGAGATCACCATTACTGTTTGCTGCCTTTTGTAATCTGACACAATTTTAACCAAAAATATTCCCATTGCAAAGCAGCACAACCCAGTCAGCCCTGAGGTATTTATTGCTAAGTTTTCCCAAAGACAAAGGTGCTACATGAAGGTGTCTTTCTACCATTGGAATCCAGAAAAACAGCCCATTTTGCAGTGTTCTGGACTGGACTTGCTGCTCAGAGGTCCCAAGGCATTGGCTTGTGCTTGTGAATCATTTTATAACACGTTGGCTCCACCCATGCATGCAGAAGGGGGCTGCACCCATGCTTTCCCCCATGGCTGTCACTCTGAGTTCACATGCATTGGGAGCAGTCACATTGTTTTTCCAGAAAAGAAACCCAAGTGCAGTCCATTTTAGCCTTCTGTGCACCTGCTGTTGGCATATGACCTCTTGGAGAAGAAAACATAGTTTGAAGTAAGCCATCACTTCCAACAGTGTGTAAAATCACACTCCGAACCCCTGAAGACTGCCCCAGAAGATCAGTGCAGTTCATTCGCTGCAACTGGTTTATGGATGTGCCTAAAAACATGGAAATGCTCTTTCTTTTTCCATCAGCAAGTGTAGCAACACTCACAACATGTTTTCAAGTCTCTCTGTTGTCTGAGTATTGGCGCAGCAACCAGACAATCACAAAAATAGGGAGGGAGGCTGGCTAAATGCTGAGGGTGCCCAGGCTCTCCATAGTCATCAGCAGCCTTCTACACTTGTGTACATTATGCATAATAAAAAAAGAGAAATGCTAAAGTCATCAGTGGGTAAACAGCAAAGGAGCCTCTGGGTGGGGGGTATGTGTTTGTACTGCTCAGGACATGTTCATGGTCAATTTGAGTATAAATTATGTGAGGAAATGAAATTCCTGACTGTATTTATTTCCATTGAATGAGGTGAATAGGTTTGCCTCGTAGAGAGCATTTCAAGTCATATGGCAGTCATACAAATTGAACACTGCTGTGCTACTGGTGGAAGTCCACAGTCTGTTAAATAAACGATTTAAGTGACCACTTTCTCAATTTTTCCAGGAGCCAGATTATAATTACAGAGCTGAAGTAAAAAAACTCATTCCCCACTTGGAGTATTTGGATGAAATACCAGCAAGCCAGACTGCTCTCGTTCCTTCCAAGAAGATGCACAAGGATTGGCTAATCATCAAGGAATCCATCAAGGAAGGTGGTTTAGCTGGAGATGTTTCATGGTTAGGTATGTCAGGCTTCCTATCGGGGTTCATTTTTCAGGTTATGACGTGTGAAAAAAAAAGACGAAGAGCAAGCTGGCCTCTTCAAAGCCAGTGTTTAATTATAGCAAAGGGATGAAGGGTGTTGTCTTCCTCACTTGAGAACTGAGGAAGCTGGAATTGGGCATGGTGCAGATCTAAATGAAAGCTGTCCTAAGCTGGGCATCAAGATCAGAAAAATGCAGGTGACTTCTAGACCATCAAGCAAATCCAGCAGTAGCAGGCAGCCTGTACTTAGCATTCATTCTGTATGATGGGAAGAAGCAAAGCTTGGAAAGGAGTGTTTCAATAACAGCTATTCATAGCCCTTTCCGTGGTGGCAGTCAATCCCATGTAGCATGGATGTAGCAGGATTTCATGCTCCAATTTAATAATAGAAAAGACAATTTGGTCACCACCTCTCAATGGTAGCATCATCCTAGCAACTGAGATTGTATGGTCTTGTAAGAGATCTGTTCCGTTTTCTTTGTCTCTGTGATTAAGTCCCTTACATTCATTAGTATAGAATAAATAGTTTGAAAATAAATCTGTTGTCCCCTTGCCTGTAGCCTTGGTTATAGTTCAAATGTCCATGCTTTTACATATCATCCTACACGCACTTTACCACATACCATTAAATATTACAAAGTGTTTCCTATAACTGCTCCTGTTGCTTCCCATTAGTGTGGGCAGTGCAGTTGCCTTCCCAGCCCCCCCAGTTGTGGTTTGCCTGCCAACTGTATTCCATTAAAAATTTAGTTTGTTTTGGAATAACTACATACATTTGACATTTATTTAATCCCTGTGGGTCCAAATCATTAGTTGTAATAGTAGTTATGGTAGGGAAAAAATCCATTAAAATCTGATCTCTCAGTCATCCTGCTTTGGCAACATCAGCTATGGTTCAGAAAACCAGTTAACACAGTGAGGTGACGGAAACAGTAGGGACAGAGCACAAAATTGTGAATTTGTATTGTTTCCTAGTCTACCCAGACTTATATTCATGTTCAAACGTGATGAGCCCATATGGTCAGGTTCAGACATCTGCTTTTTTTTTTTCCTATAGCAATGTTGACTCAGGTACTTTTCATGCACTGTATTTCATGTGTTTGTATTAATAATTATGCCCAAGATATTTTAAAGGTCCCTAACACTCTGCTCTTAAGGAAATGGCCATATTATTACAGAGCTGATTGCTCCACCGTGGAGCTGTTAGATGCTCAACACTTTACAAAGCACACTATTCATCTAGGCACTGAAATGAAATTCGCTCTCCTGTGGGTTGTTGGCTGCACATGCTGCTCTTACAGCTGTGCTGTGCTCCCAGGACAGTTGGCAGCTGGGCAGGTAAGAGGGCAGGGCTCTGTCTGCCTTCGCTAGCTTGAGTGTAATCCACGCTGCCCTGTAGCATTGCAAAAACTCAGTTTTTGCCTTTCTTTCTGTGTTGGAGAAGTATCTGTCTCTGAGGCAGGATTGGAAAAATCTATTACTGCAATTTCCAGATTTCCATGACTCTTGGTATGTGATTTGCATTTAATTGACTATTAGCTCTGATAAAGTGGCTGCCACCATCTTTATTGTGCCTGGGCATTTAAGCAATGTATTTTGAGAGTGGGGGCTTAGACTTGTGCGTGTGGCAAGCAGGCAGGCAGCAAATAAGAGGCAGCTTACTCTTACCCTAGGCATGCAGGCAGGGGAAGTAACAGAGCCCTGGAGAAGTCCAGGCTCATCTGTGGGGCAGTCGGAGGCAGGTGGTGAGCACAGAGTGGTTCCTGACCCCATATTCAGCCAGCAGCCAGTGTCTGGTGTCCAGGAGGAGGATGGGAAGGTACTTTGGTTTAGTTGGGGATCCCCAGGTTCTGCTGTCTGCAGAGGGCAGCTACAGGGGACTGCATGCAGCACCTGGAAGCCCTCTGCCTCCAGCATGTTTCTTGTAGCTGTAATGACATATTTTTCTGTCCCCTACAGCTCCAGGTGTGCAGTAGCAGTCACCATATTGACATTGTAAGCATGATGGTGTGGTTTGAAGCCTTGCATGACTATGCTTACACTGGTGAAACCTCTTTCTCAGATCCGGATCTTGGGGCAGTAGTAAGGCAGACTGAAGGCAGCCCAAGACCCCCGACAGCTTCCAGACCTGGAACTGCGCAGTGGTCTGCTGATGCAGGGAGATCTAGCAAAGCCCGCCTCTTCTACGGTGGCTGTTCTCTTCCAGATCCCACTGTTTCTAAAGAGCTGTTTGCAGAAGATGACTTCAGTGATTTGACACATGGTAATGTACGTTTTTCAATCCTGTTCTTTCCCACACCTCCACCTCCTTCTGAATGTTACTATTGCTGATGAAAGCCTGGGTGCTTTGAATACCACCTACCCATCCCGCTGCTAGATCAGGTTCAGCATATGTTTTCTTCCATGGGACTCACGTGCTCTAGCGTGGGCTTTCCTTTATTTCCCTCTGCAGCAGAAGGTGCAAGTCATCCAGGCTTCCCTTTCCTCAGCTCCTCACCCCCATGCATTATGTGCTGCTGCCCCTCTTGCCAGCCCCAGACTCCAGTGGTGCTCCCTTGCTGAAGTTGGCTTGTGCACCTCGTCAAAAGCTGTCCTGCTCAGTCCTTTAAATTACACGTCAGCCTGGCTGGGGCTCACTTAAGTCACATCTGGGCATATCTTGTTCAGTCGTAGGAACGTGGTCCAAGGTAGTCCCCTAGAAAGGTGTGATGATGCACATTCACTCCCCATTGGATCATGTGCTCAAACTATGGGCACTGCAGTCTTAACCCTGCAGCAGCATTGCTGCTGTCAATTAGCACTTTCTTTTGGGTTACCAGGTGTGGGTATCTCAGCAAGAGGAGTCAGTTCCTTAACTCCACATACCTGATCTACAGGCTAGCCCAAAACACAGATGTACCACTGACCTTCATGCCCTGGCCACCTGGAAGTGCTACCAAATTAGCAGCTCCTGGGGACAGCTGGATGGAAAGGGAGTTCACTTCTGGTACACTATTTGGCACTTCCAAAGATCCTGGAAAGACCTTGACGGTGCAACTCCACCAGCCCATAGAGTGCAGGTTAGATAGGAAGATGGCATTTGTTTTCCCAGCATTGTGAGCTGCTTCTCTCAGATGCCAGTCCCACTTCAGTTCCTTGCTGTAGGTAGGACTCAGGATGATAAACTAGGTGCAGTGTGAACAGCTGAGTGCACATTTGGATAAGTACATGGAAACCAAGTACAGCTTGCCAGGGAATGAGACCATAATTTCATGTGCACTTTTAGGTAGCTAGCACTACTGATAGAGGCAGTTTTACCCCATGTTCACTGCTTCTTCCTGCCCCTTTGCTGCCTTGTCTCTTGTTTTGGCAAGAGCACCTGCGTAGCCACATGGGGAACCTGATTCTGATCAAGATTCAGCTGAAAAATTACCCAGCAAAACAAACAAACAAACAAAAAAATCTAAAAGCATATTTAGGTTTAATCTGGATCTGTTCCCTGATCTGACTCACTATGTCGCCACACAAATGTTTGCACCAGCACAGTGGAGGAGGCAGGGCAGGAGCAGAAGGAGAGAGATTCCGATAGAAACGGAGAAACTGCCTCTTAGCAGCAGTGTCAGGCCATGCCAGCTGACACTGTGAACCTACGCCATGAAATATTTCATCTTCCTGTCTATGGGAAATTATGTTGACTGATTTCAAAGACAATACCATTTGTTAAATGCTAGAGTAAAATATTTTTTTTTGCCTTTTTTTCTTAGGACTCAGTCAAGTTATATGTGGGAACCCCACCAAGGCCCTGCGTGCAAGGAGGCAAAAGCTAGGTGTATGTTTACCTTGTATGTTTTATTTATATATATATATATATAAATATATATATATTTATATATTATATTATATTATATATAGACCCCCCCATATTATATAGACCCCCAGAAATCTTGGCATAAACTGAACTCTCACTGTGGCTTGTGGCAGCTCACTCTTTTCTGTAGCCCAAAAGCAATTGGCCTTGAGAAGGACGGAGAATCTCTTGCCTTGATGTTACAAAGATGCCCATACGCTAGCAGCAGTTAACCATCAGCTGTAAAGGAACACATGAAAATCATGTATCGGCTGCTGTTGGTGCATTTCCTATCCTCCTGGCTAAGCAAAGTGCAAGGCAGGATTGCAAAATTTGATGATATTTCCACAACAGTTCTTAAGCAAAAGTCTTTTTTCAGCAGGTTTTTTTTTTGATGTTAGCATAAGTAGTCAGATCGCTGATGCTGCAAGGTTGTTCCTATTGATGGAACAAACCCATAGCCAATGTTTGTTCCTCTTGGCAGTGGGGTGGTACCCCAGCCCTGCAGGTCAGCCTGCTCATTTCAGCAGTAACTTAGTGAGAGGATACCCATGTGTGTAACGGGGTGCAGTCTGGCTCATCATGGTTAGCTTTTGTGGGCCCTGAGGTTCAGCACAGCAGGGATGCATGTATGTATGTTTAAACTGGCTGTGCTAAATCAGGGAAACGGCATGCACAGGACACCTGCATCGCTGTGCTGTCAGCAGCCTCACTTAATGCTGACAACAGATGTTAAAGAACCACTGGAAAAACTGTGTCCCTCCCTTGTCTCTCGGCTGCCACTACCTGAGCACTGGAAGTTTTTCTGAAACAAATTTGAACATTGGAGTGAATTACTGTGTGTTATAAACTAGGATATGGAAAGGGACTGTGGTCATACGCGGAATGGTGCAGTTTCTGTGGTCTTAATATGCTTATTGGTATAGATGCTACAGGCTTATAAGCCAGCGAGAGAGAACTCAACATTTTTGTTACTGCCACCCTGGGTTCCTCAAGCTGTAACAGTGCATGTGGCTGGGGTGTGGGGCTTCTGAAAACTGAAGAGCAAGAAAACGGTGAGGGGTGATCTGAAAACTCACAAGTAATAGTGGACTTTGATGCCTTCTAAAATCCGCAATCTAGAAATTGGGGTGCGGAGAGCTCTTGAGATTATCAGGGTAACTTCTGTCATTTTTGCAGCCACCTGCCGTGAGCCCTTTGAAACTGTGCAGTGTGAGGACAGAAAACATTTACAGCTCTGGAAGAGGAGGAGCCCTGCACCAGGAAGATGTGTTCTCTGAACTGAGAGGACAGAGAGAGCAGCACAAGCGGTGAGACCGCGGGAGAAATCTTGTTGTGCAATAAAACGGGCATTCGTTTCCTGCTGTAATAATAAAATAAACTCTTTAGCCACCTGGTGGCGGTTTCGGGGAATAGTCTTGGCCTCCTGCATCCCTATTCCTGTGGTGGCAATCAGTCGTCCCTGCTGGACCATCTGCGGGGTGGGCAAGGGAGAAGAAACCTGGGGGAAGCTCTGATCTCTCTCTACAAGGGGCTGAATGGAGACCAGCATAGGCAGAATGGGCTCACTTGCTTAGCGAGAGCAAGGAAATTGCTTTTCATAACTGGTAAGGCGTTCTTGGCCCTGAGAGCGTCTGCCTTCAGACAGTAAAAAAAGTGAAAGTGGATGAGGTTTTCTGCAACCATCACATTGGCGTAAACAAATGAAAGGTTGAAAGGAAAATAATGCCATGCTGAGATTTGAGATTCCCCCATCTCATAGACAGATAACGGTGGGTTTGGTAGTAAAAATGGCTTTATTTCTCTGAGCTTACTTCACTGTGTAGTATTTTAAATCTACATTGTACTTGCTTAACTTTAGGACATTTTCAGATAATCAGACACAGGGAACTTAGGTGGCTGATCCATTTAGAATGATTTTCCAAGTTGCATTTGGCTGGCTGTGTATTCACAACTTAAAAGCTAACTAAAGGTGTGATACTTGATGTCCAGGTGCTTGCAAGCTGGTCAGCAAGAGAAAAACACCCAAGCACTGAAGGTAACTCTTAGTGATGAGGAAGAGGGTGAAGGCTGCAGCCCGACTGACAGCGGTGAAGATGAGTTGAGGGAGACCTGTCATGAGGACCTCATTGAAAGGATTTCACTTAATTCTTCTTGCCACTACTGTCGCTCCCAATCTTCTTCAGGTACTGGACCTAAATCTCTGGGGAAGGGTTAGCATCTGGTAGTGACACATGCTACTAAACTTTTGTAGATAGGTGTTTTATGAGATCTGGCTTCTGTGCTCCAGCAATTTGGAAATATCATTGCAGAGCCAGACCCTAAGTAATCCATTCCAGTTTTTAAGTAGGACATGATGGCCAGCTGCGTTGACCATTAGTTGATGTATTTCAGCATGGATCTGTAGAATTAAGAGGAACAATGTTGATGTTACATCATCTTAGCATCAAATCTAGAGGAAGGACAAGCCACTGTCTTTTACCTCGTGTCATTAAATTATGGCAGTGCCAACTGAGCTATATTTT
>JAOXNO010000041.1:48737272-48766547 GCA_028565335.1 Limnodromus scolopaceus
CCAGGGACACCTCCCACCAGAGCAGGTTGCTCAAAGCCCCATCCAGCCTGGCCTTAAACACTTCCAGGGATGGGGCAAATATCACGTATCAAATACATGTCAAGTAGCTTAAAAATGTACAACTTTAATCTAATTCTATTGTTAATAATCCCTTTTTTTTTCCTCAATATATATTAGCCTGTGAGGTTTTGCTTTACATTTCTTTCAAGGGCAAAAATGGATCTATTAAAATTTGGAAAAATATAATACCTTTTGGATAAAGCAGCAGTATCATTAAATTATTCAAAGCCTTTGTGTATTAACAGTAATATAAACAATATCTTCTTAACAAGAACAGAAACTGTTTGGAAAAATCTAAAGGAATGGCCTATTGTCCAGTGACCACAGAACTCTTAGATTATGATCTCATGGTCTCTTTAGATTTAATCTGATCTTTTATAGATTTAATATCTTTCTTCAGATTGAGCATGATTTATTATGATCTCATCATTTTTGTAGATCGAGTAGACAACACTCCAAACATCTTACAGTGTGCCAGTGTCATGCCCTACAGGACTATGAAAGTGAATGATTGGGCATAGATCTACTCATCTTGTAACCAAATCTGCTAGGATTTTCTACAAGATTGATGGAGTAGTTTGAAATCTAGTACTACCTAAGGTGGGGATGAGGGAGCAGATGACCCAGATCCCAAATCACAATCAGCTGGCCATAATAACCAAGATTCAAATAATCACAAACACAGTAGTCTTTGCCCACTGTCACTAATAGGCATGTGTTTTGCAGAGCATATATCTCATAGAACTTTAGGAACTCATAGACTTTATTCAGCAAGGCAGTTAAAAATACACTTGACCTCTGTGATTGAGACTGTGTCAAGATTTGGAGAGGTATTTAAATGCCTCAACACTTCACTTCAGAAGTGTGTCCTACCCAATGTGGTTTTCTCGCAAAAGAACTTGCTGCTGGAAACAATCCTTCTGACCAGGAAAGGACAAGTCATCTGAGCAAAACCACTCTTATGTAAAAGTGTTTGCAGCATCAGATCTATATAATCTGCACTCTTTGGAAGTCATTGAGTGTTATTTCAGGCTCTTGAGTCAGGCATACCAGTCTTTCAGAGTGTCTTTAGTGAAAAACAAATAAAAACCCCTATGAAGTTTAGACATTTTAAAAACATACAGTATGATGGAAGCTGTTCAGTGAAAATTTTAAAGCAGCTTTATGTGGTTACCTAAGCAATAAAATACGTCCCCATCAATTAGGAGCTACAAAGCTGAAGTTTCTGGGCCTGGGTTTTGGTGGCACATTCTTTAGATTGCCTTCCTGCCCTGGATCCTGCACATCAGGTGCTTAGGTACAGTTGGCTCTTTTAATAGACAAGAGCAGTCAGATCCCTGCTATATAGAGAGTGGTTTTAAGCATATATACATGCACGTTATATTTATAAATCAGCAACAAGATTTCTCTTCTCTGTATGTTGCACCTGAGGACTACATGGGCTCAAATATGACCAACGAGATAGCAGCCCTGCATGTAGTTCAATATTTTCCCAAGGAGTCACGCACTTTCCATAATTTTAAGGTTAATTTCAAGATCTTTTCTTACACCTCTGCCTCTGATTAAAAAAAAAAGTGGATCCAGTCATCTGTGATTATTCCTGTTCCTTGAATTTTAGATTTCTGGATGGGGTCCTCAGGTATTCACAACAAGTCAGTGTAAACTCTGGCAAGGAATGATGCAGGTGTGATCCTGCTTGAGAATAGGAGGATCAGTGAGCTATTCTGCTGCTCTTGAGCTACACACGGGCCCAGTTCAAGTGCTTGGCACATCACCAGTGCTACTGGCAGGGAGCGTCCCAAGTAACCCAAACCCCTGACTTATCAGAGGAAGCAATTCACTAAGGCCAGCGTCACTGTGTGCTCTGAGACACATCTGCCCACCCAGCTCCATTGCACAGCATTCTCCAAAACTTTTCACTCACTGGGTTGGTCAGTTAGGAGTATGATGAGCTGCTAAATCACTGCACTTCCCTGCCTGTTTCAGGTTCGTCACAGCCTCAGAAAGGCACAGTGTTCTCCAACCTGAATCATTGTATAATTCCGTCCCCTCCAAAAAGCCCTTCACCTGCATCCGTAATGGGTGTTGCAGCAAGACCCTGGAAGACAAGGAACCACAGGGTAAGGTGCCTAAAAATACCCAGCCAAGAGGAGGACAGGCAGTGGACACAGCGATGCCAGTTAAGCGGTCATCAAGAAACTTCAGCCCAGCCTCTGGGCAAGGAACTTGCTCTCCTGAGCCAGCACAGCTTGCCAGCTGCTTCTGGATGCCGAGGGCAGTGCCAGCATGCTGGGAGCACCGGCCAGCAAAGTCCTATTTCAGGACCAGCAGCTGTTGAACCCATAAGCATCAGGTATGTGCTCTGCCGGCAGCACTGCCTGCAGCCTGGCTGGGGAAAATAGAAGGGTCATCACAGCAGGAATAGGCAGACTTCCGTGTTGGCTCTGGAGTCTCCTGCCAGCTCTGTGAAAAGAACTCCTTTTGTTTGTGCTGACATTTACTTTTGTCTGTCTAATGCTAAATGAAACGTTTTCTTATGTTCTTTATAGCTTGAGTGTTGGAAATTTTGTATTTTCTTAAATAATAATCCAAAATTTCCTGTGTTCTTATTGCTCCATTCTCATTCCCCATGCAGGCCAATGCCCGTGTTTGTTGCAGAGCTCTTGTAGTGGCATTTGTTCAGGACTCTCCTTGGGTAAATCCCAGGACACATTCCTGACAAACCACTTAAGTGGTTTTTTTTCCCTTGAAACTTACATTAATTCATGTTAGAAAGAGCTTTTGAAAATAAAGTAGGCATTAGAGGTAATGCACGTGGTTATTTCTGAACCTGCTTACTGTAAGATTAGCACTGTGTTCCTTCTTTGAAGAAACAAAACAGTTGTGACACGACACCTTGATTTTGAAGTTAACATGGTCATTATAGAGCAGTATAGGCAGAAAGTGCACGCCTTGTGTGGGAAGCTGGTGTGCCTTGTGCTGCTCCCAGGCCTGGAAGCTTTAGGTTCAGTTTTCAGAGTAGGAGACAGCAGAGCTGTTGGGGAGAACGCAGATATCCAGACCCAGAGTGCAATTTCACCGCAGTGTTTCTCTCTTTTCTTCAGGCCCATCATGGATGACAGCCCTCCTGGAAACATCAACCACCACCAGCCAGCTGTCTGCTCGTCCACAAAAGCCTCGGAGAGGTTTGGGCTGATGAATACCGCTTGGCCTCTGACTGCCAGGGCCATGCTGAAGTCATTGCCAGACAGACCCACTACCTCAACAGCATCTCAGAACAAAAGTCCCCAGTCCTAGAAGATACACAGGTGGCAGCATGTGTTGGAGTCTTGTTCACAGTACAGTCTTGACGGATTGATGCTATCTTTCAGCTTCTTCTGCAGGCTAAATGCAGAGCTGTGCAAGTAGAGCTGTTCAAACAAATGACATGATTTGCCTCAATTAAGGCTACAGCTGGTCCAGAAATGCTTTCTTTAAAGAGCACCCGCTGATCAAGAGAAGAGCTAATCAACCTCTTATTACAGAAAAACATGGTTATTTTTGCAGCCTGAATGCACTAAAACAGAACAAGTCCTTACGTATTTCCTCTCATCCAGGAGGATGCCATGCCCTGCTCTGTGAGTCAGGCAGGCACACTGAACCAAGCAGAGCGTGGAGCCTGCAGTTTGTGGAGTGGGCTGGAGGAGGTGAGGGACACAGGGCATTCCCTCTCACACTCAGCCGCCTTGACCTAGCAGCAGCCCCGCGATGTATCTTTTGCAGCTCTGGATGTTTAACTTGCAAGGGACAAAGCCAGGGGCTTGAGAGGAAGCGTTGGCTGGAGAGGGTTGTAAGGGAGAGGTGCATTGCCTGAGGAAGAGCACAGGAAGGCTGGGTGGCTTCAAAGCTGATGTCCCCACTGGAGCTCACCCCATTCACAGGCATCCAAGGTTCTTCTTGCCTGCATCGCTATGGGAGCGAATACTGACCAAGTGGTTCATCCCAATATTAACATTTTTGTTTGCTCCATAGCTACCTGGAAGGATGTCTCTCACTTCCTATGGATAGACATTGCACACCAGAATTTCATTAGCAGAGCTGACCACCGTAAGCAGGTGTCAGAGCATCCCCTGCATGTGCCTTTAGAGTCAGGTGTCCCACCTCTAGTTTCTCTAGATCAAATAGACTTTTCCAGTTTCATGTGACTGAATAATTTTAAGTAATGCTGCAGCAAAGACACGGCAGGGAAGTAAGGGAATAATCTCTTGGGTTTTCAACGGGGCATTTGCTTTATATTTGGTTGAGATACAAAACATCTGTTTTAGTGACTGCGGACTGTGAGATGCTGGTGCAAATGACTGTGCCTCACAACTTCATTGCAGTCTGAAACCAAGTGTCATCACTTTTTTTTCCAGTTTAAATTACTGTTAGATATATATTTCTAAATCAGTTGATAAAACAGTAATTATATGATGGGTTAATGAATTGGTTCATGTCTTCTTTCTACTGGTCAGCTTAATGTAGAAGGGCAGAATAATAGATAGAAAACTTCATCTCGGCATGGTGATACTTGCACCACTTTCTCCTACAAAATAGTCTGGAGCTTGAAGATAGTTTGCCCTGTTTTGATGAGTCCTAGAGGAAATCATCCATCAAAAATCATTAAAAACTATGTGGCCTGCGATTCTGTGCAATACTATGGATGCAGGCAGGATTTCCTGTCAGATGTTGCCTGGCAACAGTGCCTATGTCCTAAAATGGGTTCCTAAAATTGACTATTTGCCAGTGTCACTGACCATGACCATCACCAAAAAAAAATCTGACCTTGTAAAAGAAATAAGAAAGCGGCAGCACAGTTTTCAGAAATGCTCTGTGCCCTCCCTGCCTGCTTGAAGTCTGCGGCCCTCGCTGGCAGTCAGCACTGGGGACAATCAAGCCCTTCTCTTTAGCCAGGGTCGTATCAGTGGGTGATGAGAAGGATTGTCCTCTCCAAATAATCAGAGCCTCCTTCTCAATTTGCATCTTTGATTTCAAAGGGGCAGACGGAAAAAAAAAAAAGCATAAGTGAGTTTTTGTGCGTGGAAACTGGGGCAGCTAGACGGGTCTGCACATGTGCATCTGCAGATGCAACACTCGGTACAAATCTGGAACGTACTCTCAAAGGCGCCTATGAACTTGTCTCAAGGCAAACACAGCTTGGCTCTGTACATGTGTGGGGCAAGGAGCTTCTCTGTGGGGGTGGAGAGGGCTTGGAGAAATGCTCAGAAAAAAAGCTTTGCCCTCGTGTGTGGGAAGTGAGTCGCTCAGGGCTTCATCAAAACAATTTAACGCAGCATTTCTTGTTTTAACTTCCCATCAGGTGACCCAGTGATAACTCTCAGGGGTGCAGGCCATGTGTGACCTTCAAAACAGGCACCCCACCCCTTGCTAACCAATTCTGCTGCATTGACGGCCTAACCAGGGCAGTGGCATGCTGTATAGTGTACCCTGTGCTGTAGCAGAACGCAGCGATGCTGAGAGCTGGGGGCCCTGGGGCACTTGGAGGGCAGCATCTTGATGCCACTTTCCTCATTTGAACCTCTGGGTTATATGCGGGAAAGCAAAAGCTCTCCTCGCAGATGGACCTTGTAAGCAGGATGCCCCATGCTTACCTGGGAGGCATGCTTGGTTTCAAGCTGCACTGCTGCTCATGTGCCCAGAGAACAGGGCAGGAGGACAGGGAAGGATGTTCCCATGCTGAGCGAAGCAAAAGTGCTTTCCCAAGGTGGATCTCCAGCTGTGCTATCCATCAGGGCAGAGACTGGTTTTGGTCACACAGAGAGGAAGGCAAAGTGGCTTGGCAACAGAGCAGTGGCACCAGTAGGAATCTGACTTCTCTCCATCATGCACACATCTTGTTAATATGGTTTTGGCACAGGGAGTAGAGGAAGACTAATTATTTCTCAGCACATGAAAGCTTAACAGATAGCAGAGCCAAGCATTGGTGGACAGCTCTGTTGAAGGCATGATTTTTTGCATGCCACCTTCATTACATCCTTTCTGGGCGATCTGACCTGCTCAGTGGCATGTGCAACAGTATGTGCTCTGAAGCTAAATGCGTAAGGAGACCCAGTGCCAGGCTGTCGTGCATGTGGCAGCAGGGAGGCTTGTGAAGAGAGCAAGCTTGTGATCACAGCCCGACCCAACAGGGAAGAAGGGCTGGTAGTCTCCTCTCTGCCAGTAGCGGGTGCACCTCACGGTTTCCCAGAGCTGCCATGCTGTCGTCTGGTGAAGTTTCCAGGACAAGCAAAATAAACAGGGCTGCTGTAGATCAGATCTGCACAGCTATATCAGATCCACAGAGGAAATTACTGTTCTGGTTTTAGCCTCTGCTCATCCACCTTTCACCTTTTTCATATAGAAAATGTAAAAGCCAGCCAGGGCTTTAATAGGCTAATTAGAAAATGTCAGGTATGATGAGATACCTGTGAATTTGATTCTCTTGGCCCAAAAGGGAAATATATGGGGAGTTTCATCGTGTGTTTTCTTGTTGCTGTTTCCGCTGTTAAATTCCTGGTTGAATATGAACAACGTCATTTACTGAACGAGTTTATTTCCATCCCTGCCTTTGCAGACTCTATTAATATTTATCTTGGTGGGATCCTTCCTTCCAGCTGGATGCAACCAGTTTCAGATGTATATTACCAGGGTCTGTCCCCTCATTCTTGTAAAGGGCCAGGAGCTGCTGGTGCCTTTAAGTATCTCGGTGCCTTAATGGGATTTGCTGCCAGCTGCCAAATTGATATCTAGTGTGTAAGCAGAAGAGAGGGGCGAGAGCTGCTTCCCCCTCACCTATTAATAAATTAGCACCACAGGGAAGTTTTCTGCCAGGAGCTAAGTCTCATCAGTGCATGCTGCTAAGGGAGGGGGTGATTAGCTGTGGGCAGCTGCCCTGCAGGGAGCAGGGCTAGGAGCAAAGGGAGTGACAATGCTGTGGCGTTAGCAGGAGCACAGTCCATCCAGGAGGCCTCTCAGCATCACTTAGTTGGTGTCCTGCAAGCAGCTCTGCTGGAGTGGCTGGTGCTGCCCTGCATACTGAAGGGTTCTGCTCAGCTGGAGCTTTAAAAAACAATGGGAGAGAGAGGCAGGAAGCTGTGTGCCAGCCAGTTATTTCAATGTCCAAAACTCCTTTTTCCTCCTGAAGGAAGCATGTCTGGAACAACTTACCACCCAAACACATGGGCCCTGACAAGCAAAGGTGGCTCCAGCTCAGACTTGGATTGCGTTCCACACCTCCCGGCTTTACAGAGCCCAACCTGTTGTGGGGACCTTAACATCCCATTTGGGGACAGGCAAAAGGGGACACTAGCCCTGTCCAGTGTCCCCATCGCAGCTGTGTGCACAGCCCACCTCTTGCACAGGGCTTGTGGCTGTCACACCCGTTACCGAGGCCATTACTCTCATTGAAGGCTTGGGGTTGCTTTGCACTTGAAACAAATTCATGTTCATTGCTGGATGAAGAGGAGATACTTTCTTTGCCTGCCAAGGAGGAGAAAATCCGGGAGATGTTAAGGAGGGAAAGTCTCATCCACACCTCCTCTTCAAATACATACAAATTACAGGTCAGCTCAGGATCATTTCCTACATGGTTTCTTGGCTTTTACCACCATGTTCAGAGCCTGATGTGCTCAGGCTCATTGCCATGAGCAGTGTCTGCACCCATGGTAGGGCACGGATGCTTCTGGGGTATGATTAGTCAGATGCTCCAGTAGTGCCAGTCTCTCCATTGATAAAACAGGGTTTGAGGTGGCTTAGATATCTGCTTGGTACCATCCAGTGCCAAGTGAGATGAATTCTGCCCTGCAGTAACTTCTCAGTGTGCCAGAGTATCCTGGACATTTTTTTTATTGTTGGCAGCATCTTGCTCCTCTAAAGTTCCCCTAGGGAATGCTGGAAATCTCCTGGCTGAGGCAAAGAACCAGCCTTGAAGAGTGGAGACAGCACGGGAGTGTGTGAATGCTGGGGCAGCATGCTTAGTGTCAGCGTACTCCTCGAGCAGGCCTGCCAAGCTTTTGGACCTTCCAGGGAGGTGTGGGCAGGACGGCTGTGGGACAGGAAAGAGAGCTTGTCCTGGACTAAATTCAGGGTGCCACTGCAGCCTGTGAGCTGGTGCTGCAGGCGGAGAGCTGGCCCGTGGCAGATGCGTCTGGGAGAGCAGGTCTGCTGCCTGGTCCCCAAAAGAGGGGATGTCTGTCGCCTCTGTCCCCGAAGACAGAGATGCTGGCCAGACTTTTAAAAACCAGTCGAACTAGCTGGGAGGTGACCCAGGTAGTGGAGATCCTGCCTGAGAGGTCTCTTGCTGTCACCAGAAGAAAAACAACCTTGTGGTGACAGCCTTGATCAAGCCTTAGGGCAGTGGAGTAGTTTTTCAGCTCTGCACTGACTTCTTACGGCCCAAGGACAAATTGTGTGTGATCTGAGAGGAGGTGTAGCAGGGTCTTACACGGGCAACACGAGCAGGCACTTGCTCTGACCCATCCCTCAAACAAGGCATCCGTCACAGGCACATCCTTTCTCCCTCAGAAACCTCGTTGTGCCTGCCCATCTCCAGATTGTGCTAAAAAATAAAGGGAGTAACTGAGATAATTTTTGAAGCACGCCAGGGTGACATGGCCTTGCAACGGGATCCTCCTGGATGGCACAGCACAAACCAGAAAAATACGTTGTCAGATTCCTGGCTGGAGAGTTGCACTAACGTTTATAAATGTAAAACCTGTGCCTGAGGAAGAGAGCGACTGCTCATGCAACCAGGCGAGCAACCGCTTCAGCTGAATTTGAAGAGCAAGAGGAACATCTTTAAATGGACGCTAGAGGGAAGAAGAGAGTCTCACAAACGTAACTTTTGAAAGTAAAAAGACTCAGAAACCAAACCCAAGCAGCTCCAGAGGGTCTGAGAAGCCATTCAGCACACAGTGGGCTCACGTTTTCTTTTTTACCTTCTCCATCATCCAGTGCGCTGGCCTCACGTGATGCCCCCAAATGCGCTATGCTGGTAATGGCTTGCTCTATGTAGTTGGAAGTATTTCATTAGGAAACCCACAATTCCCACAAAATGTGGTGGAGAACATCCCGGACCCCTGCATCAGCACTGGAAAGCCATGGTGCTGTAGGGCATCTGATGATGCTACGTGCAATCCCAGCATGTCTTAAAGAGATGATCGTTGACACAGGCCGTAGCTGCAAACAGTCTGTAGGCTATGCACGGCTTGAGTCATGCCCTGGGCTCACGGACCTGAAAGGGTGAGCATCTTCTAGGGTCTGGCTATGGACCTGTCAACGCTTACCAGAAAAATGCTGCACGCCAGGAGCAACAGCCAGGATCAGGACAGGGTTGTCTTCTCCAGGAGGAAGGGATTTCCTGGATTACCAAATCTTCCCCAGTTCAGAAGCTCAGGCCCAAGAACTGCTAGGACCCTCCAGGGGAAGTCTCCTGCTGCCTCCCCAGAGGGGGCTTCACAGGAATAGTGAGGAATTAAAAATATTCATAGATCTTGTAGGATCAAAGCAACAAATATCTTTTTTACATCTAATGATCCCTAATGGGTTCATTTTTAAATGGGAAAAAAAGGAATTTAAGCCAAAAAGCTCTCTTTTCCCTGATTTATCCTATCCCTTTTATTTCATCAAAGAAAAAAAGTGGTATTAACTTCCCCATTCAACTGCTATTCCCCAATCCTGATTTTTTGGATTATGAAGCGGGAATCCAAACACAAACCTTTGGATTAGATTAGTGGCATTGAAAAACAAATGAAAGGCCCTTGCTGCTGCGGAAAAAATGAAAACTTTACCTTAAGACCCAGCAACGTTGCAAGTGATTTACAGAGGAAGATGAGGAGAAGGAGGGATCGCCTGTGGATCAGCTGCAGTAATTCATGTTGGTTTTTATAACCGCCTCATCAGAAGGCACCACCATTGCTGTGCGCTGCACCTCAAGCACACAACCAGGTGGGTGAAGGCCCAGAGGTGTAACCCAGCTGGATGAAGGCCTGTCTGCACCCTGCCTGCACCAGCAGAGAGCCAAGCTGCTGACCTCCAGTCTGGGGACAGCTTCCAGAAACCACCAGTGTCTTTTGGGTGGCTGAGGTTTTGGATCAAGGCCTTCTCCCCTGTCCGTCCCCAGCAGAAGGCTTGGACACTGGTGATGGTGCTAAAGAGAAGGAGCACCCCATCTGTAGGATATGAGCCCAGGCAGGGGAGCAGGGAGGTCGTAAGAGTTGGTATCACTGTTAAGTGTACAACAGTTGGTATCACTGCCCCAGCCTTTCCCTTGGTGTCATCTTCACCTCTTCTGTCTGGTGGAATGCAAAGGGCAAGGAGACAGGTTCATAGCAGAGATGGGTGATATTTGAGCTGAGCCCAACACTCCTTTGTGACTTTCCCCAAAAAACCTGGCAGAGCAGGATGTGGATGCTAAATACCTCATCTTGGGCCCTGGGTACCCTGTCCTTTCCTCTGCTCTCAGCTTCTTGCTCCCCTTGTAGTCCTGCCCCTTTTCTCTCTGGTCTCTGATGTTCCTGCTCCTACCTCAAAGCACTCCTGCAAGTGGTGTGACCCCTTCACAGGATCACAGTGGAAGTGAGGTTGGAAGGGACATCTGGAAGTCATCTGGTCCAACCCCTCTGCTCAAGCTACCTAGAGCCAGTTGCCCAGGACCATGTCCAGATGGCTTTTGAATACCTCCAAGGATGAAGATTCCATGCCCTCCCTGGGCAACCTGCTTGGATTGAAAGAGTGTTTGCAGAATAACATTGCTGGCAGTAGGTAGGTCTCAGAGCTTCCCCATCAGAGGACCAAGGGTCTCATTGCATGGCAGAACCGGCTGTGTCCCCATCCTGCCTCTTGCCATGCCCCACTGCATTGAGGTACTTTGGGGAAGGAAAGGGGGTCATCCACGCTAGACCTGCCCATCTCAGCTCTCAAGCACTGGTGGCCGATGCTCCAGGAGCACTACACGCTGTGTCAGGCCATGCTGAACAGTACCCCCTCCTAGGGTGATGCATCCATGTGTCCAGGTTCTGGAGCATGGGGCACACGGGATGCCTGTGTGGGAATGCTGCCAGCCCTGAGCAGGAGGAGGCTGCGCTGCCAACGCAGATGGGCAGGGATGGAAAGTGGCTGCATTCTCATGCTGGCATTTGGGAAGGTGGCCAAAAGTATAAGAGGGGGACTTTGTGTGTGTGCACCTCTGTGTGTGACTGTCCATGTGTACGTGTCTGCTCCCTGCCAGGTACTGAGACCTGATGGGGACGGCTCTGGCATCACTGCCACCCTGCCCTGAGCCAAGAGCAGAGGGCATGGGAGGTCAAACTAGGGCTGCAGGGGTGGTTCAAGCTGCAGGAGGGCTTAGCCAGCAAGACCCTGATCACTCCAACTCAGCCACTGCCGATCCAGTGCCAACATGGAAATAGCAAAGAGCTGCAAATGCACTCCTGCTCCATTTGCAGCTCCTGGCAGGATTTCTGTCTCCCGCTGGATGCTGGAGCCCGTACAGACTCCCAGGGAGGCTCTGGCAGAAATTCTGTGAGAATCCTTTCATTTGAGACGCCCCAAGCTGTGTCCTACCCCAGGGCACAGCCCCCATCTGCCCTGCCACAGCCCTTCCCTGGGTCACCACAGGCAGAGGAGATGAGGACCAAGCAGCTCTGCAAATCTCAGCCTCGCTGTTTCGCTCTATTTGGAGGAGTCAGTGCAGTGGGGAGCACCTCCAGGTTCAGTTGTGTTGTCGGGTCACCCCCACACCACAAGCAGTCAAGCAGGATTTCAGCCTTGCTGGAAGGCAGCAGAAGTCCTTTTCTCCTGCCTGTGGAGCTGCGTTACGCAGGCAAGCCCTTGAGCAGCACCCTGATGTGCATGGGACAGGGGGTCAACCCTTCGGGCAGGGCCAGTGGGTTACAAAGCATTAGGCCAGATTTCCAGCTGGTGAAAACTGGTGTTGCCTCCCTGATTTTCACCCAGGCCAGCTTATATGTGCTAGCTGCAGAGCGGGTCCCTCACTCTCCGAGCACTGCGCCTGTCTTGACAAAGATCCTGGGATGCTGGCAGGGTTTAACTGGTTTATTTAATGAGCGCTGGGGCTGTTGCCTGCCACAAGCGATTTATTCCTGTTCTGGACCACAGAGTTTGAACTGTCTTTCCTATTTTCAGTGCTTCTGGTGTGGCTTTCTTTGGAGCATCATCGCTGTTCAGCAGCTGCCCATGCTGCGTGTTCAAGTGGGGTACCAGAGCTGAAGGACATCTCCCAGGCTCCCATGGCACCCAGCAGGTGCTCAGCACCCATCTACAGCTGTGTCCTGCCCACCTCCAGGAGACATTGCTCAAAGCTCTTGACTTCAGTCCAGGAGCAGTGTGCTTTGGTCCTGGCACATCAAACCAGTGGGTCCAGGGCTGCCCATCCCCTGCTCAGGCAGATGTTGGCGCTTTTTACTGTAGCCTCCAACTTTTTGTGATGAGATCAGGATGGCTTTGGGTGAGAGATCCAGGGACACAGTGGTGTTGAAGTAGGTGGGCAGGCTGGTGCCGATTCACCTGCTCTGAGGATAGTCATGGTGCCGTCAGGGAGAAGGCAGCAGCAGACAAAATAAATATATCTCAAAAGCAGGAGAGAGGTGAATATAAGGGAGCATAAGAATATCTTTGCAGAGTGAGTCCTAACCCCTCGCTCCTGCTCCTGAATCGTCTCCAGTTGTAACCGGTAGCAGATGCCCAGGGAAAAGCCATCAGAGCATAGGAACAGGACAAGAAACATTTCCTGTTTGTTTTGCTCGGTCTCTGCAGCCTTGGACAGCAAACCCAAAATCCTGCTGGGGCTGCGGAGGGGAAGAGCTGTCCCAGCCGTGTCCCCCGATGCCCTTGCCACCCGTTGGGGACACGCCGCGGTGCCGAGTGCCGCTCTTCCCCGTGGCTCAGCCCTGCAGCAGCCCGCCTTTTCCTTATTTGTTTTTCTCCCCTTGAGAGCTATTCTTTCCCTCCCATATGCTGTAATAATTACAAGCGATAACTTAACAGCTGCTCTGCTATTCCGGGCTCAGCAGAGCCACGCGCCTCCGCCTTCCCTCCCTCCCACGGCTCCGGGTCAGCGTCTTGGCTCCAGCAATCAGGGATTCCTGCAATTTCTGCCACTCGGGGATGATCTGGACCCTTTTCCCCTCCGTCGCCATCTGTCTCCCGCCCGCCTGCCCAGCATCGCCAAGGGGGATGGAACTGCAACATCCATCTGTTACCATGGAGAAGGCTGAGCCAGTGAAGGGATGCACCCCCCATCCCGGGTGAAGGCCAGCAGAGAGGGGGCGAAAGGGATTTTCTTTGTATATTTGTTTTATTACCATGTGTACAGTGTCACTCATGAGGTCTGCGGCAGGTGACAACCACTATTGCTGCTCACAACGGGCAATACCTCCTAAAGCCCTCTCGCTGGAAGAGATGGTGGCCTTCTTAGACCTGGTGTGGCAGATGCCACCATCACAGCTGGTGGACCAAGTCCACATCCCTCAGACGAATGCAGCGCTGTCCCTCCTCCCGTGCAACGGTGGCAGAGCAAAAGCGATTACATTAGAAAAACCTTCTTGGGTTCAGCTACTTTGGTGGCAGCGCAGCACTGCAGGCTGCAGCCAACTGAGCTAAAAATGGTGCAGAGATGGAGAGCAGAGCAGAGCCAAGCCGGCCAAACGCAGCTCTTCCACGGTGAGCAATGGTAGTTGCAAAACCAGGCTCATGTAATTAAAGGTTGCATCTTGTGTTGGCCTGGGCTGATCCCAGAAGGGCCTTTGCTAAAGAGATAAGGGAAGAGCAAGGAGGCTGCCCATGGCCTGGAGGTCCTCCTCACTGTCCTGTGTTGCTTGCTGCTCCAGCTGTGTTGACACATGCACACACAGCCCATAGTCCCTCCAGGCATGCTGTGCCACCCTCAGCGTTGCACCACGCTGCCTTCCACCCTGGCAGGCTCTCAATGAGTTGATAGCCCCCCACGCAGTATCCCTGGGGTCCAGGGTAGCACCCAGCACTCCTGCTTTGGGTGTGAAAGGGTATTTTTCTCCCTTTGCAAGAGATTTTTGCCTACGGTTTATCCAATTTTTTCAAAGCCCCACATGAAAATTCATCAGGATGAGGTGTTCCTGTGTCTCCGAGCATCCCAGTCCCACCCCAGTCAGTGAGGCTGCTGAGGCCAGAAGTGCAGCTCCAGAACAGATGGGCCTTCCCAGGAATGTGTCCAGACAGCCTGATCCGTGGCAATGGCAGCGAGACGTGCGAGTCTCAGCTTTACATCGGCTCATCCAGCCCACGAAAGGCTGCGCTCCGCTTCCAAGCAGTGCAAAGCTAACGCCTGCCTGCCCCCCTGCACTCCCATACCAGCCGCTTCCCATCTTCCCAAGGCAGCATTCCCAGCACTTCTTGTTGCAGGGGGCTCAGGACAGCAACGGAGCCCCACAGCATCCTGAGGCAAGTGTCTGTGACGTGGCCAGCACCTGAATTAGTTTCTGGCAAGCCGGGTGGAGGCCGCTGCCTGTTCTTCCTCCCTCCTGTGTGCCTGGCTTTACTGAGGGAGCAAAATGCCGGGGGTTAAAGGTGGGATTTGACAGGCTGAAAGAGCTGGGGTTGTTCAGCCTGGAGAAGAGAAGGCTCTGGGGACACCTTGTAGCCCCTTCCAGTACCTAAAGGGGGCTACAGGAAAGATGGCGGGGGGACTCTTTATGAGGGAGTGGAGTGATAGGACAAGGGGTAACAGTTTTAAACTGAAAGAGGGGAGATTTGGTTAGATATTAGGAAGAAATGTGTTACTGTGAGGGTGGTGAGGCACTGGAACAGGTTGCCCAAGGAAGTTGTGGATGCCCCATCCCTGGAAGTGTTCAAGGCCAGGCTGGATGGGGCTTTGAGGGACCTGCTCTAGTAGGAGGTGTCCCTGCCCCTGGCAGGGGGGTTGGAACTAGACGATCTTTAAGGTCCCTTCCAACTCTAACCATTCTATGGTTCTGTGATTTGCCAGAGACATCAGCCCACAGTGGTCCTGGCTTTTCTCACCCTGCACAAAGACCTCGTCTCCACATGGAGATGTGTACCACACAGCAGGTCACATCTTTCCCTGCCACCAGCCAGCCTGCCCTTGCAGGCAGCTGATCCTGCCGAATGCCTGGGATGGGTGTCTCTAAGGGACGGAAGCAGGTGCTCTTTCTTGTGGTCCTCACAAAGTTGTAAACGGCAATAAAAAGCAGGAGTGTGCAAGGAGAAGGATATTCCCAGGAATTTCACTTTCCAGGCCGGTAATGCAGCTGCTGGCACCAGTTCAGCACAGCAGTGGGCAAGGTCAGGGTCTGTGGCCAGGGCTTTTGTGCACACAGAGGGTTTTCACACAGCAGGGTGACACAAAAATCGCATCCCTCTGCTGTTGGGTTGGCAGCTGCGATGCTCTGCCTTGAATTACTCTCCACACAGAGGGCATTTGGAAGCGGTGACATGGTGCTTATCTGAGCTGGCTTTGATGCCCTGCAGGACCACCAAGCACAGGCTACAGTGCTGGCGCTGGTGGCACTGGGACACGCTGGAGGACCACTCACCGGGGGAAGCAACACGTGCCTCGCTTACACCTCCCACGCAGGAGTAGGCAGCCCCGGGAAGAGGCGGCTTGAAAAGCCTGTGCCATCTCGTACGGGCGAGGTGGCAGCTCCATCTGGCTCCGCTCTGGTGGAGCTCTCTGAGGAGCTGCCGAGGGCGACCAGAGGGGTCTGTGGGTGGTGTGCCAGGAGCAGGCGAGGAGGAGGAGGAGGAGGAGGAGGAGGAGGTGGGATACATGTGCCCCACACTGCCAACTTTCTCTTGGAGGGTGCTAACCCATCAGTAAAGAAACCACTCCGTCCCATGAGAGGAATGGTGGGCTTAGGACCCACTTACGGGGTGTTGCTGGTGCTCGGCTGGAGGGGAAGGTGCTATGGGGACTGCAGCTGGCCGGTAAGCGGTGACCCGGGGGACATGCTGAGCTTCATGCCCAGGAGCTTCAGCGCACAAGTGCTCCAAGCTGCCACACGTATTTGCCATACAGTAAAGTCTCTTTGCAGCTCTGCTCATTTTCACGGGTCTCACACTTTGCTTTTACTCTCCCAAAAGGCAGTGAAATTTTTTTCTTGAAGCTAGTGATGTAATAGCAGAGTCCTCATCGCAACAGGGCAGCTGGAGCATTTGTTAGGATAAAAACACATGGGGTTATCACCGTATCCCTCACCTCCCAGAGCCCAGGCTAATTCCCAGCAAAATTAGTCCTTATCTCCACCCAAGTTTTGCAGCAGAGTAACTGTAGCCATTCGGTTATTGGTTTCTTCGTTTCAATCTCTTTGATCATGTGCCATGATTAATCTGATCTCTACGAGGCGGGATGAGTAGGAGTCAGAAGCGAAATTGTAATCGTCTGTGCCTTTGGCATGCAGGAATGGAATAATTTCATAGTCTCATCTCTGCGCTGGTAGCTCTAGGAAAAGCCTCCCTCCATCACTGTAAGAGCTAACAACGCTGCGTGAGGCCAAGGGACACTGATACAAATGGAAATACTAGGGCCCAGGTACCATCACTGCTCCTTGTTCACTCATTTTTGCAGGGTGCGTGCTACAAACCACCGTGGGCTGTGCCTGCAAACCGGCTGGCGCCAAAGGGCTCTGGACACGAAGTCCACGATAAGCTCCCTACAATCTCACTGGTGCTTGCTCTCACCTGCCACATCCCGATGCCAGGCAGCTATTCCCCGGTGCTGTGTCATTGCCTGAGTCAAAGGAAAATGAGTTTTTAGCGGGCTGGGAGGAAGGGGGTGAGTGGAATGGGGATGGAGATGTGACACCGTGCTGCCCAGCCCTGCCCTGGCTGCCCTGGAACTTTTTTCCTTACCAGATCCCACCAGTGCAGTGCTGCCACTGTTTTTTTGACCAGCTGACAGCTGGGACAGAGGTGTTTCCCCTGTCTAGCCCAGGACACCCTTGTCCCCACCGCAGAGCATTCTGCCTGTTGTGCCTGCCCAAACCTGAGTCTCTGTCACAGCCCTTTCTGTATTTGAAACATCTCCTCAGCCTTCCCTTTCCTACATAAAACGATCCCAATTCCTTTGCCAATCCCTCCCTGACCACTTTTCTCCCCATCTGATTGCGCAGCTCTCTTTGAGGATTTCTTACATCTCAAAAAGCATTACCAGCACAGAGCAGAGATAACCATGCAAGGGAACTGTTTAATACCATCCAACATGGCATGATTAACCCATATCATGGATTATGATCAAAAGCACCTTTTCTATAGAAATTCTCTTCTCCATCCTGCATTTGTCCAAATCATCACCCCAGGAAGAACATCTCTCTCCATGCTCTGTTTGTCCAACTGATTATCCCATCTCACCTCACCCTCACTTCTGTTGAATTATGGTTGGGGAGGGGTGTTCCAGATTCTTTCTCCGATTTCTCATGACCACTTTGAATCATAATGCCTTTCAATCCAGGAAATTCTTCCCATTTGCTGTTATCTCCAAACTCAATACCTGAATGAGTTAACAGTTTTGGGCCCTGTCTGTTTTGACTTAAGCAAACAGTAAATATGCTCTTTTCACTCCTTGTATAGTATTTTTCATCTCTACAATCATTCCCCAGACTCACCTGTGAGAATGGTTTATCCGTAACAATGCCTCAAGTCTTATTCACATCAAAATATGTTGTCTTTTGCTTTTTCCCTCTCCACAAAGCTGATGGCTCCACCACAGGAGGTGGTTGGATGAGCTTGACACAGCTCACCCTCAACAAATCCCTGTTAGTGATGGCAGGGGATAGTTTACACTTGCTCCACTCGCCAGAGGAAAATCAAGAACCAGGTGGAAGACATGAGAAATGGGGGGTGCTCTCCATCTGATGTTTGGCTCCATGGTCTTGGCTGCATTGGAGAGGAGCACAGTATGTCGTGCCCGGTCTGACCGGCCTTGCTAATGGTGCATGATAATAAGGAGATCTGCTGTGGATTGCAACTCCCTGCAGCCTCCCTGTACTTCACTGCAACGCCAGCACCTCCCTGCCAGACAGAACTGGTGAGTGATCTCAAAAATAAGCATTTCCCATGGGAAGAGTTGAGACAAAAGCTATCCTCTGTTTGGCTGTCTCTCTGGATTTGGATTTGACCCCAGTCTCTATGTGGCACCTCTTGCAAGATGCCAGCCACCACCACCCTTGTCTCCCCCTCTGCCCCAGAGGCTGGCTCTTTTGGGGAAAAGCTGGCACATTTCATCTTGGTACAGTTTCCAGGTACTAAACCCTAGTTGTCAGCCTCCTCAGAGTTTCCCACATGGAGCAGACACACTTTGCAAAACAGTTTTAGAAGGAAGCCCAGTGAAAAGGAATTTAGGCTGAGAAGCCTGAACACCTTCAGTGGACAACTGGAAGAAAGACCCTGACTTTCAGCTGTGACTCCTGGCTGGCATCAGAAGAAAAACAAGAGGAGAGAAGGAGGCTATTAATGCAGGTTTATGGGCAGATGGTTGGTTCACAAGCCCCTACAGCCCTGTATGTGGCCCATACTGGGCTCAGCCCTTCTCCCAGCTGTCCCGTGCCCTCAGCGGGCCAAAAGGCTCGTGCAAGAAGTGGGGGCTCGTCCTCACTGCTCTTGTGTCCACCTCTGCTGTGGGGTGATGGGCTGGAGCAGACCCATGCTTTCTCCGCTCTGGCACCTTGGGACATGGATGCTGACTGCCCCATTCCTGCTTCTGGCTGGGCTGGGGTGCCCAAGTACCCTAAATTGATGTTGGCTTCAGGGAAAAAGCTTTATTGCCTTATGAGTGATGATGGGCGACTAGCCGGTGCTCAGCAAGGTACAATTTTGGTATCCATATCTGCTGTGTGCAGAGTGAACTACAGCACTGGGCATATGCAAAACCTCAACATGCACCTATGCATTTCTGATCAAGCTTTGATAACTGATCCCCGTGGGTCTGGGCCCCCACGGGGATACAGGGTGGGCTCCCTACCCGCACACCCTTAGGAAGTGAGCAATTCCTTTCCAAAGCCCTATCGGAGGACAAAAGCTGCCAGAAAGGTGGGAAGATGTTGAAATTGGAGGGTCAAGAGGCCAAAAGGACCATTTCTCCACTCAAGAAGTCGTGCTTCTGTTCACAGTGCTGGGGCTGAAGGCTTGAATGTGTTATGACTGTCCTCAGGTCCCCCTCGCAGACCCTGAGGGTTTCTTGGTTGCCCAGGGAAACTCCCAGGTGTTTCTGTTCTGGTGTAATTATGACAGGCAATATAAAATCAGCTGAGAGCTGTATTGACAGTCTCATTTGGAACATAATGCACTAATGATCCCCTCAGTTTAATTAAAGATTTTTTCAATTAATTATAAATTAACCTGAATTAAGAGTGCTTATTTCAAAAGAGAGTGTATACAAAAAGACTTAATGCCATTCCTCTAATACAAATTTGCACTCATAATTGTTTTGGATTCATTTTCCAAGAGCACACATGACATTTTTATTGGTATAAATACCAGTCAGACATGTGGCAGGTGTTTTGAAAGTGAAAAATTTTTTCCTTAAGGGGTGCAACACTTGGTACAAACACACCTTTTAAGCACCTTGTACCGGTATCTCCTTCCCAGGCAAGAATAATCTATGCCAATGTAAAGGATGCTGCTTTAATTTTACAGGGATACATATATATATATATTTATGCAAAATATGGTTTATGATCCATTTTTCTTCCTGTTCCTGTCCCTTTCCCTCCTCTTCAGGCTGCTCACTGCTCTCTGACTGCTCATGGTTGATGCAGCCATAGCAGAGATGGCAAGAAGCATTGGGGATCCTGTTCTCATCCCCACAGCACACTCAACTGGGTTTAGCTTGGACAGCCATGGTCCCCTCTGAAGTTCCCCCACTGCCCAGCTGAATGCTTTTAGGAAACAGCACCTGCAAATCACTTTTCATAGAATCATAGAATTGCCTGGGTTGAAAGGGACCTTTAAGATCATGTAGTCCAACCATCAACCTAACACTGACAAAAACCACCACTAAACCATATCTCTAAGCACTATGTCTACTCGTCTTTTAAATACCACCAGGGATGGTGACTCCACTTCCCTGGGCAGCCTGTTCCGATGCTTAATAACCCTTACACTGTATTTTTCCTAATATTCAGTCTAAACCTCTCCTGGTGCAACTTGAGGCCATTTCCTCTTGTCCTATTGCCTGTGACTTGGGAGAAGAGACCGACTTACTTGGAAGAAGAGATTCCTTTCTGCGCAGGGGGAGCACCCCTGGAGCCCTCATCCACTGCAGCCACTGGGTTACATCTTCAGAAGGTACATAATTCTATTCATCAACATCTGCATTGCAAAAAAAGAACTTCAGGGTACCTTGTTTTGCTCTACCATCCTTATTGCCATTGATGATACTGGGTGGTTTTGGTGCAGACCGGGGCAGTCCCCAGCCCTCTGCACAGGGGAATACAGGGAAACAACCCACTTGTTGTGTTTGAGTTGTGGTGCCACCCAGATGATCAAACAGAAACCACTGCTCCACTGAGGATGTCACCATCTCAACACATACCACGGGGGTGACGAGGGGAGGGGTGATGAACTTTGCTTTGGAGAAGAGACGACAGAGCCCGGACCTCAGTTACGCTTCTGCAATATAAGGAAACCTGAGGGTGGCTGAGTCAGTCTGTGAACAACCTGCCTGGCATCACCTAAGAAATCAGCTGCAGAGTCAGGAGCTGAAGCCTGCTTTTCTGTGTGTAGCTCAGGTGCTTGCAGACACTTGCAGGTGCGTAGGAGTGAGCTCATCCTGGGAAAGAGAGACCGGAGGACTTTAGATGGGAGAAGAGCCATGGCTTGCCATTGCTCCCACGTCCTGCCAGCTTGGGGCAAAGCAGCTCCTCTACCAGAAAGCGGAAAAGGCTGGGAAGAAAGGAGAACTGCCTTTTTAAAAAATGTTTGCTCTAGGTAACCCCCCCACCTCAGGGTCTCGGGGCTGAAAGGCAGAGAAAAAGGGCTTGTTGACCTGATGTTAACCTTCAGCTGTCAGCCCTTCATCTCCCTGGTCCTCACACGCCGCTGCTTAATCCGGGAGGAAAAAAAGTACAAAGCCTGCCCAGGGCCTGTGCCATCTCATTAACATTTGGCTTAAGCAAGATTTTTATCCTGCCCTGTGAGTGCAGCAGCTCCAGCCTCACTAGTGCTTTCATCTGCCAGTGCCTTCCCGGGATGTTCTGGTGGCATAGGGTTTATCACAGCTTCTGCAGCACCTTGCTTCACAGCCGGGGTCCCTGAGGTGATCACTGGCTAGCGAAATGTAAGCCAGGCAGAGGCACTGGTGTTTTCTGGCTTCATGAGATCTTGAAAGGACCTCTCTGTGAGGTTGCGTGGTCCTTCTTTTGGCCAAGATGAGGTGGTTCCCAATAGGCACAAGGCACAAACACAGGTTTTTCTGCTGCCTGGCACATCTTGTTGGCATTGATGATCCCATGAGGCCATAAAACCCAGACCACAGTGTCTGGCTTGTCATCTCATCCCTCATCCTATGTATCCAGAGGAAGGGAAGGTCAGAGGGACAGTGAAGGAAAACATCATATGGGAGGGACAACAAGGAGCACACAAGCATCTTGAGCTTCAGCCTGCCATATCCTGCCCCTGTGCCTGTGCAGACTTCATTAAACATTAAAGCTCTGAGGTTGTCTGAGCTAGCAAATATTACATGTGGTTCAGCACACATGAAATTGGCAGGGGGACCTGTTGCCCCAGGGGTTGGCATGGGGCTGGCAAAGGTTTCCTCTTCCCAGCTGGAAGCTCCAACAAGCAGGTCAGTGGAGGGGGGTGAGCGGCTTTATGCTGTCTAACAGGAGCAATGTGCTTTTGGTGGTGGAGAAACATGGCTGCAGGCTGAATAGGGTTGTATGAGCTTGGAGATGGAACTTCAACCCTATAGGAGATAGATGATCCTCTACAGGCTTGGTGGGATTCTTCAGTGGAAGCACCTCTGTTTCTGCTGAGTGTAGCAAATCACCCTTTAGTCTGTCGAGGCTGCAGCTTGGTTTCTTTGATGTAGGCTAGCAGCTGAGGACATGCACTGCAGGCAGAAATCACTCTCTGACAGGCTTTCCTGGTGATAAGCTGTAGGACAGCTCTGATAGTGGGACACCTAATGGGGCAAGACTGGGATCCACGTGGTTACTTAGTCATGAGTAAGGAGAAACTCACGTACTAGGTCACACCAAGGGTCTGAACCGCTGAGTGTCCCAGGGAGCCTTCAGGGAGCAGTAGGAGCTCCCAAGGGCATGTTGCTTAGCACCTCTTCGATTCCCACCCCTTGTGATATCCTCCAGGAATGAGGTCCACCTGCGCAGAGTGTGGCCCATGTGGCTCCTCACCATTCTCCACTAACACAAGTCAAGAGCACAACCCCACATGCTTCCTGAACAGCATGTGTCTATGTTTTAGTCCAGACGATGTTTTTTTCCCCACCAACTTGTCCTGTGTCATCGTGAACACAGGCCAATGCTCACAGCTGGCAGCACCTTTGGGCAAGGAGTTCCCCAGGTTTGTCCCCCACCACATGAGGACCTGTGTGCTTTGAAATAGGTCCCCGTTTTTGCACTGGGAAGAGGCAGCAAGGTCAACCCCTAACAGCCTTCTTTGGGTCCTGCATGATTTTGTGGCTCTCTACCATAACTTCTTCAGTCGTGTCTTTTCCAGACTGAGGAGTCCTCGTGTGCACAAGTCCTTGCTTGCAGGGAAGCTCCTCCAGACCTTTGATCCTCCTTCATCCCCTTCTCCACGTTGCCCTGTGATGTTTTGGGTTTGAGGCTGCAAAGAGGTGCCTTTTGGGGCGCAGGTCAGCGCAGTGGCTTGGCGAGCATGCCTGCCCTGCAGCTCTCGCTCCCTCCAGATGCAAGAAACTGGCCACAGGCTGTGCCAGTTCCTGTGATCCCGTTTGCTTAAGTAATTGTCACCACATACCGTGCATAACCGGCTTGTTAATGTTTTCTTTTTTGTTCTTTTTTTTATCCAGGACTCTCTCTTCTGAAGGATAGACATGATGTCCGGGTGTTTTTATTGAGCATTGGGCTGTCTCCTGACCACAAAGCCATCCTTCCAGTGTTAAATCTGCTTGGTTTTCCTGCAGAGACCCCGTGGTGTGTAAGGGATCGTAGGTGAGAGCCTGGTGTCGCCTGAGAGCTGAAGGGAACACAATTAGTGCTGTACCAGCTCCTTCCCTTTGCTTTTATCTGAGGTAAAATGTGTTTACAAGACAACATGGAAAAGCAAAGCAAGCAAACAAACCTCATTGTGGTCAATTCTCTCCTGGCTTATTTCATGCTGATAATTCAGTGATGAACTCAAGCTGAAACTCCAAACTTCTTTGAAGGCATTCAGCCTATTACAAAAACAAGACCTGGCTACGCAGTTTGGGTCCCCAGATGAACTTGGCTGCAGGTGAGGCTGCAACGGGAATCTGTCTTGAAGAACAATAATTTTTTTTACTATTTTTTTTTTCCTACAATTTTTCCTTCCTCTTGGCCCCACCACAAATCTGCTCTCACTGCTCAGTTCTAATCTTTTCTTTGGCAGCTAAAACTATTATCTTTATTGTTTCAGGGCTTGGCTTCTTCCTGTTAGATCTCTTAATTGGATTTTTACTCTCCGATCCATTTAGTCTCTTCTGTGTGTTCAGTAAAACCCTTTAACCCTTCAGCACCCCTCTCTCTTGCTAACCAGTTACCCTCGAAGGTGCTTCTCTCCCCCCACTGCTCTGATTTATCTCCTCTCCCTGATTTGCATGGGTACAGCTTTCCTAAGCAACGGCTGTCACCTCCAGTCTCACTGTCTCTAGACAGCATGCTTCATCACCATCTCCTTCACACTTTGCAGGCTGAAAAGACTTGTTGGATTTTAACCAAGAATAAGCAAAACAACCCACACCAGCCTTTAAAAGGAGGTCTGAGGTCACTCTGGGGCCAAAATCATCCAGAAATTATGACATATTAGCTGTGGCTAGCAAAAGGCTGCTGCTTTGTCCAGATCCACCTCCCACCTCAGAGTGTCCAGCAAGACCAGGTGTCAGTCACGATTTTCTGGTGGTGTCTTAAGAGTATTAGCAGCCACAAGAGAGGTAATAGAGCAGTGGGGCTGTGTCCACTTCTGGCTCTGCCATGGGCACCTGCGCTGACTGTGGGCAGGTTGCTCAACCCTCCCACTCCTCTGCATCCTCTTCAGAAAATGCAGATCATAAAACGTGCTCTCTGCCACCCCTCATCAATCTTGCTGCTTCGACTTGCAAGCTCTACGGGACAGGGTCTTCCCTATGCAGTGCCTCACGTAATGGGGTCAGGGTCTTCACCAGTTGCATTGTAGGTGCAACTGAAATGCTCTCCATCCTCCATACCAGCAATGATCTCTGTCCTCTCCACAAGTAAATCAGTGCGAATGGGAAAGTCATGTATTAATTTACCCAGCCGGCAGGTACGCTCAAAGCTGTCCTATCAGCACGGGTGATGGTGTCTGGCATGGGGGGGGACTTGAGTACCCCATATCCAAAGAAGGGTTTCATAGCCTGAGCTGTGCGGCTCATCTCTCGGGAGGAGGATGGAACCGAGACAACGGCATCATGCAACTGGTCTGATTTTTCCATCAGGCCATGCCGTGATGCAGCACTGTGATTTTCAAGCACTGGGATCTTCACTTGTAACATATCGGGGCACAGCAAGGTGTACTCCAGGTCAATCAAGCCCAGTGGTGGCAAAGGTGCTGTAATAAGACCTCCTCTTAGCAAGATGCTGAGCTGTAAGTACAAAGGGAGGAAAGGGATGGAGAAGGGCTACCAGCATCCCTACCACCTGACTACTCAACCCACATCCATGTGCCTGGCTTTTGACATGCCTTGATGGACCTAGTCTCTTTCCTCCTTTCATGCTTTTTTTCAGCCTTTTTACAAACTCAGTGCCTTTGTGCCTGTAATTCTGGAGCGCGTTGCCATGGTTAAAGCTGTTATTCACAGCAAGGTTTGCATCTTACCTGTGAGACAAATAGATATGGAGATGGAGATGTGCATGAACATACGTGTTTCACATTCCAGTTCCCACTGGGCATGTGGAAAAACAAATCTGATGGGGAAGGAAAATCCTTCAAGGGGAATGGGGAGAGAAGGTGAACGCTACCTTGGAGGAGTTTGTCTGAGGAAGACATAGGCTAAGCCAGAAGTGTGGGAAAGAAAAGGTGATCACCTGAGAGCAGGGGATGTGGGGAGGGCAGAGATGGGCATAGGTTTCTTGGAGGTATTATTGGACAAAAAAAAATACACAGCTTAAGCTGAGTCTATTCTAAGGAGGCAGTGTCCATGTGGAAAAGCAGGGGTCATGATTCCCTCCCTGGACGCTGTTCCCACACTGGCAGTGCCAACACAGCCTTCCTCCTCACCCCCAGCATTTTTCTGGGCTCTGATGGCTCTGAGGGCAAAAGCAAGTTGCAGGTTTTCTTTTTCCTTTTTTTTTAGATGTCCTTATCAAATATATATATATATTCCTAATTTTACTTTATTCTTATTATTCTTTTATAATATTATTTATTTGAGATAAAGGGGAGATGGGGAATCAGGTCTTTGGCATGTTCACATAGGGTATTCTGGCCCAGAGAAAACTGATAGCAAATACTTTGGCTTTTAGACTTTTGGGGATTTTGGCTTTGTTGTATCAGGCCAAGTTCATTTTATTGTTGTTACTTAGAGCCTGATTCAGAATAATGGATCTGCTAGGAAAGATGGACCAAGTTCCTGAGTTTTGTGGCTAATGTTATTACGCAAGTTTGAATTGATGGGGCAGTTCTGAATTGCTTCACTCAAACATGCATTGAATGAAGAATCGAATCAGTAACTGCTGGGCCCTCTTCCAGCCCCTCCAGAAACAGCTGATTTATTTCTCTCCTTCCACCAGCCCACCAGCTCTGCCGGTGGCTGGCTGGGGATTTTGGGCAGCTCCCAAAGGAATAACCGCTTGAAGGGAAATCACGCTGTGCTGCTGCATCCAGGTACCGTCTTACCCCACCGTGCCACCGCATCAGTGCGTGTCCTGCTGTGTGGCTGTGGATGGGACACCTGCAACAACAACAGGCAGAGCAGATCTTGCTTGGAGAAGCAAGAAGGGACAGAACTGAACCACTGGACCCTGGAAAAGACTGCCCACTTGCTGCCCTGGACGGTTCGCTGATGGGGTCCGCTCTGCCCCGCCACTGAGTGAGTTTAGCACATTTCGTTGCTGTCTTGTAGCCTTGTCACAGGATGTGACCCACAGCAACATGGTGGAGGAAGTTTCTGCTGGGACCCTCTTCCATTATAATCCTTTCAAAGGGTCCCTGGTCGGATGTTCCATCTGTCTTGATGGATGTCCATTGTCCAGCAGCACAACAGCTTTGCTGATGGCTCGGTTGCAGAAGAGCTGTGCAAAAGGGGATTTTGTGCTCCCTCCCCATGCTGGCAGCAGCAGCATCTGCAGCTCTGGAAGGAGATGGCAAGTCCCAGAGGAGGGACCTGAGCCCAGTCACCCAATCCACCAGTGCTGTCCACACGTGGACAAAATGCATGCAGCTGGGTGGTGGTGGCTTCTAGCTAAGGAGTGAGGCCCAGGCGTTCTAGAGTATTTTGGTATCTCACATGCTTTGATTTTGCCTGGAGGCATGACTCGTCTCCCACCTAACATGAGGCACTTGACTATGCCTGGTTATACCTGGCTGCTGTTTATGTGGAGGAGGGAGATGGCACCTCCAGGGGCTGAGTCAGCCGCCTAAGAGAGAAGTCACTCTCAAGTGTGTTTTTTCCATTGACTGAAAATCTCTCCAGGAGACTGGGATGCAAGATTAGCTGCCTACGTTAAAACCTGAGATAAGAGACGGTGAGACGGGGGGCTGGAAGTTCACTCCTGGCTCGGGTGGGACACCCACCTACCTCGGGTGGGTAGAGGATAAAGGGGAACACTTCAAATCATGCGCAAGAAGTGCAGAAATGGCTCTTTCTCCCCCAGAGAAATGCTGGTACAACCCCAGCTCAGTGTTTCTGACAGCCTCGTCCGCAAGCCTCGCTGCTGGCCAGGACTGGCCACTTGCCTTTTGCATGGGTGCAACGCTGCGGCTCACTGCTGCGGGTTGCCACACCATGGCGATGCCCAGCCAGCCAGGTCTTACTGCTTTGCAATTTTGTTCAGCCCTTGTAAATTGCTATTAAAAGCAATTAAAAGCACTAACAGCACTGGTGGGGTTGTCCTTTTGTATCCACCTGGCTCCATGCTGATAGGCAGCTTCTCTCCTGCCACGTTGTCTGTTCCCCTTGGGAAGACTCCCAGAAATGTGGCTGTTCCCAGCCTCCTACGCTGTGTGTGCCAGTGGGGCTGCAGCCCTGCCAGGCAGCTGCCACCTGCCCCGAGCTTTGTCATTGGGATGGTGGAGCTAACGAGGGGGTGAAATCCATCCCGTTGATGTCTGTGATTGTCATTCCCCTTCTTCTCCGACATTGAGTCAACGGAGAAATCTGAGCCAAATGAGGGACATCTGTAACCGTGGTCCTACCAGCACTGCTGGAGGCTGAGGCCACGGATGAGCCGAGCAACCTCAGAGCCACACGGACACCTCCCTGTGCGTTTGTCTGCTCCATAAAGTCACTACAAATTAACTGTGGCTATGTCCTGAAACTGAATGAGTTCAAGTCCTTTACAGCCTCAGGTGGACCATCTTCTGCAGAAACAGTGTTCTTAATTCAATCATACCTCATTCATGAGATGCTGTATTGAGCCCGAGGGTCAGGAAGATGGTCTGGGTTCCTGCTACCATACAGACCACATGTGGGTCCGCTGGGAAAAGGCTGCTACTCTGCATCCCCCCGCGGAGCAGAGCGGGACGAGGAGCCAGCCTGGATTTGGTAATTGTTGCCGGCACTGGGTGGCAAGGAAACCAGCCTGAGTGCTGGCCCAGGGAGTGGATTGCACCTCAGCGGCATAGCTAATTAATGGAGTGAAATGAGCGTTTGGGAGGCGGTATAATGGAGAGGTGAGTCAGGCACAGCACCACATGTAGCTGATCCTATGGTTCCTCCCTCCAGCATGCTCAGACCACATTTCGGGTCATCTTCTCTTGGGGGCTGGCAAAACCTCAACTGTCTTCTGCTAGGGACATTAAACAACAGGCAGTGGGATTAGCAGAAAGCAGGTACATTTATCCAGAGGCTCAGCATCTGCTCCGGACGTGGAGGATGTTATCCTGTGACTTTGTCCCATGAGCAGGAAGGAGATCTTCATAGATGCCTGGGTTGGAGGGTCAAAGGAGCTCGAGGGGAGGAGCTCTGCCAGGACATCTGTTGTCAGCCCTGTTGTCTGTGTCCATGCCCCTACCACCAACCACCAAGGTGTTGTGGAGGTCTCTCTTCAGTATCTGCACCTGGACCTACCCCACCTTGGGAAGGAGCCTGGTGGGTCTAACCCTCCCCAGCTGTGGGCAATCGAAATGCATTGATTCCCACCACTGGCACTGAAGGAGCAAAGATGATGGCTGCTTCTTTCACTCAGGTGTGCACCTTGGTAGCAGCTGCATGCATTTGAGCAGGGAAGCCAGCACCAAGGGTGGTCTATCTGCATCATGCACCTGAGTCCCCTGTGCTCACAAGGGTCTTAGGGGTCCAGTTCTGGGCTCTGTAGAAAACATCTTGCAGGGCCTGGCTGGGAGGAAACAAGCTCTTGCGACAGCATCTGAGCCAGAAAGCATCCCTGAAGCTGTGAGTCTGTAGTTCCGTTCCCACACTGCATGGTCTGGGGCAGAGCTGGGCAGTGGCTGCACTGGGGGCATGAGGAGCACCCTGGCTTGTGCTGGGGAAGCTCCATCACTCTCAGGCAGAGATGACCTGGACACTGGCTCTCTCCCTGGTGAGGTGGCCACTGGGGTCTGGGCTGGAGAGAGAGGACATGCCCAAGTTTTTGGACTCAGTTTTGTCAGTTGGAGGGAAGAACTCTTCTCCCTTCCCTGGGAAACCTCATAGCAGCCTACCAATATCTGAAGGGAGCCTACAGGAGAGCCAGAGAGGGACCCTTTGTCAGGAAGTGTAGTGAGAGGACAAGGGGTAATGGTTTTAAATTAGAAGAGGGGAGATTTAGATTAGATATTAGGAAGAAATTCTTTCCTGTGAGGGTGGTGAGGCGCTGGAACAGGTTGCCCAGGGAAGTTGTGGCTGCCC
>JAOXNO010000041.1:48766647-48777714 GCA_028565335.1 Limnodromus scolopaceus
TGGGGCTTTGAGCAACCTGCTCTAGTGGGAGGTGTCCCTGCCCATGGCAGGGGGGTTGGAACTCGATGATCTCTAAGCTCCCTTCCAACTCTAGTCATTCTGTGATTCTCTGTGGCTCTTTTGTTTTCTGCAGCCCGACAGAAGAGGTTTCCAGTAGGGGTGGGGGCAGAGCCCACCCGCACAAAGGCAGCTCTCCACGGGCTGTGTGACCGCTGTCACGCTTTTTCGCTCAAATAAACGCCGGCGGCAGATGACGTGGGGCTGGTGCTCCCCGGCCCTGGGGCTGATTGGTCCCAGCTCGGGTTTGAACGCCGAGGTGTCCAGGCAACGAGAAGCAGAGGAGCCAGACTCTCCCGTCCCCACTCTGGGAGCGCGGCGGGCGCTGGGGAAAGGCAGACGCCGCGGAGCGAGGAGCAGCGCAGGGGGCCGCTGGCCCTCCTCCTCCAGGTACCCCCTGCGCGGTCCCGGCTCGTATCCCAGCCCCGGCTCTGGAGTTGGGATGAGTTTTCCTCATTTTGCACGGTGGGTGGCCGGTGGCCACCGTCGGCGTTGACTTTGCACGTCGCAGCAGAGGCACCTGCGCTCCCACCCAGACACAGCAGCAGAGGAGCTGGGTTTAAGTGGGAGGGGGGCACTGGGGAAATTACTGGGTCTTTTGGGGTCTTGAAAGTGACCGTTCAGTGAGGCTCATGGGAGGGATGCTCGAGGAGAAGCTGTGTGGGGAGAAGGGAGTCCAGGGGCCTTCAGACAGTCGCGTGGTCAGCTCGCTTACCCCAAGAGGACGGAGACGGTGATTTTGGGTAGGTTTGGGTTTGCTCGATTAATCAAAATCACAAAAACCCTGCAGGGCGCCCAGAGCTGGGAACTGTGCTTAAAGAAAGTGGCTTTAAATTGAAATGGAAGAGCTTTTCCTGCTGATAGAGAGCTTCTCTGCTTTCGCCTCAGCATGACCCACCTGCATGCCCGGCCCCCTGGAGCTGGGGGGTGAGGAGGGAAGGGCCCCCAGGGCTCAGCCGCATGCAGGGAAACGAGGGGCATTGCGGGGGGGCGTGCTTTAAAGAAAGGGCTTTTTTCCTCTGCTTGGGAGATGGGAGCAGAGACACGAGGAGCTGGCAGGGGGAAGACACTTGCCTGCACGGGAAGGCAGCACTCAGCGCAGCGCATTTTGTGCCCATCAATACTGGCAGAGCCACATGAATGAAACCATGTGCCAGCCATTAAGGACAGGGCAGGTCCGAGCTGTTCAAGATCAGAAACCCCCTCTACAGGGTAACATCCACCCTAGAGAAGCCTCCTGGCTCAGTAGCAGGTCCCAAGGGTCTCTTCCAACCTAGACAATCCTATGATTCTATGAGCTTGAAGAAGGGCTGGCATCCCGCGTGGGTTCAGTAGCACGTGTTGAAAAGCAGTGCCATGACTCAGAAAAGCCTTGGTGCCACAAGTCGGGAACGGAGCAGGTTCACAAAGCTAAGACCTTTTGACTCAGGGCTTGTGTTATTTATCAGGGCACAGGGCTGGGGGCTGCATGAACAAGCCTTTCCCATAGACACAAAGGCACAAGAAGATTTGGAGATCCCTCCTATCCTCATGCTTGTAGCAGAAGAGCAGTTCCTCAGCATCCTGGTGGTAGGCAAAGGCAGGGGGACATCACAAAATGAGCAGAGAGGGTTTTGCTGACAGCATGTCAAGCAAAGCTGGAGCAGGAGGGGAGGATCCTCAGGCTGGGGGGACATATTTGATTTTCCCCACCCCTGAAACAGCATTTGGAGGTTTTATCCAGACTTCTCTTGGTTGCACGCCTGGCACAGGGCACATACTTCGGCAAAGTGACTGCAGCCATCCAGCTGTTTCCCTCCACCCTGCAGCCAGATCACAGCTGGATCTGTCCCTGGAGTAGGGTGATAGAGCATAGGAGCCTTCCCAGACCATTTTCCATACAGAGACACAGGGACTTTGGGGGTAGGACACAACAAGAGCTCCTCTGCCAAAGGAGTCCTCAAACCTGTGGTGCAATCACCTAGTAGTCTTGTGATGGGAAGCAAACTGCTGGTTATTGCTGACCTGGCTTTGCAGTGCTGACCTGGAGGTGTAAGATTAGCACAGCCAGCCCATCCCAGGGCTGGAGGGGGGATTAGAGAGAGGGAAAGGGTCATGCCTGTTACATAGATCATTTTTCACTGTTGAAATGTGAATACATAGCACAAGTTGTCAGTTTTAAAAAAAAAAAAAATAAATCCTTCATCTTGCAGTGTTGCCAAAGTTTACAGTTTTAGAGGGAGCCGTACAGCAATATAGGCTCTGCCTAGAAGACCCAGTTACTGGATCTGTGAGAATCAATGGTGCTTTTTGTATCTAAATAAATGTTAAGGGAAAACATCTGTCTTTTGTAGCTAGAGGAGGTTTGACCTAGATGGACTTGGAATCCTAAAGGTGAATTAAATGGATTGGGTATTTTAATTATTTTTTTCAACAACCATGTTTTTAGAGCCAATTTTTAAAGTTCAACAACTTAGGCGCAGCATCACCTGGTCCCACGTGGACCAACAGCTCTCCCTGTTCCAGTTAGTTCAAATGAGCCTTGTTTCTCCAAAGGGTTAAGCCAAGTACATTCTTCAGGCTTTATTAAACCCATGAACAGTAATGTCAGTCTGAAACCCAAGAGAGAGGAAAACATACTTACACCTTGCAGGCCATAAACAGGAATAAATTCAGCTCCCTCTCTATCTCCCATGCAGCTCTGTTGAGGCAGTTTATGAACTGGGAGCACTAGCCCCAGCGAAGCAGGACTTTCCCAGATAGTCATTAAATAACTTGTCTTTCCTGGTGTTTTATGGATAAACACTGCCTGTTGCTCGCTAATAGCATCTGCTTTTATTTGAGTGGGATCATATTTTATAACAATCTTTCTGCTCAGTTTGCATGTTTGCAATGACCCCAGCAAGTAATCACGCTGTGGTTGGTAGTAAATTCACTCCCAGATGTTTAATGATGGTATTTACTGTAGGAGCTACCAGTTTTAGGGCTGTAGTGATGATGTGGTGATTAGGGTGGGTTGATGGGACACAAGGCACTTGGGTAATTGGTAGCGATGAGCTAGTGAACTCCCAGGTAATTGCACCTTACCTGGAGAGGTGTGTTGTCATGAGCGGTGTTTTAAAGGCAAAGCTGTGAGGTGAATAAAGGACAGCCATTGACTCCATATGACAGCACTGAATCATGACCAGAAAATTATCACTCCTCCTTACCAAGAAAAATAATGCTTGATCTGTTTTCTTTCCTCTTGCTTTCTTAAGAGCTACTCACAGTAAGACTAGTGGTCCTGTCAGTCGGTGCCCCTTCCTTCTCTTTGTACCCTATAAACACTGTTGAGAAGTAGGGATGCTCTGCTTTGGGACACTCACAAGTGTCCCAAAAATGGGTCCTGAGTGTAGAAAAGAGAAAGACAGATTCACTCACTGCCCCTGTGAAGGCTCGGCATAGACCCAACCTCTGTTAGACACTATGGAGTCCTCATAGCAGAGGCACCCTAGCAAAGCTCACCCACCAGGAGGCTTCAGCAAATGCTCAGGTCTTCACCATGAGAAGACATGAGCCCCAAGCAATCCTGGTTCCTAGGAGAGCAGACATCATTAACAAAGTTATTAAAGGGAGACATTAATTTTACTTTTAATGAATGTGGGATCTGCAGGAGTTAGCGCGGTCAGTCTCTAGAGCCCCGTTGGCCCTTGGGCAAGATTTCCCAAGTCCCAGCCCTCTTCGAGTGCGTTTGGGTTCCTCAGGATATTACTCACCCTGAGTGTACGTAGAGCTGGTAGTCCTCACCTAGCACTCACGTCTGGGGCTGTCTCCAGCTCTGCATCACCCCAGTGCCTGCAGTCTCCAGCCTTGGTACTCTGTGTTTGTTTGCCCTGCTTAGCTGTCAGGGGAGAAGCCAAAATTGCTTTGCCCTCCCTCCTTGTGGAGGAAAGGGCTGGAGACTTGATTCCTGTAATTGCCACCTTCTCCTGCCCCGGAAAGGAGTAATCCCCAAAGCAATGGTGACACCAAAGTCCTCTAATGCTTCTGGAGTCTTCATCAGCAGGTCCTGGAGGGCTTTGGGAAAGATGCCGTACGCATTATGTCTATTTTACAGCTGGGAGGGGGGAAGCAAAGCAGGGGGCAGAGCTTTGACACACACTGCCAGCAGGAGAGCAAGAGGCAGGTTTAGGTAGGGGCTCTCCCAGCAGAGTTGCTCTCGCCTCACCCCAGGGAGCAGCTTGTCAGGTGGGTCTGGTACCTGGAACGCTCGTTATCTGCTAGAGCCTTTTCATTTTGCCTCGTGGTTAAGAGACAAAGACGGGAAGTGTGTCCCTTCTCTCTGTTTTAATGAGCTTTCTCTCCCTATGTAGTAAGAGAGAAAAATTGCAGCAAAACCAGCAAAACAATCTTCGGTATGAGATTGTTCCAGCGACAGGGAGAAAATAAGTAGTTTGTGAGCCGAGGACCACCCAGGAGAGGGGCTGCTCTTGACCCAACAATGATTTAAGGGGTTCAGCAATTCAGGAGTGCTGATGGTAAAGCTGTGGCAGGGTTATCAATATATTATGAATTTAGGGCAACTGGGTCAGATATTTCCAGGTACAGGCCAATACAAATGAGAGTGCTGGTCCAGCTTCCTGTAGCTCCATTGACAAGGCCAGGCTGGATGGGGCTTTGAGCAACCTGGTCTATGGGAGGTGTCCCCGCTCATGGCAGAGGGGTAGGAACTCAATGATCTTTAAAGCCCCTTCCAACCCAAACCATTCTATGATTCTATGCCTGGAGCTGCTCTACTGCTACAGTTAGCGATGGGAAAAGTGATTTAATCTGTTCTCATCCGCCACCATGATCCAAGCACTCGCTCCTCCACCTTCTCCTTTGTTGGCACAAGTGTTTCCCTGAATGCCCAATGCAGAGGCACCGGACTGGCAGAAAAAAATAACCATTTTCTCCCCTGGGTTTTTTTCTACAGCTGGACCAGTCCTCGATCCAGTTCTCTCCACCAAGACTAGTGCCAGTCTGATGGAGTGGGTAGCACCACTATGTGCTTTAATCAGGCCAAAATACCAGTTGGGATGAAGGATCATGGGTGGATCCTTTCCCTTCTCTTTCTTGTGGTACTGTTAAGGGAAGCACCTGCTGACTGTGGTTTTACTAACCACTGCCAGATGTTTGAAATTATTTAGTTTAATCATTGATCTAGGACCATTCGGTCCAGTGGCCATGACCACAAGAGTACTAAGCTGAAGCAAATCCCTTGAAATCTGCTCTCTGGTACCAAGGTGGGCACCAAGCTTCGCAACACCATTTTTGAACATGAAGGGAGTGACGTACAGGCAAAGATCAGAGCACAAGATTCAACGGCAGGAGCTGCTGAGTGTTGATCCTGTCTCTACTGCCGGCTTTTATTTGTCTCAGGGCAAATTATTTACCTTTTCTTTGCCCTGCTCCTCTTCCATCTCCTTTCCAAAGCCTTTGTCCTCTTTGTTGGGGAGAAGCTTGCAAAACACCTGCTGAAGTGCTTTGAAGACGGAAAGCACTACGTACAAATGATAAGTTGTATGGGCAATATAAACAAACCTATACATCTCCCAGGCTAAATGAGGAAGTAGGAGGGGTTAACTGGTGGGTGGCACTCACCTTCTAATTACAAGGCTTGTCTCTGGATCCCTTCAGTGCAAAGCATCCTCTTGGCTGAAAAACGGCTGACATGGTCACACCTGAGTAGAGGTAGGGGAAGAAAAACTTGTCACACGAGTGAACCAGAGTGGCTGGAAGTTTATTCTGGGAGGAAGGGGTTGAACGGTGGGTGCCAGCAGTGGGTTGGAGATGGTCTCCTGGACCACTTCCAGACCTACCAGTTCTGCTGTATCTCCTCTTACTTCTTGTTTGGTGACCTTTTCCAAGTGATTGCTGTATGGTCTTGAAGGTCCCATAGGATGTAGGAAAGTCCTCCCTGTAGCTGCCATTAGACTTGATTTATCCTTTCTGACATCTGATTTTGGGGAAGAACTTCTGGCATTTTAGTACTCTGTTGGTCCCACACCAGTTTATCAACTCAAAAAGCAGCACAGCCCCAAGGTGTGAGATTGAAGAAGTAAATTGTTGGTACACTTAGCTTTCTGAACCTTTGCAGAGTTTCTGGGCCACGCTTCCAACATGCCTTTGCAGCTGCAGGAGTTAAAACCTGATGGTGCATGTGCTAAGAAAAGTGAGATATCCACGTAATCACCTACTGTTGGGGCGATGAGAAACACAGCAGATGCCATCAGGGCTGACAGATCTTCTGAGATCAGCCCCAGCCAGGTGTCCTGGTCCTCTTCCACAATGCCTGTGGCTCTCTCCTCACTGCTGCTTCCTGCATTTCACACGCACTTATAACCTTGCCCTAAGTTCTAAGTTATTCTTGCAGGCGTAGCACCCCTCTGAAGGGCACTGGGACAGGTTTGCAGGTCTGGCCCCTTGTTTTGGCCAAGTATGGCAGCAGTTTCTGTTCAGGCAGCTAAGTGCAAGGTTAGCAGCCAGGGACCAGGGAAAGTGGTTGCAATTCGCGCCTCTGCCTTTGGTGCTTTGTACCTTGGGCAAAAATCAGCTGGGACCAGTTGCGTGGGGACATGTACGTACCTAAAAGTGCAGGTTGATGTCTGCATGTTGTTTATTTTGCTTTTAGGCTGGCTCTGAGAGTTTTGTTCTCCATTTGGGAAATATAAAGAAGTGTCTTTTCTCTCTCCTTTTATTAGTCTTCTCCAGCCTGAAAGCTTCTGGGGTAAAAGATGTCCCCATATGTGTACAAGTGCATGGTGCAGGCCCTGAGCTCACCTGGAGCCTTGTACTGAATCAAACCCAGCTCTGGAGCTGAGCAGCCTGAGATGCTCTTTAAGCCTTGAAGAGCTATGTGTAGTGGAGGGTATTTTTTCCCTGCTGAGTGTTTGACTCCCACAGCGCCATGGGAGAGGGGGATATCTGCACCACCTGGGTGTTCCTCCACTGCTTGCCGGGGCCAAGCAGCACCCATTTGCAATCAGTGCTTCGCCTTGGAAACCCCCGAGGGATGCCAAATCTATCTGCTGCCGAGTTTCTCTCCTAGTCTGCATGTAACAGCCTGGGAGATTACTGTCCCCACCCATCCCACTTGCCAGACAGATGTTAGAGACGATGATGGATATATCTGCTCTTGGATTAAAAAGCTGTTTAAAATGCATCCCCAGCCAGCTGTGGCCCTCTGCCCTGTTAGCTTTCGAGCATTCTCTTGAAGAAATCCTCTTTTTTTAGCTCAGCCCTACCCTTTCCTACAGTCTTCTGCTGTTTTCTGCCTGGCAAAGCCCCAGCAGCAGCCCCCAAGCAACGTGGCACGTGAAGTGGAAATGACTTTGGCTGATGGGATGCTTTTGCAGGGAGCCCAGGTGCTGTACACAGTACAGTGGGGAGGAGAAGACGCCTCCAGATGGAAGTCAGAGATCTCCTCCTCCTCCCTTTTTTTCTCCTATATCCAGCAATTCAGCAGTTGTGTCAGCATAACTCGGTGGCATGGGGATAGGGAGGAGCTGGAGCCTCTGTAGCATCAAGCAAAAGCCTCACTCTGCTCTCAGTTGCCTGTTACAGGCACCTATTCATGTCTTCTGGTTATAGGGGGAGAAAAGGAGCTACCTGAGGAGGACACCATAGGACAACTCCTTCAGGGGGAGTGTGGACACTTTCCCCTCTACACTGGACATTTGTATACCAGCTTGCCCTGCCCTGATGTCTCTGCATGAGCAAGCTCTCCTTTGGCATGGATTTTCCTGCCTTTCCCCAGGGACCCGGAGAGCTAAGCATCCCTGGGCTGCCTTTCCAGGGCTTTTCATGCTGTGAGCTGTGGTGCAGGTCCCGCTCCTTCTCTGGGTTTGCCCTGCAATGGTGGCAGCAAGGATGTGCTGGTCCCTGCGGCCAAACTAAAGGCTGGTGCAGGCTGCCCTTTCACCTAGCTGGATTTAAAAGTCTAAAAGCAACAATGCTCAAAAAAACCTCAAACCCTCCTCCCTTGGTAGGAGATCTGAGTGAGAAATTCTGGCTTGGAGCTGATGTTGCATTGGGACAGGGGTGCTGGGATGGCAGTTAGTGGGACGTGGCTGTGCCTGCGTTAGTTGTGGTGGTGGAAGGGAAATCCTTAACCTTGAAAAGGCGCATAGAATTCTATGCGTTCAGCAGATAGATAAAGCATTACTTCTACCAGCACTGTAAATTTAGCCACTTCTCCCTTCCCCCGCCCAGATTTTACCAGCCTAAACTGCAATTTTCTGTGCAAATTTTTTTCCCTACTAAGACTTGAAGGAACTATATTTTCAAGCAGCCAGTGATTTCTTTTTTCAAAAAATCTCAGTTTTCGCCTGAAGTCAGCTCAGAACACCTGTCTCTTGGAAAAGCAGGCCCCTTTAAGATGTCTTAGGCTGCTTTGAATCACTAATTGCTTCTGAATAGTCAGGCCAAATGTTTTATCACTTCAAACTCCCATAGCAATGCAAATCTATACAGCTGAGAAGCCTCTTTCCATGCATGGGGGTGATGGGTATAGATAAGGATTAAAAATGGAAACAAATTCAGCCCGGGGGTTCCTCTTTGTTCCTCTCTGCCCTCAGTGGGGTTGCCAGGGCTACATTTGTTCCCCTGCATCTTTTTTTGGTTGAGATCCAGAGCCCCTTGAATGCAAAGGCAGGAGGTACAGTGGCTGGAGAGAGCTGGATGAGGTCCTAGGTACATACATATTTCATTGCCCATGCCAGCCTCTGTATTGTCTTCTCTCTCTGGTTTCACAAAGGTGGTGTTTTCAAAAACTCCCCCTTTTTGAGGGCCGTGTGCTCCAGGCTTCCTCCAGTCTAAAGCTTCGGGCTGTTCAGCTGTTTTCCACTTTCTCTGAATGCCAGGGAGGCATATTTCCCATGCCTGGTGGGAAAAGGGGCAATGCTTGGTAGGGAAAGCAGGACCCCCAAGAGAGCCATTTGGAGGTGCTAACATCTGCTGTGGCATGTGCTTCTTGGGGTTGTTGCGTGTGTTTTGGGGCTATGCTGTTCACACAAGGTGCAGGAGATAGGCAGCACTTTGCAGAGCCTCATCAGTGCTGGGTTTCCCCTGACTTCTTTAAGTAACCCACAGCCTGAAGGCAACTCTTGACTATTAAGAGGCGGAAAATCTCGGCGAGCAAGGGCAGGCTAAATCCTCCTTTTTGCTTAGATCACCTGTTATTAGAGCTGCCTGCCGTGTGCCGAGTACGGCTGCGCTCAAAAATTGCCAAGAGCTCAGCATTATGGAAGCGAAAGCCAATTTACTGACCTTCCAATAGAAAGGAAGATACATGCTGAATGTGCATCTGCTGGATGATATATCTATTTCAGGCATGCTGCTAACATGCGAATGGAAAACCAACTTTGTTTGCATGATTTATGTAATTACTAGAAAACCTTGGGTTAAGAATACAGCGATACTTTGTAGGCATCGGGTACTATTTATTCTTAGCATAGTAGGTAATAAAATCTGTTTTCTCTCTGGCTTTCCAAGCGAATTCCAGTTGACTGAGATACATTACCTAACCTATTCAAGTACTCTGGACATGGGGAGCAAATAAAGTATCCTGATGAAGTAAATCTTCATATAAAATCAATAGCTAACAAAAAATTAGTCCCTTGATTAGTCCCTTAATTTATCATTAAAATTAAAAGAGAAACTGTGTCATTTTGCCCAAGAGGTAAAAAAAAATCTGCTCCTCTTTATTTAAGCATTATTCTTTCTGTGTTTCAGGTGCACATAGGACCCACTCAGGACTTGAAATAACTAAGGATAACTATTGTTATCCTGCAGGGATATGCCTGCAGGATATCTATGAATCATTCTATGATTCTATGATTTAAGTCTTTAGTGAGGGACTCCAGCTCAGGTGTAACTCTCTTGCTGAACTGGGGTCTTCATGCATAACTGTGGTCTTCCTAGCTGGAGAGAGAAAAAAAAAGGAAAAAGAAAAAAAGATGGGTTTGAGTATAAAAATAATACAGGACAATTAGAAACTAGTGAACTTGTCTGTCTTTTGTAGGCTTGTGTCTAGAGGTGGTCTTGGATGTCCAAGTCAGTACCCAAAGCAATTCAGGCTTGGGACCCTCCTCATTTCTGCCCGAGGTCCCCACGTGGGTCCTGCCAAGTCAGAGAGCTGGTGCAGGACTGTGCTGTGCTCTGACGGCTGGCACCAGCAACGCAGCAGAGCAAGGCCATCAGAGAGGACCTCTGGTTTTGGTGGTGTGAGGAATGGGAGGCTGGAGATGTGGGCCTGGCTGTGCGTAACACGGGGCTTTCTGAGAGCACAGGCTGGCAGGTGGCTTCTGAGGCACGGTGTTGGAAAAGCAATTTGGGACCAATGGGAATGGCACAGGTAGAGAGCTGGAAAAGGTGTCCCAAAGGGTGGAAGCCATGCTCCTCCCCAGGCTCCGGTGCCCTCCCAGTGTGAAACTGGGAGCCCGGGCAGGGAAGGAGGGGGAAAGGCTGCAGCGAGAACCGGAAAAACCTGCTCATGCCTGCCCAGGATTCACATTACTCACACTGGTTTAAAACAGGTCATGTTTGCTTTGGTTTCAAGACAGAGATGGCCAAACTGCCTAAAGACTGTTTTCAGCCCAGTTTAGAGCAGGTTGAAGGTCCCAAGTGCCTGTTTGCTTTGTCACTGCCCCCATGCTCTCCTAACCCATGACCAGTGCAAGGTCTTAACCAGAGGTTTACGTCTTTCTAAGCAAAAGCTGGGCCAAGGGCACGCACAGGGGCATGTTCCCCAGCCCATCTGACGGGTGGTAACCACGAGTGGTGGGATCGCGTCCAGGCACTCACACCTCCTGACCTGCGACAGTCTTTGAAGAAGCTCACCCAGCAAATTTGCTGGTTGAAGCTGGACGGGACTTGGCTTCTAGTGATTCTCCCCATTGCAAAGGAAGTCTTCTGCGTCCCCTAGATGCCATCATGGGTGAGAAGCTCATGGCAGTGGTGCAAGTTGAAGCTGCCCTGTTGCAGGTCTCATCTGTGCTAGCACTAGGCTGG
>JAOXNO010000041.1:48784582-48808912 GCA_028565335.1 Limnodromus scolopaceus
CGCCGCGGCCGCGCCGGCGGCAGGTGAGTACGCGCCGGTGCGGTGGGATCGGGCCGGGCCTCCCGGCGAGGGGCCGCCGCCACTTGGCAGCACCGGGGCGCGGCCCTGCCCTGCTCGCAGCAGCCCCGGGCAGGGCGGTGGTGACGGCGGCGGCGGGGCCACTGGTCCCGGTCTCCCCAGAGTGAGCCGCTCCCGGGACAGCGGGCGCCTGGCAGGGCCCACCGGCAACGGGGGAAAGCCCCATTATTTTGCGGCTGCGAAGTGCAGCGGCCCGATGGGGCGTACGGAGCGGGGTAGGGAGGGCGAGGAGGTGGCTTGGGGGCAGAGCGTCTGCAGAAACCTCGAATCCCGTAAGGAGAGCCCGTGCTGGGATGGCCGGGAGCGGCGCTCAGCACTGGTAGGACCCCGAGCCGCTTTGCCTCCCGCCCGGTGCCGCGGTGGTCGTGTCCCGGTTGGTCGAGCGCTGGGTGCCCTGCCCAGGGCAACGGGTGCTGGCACCGGGTCCCCAGCAGCTCCTGCCAACAGCGTGGCCCACTCAAAGGAGCAACACCGTGTTCCCACTTAACACTGGGAATGCTGGGCAGAGCCCACGGCGGAGGAACAGCCGAGGTGGCGTGGAATCTCAGCTACGGATGTCAGGAGCCTCCCATCGTGGTCTGCATCCGTGGGGCAAAGCTGTCTATCCTTCCTCCCCTCAGAGACATCTCTGGCTCCCCGAGGAGAGGGGTTAAATTCCTCGATAAGAGCCTGGCTTTCCGCTGCATACTTTTGATGCCTTCTGTGAACTCCACCAGCAGGTTGTTTCGTAACTCCGCTTGTGGCCCCGCCGAGGGTGGGAGAACAAACTCCTCTCCCTGCTTTTTCCCTGCCCTGCGACAGCACTTTGGAATTGCACATTAAGAACCCAATTGCAGGTTAAAAACCCAAACGTGGGTTTGAGGGCAGTATCGTACGGAGCGAGGGGTCACGGCCACACACCTCTCACTCAGCCACCGCCTCTGGCACAGCCCGTGGCACTCCCTCGGTATGGCTGATTTCAGGAGAAATTAGGAAGAGGCAGGTGGAAATGGGTGAGGAATGATCCGAAGAGGTGAGACGGAAGTTCTGTCTGCTCCTCGCGGTGAGCCGGGGCCAGATCCCGGGGATGCCAGTGCTAACGGCGTGCTTGCAGGCCCTGGCTCCGTGCTCTGCCGAGACTTGCCGGGCAGGCACGGGGCCCCGGGAACGTGTGGCAGCACGAACGACAGAGCTCGGCTGTCAAATGGTGGGGTGCCGGATGTGGCCGGGGTGGGACAGGGATGCTACGTGCACCATCCGCTCCCCTCGCCGGGTAGCTGTGTGGGGTTGCACTCTTCATGCAGCAAGAATTGCACCTCCTCTTAGGGAGCAGAGAACGAATTTGTGTGCGCACGTGCTGTATCTGCAGTGGTTATGGGCAGGGAGCATATCCAAACGCTGCTTGCCGCCTTTACTGGGCAGCGCCGATGGTGTCTGCTTGGGAGGGGGCTGCGGGGAAAGGGGAAGGCCTTTACCTTCTGCTGGTGCCACTGGAATGCCAGGAATCCTCCCGCATCCCGGTTATCTGCCGGGAGAGCCTGAGCACGGCGCCTGGCCTCCCTCTCAGCATAGTTCTGCTGGCTTCCCCGTGCCCTCTTGAAAGAAATAGCATGGAAATCAAGAAGCCCCTCAAGCGCATATGTCTTCCTAAAGCCTTTCTTCCACCTCCTCGTGGAAGGCTGCGAGGCCGGGGAGCTTGCAGTGCCTGCGGGTCCGGGGGTCCTGTGCTCTGAAATTTTCTAGCAAGGGGATACCGGTTGATCCAAAAAATAAAACTCCACAAATGAGTGTGAGGGAGATGTGGGAGTTAGCTCTACCCAGGGCTCGAAGGGGGAGACCTGACCAACAGTGTGACCCTGAGATAATGAAACAACTTAAGAACTAAGTCTGATTTATTTTACTTCCCCCCCCCCCGCCCCTTGCGCTTAAGAAAAGCGAGTTATGGCTGCGCTCAGGCACTTGGTGGCTTTGGATACCTGCAGGCCCCAACAACCATGCTGGGGAGTTTGCCAGGCTTGCCCAAAACTTTTGGCGGCAAGTGGCCGCTGGCCGAAGCAGTGCGGTGATGGCCGATCTGAATCATCCTAGGGTGCTCCCTTCCCCAGGGTGCTCTTTGAAACATAACTTCACCAAAAAAAGGTAGCGTGGTGTAATTGCTGAAGATGCAGGGATTTACTGCACCTGGGCAAACAGAGGAGCTTCTGTCCTGGAGTATTTTGGGGACTGGATGTAAAATGGAGTTGGATGGGAGCTGGTCTGCTCTGGCAATGTGTATGCTGACCACCTCCATAATGGAGATGTGTGTCGTGGTTGCCTTCGTTGTCACCATGTGCTGCAGAGAAATATTGCCTGAACATATTTGGTTCATCCTGTCCATGTTTTTCAACATCTCTCTGCCCTGTCCCATTTGTGTCTTCTGCTATGGGAAAAACCTCCAGTGGTGTCTTGGAAGTCACCCAGCCCGCTTTCTGCTGTCCCCCATGGGCCACGGGGGTGATGCTTTAGGACTAAATTCGGATAAGGGGTTGATCCTCCCTGTCTGGGAGGCCATGATGTGTGTGCCAAGGCTTTGGAGCAGAATATTTCCTCAAGTCATGCGATGTCGGGTGCTGTGGTGAGCTAGGAAGAAGTCCAGTTGCTGCTTGATGATGGGTTGCTCTGTGCCTGAGCTTAAATAGAGGCATGAGGGACATGTTAAGTATTAGCTCTGTGTGTATGCATTGTTTTTAAGAACATCTTTTTAAGGGATGTTCCTCAATCTGTCCCAACTTGTCTATGCCCTTGTAAACCTGTGTAGCCAAGGCGTAAGTGTGTCTCCGTGGAAGGTTTTTAACAAAATCCTAATTATTGTAAATGATTGCTAACAATTTATGTCCTTCCATTTTTCAGATGCCAAGTTCATGAGCTTCTAAAAGCAGCTGATTATCTGGCTTTTTGTGGACTGGAGTCAGCACTTTCTTGAGGGCTGAGGTGCTTCCAGCTGCCCTGGGCTAGTCCTCTAGAATAACTCGTTGCTTCAAAAAAAGGAAAGGGGGGGGCAGGGAACAAAACAAAACAAAAAAACAAACCCACAACACTTCTTACCTGAAGACATGGGTGGGTCAGCCCTGAGCTGGAAACTTTGGGGCAGTTGAGCACTGCCTGAATTTGGGAAGGCTTCCTCTGCAGCTACAATAACCCTGCTGGAGCTCTTGGTCTTAAGAGCTACATGCTCAAACCTCCCTGTGTCCCCCCCAGCTGCCTCCTGCAGTCCTGGGAGGATTGGCGATGGGAGGCTGCAGTGCTCTCAGCTCATGGATATCCCTCGTGATGTTAGACCTAGCGCTGTGCTCCTGAGCATGGGGACTTTGGAGGCACCTGTAGCATCCTATATGAGAGCAGCTGGGTCAGCAGAGAAGTCCAGCAAGCGGCTGCCTCCCCTTTGCTCCCTGCTTTTCCTCCCAGCCCAGGGAAGCCTTTGGCAAGGGTTCGGAGCACCCAGTTGGTGGTGTGAAGCTGCCTGGCTGAGGGATCATGGGGAGGGCATTTTTTACAGTTCTTGGTAGTTTAATGATTCCTGCTGGGAATATTGCTTTCGCCGGGAGGGACGAGTGTGCAGCAGGGAGCTGGTCTCTGCCTCTGGATGCTTGCCTGAGGCGGCTGGTGGTGTGCAGGGGGTTGGATAAACACCACAGACATATCTAGGTAAGAATAAAGACGGGTTGGGTTGGTTTTTTTGGAGGCTTTGTGGTTGCTGTTTGCACTTGCTGATTTTTATTTGTTTTCCTTTCCAAGTTCTGGCAATGTTTGGAGGTGGCAGTGCTCCTTCCTGCAAGGAGCCAAACATACTCACAGTAGGAAGGCTGGGTGGACCAGGCGACAGGCTTTTCCCTCTTTGCATGTTGTGATCAGTGCTGGCTGCTTCCTGCAACATGAACCTGCCCTGCTTGTCTGAGGGACAACTTGGGCTCTTGACCAGTATGCCCAGGTCTTGGCTTAATAGTTTGTGCCTGTAGAAAGTCAGGGGTTTCCCAGGCTTTCTCCAAGAACATCTTTCTTTCCTCTCCTCCCTACCCCAGTTCCTCTGGGACAGGGATTTCTCAGGGCAGCTTGTCGAGTCCTCAGGGTCCCATCCCAAAGGGGTGGCTCTGCGAGGCTTTCCCAGGGCTAAGCCAGCCTGGGTGCCGGGTTGTGCCATGTCACACCTGGCCCAAGTTATTCCCACCTGCTCCAACATTAATCAGTGGGTAAGAAAGCTGTATCTGCACAGGGATTTGTAAAGAGAAAAGGATTCCTGTATGGTTTGGGGTTTTTTATAAATTATATTAAAAAAAAATAACAATGTCCTTTTCCGTTGCTCTTTCCAGCCTTTTAAAAATCTTAGAAACTCAGCATCTTATGTTGTGGAAGGACGTTTGCTGTCCTGCTCTGACAGGGAAATATTCCTGGGACCCAGGAGTCGATGCGCTAGAAACAACACTGCTTTTCATCTTTGAGATGCTGCATGTCGAGGACTAGTTGTCCCTCGAATCTACTTTACCTTAAGTAATTTTTGGAGTGTTTTAACACAATTTGAGGATTGCCTAGGCTGCAATAATGGACTTAGTGCTGTCCTCTTTGAAATGAATTTGTTTTTTTAACGACCTGCTGGGAGTGTAAAGAAGTTGGGGTAGGAGGTTCAAAAACCTCTTACAGAGGTTTCCCCAAAGCGACCCCAGGTGAGCATAAGTTGCATGAAGACCAAGCTCCTAAATGCTTCTGAAAAACCAATATATTTTTATTGCATTTATTGGAGCCCTTTGCTGGCATCAAAACCCCTTCAGCCAGAGGTTTGCTGCCTCCCAGCAAGGCGGTTTCAGGGATTAAATTTGGTCACGCAGCCATGATCTCCATCGCGTGTTGAAGGACAGTGACTTATTTCCCCCCCATGGATGGCCCCTTTCGTTTTAGTGCCAGACAGAGGATTGAATTGCCTCTCCAGAGATGTGCCTCCATTTTAGTGCTTTAAAGAGCTTATTATCTCTGGGTGGGTTTAGGCGGGGATTGATAACACCTCTGCCTAATTAATCATGTGCCAGGTAGCGTGAAAACAGAGACTTCTAAAATGCCCAAGTGTCTTATCAAAGGTTTCAGCCTGGATTAGTTCTGGGTCTCTTGTTTATTTGACTCTGTGTCTGTATATGTGTGAGAGGGGGGGAAAAAAGGAACGATTTTAGCTCTTGGCAAATGGTCATTAAAGGCCTTTTTAATCCTATGAAGTTATAAATAAATATCCATGGCAGCATGCACCTGCATATTCATTAGTGCATCACATCCTCTCCTCCAGAGACCCAGCAGTGTGTCCTTGGCGTGTGGCCGCTTTCTGAAGCAGGGTAGGAAACTGAGTTTTCTGGAAATGGAAAATAAAATCTGGAAGGTTTGTTCCTGGATTTACATTTGCTAATTTGTTAATTGCCCTCTCCCCTAAGATGAGAACTGGAGTGGAAAGAGAGTTGCTGGTGGCTGACACCAGCTCTTCTGAAGGAGACTGGAAGGCAGGTTAGGGGAGAACATTTGTAGGTCATCTAGATTTTTCATGTTCCTGGTCCTAGTCAGAGGAGAGGTGCACAGTCTGAATTTTTCTGTAATTCTGTGGAAATTAAATCCTTGATCACTTTGAGGTAGAGTGGCAGGTCAGTGCCTATCTCCGCTTGCCAAGGCGCATCTTGTCCTCTGGGCTGGACCGGGAGAGCATCATGAGGAAACTGCACTTTGAGGGTTGCTTCTGGCTCTTCTGGAAGCACTGGGAGAAATAGGTCATTGGTTGGATTTTCTCCATTTTGGTCTCAGCCTTGCGGGAGAGGAAATGTAAATTTGGAGGAAATTGAAACACTTCTCCTCTTTAGCTGGGGAGGAGAAAGCAGGTGCTTTGGGTACTTCGGAGCATTTCCAAGGCTTGAACAGGCTTTTGCATCTCCAGGTTTGCAGCATTCTTCCTGCATCCTGTGGGATGAGACATATAAGCTGTTTTTGGACTTGCGGAATGGCCTGTGTGTAATAATAGAGGAATATTCACAAATTGCATCATGCTTTCACTGATGACCACTGTGGAAGGTGAACACAGCCCGGATGCTGAACCTGCTGGCAGATGCGTGCTGGGGTTGTATTTGCATGTGGATGGTCTGGCAAATACCCCTTGGAGCCTTGGCTTTTAAGAGCTGGATTGTGAGCCACCCCCTGAAGAGGACAGACATTGGGGCATCCTGGAGCTGCTGCACTGGGGCTCACAGCTGGGCAGCAGCTGCAGGTACAGCGGTGCCTTGATGGTGCTGTAGAGCAAGCACCAAATTTTTTATATTAAAAATAAAGGCAATAATTTTAGGGAAAAATCAAGGGGCAGTCTCAACCCTGAAAGGTTTTCAAGTCCAATCTCAAATCCTCAAGGCTGATCTAGGTCAGCCTAGAGCCTAGATTCAACCTTGCCCCTGTGTTGGGAGCTGGACATCTTAATACTTCCCCAGCCCTCCTGGGTTCAATGTCTGGGCAGGTTCAATTGCACAAGGAAAAAGGAGCGTGGCAGTGCAAGAGCCTTTCTGCTTTCCCCTCTAATCTACGTGTTGTTGCTAATTTTGCTTTCCCCCCTTGAGAAGAAACTAAAATTTACTCGGCTGCTTTCATGAAGTTGCTCTTCGCTTGTGTGTCTGGGGTTTGATGGGGGTGGTTACAGCAATAGCTGCTCATGTTTCCCTTGCAAACCTTCATCTTTATGTCAGACTTTACTAGCCAGCCTGGCCAGCTCTTCTTCCCCTGTGGACAGTAGCCATTAGAGCTTCAAGGGAGAAATACGATGCATTAAGGTGAGGAAGATGATCCTTCCCCTTCCAGGCTGAAATGCTGTAACATGAGTGTGTGCAGTAGGTGGCAGGGGTGAGGGGGGGTTTGCTTCTTTTAATTTATAATGAGCTTTTGGTTAGTTGCTTATCTGCGGGGTGGACTGGCTAGTAAACATCCCTGAAATGTCATCGCTGCCCATGATCCCTGATAGTTCAACACAGCTCTTGACACTGGCCCACAATGGTGACAAATCTTGGCTTGTTTAAGAAGGGGGGAAAAAGATCCCCAGCTCCTTCCCAGTGCTGTTTCTGAAACCTTCATATGGGTGTGATGCTGTAGCAGACCCAAAAGCTTGGGTGAAAGAAACAGAAATCCCCACAGGTGGAGCCCGGATGGGGTGAGCTTCTTCCACATCAGCCAGGGTGTGAGCTTCCCTCCCCTAAATCCCTGCTGAAGGCTGTCGCCCTGAGGCACATCCCCATCCTTCATCTCAGCCCTGGGCAGAATTTGTCCCTGGCTCTTCCCACCCTGCTCAGTATCGGCCAGCCTCAATGGTACACCCCAGGCATGTTAGTGTGGGTCTGTAATTTTGGGGAGGAAGTGGAAGATAAAATCCACCAAGCCTCTATTTTGCTCTTAATGGGGGGTTGCTGTCATGGTGCTAATGGCTCTCCAGAAATCTGTTTCTTTGAGGAGTTCCTGCAAAATCCTCATATGTGGGCCATGTCCTTCTTGGGTTCTGGGGGACTTCAGCAGTGGCATGTGGCTTCAGGCTCAAGTTATGCTTCAGCTCTTGAGCTGTGCAAGTGCCATGGGACTTTTCTTGGTGTTGCCCGTTTGATCTCCTTTGGGTGCAGAAAGTCCTTGAAACATGGATGTAACTTCCGTAGGTGCCGTGTGAGTTAATGCATTGTAAGATGCCCTCAGCAGAAGCTGCTTGCTATCAAAGAACAACAGAGCCCAGGGATGCACATGGCCTGGGATCCATCTGCATGTCTCTGGTAGAGCTGCACCTTCAGGGTACGTTTGCAGTGGTTATCCCTGTCCCCCGCTGTGGTTTCTCCAGTGAAGGAGGAGAGAAAAGTGGAATCTGCAAAGCCCTTGTGCGGTTTTGAAATTACTGATTTCACTAATTTGCTGATTTTTTTGGGCTTGCTGACAGGCATGCCATGGCAGAGCAGGGAGCTGGACAGGGTGTGATGGGTGGACCAAGGATGTGGGGACTATTATGGCCACCCCTAAATAAGCCATTCGAGTGTGAATTAGAGCCATGTGCCTCTTCCTTCCTTGCTCCTGGGTGCTTGTGGCCACCTTGCGTAAGAGCTTGTGGCTTTGATAGACCTGAGGGGTGAGTAATGCTTCCTCACTCTCCCTGTGACTACAGAAGGATGAAGAGCTGCCTCTCTGGGCTGTGGCCACTCTGGTAGGACTCGTTTGTCACCTCTTGAGCTTGTTTAACCCTGTCAGCTCTTTGTGCTGGGATGAAATAACCTGTTTCCTGGCCTGAGCTGGAGTCTGGCCTGCATCCTGCTGGCCCCCACGCCACAGGAGGGGACAATGACCTCTTTGGTAGGTGGCCCTCTTGGCTGCTTGGCACCAGGCCGGGAGATGATGTCCCTTCAGGATCCTGGGGCTATCATCCTCAGGATGGGCATGGCACTATGGAAAGGTCCTGCAGCACATGGCTGCAGGCAGGGGTCTGCCTGGTGCTCCCTGCTGCAGTGGCAGCGACCATCAGTGTTTGCCAGAGTCTGCTGCACAGACAGCTCAGCCAAAGCCACGGATGATCATCCCCACCCAGCATGGGATCTGCCAGCCCAAAAAGAGCCACAGTGTCAAGCCTTGCCATGGTTGATCTTGCAGCTCTGGACCTGCCAGCCTCATCAACCCTTGGTCACAGCCTCAACCTTTGACTGCGGCATCGTCTTCTGGTCTGGGATGGTCATGGCATGGAAAGACCAGCAGAGCTGCTCTATACCTGCAACACCCTAGCCGAGGGCAGGTGATGCTACTCCAAAAGAGCGACCTGAGGCAGGAGGACACTGTTGATGGGCCAGAGAGGAGGCTGGACCACAACCCATTCCCTCCAACCAGCTACTCCCATCAGGAGGCTTTGGTTCCCTGTGGATCTTCTCCATATTGGGTCACCTCTCCACACCTGAGTAACAGGGAGGCTTCTGCCCAACCAGAGGGTTTCAGCACGTGGGCAAGTACCATCTCTTCCCTTTGGTGTCCAGGAGCTGTGCCCGGTGCTTTGGGCAGGGAGGGACCTCAGGAAGCATTAAATAGCTTCTGGATGTGTCACGGCAGCAGCTGATCTGGGGCGGTGAGTCACGGCCAGCCTGCCAGCTCTCTGGCATGCAGGATGGCGGCACGGGGCCACTCCTCCCTCCCCACTTGCTGTTCACTCATGTATTGGGGTTTTTTTCACTCTTGTGTGTGTGCACACAGCTGGGATGAGCACCCTGCCAGGAGAGGAGTGAGAGGGTCAGGTTCAGAGCAGGAATAAAATGGCTGAGAGCTCCCCAGCATCCACCTGGAGCGCATCCAAAGGGATGCAGAGCCTCTGGTCCCTATGGACATCTCGGTCCTCCTTGGATGGTGGGCTCATCACAGCCTGCTCTCAAGTACAAATACATCTTTATTTACTAATTATGAGTCTTTATAACTCTACCCCCAGCCTGAACCCTGACCTGAAAGCCTAGTCTTCTGGCTTTTTGCAGTTTTAATTAGGCTTGCTGGGAAGCTCTCCCTGTGCTGCTGCTCTCCTGCCTGCCCAGCCCTGTACCCAGCTCTGCCAGGGAGAGGACATAGTGAGGGAGGTGAGCAAACCCCCAAGAATGGGTAAAACCTCAGCCCTGGTGGGGTGCTCAGCTCAAAACCTTCATGGTGGTCCCAGATAGTGCTCGTTAGGAGCTCTGGTAGAGGCATTTGGGATGCAGTGGGATCTGGGTTAAATCTGGCCTTGCTGTTGGGTGCAAAATTGGTGTGTTTTTCCTAATTGGGTATTTTTGTTTTCTTGTGTGTGGGAGAAAGGCACTTGCAAAGTGTTTGCAATTCTTGGCTGGAAGGTGTTGTGTCAGTTTCTGAGGGTCCCTGTGGAGGACACCGAGGGAGGGGGGTCCCTGTAAATCAGTGGCTGTCCTTATTTCTGTAAGGTGGGTGACTGGCCAATTTTCTTGGCTGGCCTCATATTATTTCAGGTCCAGGGAGATCACCGGACCCTTGCGAGTCCTGGCAGCCATCAGGATGATGGTTTGCAGGAGCTGTGCAAAACGTGCATTCGCGTGCACCTGCAGAAGTACTCCTTCATCTCCTTTAGCCCAACAGCTTCAGGGAGGCTGCGAGACAGCAATGCCAGGAAACAAAATAAAGCTGCAGGATCTGAGATTTGTTAATTTAAAAAAAAAATTTTTTTTTTAATGTCAGCACTTGAAATTCCAACTCCCAGTTAGAAAATTTGTTGAAATTGTGGTATGAGTCATCCCTACCCTCAATTTTAGGACCCATTGCATGGGGAAGGGAGCAGAAAATTAGTCACTTTGTTAATCTGCTTCCAAGAAGAGTGACTTAGAAATCCGTGGTGGAGGGGGGAAATAAGAATAAAATGAGAGTGGCTTTTGGGAGCGGCCGTCACGTGTCCCGGTCCCCACAGCCACCTGCTCGCTTCCCTGGGCTGTTTTTGGGGCAGGCGGCAGGGCTGGCAGCTGCCTGCGCTTCTGGTTCACGATCAAAGTGACCTCCTCGGGCGAACACAAACAGGCAGCTGGAAACCGTCCTCCTGCCCAGAAGTGCTTCTTCCTCAAGGAAAGTGCTTCTTGCCCCCACCCCTCCCAAAATAAAAAGCGCCTTTTTAGCTACCTGGTGGTATAAGGAAGGAGCCCACTAATGCTGGGAAGCTTGGGAAGAGGGGGATCACATTTGCAAGTGGTGCAATGAGACTGCCTCCCCCCCCTCCAGCTGCTGATTTTTTAGGGGCGATGGTAAAGAGCTGGAGGGGGCTACATGAGAGGTCATGCTGGGAACAAGGTGGAGGTTTGGGGGTTTATTGACTGGTGGTTTTTTTTTTGAGCCAGGGTGATGCTGGCACAGTGGGATACTGGGCATGAGATGCTGTGTGTGGGCTGTGATGTGTCGTCCCCCCCCCACCCCCCCAAGCAGGGACCGGGGGGTGTGAGGAGTGTTGCTGGTCCCCCCAGATGGGGCTGAGCTGCCTTCATCCCGTCAGCTCCTCTGTGAGCCCAGGGCTTTGGGGGAAGAGGGGCAGCCAGACTGGTTTCAGGTGGGCTGGGACAGCTGATCCTGCCCTGGGAAGGGGTGAGGAGGACGGGCAGAGGAGGAAGCAGCCCCTGGCCCTGTTTGCCACCCCCTTGGCAAAGGGGGCAGATAACATCCCGTATCCAGCAGCGAGCTGGGGACAGCCACCCCCAAAACCCCAGGGGTTACGGCCAGCGATCGGTTAGCGGGGACACCCTGTGCTTGCAAGGATAATGACAAAAGCGATTGGATGTTGGGGTGCTGGGGGGATGCAGCAGGGAGGGATGTACAGGCTGATTTTTGGGGGCGATTTCCCCCATATCGGGAGAAGAGCTGGCCACCACCGCTCCCAGCTTTTTGGCGGCGGTGTGCCGGCTGCTGGTAAATGATTGCCGGGGCGGCCGGCCGAGGCGGGGCTGGAGCTTGGTGCCAGGTTTGAACCCACACAGGTGCCTGGGACTGCTGTGCCGGCCGCCATCTCGCTCCCGAACCCGGCAGCGTTCGGAAACCGCTGGATTTTTCGGGGGGGGCAAGGTGAGGCTGTGCGACACGACTCAACTGGCTGGGTTGGTTATTTTTTCCTTATTTATTTATTTTAAGCTCCTGGCCCCCCACCTTGGGGTCAGGAGAGGGGAAACGGGGTTTGAAGCTAGCTGGGTCCCTGGCTGGGGTGGGGGCAATGCTTCCTGAGATGTGTTGCCACCCCAAATTTGGCATTGGGGTGCTGTGTTGCGGGGGGACGGGACGGTGGCTTTGGGGTGAGCTGGGTGGTGCCACAGCAGTGCCTGGACTTTGCTCAGTGCTGGGGCTGGTTACAGCCTTGAATGCTCAACGTGGGGGGGGGCGGAGGGGGGAACGGTGCCAAAACCTAGTTTTGAAATGAGATTGGGCTAAACCATGCAAATTTTCGTAGTTTTGGGCTCACAGGCAGGTCGGCCGAGCCCAAGGTGCCCTTCACTCCCACTAGTTTTCCCTGGCTGCCCAGCCAAGGCAAACATGAGCTCAGCACCGAGGTATTTGTGGCGGCTGCTCTGTGCCCACGTTTCAGAGGTGGGCAGGGGACCTGGCACCCGCAGGGAATGGCCTCGCCAAGCCCTATCTCCCCCAGTTTCTCCTTGCCTTTCTTGCACCATGGCTAAAATCCCGCGTTGCTGGAGGCGGGACCCTTTGAGCCCTCCCTTTGATTACTCAAGCAGGCAACAAAAAATAGGCAAGAAGCGGTGTTTAACCTGAGGTCAAGCTTTCTTGCAGCCCAGCTGCAAACTTGGGAGAGCTGGAGCTGAAGGATGGAGATGCTGCGACCAGCTGGGTTCAGTTGGGAAAGCAGTTTGGGACCCTCTGGACAGAGGGCATAGAAATTTTCTATATGTGTTCCTCTGCCCAGGGCTCTCAGAAGCCCGATGCTAGAAAAAAAGTGCTATAGGGTGGGGGTGGAAAGATCCATCTTTGTTTGCACTATGTTTGAAAACTCTGTAAGCTCAAGTATTTGAGTTCTTTACAGCTTGTGCTTTATTTTGGGTTTTTTTTAAGACTCTCACAGTTGTTGAGCTGCTGGAAGAGGCAGGAGTTGGGTGCACCTGGACTAATTGTTCTAATGCAGAAGAAGTAGCCACCAGGTGGGAGTTGGGCTGACCCCTGGGTGCTGTGCAGAGGGTCCCCTGGGAGCCTGGGCTTCAACACGGGCATTCGTGCCTGGCTCCTGCTCCCAAACCCCACCTTTGGTCTCATTTTGTGCAGAAAGATGCTTTACTTTGATTTCTTAATCCCTCTCTGATAAACAGAGATGGAGGTAAATAAATTAAAGTGTGCATTATCTGCACCTTCTCTCAATATCCCATTGCGAGGGTGGGCAGACTTTTCCAATATTGTGTGGAAAATCCCTCGGTGCTGCGCTGCCAAATTGTCAGAGAAATCACAGTGAAAGTCCAGCAAACCCACTAAAAGTCAGCACTCGCAGCAGAACTAACCTGGACATCATCTTCAGGGCACCATGCAGGCACACAAACTCCATCATTTCCCACCATGAGAAGATTTGGACCTGCTGCCCAGATATGAGAGGAAAAAAAAAATAAAATGGTGGTGTTTTTTGGGTTTTTTTTACAAATGATCATCAGTGTTTTAATAATATCAACAAAAAGGCAATCTGTGCACAAGGAGAGAGGGAGAGCCGCAGAGACGGATGGAGGGCAGCAGTGAGCAACCGCTTGGTGTGGGATGCACCTTACAAGATGCTGGCATTAAAGATGATTTAATGATGCCACTCTTAAAGTGGCTTGTATTCCTCACTAGCAGCTTGGGATGGAAACCTGGTTTCTCTCTTCCCTGCAGGCAGTCTGTCCTGCAATGACCCAGCGCACCTGAGGCCTGGCAGCTGTGGGGATGGAGCTGAAGGTCTGGGTGGACGGGATCCAGAGGGTCGTCTGCGGTGTCTCGGAGCAAACCACCTGCCAAGAAGTGGTCATCGCCTTGGCACGGGCCATCGGTGAGCCATCTCCATCTACTGGGGGGTGCCCCTTTGCAGGTGAAGGCATCTGCCGTGCTGATGCCCCACCTGCAGGTGCTTCCTGGGAATAGGGGTTCCTGCTCTGGGGTGGTGTGGGCGTCACCAGCCGCTGCCTTGGCGTGCCGCTGCTGGCCATGGCTTTCCCCATCTGACGTGCTCACCTTCTCCTCACAGGTCAGACGGGCCGCTATGTGCTGGTGCAGAAGCTGCGGGAGAAGGAGCGGCAGCTGCTGCCGCTGGAATGCCCCTTGGAGTCGCTGGCCAAGTGCGGGCAGTATGCCAACGACGTGCAGTTTGTCCTGCGGCGGACAGGCCCCAGCGTGGCCGAGCGGCCCTCCTCAGAGGGTGTTCCCCAAGCTCCCGAGAGGACGTTCATGCGGGCCAGCTTGCCCATCAAGCCCAGGCCCGCCGGCACGGATGTACCCCATTCCCGGGAGTCAAAAAAATCCATGACTTTCAACTTGGGTCCTACAGGCTCTGGCGACCTGTTTGCTGTGAGCCGCTGGAGGCACCAAGCACGGGAAGGGATGGACCTGGAGGGCGGTGGGGTTGTCCAAGCCTCCAAAGAGGAGCTGTTCAGGAGGGTTCTGCGGCAGCAGGAGCAGCTGCATTCCTTAGAGGCCCATGGGGACACCCTGGAGACGGACCTACGGCTCTGGGAGCGCGGCCGGCTCGCTGGGCAGGAGGATGAGATCCTCTACCTGGAGCACCTGGTGCGGAGGAATGAGACAGAGCTGGGTGAGGAGGAGTTTTGGCAGAGCGAGCTCCGGCTGGAGAAGGAGTGTGAGCGGGAGCGGCAGGAGCGGGTTAGGAGCCTGCGGGCCAGCCTGGAGGAGTACACACAGAGGATCTACGAGCTGAGCGCCCGGACTGAAGCCCTACAGGAGGAGATCCAGTGGGAGATGGCTGAGAGGGCCAAGAGGGGGAAGGAGACCTCTGCGCCCAGCCCCACAGATCTGGAGGACATGGCTGCCAAGATGAAAAGGGACCTGGAGGCCAAGGTCAAGCAAGGCACCCAGCTGGAGAGCAACCTGGCCAGCGTGGAGAAGGCCCTGGAGGAAGCTGAAAGGAACCTGCAGGTAGATAGGACCAGGTTGAGCAGCCCCATGGGGTGGTGGGACCTCCGGGAGGAGATAGGACCAGCTTTCCAGTGGTCCCCATCCATGGGGCCGATGGGTTGAGTTGATCCCACCCCACCTGGCTGGTGAGCATGGGGCTGGGTGTGTGGAAGTGGCATAGCAGCTGTGGCTGCTGTTGGGGGCACACCACCACTCTTGCCCAGCCAACACAGAGACCCACACCCATTGATCTCCATGCAAGCTGGGGCTGGGCTGGAGCTCCTGCTGGCTGGTGCATGGGGTGTACAGCGTCACCCAGCTCCAACATGGATGATGGTGCTGAAGCAAATGGTTCACGTGCAGGGTTGGTGGCATTGGCACAAAGGTTGATGGATAAAGGAGTTGTGGAGGGGGATAGTGTAGGTCCCCACGGTGCCTGTGCACAAAGCCATGCGATCTGTGCAGTGTGGAGATGGCAGCTGTGGGGCTGAGCCGTGATGCTCCCCGGCTCACCTGTCCAGGTGCTGTGTGACCCCTGCCTCCTGCCCACCAAGTCGTCTTCAGTGGAGCAAAAGGGAGAAGCTTTTGCCTATCCAGGCGGTGATGGCTGCCCTTCCCCAGGGCAGCTGTGCTTCCAGCATCCTGTCTTGAGCATCTCGTTTGCGGCTGGCATCTCCCAGCACCGTGGCGGCTGCCGTTTGACGGCTGCTCGCACCCTCTTGTGGAGACACAGCAAAGCAGGGCTGTTCCCAAAACAGCACCTTCCTTGTCCCCACAGCCCGGGCACCCGGCTTCCTGCCGCCCCTTGGAGAAGGGTGGCAGAGCCACATTATGCCTGAGGTCCCCTCTGCCGGCTCCAGCAGGGTGAGCAGCCCCAGGATGGGAGTATGCCAGCTGGTTTGGGGCATGGGGAGGATATGTAGCTCACCCTGTCGTCCCCCCCCCCGGTGTGTGTTTTGCAGGCCCAGACCCAAGAGCTGGAGGAATTAAATAAGGAGCTGAGGCAGTGTAATTTGCAGCAGTTTATTCAGCAGACGGGGGCCACGGTGACTGTCCTGCAGGCCAGGTCCGAGGAGGATGCCCAGCCGGAGCCGAGCCCGCGCGAGCTGCCAGCCTGCCGGAGAAACGGAGGTCAGCACGCTGCCGCCGGCTCGGCCGCGGGGGCTGCTCCGCGGGACCCCTGCCCACTCCCTGCCTCCCCCTCCAAGGGGGTCAGCACCCCCTCCCAAGGGGGTCGGCCCCAAAGCTGACCGGTTCTGCCCTGGATGCTGAGGTTAGGCAGCAGGGACGGGGTTTTGGCGTTGGCATGGCAGTCGCTCACCGCCCCTGGGGGGTCTCTGAGGTTTGCCGGCCCCAGGGCTCCTTCCTCCTGCCCGTTGAAGCCTCAGGGCTGCTTGTAGCCACGTTCAGGGGGCGGATCCTGTGTTGCTGCTTTTTGGGGCTGGGGGTGGCCGCAGGGAGCTTTCCTTTGCAGCATTGCCGCATGTCACTGCGGCGGCAAAAAGCAGGTGGCTGAGGGCCAGCATCAGCCCCCAGGGCCTGTGGGCTGGTGGGGACAGGCTGCAGCCGCCGATGACCTCTTTGTGTTTGGTGAGGGAAGGGCGAGCGTGGTGCCTGGGGCTATATCCACATCCCTGCAGGGATGAGAGGAGGCGGTGGGGGCCTCTTGCAGAAGGGGACAGGGGGAAACAGGGACCCGGTCACTTTTCCTCCAGAGCACCCAGAGAAGGTGACGTGGCTGCCCGGCGGCACTGCAGCAGCCATGTGGACGCACGAGCCCTTACTGAGCTGGGCATTCTTCCACATCCCGTAGGTTTTCCTCCCACCACCGGCACCGACTCGCCTCCCCGGACCAGCACCAAGCAGCTCCTCAGCCATCCCAGGACCCTGCCAGAGCCCCTGGTGCCCAGCCTGAACCCCGAGGGTGCGTATGTCCTGGCGGGTCCCCGGGAGTGTGACCTGGGCTGGGGAGGATGCGTGGGAAGGGGGGAGAGGATTTTGCTGCCCAAAACGGGCAGCAGAGAGCGAGCAAGTGCTGGGAGCGAGAGGCCAGAGCTATTTATAGATACCATTAGGAAGAGCAAAGCTTACACCCCGGCAGCCTCTGCTCTGCTGCCAGGGGCTCACGCACTGGCAGTCCAGCTCTCTGCCTTGCCAGGAGCTGCAGAGGATGCTCCTTTACCCCTTTTCCTGCTGCCCCACATCCCCTGGGGCTAAGACCTTGCTAGGGTTAAGATGGGGAGGATTTGCCTCCATCTTTTACAGGAGTCACTTCTGCTCCATCTTGGGGGGCCAATTCAGCCCCAAACCCTTTCTACCTTCCATTTCCACCTTGCACCACCACATTTTCGGGTGCTGGAAAAGCAAGCTGTGTTCTCTCTGCCCACTGTGGTGATGCTGCCTGCATCCTGGCATCCCATTCCCACCCATGTCACCATCCCCTCCGCAAAACCCTGCTGCCATCCCCCTCCTGGCCCAAAATGTCCATCTCGTCAGGTGCTGCGGTGTCTCCATGTCCATCTCCCAGTCCAGGCTTTGCGGTTGTGTATGCCCTATTTTCCGTTCCCCTTTTCTTCCTGTGAGTGTTTGCCCACCGTGATGGGGTTGCTCAGGTTGTTTTTGTTTTGTCTTGCAGTCCTATCAACTAGGCAGAGCATCTGGAGGTAGAAGGGCCTGGCCAGCGGAGGATCAATTGCCTTGCAAGTGTAACTGTATAAATAAACCATATTCTATATATATAAATATATATATTTTTTACTGCTTTATATTGTGAATGGATGTGGATGGCCAGATGGAGTATTTTTACAGACTGTAAAATAAAAACAGAGACCAACAACACAAAGGAACCCTCTTCCCCTGCGGATGGAAGCGACCCCCTTCTATTTTTTTTTTTTAAAGTGCTTTCTATACTCAGCAGAAAACAGCAGTGTTCCTGTTCCCTGTAGCCTCCTCAAAAGACCTATCGTGCATTCAGAAAAGTCCTTGCTGCTTTGAGTAGGGAAGCAAAGCTGTGGTGGACCCCTGCCTGGAGGCTCACCTGGATGGAGCAAGTTAACAAGTTTTACAGCATCTCCCTGCAGCAAGCAGGGCCATGACAAACAGCTTCTTCACTGGCTGCAGGGGAGGCACAAGAGCAAGTCTAAGACAAATTTCTGCCCCCCTCTTTTTTTATTGTTATAAGAAACCTGTAGTAGAAACTCCCTTTTCACACTGTCACGGACCAGGCTTCAGGGTAACGGGGAACACGCAGTGGGGTCTTGTTTTTCTTAATTCCACTTAATTTTTCAACTTGTTTCTAAAATAAAAAAATCACAGAATAAGCCCTTCCCTGGTGGTGGTGTGGGTGGGGAGCAGGACCAAAATACTCTTGGTGACACTTCACTTTTTTCTTTTCTTTTTTTTTTTTTTTTTAATTGATGGCCAGTAGTTACTCTCAGTTTTTATTCATCTGTCCTAGTGGGTCGCCTTGTATTTTAATTGTGAAACCAAAGCAGTTTGGGGAGGGGATGGGTTTGTCCAGGAAGTCCCCGAGTCTGTTCTCAATGCGTTGTATGCAAAAAACGTGACTCGGGCACAGTGTTCGCCGTAAAACCCTGCTTTCCCCGTACGAATGTAATCCTGTGTGCCGCGGTTCCAATTTTCAATAAATCTTTGGGAAATTACTTGAGCAAAGTGAGCGTGTGCGTGCTGTTGTGGCCCAGGGCAAGCCATTCCCACTGGCTTCTAGTCCAGTGCCCGCTGGGCACATCCAAGTGGTTTGCGTACCCCACGGCTGCTTCTTTCATTTCCAAGCCATCTCTTTCCATTTGCCAAATTAAAGCTGTAAGTATTTTATGACGGAATACATCTTATGCATACGCTCTTCTATTTTTATTTTATTTTTTTTTTCTGTTTTTAAATCGCAAAGTGCTTTACAACCAGCAGATGAAGCTTGTCTCCGGTGAGAGGGTGGCCATCTCTGGGATGAAACTTGGCAGCGTTTTAATAATGCACAGCAGCAGCTCGGAGCATTTGAGGACAGAAGGCGAAGGAGATGGCGCTGGGCTGCAGATGGGAGCAGGTAAGGGACCTCCCATTCACCTTGAAGTCCCTCTGTCTGCACCTGGATAGCCACAAGCGAGAGCATCGGCTCTTGCTCTCCGTCAGCATCTTCTCTGAGGCACTGCTGGGCTCTGGTCCCAGGGACATGCCCCTCTCAAAGCCAATTTTTGAGGTGCCACCGCAGCTCATCAGGTTGGCCAAGTGATGCTGAAGGATTAAAGTTCGCTTCATTGGGAGAGCGCTGGTATAGTTGCATCTCTGGGTACGACTGGAGAGTTGCCTTCTTTTACATCAGGGTTTTCTTCTCTTTTTTTTTGGGGGGTGGAGAATGTCCCCTCCTTAAATCTCAGATGAATTGAGTTAAAAATACATTTGCTCTATGCAGCTGCATCAAGGAGTTTCTCCCCTGCTTGTTTTTTGGGCTTCTCGCACTCATTTTTTGGACTCTCTTGCCTTTAAAATGAGAACCCACATCACTAAGAAAAGGAGGGGAGGGTGATGGAGGTTGTAAAGAGCGTGTCAGTGCTGCTTGGGAGAAAAGACATTGGGTTTAAAAGGCATTTATCATGGCAGATTTTGGCTCTGCAACTGATGCCCCTCGGCTGGGATGTAGGATTTGGAACTGGTGCATGGGATGGGGGACCCTGTGACTTGGCTGTGTCCTCTACTGAGGTTTGAGAATCAGGTGTGGGGTTAGGGAGAGCACTGTGGCTGGGGGCTAACTTTGGTTTTTCAGCTCAAGGCTGTGGCATTTTGCAGCATTTTTTTCATTTTGCATCCTATAAGCCACCACCCAGCTGCTGCAAAGGCAGTGCTGATTTCTAAGGTTTTTAAATAACTTTGATTAACGGCTCTCCCCGCACCGTGGTGCACACCACAGCAGGGGGAGAGGCGTTAATCAAACTCATTTATTACCTTAGGAAATTCCCCACCCGCGGGTGACCTATATTCCTCCCAGCACGGGGAGTGTGCAGTGGCACGGCGAGCGTGCAGGTCCCCACGCGTTATTTAACTGAGCGAGGCTCGATACCCGCTCTGGATTCCCCGCCTTTCGGCTTTTATCTGCTCTAAAGGCTGTGTCAATAATACATTTCTGCCATTGAATATTTTATTGATGGTTTGACTTTTTTTTCTGCTCACAATTCCCATTTCAAGGCTGCGTGATTGTTCCTAATTAAAATTTTATGCCCTGGGAGAAGCCTTCTTCCTACAGTGGAGATGATGCTGGCCTTTTCTAGGCCACTACAGAGCAGTAGGAAGGAATTACTCATTGTTATGAGATTAAAACAAAGCAAATAAATTATTGGGTTTTTCCCTTAAAAAACAAACCAAAAGCCCAGCGTACGGCGCGTACTGGAGAGGGAACAACTGGCTCGCGGGCAAGGCAGGGATCCCAGCGTACCGGGTGGCTCGAGGATGCTGTGCCTGGGTGAGCGGGGAGTCGTGTCCCCAAGTCCCTCGGGCCCTGTGGGGCAGCTTCCTCCTTCCCTGCAGTAGGTGGTAACCAGCTCCAGGGCTTCTCCCTCCTCTGATGCTTCTTACTGCCAGCTCCAGTGCCACCCAAAACATCACGAAGCAGAGGATATACCTGTTTTTCACTGGCAAACAGTCCCAGCCAGCATCATTTTATATGTATGTATATAATTATTTTTTTTAAAGTAAAATAAATCTGCACGCTAACTCCAGGCTCTGTAAGCACAAGGCACCATTCAGGAGAGTAATTCAGCCACCTCCAGCCTCCCTGGGGCTCTTCTCCTCTTTGCACTACCTGATTTTTATATTTTTTTTTCTAATATTTGGAGCATATTAATAACAAAAATGGCTCCCAGCTCCCTACCCATCTATCCTGGACTGTGTTGGCTCGTTAGGCCAAGCATCCTCCACAGATGGTAGTCAGGGCACCAGCACAGCCCCGGGCCAGTACAGTTTCTCAAGGGCAGCACAGCTGCAAACACCCTCAGTTCACAGCCATGGATTTGTATGAGTTCCTCAGTGTTTGGTTGGGGTTTTTTCCCCCCCTAAATTTCATCCAGAGCACTAGAAGCATTTGTGCTGCCTCCCAGCCCCTGGATTTGGCAAGCAGCTTTTAAAGCACATGCTTCAGCACCAGTTACATAAGGAAAGGTGTGAATGACTGGAGGAAAAATGCCTGTTGGTTTTGCTCCCCAAGTGGCGTACAGATGCTCTGCTGCTTGCTCCTGGGCACACCTCCTACAAGGGTAGGTCACTGCAGATGGAGAAGAGAAACTATTTGAACTGGCATGTATGCCCATGGAGGGAGCGTTGTCCGCTCTCCCTATGATGATTTTCCTTTCCCTTTATCAACAGGGTAAAGACTGAGTGCATTCTACCTTGCCCTGAAAAAAAAAAAAAATCATCAAGCACTAGAGGAGGCTGGGAAATTTTCTCGTTTATGGATGAGCAAGTTTCTCTCCCAACGGAACCTCCTGCCAGCAGAAATCTCTTTTTTTTTTTTTTTTTGGATGTATTATATAAGTCCCTGCTTGCATTTAGCTAACTGACTTCCTCTTAAACAATTTATGTACTCCTATTCCTCGCAGGCCAGCTTGCTCCTTGGGTAAGGCTCACCACGTAGGACCTGCCACTGGGACACATTCATTATAGAGAGAACACGACAGGCGCTTCCTAGCACGGTGCTGGAAGCGTTAGGCCTGCTCGCTTCCCTCTGCGAAGCGCTGAAACGACAACAAAATCTTTGAGGACCACAAAGAGTCCCTTCAGCTTAACGGGCCTGACATCCAGAATCTTTGCCTCCTGCCTCACCCCAAAAGTCTTGGAGCATCACTTCTGAGCAAGAGCTTTTAGCACCCAACCACTCTTGTCACCAGGCTAAGTATCGGTATTTAACTACTGAAAAACATGAAATTAAGGAGCATCTTAGCCCTGGTGTATTTTCTCATTGCTCAGGAGCACTCTGGGGCTCTTGGGCTAGGGCAGGGGTGAAGGCACGAATGCTGGGGTTTCCACTTGAGGGACAACCAGGTCATACCCTTCCGCTCTCCTTTTCAGGCCGCTTTCACCAGCAAGAGAGGCAAAATAAGAGATGGGAGGCATGGGGCATGCAGGGCACACCAAACATGTCACTGAGAAGGCACAGCCTTCCTCCTCAGCTGCAGTCTGGCATCCTCCATTACAGTAATAAGCACCCAAACACTAGTTTTGCACTATTTATTGAAGACTTCAGGTGACAGCACAGCAGGTTAGTTTTGAATCACGCTGCAAGAATGTTAAAAACAGGAATTGAGCTGTATGCTCCCCCCCGCCACTTACTGGAGAGAGACACACAAAAAAAGCAAAACCAAACAAACTTCACTTCAACCCCTTGCCTTTGCTTACTGTAGCTGAGCAGGATGGTTCCATAGGCAGCAGGAAGTCAGCAGCATTCATACCACAGTGCTGCTCATGGGAACTGAGACAAGTCTTGCCAGGCAACCTGTGGAGCTGCTTCTGCTAGTGGCATCTCCAGGGGCTCGTCGTCAGGCAGCACAGTCCCAAACACAAGGCTATTTCTTCAAAGAGAAACAGAGTGTCTTCATTTTCAGGTACAGGTTTGTTACATGCCCAGTAACCTATGAAAGGGGGTGGTAGGAGACTGCGGGGCTTCAGTTTCAGCTCGCAGACACACTCATGCACATATGTATTTTGCACCAGGTTTCCTCCTCTCCCTGCTCACCCAGTAGGTTCACCATGCTCTCGCCTGCTCAGGACCAGCAGTGGGAAGATGCTGTAGGTGCATCTTCCCACCGTGCATGTAGGTGCACGCAGGGAGGAAAAAAGCCTTCTGGGGCTGAGAAAGCTGCAAACTTGTTCACCTACCGCCCCATCAAAAAATGCCCATTTGGTTTCTGAACAAGCATGAAAGCAACTTTGGTAAATTCAGGCAGTTTTCCTCTCTTTCCAACACGTCTGAGCACCCTGGACTCACCCAGTCTGCGCGGGGCACACAGTGAGCTCATTTTTCTTGTGAAAGAGCAGATGCTCCTCCACAGCCCAGAGGGAGAAATGGCAAATGAGCAGAGGCAGGAGAGCTGGGGACGGGCAAAATTTATCCGTGAGAAACTTTATCTGTGCAGAGGACATTGCTGTGCCTTCCATGCATTTAACTACTTACTGACCAGAGAACTGCCAATTCCTTCAGATCAATCCTTTACAACGGTCCAGGGCTACACGTGAGCAGCCCAAGCAAGAGGGAGCATACCTGAGCCCTTTCAGGAAACCTCGGCAGGCTGCAGTGATTCCTAGCTGGTTATCATGAGCTTGAGCTGCTGATAAAGCTGCACTGCGCTTCAAAAAAAAAAAGACACTTTTCAACTACCCAGCTTCTTTCACTGGCCCAAAAATTGCAAGAGAGGACATCGTAGGAGAAGCAATCTACTTCGTCATTTACTCCATTTCTAATGACAGGCACCCTGGGCAGCTGGAGGAGTCCCTGCCCGGCTCGCCTTCTTGCTCCTTGGGGCCATGAAGTCAGAGTCCCCTGCGTGACATCATGGCACAGCCACGCGAGGCAGCCCTGCCAGTGCCCGGCCAAGGCTGGGGGGGCCAACGGGCTCTGGCGCAAGAAGCGGAAAGTGGTGAGAAAAGGTGAGGGGTGCGATGGGAAACAAAACGGCAACAAAAAAGGAAATCGAGGCTTGTTTCTGCTTTGTCTTTAAACAGACTAAAGAGTCTCTCTTTAAAGGTGACTCATCCAGGGCAATACCAGGCATGGTTTCTTCTATTAACACACCCTTGGCAATAGCAGTTCAGTTAGTCACTGACTGGGTATCAAGACGTCACCGGCTGGGATGGAGCGTCTCTCTAACTTGGTACAGAGTCCGCTAGCACGCACTTACTTTGGAGACGAGCAGGGGAGGAGCAAGGGGGACATGCCATCCCTCCTCTGCAACTTTACCACTGACTCTTTGCACCCCTGCACCACCACGGCCCACTCCCCTCGTCTCTGCTCCCACCGGACGCACCAAGCCCGGCTGCAAGAGGCATTAAATCCTTTCATGCTCCGCCGTGTAGTGCGGCTAATTGCAAGGGGGCTACCGGCTGCGGGCCGGGGGGCTGGATGGGAAGCGGGACAGTGGCGTTGGATGGGGAGGGGGGGCGCAACTCCTCTGCAGGCCGGAGCCCCTCACCTGGGTGGCAGGGAGGGGGCACAGGCGTCGTGGCGTCGAGGCGCGGGTCCGAGGAGGCGAGGCGGCCGCACAGCGCTGTCCGAGGAGCAGGTTAGCCGCTGTCACACGCACAGTGGAGTCGCCGAGAGCACAATGTGCGTTAGTCAGTGGCTCACCTGCTCCTGGAGGGTGAACGGGGGGCGGCGGGGCCCACCTGCAGCACAGGAGACACCGGGCAGCGCGAAGGATGCCGCGGGGAGGGAGGGGGGGGGGTCGCGCCGCACCCGGGCTCCGCGCCGTGCCCTGGGGGACAGAGGACTGCAGCTCCGCGCACTAACCCCCGGGACAGGCTCCCCACTGCTGCCGCCGCGGGTCCGCGCCGTTCCCGGGGTGGCGGTGGGTCTCACCTGCGCTCCCGCCGCTCCGCGCTCCCCCCGCCGCCGCCGCCGCCAACTTCTCGCTCTGGCCCGGCCCGGCCCACGCCGCGCGCCGCGGC
>JAOXNO010000041.1:48818500-48854565 GCA_028565335.1 Limnodromus scolopaceus
TTGTTTTTTCCCATTGGTTGGACTAGATGATCTTAAAAGGTCCCTTCCAACCTAGGTGATTCTGTGATTCTGTGATTTTGTTTTGAAACACACCTTGTCATCCTGTTAGGCCTTGCTCAGAGGGCCTCTGGGCCCATTCTGTTTTGCATTTTATTGCTAGTCCAGAGGCTGGTTTTAGGTTTTGCGGGTTTTCTGTTCCTATTTTCAGTGGGGAGTTCTGGTTATACCTCTTTCTGGAGCCCAAGATAAATCTGAATCTTTCACCTAAACTGAGTTTAAGAAGCAGCTGGTTGCATCTAGCTCAGTAGAGATGTGAAACTTCACCTAAGGATAACTGCTTACCTGCAGCCACCTCTGAAAAACTAGTCAATGGTTTGAGGAGCCTTTGCTGTAGACTGATGTCCCTTCTGCTGTTCACATCTCCTCAGATGCGTTGGATGCTTTTTGCTGGGCTGACACCTGCTCCGCTTGCATCGGTGGTGCTCTGCCTCACTGAAGTCTGCTTTCTTGCAGGGAGCATATTCCCAATGTCCTGCCATGGATGATGACAGCCAGGATGAACTGATAAACAAGAATGCTGCACTAGGCAAGGGCAAACGACAGAGTCTCACGCTCCTCAGTGAAACAGGTAAATGCGGCCTCTCTGCATGGGCACGTTTCTAGTTGTAAGTTGGAGAATTGATTGGTTGAACCTCCAAAGAAAAATAAAGATATATTTGGGACCATTTGTTTCTTTTTTCCCCTGATAATTTTTTGTTTGTTTGTTCCTAAATTCTATATCTCAAACTGCTGGCATGCTCCCCTGGAATTTCTCAGAACAGGCAGCTGATACCACTGAGGAAATCTGGGGTTTCACTTCATCTATAACATCCTGAGCTGGCATTCTGGTATGGCCTTCGCTGTTCTGCCTGCCTGCCTCAAATAGGTATTTACTGTCTTTTTCTCTTTTCTTTTTAAGAAAGCAATGGTGGAAACAGCTGTGATTCAGAAGATGACACCGGAAGTGAGGAGGAAGAGGATGGCACTGAGGAAGAGGGAGGCGAGGAAGACAAGGAAGAAAGTGAAGATGAAGAATTAGAAGGTAAGTCTGTTAATTAATCCTTCATTTAGAGTATTCTCTGCTATGGCCAGACAGGAGAATTCAGTAGAAAAGAAAAAAGACAAGGACCCTCTTATTAAAGAAAGTCAACAAAAAACCAGCAGCTTCCCCCTTACCCTCCTTTCAAAAAAACGTGAGAGTGTTTTTAGGTAGCTTTTCACTGCTTCTTGAAAATGTCAACTCAATTCACAGGTTTTAGGAAAAGACTAACACACATCTCTATTTTGTACTAAAATTAAAAACACCTTTCAGTAATGTATGCTGAGTGTTTAAAATTATTTTTACTCAAAGCCAAGCTTCTCTAAGCAGTCTTCAGGTAGGCACCCAGGTCCCTTGACTCTCAAAATCATGATTTACTGGTGAAATGTTTGATCTGTTCTTCTGCAGGTGAGCGTATTACTGCTTCTTGTCCTCTGGAGTGTCTATTAAAAAAAAAAAAGCTGGATACATTATAACTTTATTACAAATTTATTTTTTAACTTCAGTGTTCAGTGATAGCGTGACTTATCTTATTATCTTATGGTTTTGATAAACTGTTGGTTTTCTGCTGTCTGTCCTTGTCAATCTCTTGCAAGACTAGTCATGTTGTCAGGCTTTATTTTTGCTTTATTTTTCGCCAGAGTAATCCATTGCTTTTTAGTGAAGGGATTTGGAAAAAAAAACAGCAAAAATTATTGCCTCAAACTGGGGAGGCTGTGCTTCACTCTTGCAGACCCATAAAATAAGCTTACTTGGAATTATCTGTGAACTGGTACCCCGTCCTGCCCACCCCCTCTGCCCTTGCTGCTGAAGCCCTGCAGCACACAAGAGGTTGTTTCTCATCTCTCACTTTTTAAGATTGTGAAGACGACGATGAAGAAGAGGAAGAGGAGGAAGAAACTGAGGCTGCTGTGGGGGGAATGACTGATTCTTTGAAATTAGAGCCACACATAAACGGAGCGAGCATTTCCTCTGATGAGGATGGTGAAAACTGCCCCATTTGCCTCAACACATTTAGGGATCAGGCTGTTGGGACTCCTGAGAACTGTTCCCATTATTTCTGCTTGGACTGCATCGTGGAGTGGTCTAAGGTGAGCTGTTTTGTCCCTAATGTCCTGTGGCCTTCTGGCGTGCTCTGCTCTGTCTCGCTGATCATGCTGTTCTGCTATAATGAGAACAAAACACTGTAATATTTATATTGCTTTCTTAAGCTTTTTGTTACACAGACTTGGGTTACTGCTCTATTTGGCAGGATTCGTGTTTGTGAAGTGTGGATCTGTTTTTCTTGTACCCATCCTAATCTGTTCTGTTCTCTGAAAGCTCTAATGTCAAAAGCAAGTGTGTTTCTAGGCATCTAAAAGTCTTTTTTCAAGTCAAGATACCAGTGCTACTGGTTTTCTCTCTGTGTGTTTATATATTTTTCTGTGTATATATATATCTTTACCTCTTGTTGAATTCTGTGTTGTGACTGTTGGATGCGAGTTTGACAGTGAACATTTAAATGTAGAAAAGATATAAAAGAATACTGACTAAATCAGCAGTTTGCTCTGAATTTAGTTTTCAGTCCAAGTTCCTTGCCACCTGTGTAGTTCCTGTAATCATAATCCAGGGTGAGAATTCCAAGAAAACTTACTGTGTATGCAGCAGTACCAGTGGTAATTAAATTTAAAGAAAAAATAAAAATCGCTCTTACTGAATATATTTTTAAGCCACTTCCATTTGCTTGTTCGTCCAAAGGAAAGCCAATACCCTAAAACATGAGCACCGTTTCAAGGGAATGTTTGCAAGAACTTTGATGCTGCTTTGGCAGTTGAGTAATAATTAAATGACTTTGGTATAATAAATGCTTTTCTAAAAATGCATGTTATCTCTGATACAGTATGCTGTTTGTAAACCACATAAGTCAGATTTCAGTACTTAAAATGTCAAGACCAATAGCTGTTAACGTGATTACTACATTGATTTAATGCTTATTACATTAATAATTGAAGATTTCCTTGTTAAAAATTGAATGGAGATGTGCTTATTAACTGTATGGGGAATGTTTTTTTCTTTCTAGAATGCAAACTCCTGTCCAGTGGATCGAATCCTCTTTAAGTACATCAGCATTCGGGCACACTTTGGTGGTAAAATCTTAAAAAAGGTAGGCTTTCTACTGTAGCAAACAGGCCAGTTGCCACAAAATAGCTATTCAAAGGTTTACACTCCCAGTGTATTTGTCTGATATTTGGTATCTAGATGAATTATTTCTTTCCTGTTTTGAGATTGCCTTTTAAGGAACTGTTACTAGTTTTCTTCCTCCTTAACCACATTTTCTGCAGTATTGTGTATGGGTTGAAGTGTGGCATCGTTTCTGATGGCAGAAAAGGGTGGTTTTCATAACTGTCTCTCTTGCATAATGAACATTTGACTCTAAGCTCTTCTGTATTGATAAGCCTGTCCTCATGGGGAGAATGCCCTGCATACTGCAGGTGCTGTTATACTCTGAATAGGAATAATGTAGGTTATGCATGATCTCTTCCTTGTGTCTTGCTGCCGGCTGTGCTGTGTAGCAGTTGGGTTTGTAAGGGAAGAAAGACCCAAGGCAATAGTAGAGAGCTCTGAGAGGCAGAGGTTGAGTGTGATGGTAGTCTCTCACAAAAGAGTGTTGAAGAGCTGTCATTGCTCTCTATTAATATCAGAAACAGTGCTTTTCCAGGAGACATTTAGGAGTTTGGTGCTGTTTTCATAAACTGATAGTTTATTATTAAGTGTTTGCATTTTAACAGAAGTGTGAATTAACATTTAAATGATATGTTGGGGGGGAAGCTAAGCTTGCTCTCCTTTGTCTTGTTTTGGGGTTTGGTTTTTTTTTCATTGACTATTTTTGATCTTATTTGGGAATTTTTGTTTTGCCTGTTCTTAAAATGCAGTTTTCTGTAGTTGTTGGTGTCTGACAGTAGACAAGTTTATTAGATGTTTTCAAGCATTTGATCATGTCCTAGATGTGTTGAATGAACTAATTGAAGGTTCTGGTATGTAACAGCCATTTTGGTTCATCCACTTTTAGGTTTTGCTGCAGGTACTGTTAATGTGACAATGGATTTTAAAAAGTGCCGCATTCTGCATAAAATGTGAATCCCTCTTTTATTTAGATTCCTGTTGAGAACACGAAAACTCAGGGTAATGATGGCGAGGATGATCCAACCTTCTGTGAGGTGTGTGGCAGAAGTGACCGCGAGGATCGCCTGCTGCTGTGTGATGGCTGCGATGCAGGGTAAGAAAGTTAACTGTAGCACCTGCATGACCGCCGATGGCACTGCGGGGCTGGCCAGTGTTTGGTCCACAGGCACTGTCTGATTTGTAGGCTGCCCCTTGCTGCTCTTTTCAAGCTCATCGTGTCGCCAGACTTGTGTCCATGCGTTTATAGCACAGACATCCCCAGGATGTGATGGATCCTTTCCTGGTTATGGAGCAGTGTATGTGTGGAGTCCTGCACACATCAGTGCTGCAGACCACGAAAACAGGTGACCATATCTTCAAGTGATGAAGATGTTTGCGCTCATCCATGCAACATGTGGTGCATGGAGGGCAAAAAACATATTTCTTTATGTTTCCTTGATAGGGTGCATGACTAGACCCAGCTTACTGGTCATTAGTGCTGTACGGGAGAAGTGTTGAAGATTCACAGTTTTGTGAAATTTTGAGGTCTTTTCTTTGTAGCCACAGCTATTAAAAGATTCCCTTACTCTTGCTTACTTCTTTCTCTGCCAATTTTTTTTCCCCACCTTGATTAATAAAAGAAGTGTTTAAGTAGAGGCATCAAGATACTACCCAACTTTGGGCCTACAGTCTTCTGCTAGAATGTAAAGCTCTTACACTGTTTAATCAGTCTTGCAGCATTGTCAGTTTGATATCAAAAGTTATCCATTAAGCAAAGAGAGATACTTGCTTGCAAGGAATATGTAAAATAATCTTTCAAAAATGACTTCTAGCAATATAACTAGACATCTGGTAAGCAATATAACTAGACATCTAGTTTTGTCTATGTGTTCTGTAGTGTCCATGTACACTAATTAATCTTTTGGAGAAGAGGCAAAATCAGGAACACTAAATATTGTTAAATGTGTCATCAGAACACTGAATTTAAAATATTTGACCAAGACCAATGTTTCATAGGTCTTACCTGAAGTCTTGTCTTTCATTTCTTTCTGAACTTTCATAAGACTTATCTGAACTCAGGGTATTGCTTCAGATTTTCCTTTGTGGTCTCTCAGTAGTTGTTTTGTTTTGTTTTCCAAGTTTGATACAGTTTTTGATAATTTTTTTTAATCTTATTTTCCTAAAATAAGTTCTTTATAAAATGCTTGACTTCTAGTGTTGGCAGTTCTGGAAAAAACTTCCTGAAGAAAGAACTTGCGGTCTTACTAGCTCACCATGGCTGAGATTAACTCTAGAAAAATGTAAAATAGCTTGCTTCAAACTCAGGTTTTATTCCTCTGCATTCTCTGACCTGACAGCAGGGTGAAAATTTCATCAGTTATTTTTGCCAACAATTCTAAAGCCAATGAAGTCATCCTGTCTTTCCATTGCTTTTACTTAGATGTGGCTTTGCACAATGTTTAAACTGATTTAAATGATTTATTGCAACTTCCATCTTCTTAAGTCTCTGAAAGAGTGTAAAATCTCATCTGCCAAGGTGTACTCTTTCATGCAAGCAGGACATGATACTCCGTTTTGTGTTGACAATTAATGTATTTTAGTATAAACAGAATATTGGTGGGTTTGGCAGTTTAGCTGCAAATTGAGCTTGTCACAACATGGTTGGGAACAGGTTTGAAAAACACAATCTGAAGTTGAAGTGGTAGGTGGAAGGTAGATTAACAGCTGTAGTCTCTGTGATTTTCTTTCTTTTTTTTTTTTTTTGTGTTACTGTAAAATGGGATTAGAGCATGAGATGGTTGTTCCTTCCCTTTCGTTGTTCTATGGCCAGGCACTGAGATGTTATCATGCAGTGAATTTTGGCATGAGAACATGAAACAGAGAGCTTCACTCTTTTTCCTTTACTTATTTCAGAGTTAAATGCTGTACTACATCAGGAATAACAGTACAGTTTCCTCTTCTAGAAAAAGAATAAAGTTTGTCATAGAAATGTTGCTAGTTTGAAGCTGAAGCTCTTACTTGAAGGCTGTGGTCTCCCTGTGTTCCTTGCCTAGGGAATTCGGTCTAAGCACTTGGATTTTTCACAGGGAACATCTCATTTACTTGGGAAATCTGTTTTAATTCTTTTTAGCAGTGCAGCTTGAACATGAGTTGCTTCAAAAATTCTGTGCTCCTAACACATGTCGCGTTGGCTGGGTTTTAAGTGCTGAAAATGGAATTGAAAAAAATTACAGAACCCAAGTTGGGTAGTGTTGAAAGGCTTTTCCTGGGTTGGCGAGACGGTTCAGTCTAGCTGCTCAGCCTGTTGAGTAGAGAACTACCTAAGGGAGCATTATGCTCTCTTCTTTCCCTTTGAGATTTCATAAGGACGAATGTGTTTCTCAGTCGGATGGTGTTTGGAAGTCCGTGTGGTCAGTCTGCAGTCCTACAGGCAGCTGTCTGAAGCCAGTGACTGACCAATGCTCTGCAAGCTAGCTTGTGCAGTTATGCAGAAATCCTTATCATCAGTTGTCTTAATGCCAGTTGTAAGTGGTATGCAATGTTTTTATTTAACTTAACAAGGCATTGCAGTTGACCTGTGTCTAGTCACGCAGAACAAAATGTTTATTCGTACCAGTAACATTGCATTGGTTTGGAGGAAACGGATGTTGTTTCCTGATTGGGGAGACATCCCCAGCATCTCAATACTTCTCTCCTTTCTCTTTGCCACCATCAGTTTTGGCTCTGCACATTTCTTGCAGCTAGGGTTCAAATGGCAAGCAATGCATCACGCAACGAGGGAAAAGTGCTCACTTTTTCTGAGCTTTTTGAGCCTGAAGTGTTCGAAATCCCATCTAGAATTGAAGACCCTTATATAACTATCAGGTAGCGTTGTTTCTCTGGATGTTGGCAGAAGCAGATGCATAGACCATGGTTTCAAGCTTAAGAAAATATGTCCACCTCATGTAGCATGTGGGTAGAGGTAAAAGGCTCTCTTGGTAAGGAGCACATTGTTTGATTTTCATTTTACTGTTTTTTGGTTGTTTTTTTTTCTTTACTCAAGGTATCACATGGAATGCCTTAATCCACCTCTGAGTGAAGTACCTGTAGATGAATGGTTCTGTCCAGCCTGTGCCCCCATGGGCGTCAGTGCTGCTGCAGGTAAGGGGTTTGTGGTATCCAGTCAAAATAAATATTTTTCTTCTTAAATGATGCGAAGCCTGTGCTGTTTTGAAGAGATGTTTAACCCCTGGTTTTATCTGTTTTAAATAATTTTTTTTGGTAGGCATTGTCTCTTGAACCTAAAGAGTTGACTTGAACTCTTGACTGATAAGAGAATCTTGTTTATTAAGATACTCATCTGCAGTTAAATCTCTGGAGCTGCTTCTTATAAGCATTCTTTAATGCTTATATAATGAGGCAAGCCCAGCACTGTAGTGCAACTGCATTGTATTACATTGGAAAGAAATTATTATTAACCTGAACTCAGTTTGCCAAGGTAGAGGCAATTTCTGTTATCTAAAAAATTGTCTTTCTGTGTAACAGTCTGAAGCAATGGTGTCCGTGGCCATTTCCTTCTGTGGGGGTAATGTCTGCCCTTGGAAGTGGTTGGTTTAAGAAAGGGAATTGTTGTTTGGTGGGGGGGTTTGTTCAAAAGTCTTGAAATGCTTTCACCTGTACAAAGACCAGTGACCTGGGCATCTTTTCTTTCAAGATACAGATCATGTCAGCGAAGAAGAGGTTGCTGCCCTCGTGGCTGATGTTGTTCCTACCACTAGTAGGCTACGTCCTCAAGTCCGAACCCGAGCTATAGCCAGAACTCGGCAGAGCGAACGAGTTAGGGCCACAGTGAACAGAAACCGGATAACAACAGCCCAACAAATTCAGGTATTTAGGAATATTTGCTAATGAACCTCTGGCAGAACCTTGTGGAAGAGTTGAAATAAATTCCCCCTTAAGTAGCTCAGCTGTCTGTGTTGACTGTCCATAGCACAATGGTTAGTGGTTGTGGAGTTCTTTTAAACTGAGATGTAGAACATGTGCAAATTGAGTGCAGCACATGACCAAGACTCTCTATTTTGAAATCTGTAGGTAGCTTCCTCTCTTAATCTGCATTTTATCACCTCTGTGATAAATTGCTGTGAGCAAAATTGTATTTTTATTCCTAGTTAATGCACAGTTTGTGCACCACTTATGTTTTCTTTTAGTATGCCTTTTTTGCTGAGACAGGGCATCTTTATTTGACGTTTGTAAGTTTGCTTGTCTGTCCTCCTACCCTATTTCCTGTGGTAATAGAATCTGTTGGCCACCTTCAGCCAAATTTAAGAGAAAAATTTAGTATTTTTAAGGTTTCTGTGTTTATGAAAATCAGCCTCTTATTGAAGAGAAAAACCCAGGTGCTAGTCTCCTCAGTGATGTGGCAGTGTGAGTTCAACCACATTAACAGATACCAGAGAATCTATGCAAGAAAGTATCTAAAATACCTAAGGTCCCTCAAATCCTTTACTTGTTGAACTGTTTCCTGAAGATGACTGCAGCTGAGATGTTTCTGGATGTTTCCATTGGCTGGGATAATTAGGATCCTTTAGGTAACAATTAGTATGCTGCAAACTGAGAACTTTAAAAATTTGGGGATCTCCTGCCTGTTTTGCCCTCTGGCTTTAGCCAAAGCACTCTATCTGTCACTTACATAAATATAAAAAGCCTTAAACTGCACAGGAGCATATGGTTACTTAGCATGGAAGCAGAGCCTGTAGATAACCTCCATGGGACTAGTGATATATTAATTGGTTCTTCATTTATGCAGCTTTTGAATTTGGTAAAAATACATGAAATTCTATAACTTCTGAATGGAAGAGGAAAGGATCTGACTTCATTTTTCCCCTGAGGATGGTCAACTATGGGAATAGGTTGCTTAGACAGTTTTTGAAATCTTCGGTGGCATTCAACACCGACTTGAAGAAAGGCCTAACCAACCTGGTTTGAATTCAGCGTTGACCAGTCGTCAAGGGTCCGGATAGGTCAGACCCTTCTGAGGGACACCTGAAGATCCTGTCCAATGTGAATTACTCCATGATTCTATGAAAATAAACTTGGCTTTGTCTGACAATAACATGCCAATTTGGTTTTGATTGTATTAAGTCTTTTTTTTTTTTTTCCCCAAGACAGGAAAATGTAGAAGAGAGAGAGAAGGGAAGAATAGATAAAACAAAGTATTTCTTCAAGTATTTCTTCCAACCCAAACCATTTGATGATTCTTTGACATTGTAGGAATATGGTTGGTGGGGGCATGGCCAACTTAACACAGCTATTGAGAGAAACTTGCTCTTAACATCTTTCCAACTGAACGAAGGAACAAACCTGTGCTATGTTTGCCCAGCAAAAAGGCTTTGAATTCACGTTCTGAGGCTGGTGGTTCGGAATCCATACACTTCAGATGTGTTTGTTTCAATGTGGTTCACCCTTGAGTAAAGAGAAGAAGAGGAATTTGAACCTTGTTAGGAGCAGCCCCTGCTTATCGCAGTGAAGTAATGCTCTGGAGGGGGACTCACACCTGCTGTTTCAGTGAGCTCCCTGAGGTGTGTGTTTGAAATGCTACCCCTGGACATGCTTCACAGTATTAGGTAAATCTGACCTAAAGAATGAGGAATTTAAGACAGGGGACCTGTACTGTGTTGGCTTTTCAGTCTTAGCTCGTCTCACTTTGATGTGTGATGAGGCAGAGGTCAGTTAGATGGATTTGGAAAAGTTCTTAAGTGAACCTTTACATTAAGGAAATGTCAGCCTCAGGGATTGTTCTAATTTAAAGAGTCAGAGATAGGCTAGCTATGACTTGTAATACTGAGGGAGGCTGAAGAGCAAGGTCATGTTCTGCTTACTATGACAGTCAGTAGGTGATGGAAAGGCGACATAATTGCTTAACTGGCAGCTTGGTGACACAAGTGCTTTTCATTTAAATCTCAAATCCATTTTTCAACAATTGCTTTTGCAACTAGCTTGTTGCTGAACTTTAGATACCTTTATAGCGTAACTTCTAATTCCCCATGCAGCACGTGCCAAGGTACCTCATGTCCTCTCTTCTGGATGAAACAATTGAGGCAGTTGTAGCAGGCCTAAACACAGCCATCTACCAGCGTCCTCTTACACCGCGGGCTCCTACTAGGCAGAAAAGAAAAACAGGTAAGGGCATCAGATGCCTTCTGTGGTCCCCATCTGCAAGAATAAAAGCTTTGGCAAGATCAGCCTGAATCATCCGAAATACTGTAGCTCAGCTGTGTGCTGCCATACCTGTGCTGCTACAGGAGTATACCACATGCGTTTTCTTCTTTCCCCATACCGGCTCTGCCCAAAAGCATCTTGAGGTTGCTTTTAAATAAATCCTAATGATTTCACTTTTTCTGCTCTGTTGTTTTACACAGTTGCAGCACACTGTAGGTCTCTTTGAGCTGCTTTGTGCACCATGGGGGAGTGAAAAGGGGAGTACAGGGTACAACGAGTGCCAGCACTTAGCCAGATACTTGATTGTCTTTTGTCCCATCAGGTAGGAGAAAGAAAGTGGGAGGCAAAAAAAGAACTCAGACAAAATCTGCTGGGAAGAAGAGTTCAGGGACGCAACTGAAGAGACGCAAGCGTCTGATAAAGAAGAGAAGAGGGAAGAAGATGAGAGTAAGATCACATGTGAGTTTCTGCCAGTGTCAGTATCTGCCATTTTCCAGCCATCTGTAAAAGCATTCTAACACGGAATTCAGTGGAAAAAATACTGTCTTATAATGTTAGCAGATAACTTTTTTTTTTAGGAGGAGTATGTGCAGAATCTGTCCAGTGTACACCAGAAAGATGCTGTACATGGAAATGAATTGCAACTTCCAGGCAGGCCTGCTGGGTTTGCTGACAAATCCTGTTACCTGAACTGCAGGGATCACACTGTAAAGCGTGTCCTGCAGGCTTTGTGTTACGCCTTGCCATTCAGCTGTAGTGTTTACTTGGTACTGATGCAAGCTCAGTAAAAATTACCATCAGCTATTCTTTTTGATAGGCTACAGATGTTTGTGTATGTGTTGCAAACCCAGTTAATCAGCTACAAGGGGTCTCAAAATCCCTTTCAGTTGTGGGTAGTGTTTTCATGTGAACTATAATGAATATTCTGCCCCAGCTTGACTTTTGTCCTCAGCTACCTTAAATAGAGTTTACATCCTACAGCCAGAACTGACCCTCCAGCCTTTAATGAGGGAATTGACAATTTTGAATGACACTAAAGATTTTTAGAAACTTATCTGGTCACTTAAATCTGATACATGCAGTCTCTGTATGAAGTGACATATAGGCCACAGTTAGAAATCTAATAAAAGCTTTAAAACAAATACAGACAATAAATGCACACCACTCCTGCTACTGATGATAGTAACCTAATGACTTAGCTTAAGTGAAGAATTTGGGGCTTTATACCCGGGGTACATACAAATAACCCAATCTCTTTATCTGTGCAGGTGAAAAATGAGGTTACTACTCGTTCGCGTATTGCAAGAACTCTTGGTCTTAGTAAACCTGTGCGTGGGGCCTCGCTTCCTTCCATGTACAAGCCAACGGAGCCCTCACTTGGTCTGATGAGAGCAGATATTGGTGCAGCTTCTCTGTCCGTGTTTGGAGATCCGTATGAGTTGGATCCATATGAAAGGTAAGATATCTCTGGATTCTGATGAGGGACCTGATAATTTCACAAGCATCGGGCTGTTTGTACACGGGACTCTTTACAGAGTGTAGACTTTGTGTCTGAAGACAGCTTTGGATACACAGCTCATAATAACATGTTGGCCTGTTCCTTCTTTCCTTCTTAGCCGACTTGCTGAGCTCTTTAAGAGTCTTTTTTGAAGAGGTTTGTTGAAATAACAAGCCTAGTGAAACCTTTAATAAGACCTATGGGGTTATTCAAAGGATAGAATCTGAAGAAGTTGGATCATAATCAGTCATTTTCTATTTATTTATTTTAAGTGAAGATAGTGTATTTGGTATACAATGAACAATGATTTCACATAGAATTAAATGGACCTGTGAAATCTTCCATGTTTCTCTTTTTCCCATCTTCACTTTTCCAGAGACTTTAAATTCAGGAGGAATCTTTCTATTCCATAGTTTGTGTCACTCTTAAGATTTGGATTTTGGGGAGGGGTCATGTGAAATTATTGTTGGTGAAATCTAATTTTCCACTGAATAAGTCTTTTTGATTCTTTCCTAAAAATAAATTACTCATTTAATATTTTTAAAATAAAAATCTACGTTTGAATCTCTGCTGGCTGAGTTATGATTTTCTATTTATGTAGCCACAGAAAGTAAGTGTATTGCACAAATCTTGTTTTTTAATGTGTCATAATAAAACAAACAATGCTCTCTAACTATACCTGTCCTAGTAGTATTACCTGCTTCATCTATTTGACATGAAAAACATTCAATTTCAGGGTTCATGTGTGTGTTTTACCCACAGTAATGAAGAGGTTCCAGCAAATCCAGACTCACCAGTGAGTGCCAAAAGGAGAGTTCTCTCCCAGTCAGCACTGAGGTCTCACCGTCCTGTAGCTAGACCCATTTCTGTGGGACTACCCAGGTAAAAATCCATCAAGTTTTTTATTTTATTTCATTTTTCTCAATTGTCTAATGACCCTAACAAAAGAGTAAACTGAGTGATCATTCTGGTTTAACTTTTCTTACCCTGAGTATTTTGAAAGAGTGTGCCTGCACATGTGTGGATAAATAACCACAGCATTTTATGCAAGAATTCTTTTTTTTATGTTGAAGGACATACACTTACATAATAGCTTTAGCTATTGCACTGAAATTTCAAATTGGTATTTCCACTCTAATTTGAGTCTTCTTATTTTGAGATTGTTTAGTAACCCCATTAGTATGTTTTAAATCCCAGTCTCATAACCTTTAAAAAACCGCTTGCTTATTAGAGAGGTCTGGGGAATCTAATTGCACATCCAGAGGAGGAGATGAGGGATGTACCCTCTTCACTCAATTCCTCTGCCATTTGTTAGAGCTCGGAAAATTGAACCAAACCTCTGTTTGATCCTGCAATTTAACAGTTGCTTTGCTGTCTGACAGATGTCTCTGTGTGTGTGAATTGGGTTTGTAGAACAGGGGTGTAGAGTGCAGAGGGGTAGGATACAGGCAGCAGGAGCCTGACGAGAAGAAAATGGATGGGGAAAATGCCTGAGGCAGGTACCAACCTAGTCACAGAAAACTGCAAGGCTTAGGGAGCTGAAGACTAGGAGAAATGGAGGGAGCTCAGCTTAAATGATTCAAGGTGTGAGAGGTTTACATGGGTGCCCTCTAATGCATCTGGCATGGTGAAGGTTGATTTCTCAGGATCAAGGTAGTATATTTCTGTGATGACTTGGAATATTTCTCTACCTTTCCCATCTTAATCATGAAGGAAGCCTTTCAGGAAGCTTTCCGTGTCCTCTGAATTATTTGAGTAGCACATTGTTTAGAAGGTAGAACTGTTTAGCTGAAATTCAGTATTTCTAAAGGCTTGATTTGCCTGGACTACATTGAGTTTCCTGGTCTGATTGGCTGAGTGGCTGATTCTGTTAGCCTTTCCATTTTGTGTCTGTTGTATGTTATTACAGGTTTTTGGTGTACTTTATGTCTGGAAAGTTTGCTTTGTTGTCATACAGAAATGAAATGTAGCTCCCTTGAAGAGCTGGGTATGTTGGTCCCTTTTGAAGTTGAGGTTTGTCTTTTTTTTTTTTTTTTTAAACCCAAACAAAGCAAACCCCAAAATTCCACCAGCTGAAAAGCAAAGAAAGAAAAACAAAAAAGCCACACCCCAATACCAAAAACACCCAAACCTTTTCAGTCCATATTTCAAGAATCGAGAACTTACAGTTAACCCATTTTAATAAGATTGAGTAATGCATAAAGGGGAGTGTTTGTGTTGTCCTATGTGTGGGAGCATCGCTGTTGTTTTTCAGCGTAATTCTTCCTATGCCATGCTCTTAGCTACCCCACAAGTAGACACCTATGTGTATTCTGACTGATGCTAAACACTGGTTCAAGCTGCATCAATTTTTTCAGATAGCAGCATAGGCCTGAGGAATGCATTTGAGATCATGATTTGGTGGGGGGAAGAGAGGCAGCTGGGATGGAAATATCTCTGAAGTCCTTAACAGTAGTTTGTGCTTCAAAAATTACCTTAAATGCACTGGAAAGTCAATCTTGATACACAACACAGTGAGCACCACTCTTAAATAAAATAAAAAACATTTCCTTACCAATGGTCTCTGGTATGATTACATGCTTTCCTGTCCTGTGGTGTTCCTGTAGGAAGTCAGGAAAGCTTCACCTTCTGTTTGTCAGAGGGAGATGGGAGCTGAATGACTCTAGGGAAGCCAAAAATACAAGTGAACTTCCCTGGCTGATCTCTGTTTATGCCCTTGATTTTGGTTTCTTCTTAATGTAATGTGTGTGTATAGAACAAGTGCTGTAAGAGTAAAGGAAATATAACCCCTCTGAAACATGCAGAAGCAGTGTACCTGCCTTGAGTCCTGATCAAGAAGCAGAAGCTGCTCCTGTGCCTGATCTGTTGGGAAGTATCTTGTCTGGACAGAGCTTTCTCATGATGAGTAGTTCGGATGTGGTCATCAACAGAGATGGTTCGCTGACAGCGAAGAAGGCAGGTAAGGGTTTGGCATTTCATAGTGCCGTTCACCTTTGTGTTTCATCCATGTCTGCCCTGGTCCTACAAGCTGCATAGGGATATTCTTATTGAGCATTTGAATACATAGGATAGATTCGGTAGTTGCCAGCAGTAATCCATCTAATAAGATTCTTAAGTATGCTCTGAAACAGTGCTACTTGTCTCTGTTTTAATTGCAGAGCTGAGGCATTACTGGAGGATTTTGGTTTTAATAGGTAGTTTTCTTTTTTCACAAGTACTGTGCTGTAGTTTTATGCTTTGTTATAAAAAATGGAGAACTGAATAGAGCAGAGATATTTTGGTACCCAATTCTTCTGGCATTTGTCATGCGCTGCTGCTGTGCCTGTGAACTGTACTTTGGTTTGAAGAGCAGTGATGAGGACCTTGGCAAGAAGTTTCTTTTCAAAAGTAGAGCTCTAGAATGTGTTAGCTGTCTTCAGCTGTGTCTTCCTTTGGCATGGTATTATTTGGAAAGAATCCCTTCAAATTGAAACTTAGAGCTTTATTCTTAAAATAAGTACCTATAACATCCTCTGTTACAGTAAGTTTTATCAATCAGCAACTACAGGATAATAAATACAAATCTGGTGATATCTACAGAATAGAATAATTTATTTCCTAAACAGTAGTGTTTACCTCAAAGATGCGGTTGTCTGGCATTAAACCTTGAGCATCTGACCAAAAGAACTATTGGACTGCCTTATTACCGTGTGGTATGTCTGCAAACCAAAGTGGAACTTAAAAGAAGTACTGAGCTAATTATGTTAATGTTGGGGGAAAACGTCCAGATACGTACTGAAAAGCTTCATTGTTTGCTTGTGTGCCGTAGCTCCACTTCATAGAAAATCAGCGAATGACTTCAGAGTGGATGATGGTTCAGGACATAACACCCAACCAAGTACAGCGCACTCAGGGACCACAGCAAGTAGCTCCATTGCTGGACCTTCATTTTCCTCTGGGCTGAGTACTCGCACCAGACCCTCCTCCTCAAGCTTGTTTTCATCCCCTTCACCCTCACTGAGCAGGATTGAGCCTGCAGCAAACCCTGCACAGATTACATCAGAAAAGGCAACTGTAAAATCAGAATATTCAATGACACCCAGGTCTGTTCAGACTCAGAATATAGCTACTTTGAGCAGGCATGGCTCCAAGTTAGATGAAATGCCCAGATTTAATGGAAACTCTAAAAACTTTGCATCCAGTGACTCATCTTCAAAGCCTCTGAGGTGTAACTTGAATTCTGGCTCAAAAGCTGTAACTGTGAGGCAACCATTAAAACCACCTCTCAAGAGAATTGACATCTTTGAGCTTCCCAGGATACCAAAGATTAAAAAGGAAACCAGCGGCAAGCAGGTGGAGCCGAAACCCGCAGGAAGCCAAAGCTGTGACATCCCCAGCTCCTGTATAACCCAGCTGACTGGCAAAGAGAGCACTAGTCAGTCGGGACGGGGTAGCAAGGTGGAAAGTCAGAAGTCAAATGCCAAGGAATCTCAGCAACAAGCACGTACAAGCGGGTTGTCTTTTTCTACCAATACAGGTGTGTATAGCAGCTCGTCGCTACTGGGCTCTTCAAGGAGCAAGGGCCAAAGCTCTTTTGAGAGTTTTAAAATCAATATTCCTGGAAACACGGGGCATCCTAGCAGACTGTCCAACCCAGGATTTTGTAACACCTTTCGCCCTGTGGATGACAAAGTGCAACAGAAAGAGAGTCCTTCACCTCTTTTCTCAGTTAAGAAAAAGCAGGTTAAAAGTGAAATTTATGATCCCTTTGAGCCAACAGGATCAGACTCAAGTTCAGCGAGCAGCAGTCCTGAAAGGCTCGGCTCAGGGATCCCACTAACTAATATTACCAGGACTATTTCCATTGAAAATCCGAAAGTTCAAACGTTTCAGACTGTTCGTCGTTTCACCCCTTACCTGGTAGAAAATATATTTGGATCTGGGGCTGACTCTGATGTACCATCCAGTAACACAGAGTCTCATGATGACATGATGGTAGAAAGCAGGATTGTAGAACAGATCTCTGATACAGAGGAACGAGACAATATGGGTGACAAAGACTTTCTAAGCAGTCCTTGTACTTCATCTGCTGTTAAACAAATTTCTAATGCAGAGCGTTTAAAGGAGGAAAGCAGAGAGGGTCCTAATGTGTTCTTCAATGCTGAAGAATTGATTAGACCTAATATTAATGTGAAAGTTGAACCAGATGGTCCCTCAAAGAACGATGGGCAGCAGAAGGTTGAAAAGGTAGAACAAACAGAGCGGCGATCGCGTTCCAGATCCTGTTCGAACTCCAGCTCCCGAAGCAAGAAGAAGATGAAAAGGAAAAAGGCACTTGTTAAAGAGCGTAAGAGATCCCGGTCAGGGTCTAGGGGTAGAGCACACTCAAGGGACCGAAGCTCCAGATCTACCTCGTGGTCGGGTGGAGAAGAGCATAGCAAAACACACACATTGAAACCCAGGAGCAGGAGGTCTTCTACTGACCGTTCTAGCAGTCACGAACGATCTAAAAAAAAGAAAATGAAGGATAAAACCAAGGATAAAAAGGCAAAAACTTCTTGGTCCAGGGAGAGAAGGAAATCTAGGTCACGTTCGGGTAGTCCTGGAAGTACTTCTGAGTTTTATGAAAATAGGAAAAAGAAAAGACGGTCTCGATCAAGATCAAGACGGAGGGAACGTTCCCGGTCAAATAGCACTGAGAGGACTAAAAGGCGGAAACACAGGAGAGACAAAAGCTATGAGAGGTATGATAAAGATAGTAGCTTGAGGTCAAGGGACAGAAAGAGATCGAGATCCAGGTCTCGGGAGAGGAGAAAGTGGAGGTCTCGGTCTCGATCTGCATCTCGATCTCGGGAGCACAAAAGCAGCAAATCAAAGGAAAAAAGACCAAGATCAAGATCACGTTCCAAAGAAAGAAAACACAGATCAAAAGAGACCTCGCTTCCTCCTCCATCAGAAAAGGATCAAAAGCCTCCAGTTGAAAATGTGTCCAGGTGTGTGGAGCAACCCCATTCCTTCACACAAGAGCCAAAGGAGGAGCTAGTACTGGAAGAGCTTTCCATAACCATCCAACCAAATGTCAAACTTGAGGAAGTACAGGCTGAGACCCCGGTTCAACTGAGAGAGGTTCAAGAAACTATAAAGGTAGAGCCCATCTGTGAGGAAGTCACCAGTGAAACAGCATTCCCTGTGCCAGAGATCGCAAACATTTGTGTTCCAGCTGGCAATGTGGATTCTTTTGCTGAAACAGAATTAGTGAGAAGTAGTGATCCAGCAGTGCTTGGTAGCTGTAGCAATGCAAACCTTGAGATTACAGTTAAAATAGAAAATACCACATTATGTCCATCTCTGATGGAACCACCCCCAAAGAAGGAAGTTATCGTGCACACCCCAGCTGAGGCTGCACCAATTCAAAGCTCCTCCAAAAGCAAAATAACAGATTGTGTGAAGGAGGTTAAAGATGAGTGCCTTGTGTCAAATGAGAAACCTGGTAATTTCAGTAAGCCTGAACTGGAGATGGTACCTCAGGGTCCTGCGTTGAAATCAAAAGCACCAGTGAAAAGAGTTACCTGGAATCTTCAAGAGCAAGAAAGCGGCACATTGTCTGCTGGAAAAGCTCCAAGTAAGTCTCTCTTTCTGAAAACAAGCCGCAGTTGAAATAGGCTGTATAAGGCTTAGGGTTTGGGTGCCTGAGTAAAACTGGTTGTAGTGTAGCAGCTCTGTCATCTGAGCTGGGGTGATGCTGTGGTTTCTAATCCTGAGAGCTGGCATTTTGCACTTGCTGAAATCCTGAGGTGAGTTGTGTTAATGAATGGGAGAGGACATGCTGTCAGCAGGGCTCAGCTAGCCAGCAGCAACCTCTTCAGCCGTGAAGCACCTATTGCAACCCCATCTCTGAACTGGCAGCCTGCGTTCCACCCTTTCTTCAGTTAACTAGAGTGGTTATTTTGCCTTCAGAACTTATAAATATTTCTCAGAACCGAGGAGTGTGACAAATCCGAGTAGCTTGCTTCTGTGAGCTTTGCTAAGCCAAAGCTGCTAGAAAGAGTTTGGCTTAGGACCCTGTACAATGTGTGTTGACAGAGTTGCTTGTGTGGTCCTCGTTGGTTACCCTCATGGAAACCCAGTAAAAAGCAATTGCTCAAGGGGATGTTAAGTCCTCTATTATCAGAAGCTTTAAAATGTTGATGACTGCTAAACAAAATCTTTTTATAGCTGGCTTTGCTGTTAGATGCTTTTATTTTTTTTAAATATAATTGGCTTTGAATCTTTGACCAATTAAGTTTATTTTGCTCTTAAATGTTTTCTTTTCCTTCTCTTGGGGAACCTAGGGATGCCATTTTACAAACTTCAGCGAGCAAAAGAAGGGACCTGGAAAGCAGAGGACTTGAACCAAACGTTAAATCAGGTGCAGTTAAATGAGCCTCCTCCAACCAATTATATGATTCCTGAGCCTATGTTTCCTGATCTAGATTCCTCTCAGGTTGGTTCCTATTCTGGCACCCAAGTGTCATGGAAGGCATCCCACCTCATCTGTGCCCTCGTTGTGCAACACCCTCCTCTCATGGCAGAGTTCGCCTTCCTCTGCGTGCGGTGCATTTCATACAGCCCATACACCTCAGCAGTCCTCTAATCATTTAATCTCTCAGGCGGTCCTTACAGGCGAAGGAGCGCATTTTCTTTTAATTCCACTTTATGCATGCAGCTTCTGTTTTCAGCAGTAACTTGTGGGAAGATGATGCTGTTTGAGAAGCTGTGAGCTTCTCCCTGGTTGTGAGCAGGCTGTCAGAATTGGCCTGGTGGTATTGGTTTGTGCCATCAGCCTGTGTAGCCCATCAGTTAAAAAGTGAGTGGGGCTGGTGCTAGCTCCATGTGCCCAGAGACCTAGTTGAGGGCTGGGATGTTGGCCTCCCTCATTTAAACTAGTAATTCCTTGCCTGTTTGAGTGGGTAAAGGTGCTCTGAAAGCCCTGATCTGATGCAGTCTCTTGTAAGTACAAGCACTTACCAAATTATATGTTTTACAGGTGTACTGTCAAAATATACCTTTGACGCCACCTCTGCCCTCAAGCCTTCCCCCCTACGCCCCCGTCAGCCAGCCCACAGTGCAGTTTATCATGCAGGGTAGTCTTCCAGTGCTTGGCTGCACGGCAGGACAGAGCCTGACTCCAGAGCCAGGCAGCCTGGCTACTGCATCCGAACCAGGAATCCAAGCTGCTTCTGTTGGAAATGCAGAAGAAAAGATCAAAGCACCCAAACCTCCAGTGGATAAAACGAAAAACGAGGAAGTGAGTGAATGCTATCAAGTAGCAAATGCATAAAATTAATGAGTTGTTTATTTGAACTGTTAAAGTTTGGGGATTTTTTAACTCTGTACTGTATTTTCCGAGACCCTGTTGTAACTGTTGGGTTTGGTGACTGACTATGCTAGTCCAGGAGTGGCAGGCAATCTCTTCTTTGATTTACTCCATTTGATGATTCCACTGTCTATTGCTTCATTGCAATAAGACAGAGAGGGATTAAAGCATCTGAAACACATTTTTGAAGCTCTGAAACTTTCTTGCATGAATGTTTGGAGGGGATTTTGCAGAAGCCAGAATCTCTTAATTTCTTTAAACACCTGGTCTTCTCCTTTTCCCTCCAGCTTTGAAATTAATGTCAATTCTCATAACAGAGGTAGGGCTGTATCTTGCTGCTTACCAGCACTGAAAACGCAGAGACAGTAAAATACTTGTAGATTTTGCAGTGCTAGTCCCTTGCTGCTGAGTTTTGGGTTTGCTGTACAGGCCATCTGCTCTAAGCATGGTGGATGTTAACACAAGAACAAAAAACTCGTTAGCCAATTCTTTTACTTTCTACCACAAAAAAGAAACCCAGTAAGACATGTTTCCCACTAAACCTTCATTTCTGAGCAGCAGTTTTTATGAATTTGTTTGGATGTCTTCTGTAATCCTTAATTTATATGCAACTCTGCGATTTTTCAGCACGCCTTTAGAGCTACCTGAAGCTTTGTATTTGCAGCTATGACTTGCTGCTTTTAGAATCTGATGCCTTTTGATGGGTGTATGTTTACTTCAGAGTTGTTGGAAAGGAAGGAGGAGACCAAAATTACTAAGTGGACATCGTAGTCAGTTGCCTAAAACACAGGCATAGAATAAATGTTACATAAAATAAGGGTTCCTCATAGTGCGAACTGGTATTTGTTTCAAGACTGCAATTTACAGTAAAGGAAATCACTTTGGGGCTAGCTCTTACTCGGGTCGTTGAAATTGTGGAATGAGCAGTTTCATTGCTAGAGCATTTCTAAGAAAAACAGATTCAGAAACCATTGGCGAGATAGCACAAGGTAGTGAACTTCTCTTTGCTGTGCAGTACATGAAGAAGCTACACATGCAGGAAAGGGCTGTGGAAGAAGTGAAACTTGCTATTAAACCTTTTTACCAGAAGAGGGAGATTACGAAGGAAGAGTACAAGAACATTCTTCGGAAAGCAGTGCAAAAGGTAAGGTGACAGTGCGTTTCACCAGGATGAGGAGGAGCTGTGTCCTTAAATAAATGGCAGTACTTTGGATTGCGTTTACCAGCTTCAGCAATTACATGCTGTAACTGAGTAGCAGATCTTTGGACTCTGACTCACAATCTGCAGTCTTGTGGTGAAGCAATAGTTGCTTTGCACAGGGCTGAGCGGTGCCATTAGGAGTTGTCAGGCTGTTCCCTTCAGAAGATTGTGTTTTCAGTGGTCTGGAACATTGCTAAGCTTAAGCTCCTGAGCTGAAATATTACGTGGTACATGCCTTGGGTGAGAATGGTCAAATCTCTCATTAAGAACTTTGGCCAGAATCGTCAAGCTGTTTTTGATGAAGTGAGAAAATACTTTGTGCGTTAATTCCTTGAGCATCTGTGGTGTCCCTGAACTTTGAAAGAGGGCCTTGCAAATTGGCTGATGTTGACTTTTGTTTCCAATCGTAGTGCTGACCAGATCGGCGCTAAAAAAGACCTGATCAGCAGGTAAATGTTGTCTTGTGAGAGCAAGTAGCCCTCTTGTGGTAAAGGCAGTTAAATGGCACCCTGGAGAACTGTATTCTCTCCCTGCTCTGCGTTCTCGCTATCACTGAAAAGTTCCATCATAAATCAAGATTCCTGAGATAATGGCTGTGATTTTACATCTTCTATGTGACTCATGTGAGCCTCAAGTGTTGTTTGTAGGAGAGCTGAGCAACACCAATTGCAGCTGAAGTCACTGTGAACTCTTCTCTGAAAACTGATAAAATTCTTTGTAGGGTCTGTTCTCTTCCATATCTGAAAATGTGCCCTCAAAACTGCCAGGTTCTCTTAATCTGAGCATCACTTCCTCAAAAACATCAGAAAAATGGGAAATCGACACTTCTGTGGTTATCATGTATTGTGAAAAACTGGCTAGACAGAAAAGCCTTTAGTAAAAATGAATAATTCTGCTTTCAGAGATGTTTCTGGATTCAGTTGGTGCTCAGTAGATTACCCCTGGGCCACTTCTGGAGTGCTTGAAGTAAAATATTACTCGTATCTTTGAGTTTTCTGCTTTGTGTCCTGCTAGCTGTGACACTGAAGGGCAGGAATCAGATCCCCTGGGAAGCTTAGGGCTGCTTTACAATTTGTCTGTGGCCTGCCTGAACTGCTGTTAATTCTGTTAATTGACCAAATGCCTTTTGTAATCCCTTGTAGATCTGCCACAGCAAAAGTGGAGAGATCAACCCCATGAAGGTAGCTAATCTGGTGAAGGCGTATGTGGAAAAATACAAACATATGAGGAAACATAAGAAATCTGATGGTGAAGATACACGTGAAGTGGAAAATTGAGAGCAAGCCACAGCCAGCATGTCTCAGACTGAATTTATTCTGGCTGTGAACACTTACGCCAGAGGGAATAACAGATCTGCAGTTGCATCTCATTGAAAATAAGCAAGACTATAATAGGATTTATCTGCGGAACCTTCTTTTGAATTGTTTCCATACGGGAATGAACTTGGGGTGGTTGGTTGGTTTTTTTTGATTACCTACAGATGTAGAACTAAGTAACAATCAAATGCCTCAGACCAGCAGAGTAATTCGAGGGGAAACACTGAAGAGATTAATGTTTGGGACTCCCGGATTGCTACAGTTTTCAGGGTTACTTTGATTACATTTTGGGGCTGTGCACCTGTCTTGCTAAAAGTTTGAAACTGGACACCACTTTTCATATACAGTATATTGAGAGCTGTATACTGTTTCCCTTGTGTTTATTTATCAAAATACGGATTGTCTTTAGACACTTCTGATTTAATACTTGAAATGTTGTATTTTTAGCCCATTCGATGGTGAGCAAAGCTTTATTCGCTCTGTCGTTTGGGGATTGCGGAAATGAGCTAACCTTTATAAACTGACTTCAGAAACACTGCTCAAGCTGTGGTGTTTATTTACATTCTGTTGGAAGTATCCTCTTAGTGAAAAGTTTAATTTTGGGGTGGGAGACTGTGTTGCACTTCTGTAAATAATGCACTGATGGCTGGTTTTGTGTCTGCCTTTCAGGAAAAAAAAAAAAAACCCAAACAAAAAAAAAGCAAGCATTGTGAATTTTCAGTAACAAGCTGGAGGGTTAAGGTTGAACTGATGTACAGAAGCAGAAATGTAACAGAATTTATAAAGTTATTTTGAATGGTTTTAGTCCCATAGCAGGTGTCATTTGTTTGTCTTACAGTTGCCTCTTGCCCTGGCTGTTCTGTGTAAACCTGCACCCTTGGTTCTTGTGTAAGGAATACTGTGTTTCTAGAAGAGGATTGGAGTTGGATAAGTAATTGTTCCTCCTCCTCTGTAGGAGGACTGGGTTTACGATCAAGAAGTAGTGACTTCATTTTGCTTTCTTCAAAAGCACTCCTTGTCTGCATGTACTGCAGAGCAACCCATCTTTAAGTGATCACCGGAAGTATAGTCCCTTAGAAATATATTCAGCGCCCTTGAAGCTGACAAAAAACATCATTCTCCATCTAAAGACATTTAGCAGGGAAGCTGAAGAGAAAACCAGTAAGTTACAACTTAGAAACTGGCTTTCCCTTCAACGGGAACTGAATGTACGCAGCCTGTTGGGCCTGATGCCGGCAGGGCCTCTTGCTCGAGGGCTTTCCCAACCTCTTAGAGCGTGCTTGGAAACTGCCCTCTTCAAGGAAAGAAACTGCCCTCTTGCTGCTTGTCCTTCAAAGAGAAAACAGTTAGATTCTCTGGGATTAATTTTATAAAGCAAATAACTGCAGCTTTTCTTTTTTTTTTTCCCGGTGAGTGTAGGAAAACTCACAATAGCAAGACCTTTGATCCCTTCCTGGTATTCCTAACTTCTCAGTGAACTCTGATTTTGATTATAAGAAATTTTGGCTGTGGTTCCAAGTACCTGGTTTAGAGACTTTTTTTTTTTGTTCTATTTAAACAAAACAAGCCCATATACCAGTACCGTCTGGACTGGCAAAATGCTTCACTCCCATCATTCACCGTCCTACAGAAGTGTTTATGGATGAGCCCTGAACAATTTTGGACTTGATGTTTCTTGGCTCTCTTTGCTTCCTGTATGGAAGTGCAGCCTGAATGGAGTGTAAGGGATTGGTAACTTTGGGCTTTCTTTGAGGATTTTGGACCAAAGGCTCACTAAGACTGCAAGAAGCTGGAAGAGAAGCTTTAGTTTTATAGTTTGTAGCTTGAATATGTACCCAGCAGGTGGGTGTGGGGTTGTAACTACAAACACTGCTGATTGATATATTTCTTGACCCAAGTAAAGTTCAGAAACTTTGATGGCGCTGTGGGCACAAGAACGGGAGAGTGATCTAGTTGAGAACACACTTAGGTTGGAAATTGGACCCCTTGGGATGTATTGGAGGAACAATTCTGGAATAACCTGCCTGCATGAGTGGGAAAAAAAGGAAAAGGTAGGTGGTGTGAAAAACAAAGCTTGACCAAATCATAGAAGCAACTACACTGTTGTCCAGGAGAACAGTGTCAATCTGTGCTGTTCCTCAGACTGACTCACTGCTTTAAATTCCTGGTGTCAGCCTTGAATTGGCAGTAAATACAGCAGCCTGTTGCAGGGATGCAGGGACTGCAAGGACTGTTAAATGTGTTGCCTCTGCGCCTGCCGCTGCCTGGAGGAGGAATAAGGCTGAAAACTGTCCCTCCTGCACGTGCTTTCCCCTGAAGTGACGCGAACAAGAAAACTGGCTCTCCCTTTGTCTCTACCATTAAAAATAAATCCATCAAACTGTAAACTGCCCCTTGGGAGAAACAGTGAGAAACACCTAAAAACTGCCTCTTCTAGCATGTTCTAGAAAACAGTGCTTCTAGGGTATGTGTGTCCTACTTGGATTTTTTTTTTTTTTTACTATTTTTTTTTTCCTTTCTGGTTGACCATTTTGGGTCAAGTGCTGCTACCTGTTCAGGGGAAGAAATCTTACTGGTTCAACAGGTGCAGTAGTGTAACCTCTCGCCCTCTGCAGCAGTGGTAACACCTGAAGCTCCTGAACTCAGGAGCTGCTCTGCTCACATCTTTGTCTCGGTGGTGACCTCCAAAGCTGCTTTCGGGACATACACGTGGCCCTGCTATTTGGCACAGGGTGCCTGGGTTGTTGTGACCTGCTCTGAGGATGGATGGAGAAAGAGAGGGTGGGGTTCCTGGGCAGAGCTCGGGGAGGCGGGGAGAGAAATGAGAGTAGGAAACGAAAGGGGGAGGCTGAGCGAGCGGGAGGATGCAGCCGATGCCACACTGCAGGGCCGTCACCCAGCCCAGAGCCTGTGAGTAGCTGCCCGAGCTCCTGGCTGCTCTGGTTCGGAGCGGTGGTGGGAGCCCTGTGACTCGTCTCGCTGGTGGCGCTGGAGGAGAGACCGTGCGTTTGGGAGAGGGTGGAAGCTTGCTTTCCTGCCGGGCTCGTTGCACATCCCAGGTTTAGGTTATGGTGCTGAGGACGGGTGACGAGTGGGTCCTGCACAGGGTGCCTTGCGCAAGGGTATGCCGTGCCTAGTGTCATCTGGAGAGGAAGTGAAATGAGGGAGAGGAAAGCAAATCTGACCATTTTGTTCTAGTATCGTGTGATCTCCATGCCACATCCCCCTGGCGCTCTTCTCGCCTGCAAACCTCTCTGCTCCAAACACCCTCCGTCTGGGAATCTCCTCGGCCATCACTGGGTGCCGCCTTGTGTGCCCTGTCCCGCAGGGGACCCTGCTATCCCTGCGTGACTCCCTGGTCTCCCGGGGCTGGGAGTGTTTCTGTGGGGAATTGCAGTGTGCATCTGGAGTCGGGGGGAGGATGTGAGAGAGGAAGTGGCTGAACTTGCTGGCCTTGGCCTCAACACATCTCCCTAGCTGTGGGGGGGAGCTGGGGGGGGAGTTGGGTGTATTATTTGGAGAGCAGGTCTCTTCCTGATGTCGGCTCTGCCCTGCCAGCCCAGCTCGCCACTGGGGTTAGAAACCTGCTGGTTTCAGGGTAGATGCATCTGCAGTTGGAGCTCTCACGGTGCTTTAGTGAGAGCAAAGCTGTTAACGTGATATTTGGCCTACAGGTCAGTGTCTAGAGGACACCTTTTCTTGCTGTGTCTTCAGGCCCTGCCAAGATCCTTCTGCCTTGGCTTTGGTTCCTCTCTTGAGAGGACACAGGAGCTGCTCAAGCAGCTGTGGTCGCGCTGTTCAACCAGCTCCTGTGTTTCGCCTCTGCTTTGCCTTGCTGGCCAAAATGGTCCCAAAATTGTGCAGAGCTCAAGAGAAAAAATGATCTGCAACCCAAAGGGTGAAAGTCTCTTAACCACCTTGCCTGTCCCATGCGTCCAGGTCAGGAGCAGGAGGACAGTTTGCGTGAAGTGAGCCTCTCTACCCAGAGGCTGCGTGTGCTGCCTCCAGCAGTCCTGAGCAACCCCATGCTGGAGAGCCTTGACCTCGACAGGAACAAGCTCAGGAGCATCACCGGCATCTCTAAGCTTTGCAACCTGAAGAAGCTAATACTGTCCAAGAATGAGATTGTGGACTTTCCCAATGAAATCCAGAGCCTGGTCTGTTTAGAGAAGCTTGAGCTGAATCAGAACCAAATCTGGGTCATCCCGGAGGGGGTGTTCTCCCATCTCCCCAGGCTTAAACACTTGCGGCTGAACAATAACCGTCTCAGTGCCCTCCCCAGGGACCTGGCAGCTTGTCAAGGCAGCCTCCAGTACCTCAACATCTCCAACAACCTGTTCCGGACCTTCCCCCAGCCTGTCCTGCAGCTGGCACACTTACAGGAGCTCCACATGCAGAATAATGCCCTTCGCCAGCTCCCCAAGGAGCTCTTCCAGGGCCAGTCTCTGAAAATGTTAAAGGTCAATGGGAACCCCCTCCGGGAACCACCCAGTGAAGTGTGTGCTGGTGGCATCCAGCAGATCCGGAATTACTTCAACCAGCTTCAACACAATTTGGGGCAGGAAGACAAGAGGGTGAAGACCATGTTCCTGGGGGCCTCACTTGCAGGGAAGTCCACCATCTGCAAAAGCCTTAAGCAAGGGCAACCCAAACTGGTGCCCCAGGAAGAGCGAACAGTTGGGATAGAGATCAGTGAGTTCCAGATCGAGGACTTCACGTTTCTCTTCTGGGACTTCGCTGGCCAGCTGGAGTACTACATGACTCACCACGTGTTCATCACCCCACAGGCGCTTGTCATCCTCGTCATCAATCTCCACATGTAAGTGCTGGATTTGTGTAAGTGCTTGGATTCAAAGTGGAGTGGGAGAAGGGAAAAAAAGGGGCTGGGGAAGCTTTGCCCTGCACAGGTTCGCACCATTTCCACTGGACTTTGATGCCCACTCTTCTCACCGCCGGAGTAGCTGGCTCTCCCTCTCCCTCTTTTTGCAGATCATTCTTTTAATTAAGCACTAGATCTAGATCTGTCATCACCTTACCACGGTCCTCTGTTTTGAGGGGTTAGATGAGCGTTAACTCCTTATGTGACAAGAGATCCCCATCTGAACATCTTTGATTTTTGCTGTTGGAAATACCTCTACAAGCTCTCCTGTATCTTGTGGTGCTCCCTGAACATGGAGGGAGCATCAGGCTTGGGCTTTGTTGTACAGAGGGATGCTTCCATCCATAGCAGGGATGGACTCTGCTACACCCTGTAGCTTCAACTGGCTTATCTTAAGGATGGGAAAAAAGGATGAGCAACAAGGATGAGCTTGGATACGGCCCATGACAGTTTAGGAGATCTGAGCTCTTCTCCAGTAAGCCCCTAGGACAGTACAGGGTGGATAGTCAGGCCTATGCTGGTGGAAGTTGTCTGGAGATCTGAAGAGTTAAACATGGATTTGGGATTTCCTTTCTCTCCTTCCCAGGTACCAAACTAATGACAAGACTTTCAAGGACCTCGTTGGTTTCTGGATCAACAACTTGTTCATGCGAGTTCCAAACTCAGTGGTGCTTCCTGTGGGAACCCATGTGGACTGCTGTCAGGAGGAGGAAGTGAAGGAGAAGAGCTGCGACATCATGACCAAGGTCACAGCCATGCTGGTGGAGAGAAAAAGCAACCTTGCTCACTTCATCAACAACCTGGAGGGCAGTGAGGAGCCTGAGTTTTACGTGGACCAGTGGGAGAGACTGAAGGAGATGGAGAGCTGCACGTTAACTGTAGGGCTGAGATTATCATGGTTCCTTGCTGTCTGTGGTCACCCTGTTGTCTCTGGCAGCATGGCATGCTACTGGTGATGGTAACCCAGTGCTAATGAATCAGGCTGCTACTGCAGTCACTCTCAGAGGCTGGGGTGGACATGGTAACCCTTGGCTCTGACCTGCTGGGTCCTTGTCCCTGCTCGATGATGGGCAGCTCCTCCCGTGGTTTGTAGCAAGTGCCTGAGGAGGAGTGTGAGAGGGCATTTACCATCCCCAGATGATTTTCTGGGAACTGGTGCAGAGCAAAGGTGTGAAGGAAGCACCCTCTGAAGCTGAGCCAGTGGTGTCCAATTGTGTCCAATCCTTGGTGACCTCCTTGGCATTAGGTCCCCCCTTTATCTCACAGGCTAAAAGACTCCTCTGAGTGTGCTTTTGTCAGGTGTTGTGCTTTCTCTCTTCCAGATCTTAAACTTAGTTGCTGTCAACTGCACGGATCACCGTGATATCAAAAAGCTTGAGGCCACAATTCTGGAACATGTAAAGAATGAGGAGCTCTTCCCTGAGGTTGTCCGAGTGCTGCCACCCGTCTACAGGCAGGTGGAAGCTGCCATCGTAGATATTGCACAGAGTGAGGAGATGGCAGATCATGGTGAGTGGTCTGTCATCCCCACCGCAGCATCTGGCAAGGACTTGCTGTTCTGCAGCTGGGATGGGCTCTCTGGTGCTTGTTGCACCTTCTGACCTTGCTCATGTGGTAGTGGGGTCACTGCTGAAGACCTTGCAGTGTTATTGCTGGAGCATCAATTGCTTCTACCCAGCTCTGTCATTATGAGCATCTGCCCCCAAGGTAGGTGCCTAGGGAAAAGCATAGGAAAAGGCCAAGTGTGTCTTCACCAGAAGGCTCTGCCAACATCTACCAGCCTGTGGCTGGGGGTACCCTGAGCTGGCCACGTTGTCTGGTTTGTTTCTTTCCAGTAACATTGTTCTTTCTCCCTTTGCCCTTTATAAGCAATTCAAAAGTCTTGCAGGAAGGAGCTCCACAGCTTTAATGCTTCTGTGTGGTTTCCAAACCTATGTCCTGCTAACTTTATTTAATGGCCTCTACCACTCCCTAGCCCTTTCTCCGTGTCTCCTGTGGCTTAGCAGGCAGCCTCGGCTCCTTGCTTATGTACCTAAAGCAGGTATGAATACCACCAGCGCTCAGTCTCGTCTCTGACTCCCCTGGCCACTGTAGGATTAGTGGACGAAGAACAAATGCTTTGCTTTTCTGGAGATAAGCCAGGTTTTGTTGCCTGTCTTGCTGCATGACTAAATGGCAATCTGAGGTTTAACTGCCAATCTGAGGTTTTCTGGCTGGAAACAAACCTGCTCTCTCAAACAATGAAAAAATCCAGTATTAGTCTCATTTTTCAGATGCTCCGTTGAGGTCCTGACAGGCTGTTGGCACTCCTGAAGCAAGGCAAGACCATAGAAGGTGCAGGGTGGCAGTGGGATAGCTGAGGATGGGTTTTTTGGGCCACAGCCACCGAGCATTGCGCCTGTCCCACCTGCTTCCCCAGGGATGGCATGGGTGACATTGGGTGCTGCTGGTGTTTGTTGGCTCTCTAAAGCACCTGCCTTGGAATGCTGGTGTCCCAGAGATGTGTGCTGAGATGATGTCTCTCTCTAGGCATGATGGACCTCCAGTACCTGCTCAGCAAACTCTCCCAGTGCAAGCACCTGGCCAGCCTGGGCAGAGAACTTCTCCAGGACATCTTGCGGTACCTCCACCGCATCGGGCTTGTCGTGTGGTATGAGGAAATCAAGCACCTGGAAAGCACTGTTTTTCTCCAGCCGACGTTCCTAATAACTATGTTCAAGGTGAGCGTGGGGATCAGGTCCATCTTCTCTGCAGGACCCAAGCTCTGCAGCTTTGCTGGGCTCCTCCCAGCACCGCCTCTTCTCTCCTTCTCTTCCCACTAAGCTCCTTGTGAGGTACCGCCTAGTCCAGCAGCTCGAGAGCATCTCTGTGGACACGCTGATTGGGGAACATGCCACCATCAGAGACAGGTCCAACTGGGTGTGGACCTTCAGGTCAAAGGCAATGCTGTGCCACCGGGCTGTACGTGCCTTGGTGAAGCACCAGCTCTGTTCAGAAGGGATGCAGGAGGTCTTTGAGGAAATCATGGGACACGGGCCCCATAGAGGTAGAGGGAAGCTCTTCAGCCTCCTGAAGCACTTTGAGCTCTGCCTGGAGGTACGGCACACTGAAGCACTCAACCCACAGGCCAGTGAGTTTGTGCCTGGGAAGCCGTGGGAGACAACACGGGGCCAAGGTGAATCCTGGTACTTGTTCCCAACCTACCTGAACCAGACCGAAGAGGTCTCTGAGGTGTGGGGAGGAGATCACCCTGAGGACCTCCACATCCGTGCCTACTTCTCACCTGAAATACCTGAGGGTTTCTTCCAGAGGTAAGCAGTGGTTTCCTGCCCTCAATGAGGTCATGTGGTTCGGAGTTTGCTCGGTGCAGCACCAGTATGTCTGTCAGCAAGTCCTTGGCTGTTGAGACGGTATCAGCCAAGGCATGAAGCCGAGACTCAGGAGACCAGGGCAGCTTGTCAGCTCTGCCACAGATGTGCTGAGCCTCGGATGAACCATTTTGATGTTTGCTGCCTGGACACGAGTGAGGATCACATCTAGATGACAGGATCACTAGAACCTTCTGGTTCACTTATCATCTAGAGTGGTTTTTGGCTAGTTGGTGCCTATCCAGGCAGTCAGATGTCTCCTAGTCCCCCATCTGAGGATGGTCCAGTTTCTACGGGTACTGGGGCTGTTCCAGTTTCTGGAAGGTCTCCTGTCCTTGTGGGGTTCTCAACTTGTTTCCAGGGTTTTATCTGATGGCCGACTCTGGAAGCAGCTCTTGGCTTAAAAGGCTGTTCCTGCTGCTTAAGCTTTCAGTAGAGCAGGGTCCTCACTTGGTGTCTGCCTCTGTTTCTGCTGAAATTGGGTTCATGTTTTTCAAATCCACCTGGTGCCACAGTTTCTCCCAGTGTTGGAGATATGCAGGGAAGGAGGGTGGTGAAAGCTGTGGGCAATCTCCTTGCAGGTTCCTGGTGAAAGCTTGCTCCTTCTATGCCACGCACTGGGTGGCCAAGGCAACCTGTCTGCTCGTATGCAATGGCAAACCTCTGCTGATAAAAGAGAATAACCAGAGGGCCTATAGCTACCTGGAGCTCCGGTGCAGAAAGCCAGCAGGAAGGACAGGTAAGGATTCCTAATCTTTATTTCATGACTCCCGACCACATGTCTCTCCTTAGCTCCTCCCTGCCACCTCCCCCTTCTAGGCAGAGCATCCCAGAAGCCTCTGCCACGTGTCCTAGATGGCCAGGTTCCACCAGCAGTTCAAATAAAGATTTCCCTTTCCTCCATGCAACCTGGTCAGGATTCCTCTCAAGGTATCACATGAAAGTGGGAAAAGTCAAGTTTTCAATCTTCTCATGGAGGAAATGGGTCATCCTTCCCCATAAGGTCCCAGCACTGTACAGTCATGGGCTGGGTCTTCAAGTGATAAGCAAAAGGGCCATCCCAGTTGGGGAACTCTTCCAACATATCTTTAAATTCCCTTTGAAAGCTCATGGGCCTTGGTTAACTTGAGAAATGGTGCTGGTCCAACTGTTCTGTCTGTGCTCTGGTAGGCTGGAAGTGATGCATGTGTCACTGCAGCATCTCCTGGGCTGCTGCGGTTGGGTAGTTGTAAGTGAGATGTTCTCCTTTTGCTTGGAAGGTTTCCAATTTGCCTGGGACTTCCTCATGGCAGTTGTGTTCATCGTCCAGAAGCTCGCTGAGGAGTGGCCAGGTCTGCATGTGTGTGTGAAGACCCCCTGCCGAACGGCTGGCTGTCCCGCTGAGCTTATCTGGCCAGACATGGATGGCACAAATGCCATGTACGTACACACTGCGCCCCTCCAATCCAAGGGCTGGAGCTGGGTGGTTGCTGCTGCAATGCTGATGGGGTGGGGCTGGTCAGCCTCTAAAAGCCACGTGAAATTAGTTGCAAAACTCACCAGGCACTATGTTGTCCTTCTCCTGACCATAGCATGTCCCATGTGCTGTTAGCATTTACTTGCGTGGGAAATTCGAGCATGGAAAGAAAGGTGAAGAAGTTGAGACTCTGGGGCTCAGGCACGTAATATCCACTCTGGCCAAGTGCCCACATATCCTGTTTGATGAAGAGCTGAAGATGCTCAGGCACCTGGTTAAGGCAGCAGCTGTTCCACCAACAGTGGAACCTCAGGGTGGAAAGGGGGAGCCTCTTGGCATTATCTTCCGTGGAGGTGCTGAGGGCAGTTCCTGCTCCTTCTACTTCTTGAGGCTTTTTCCTCCACAGGACGAAGGAAGATGTTAAAACCTGTGGGACATGTGGGCACCGCTTCGGTGCAGAGCTGCTCCTGCCCAAAGGTGAGCCCAGTGGTCCTGGGTTTGCACCACAACCGCGCTTGGGGGAGAGGAGGGTTGAATGAAGCTGAGGTGCTGATGGTGCCCACCCATCCCCACAGCGCCCAGGCAGCTGGAGGAGCCCCCAGTGCAGCCCTCTGCTCACTATTATGTGACAAGCTACGGGACCACCACGTTTGGGACCAGCAGCGTCCATGTCAATCACCAGGTAAGGAGGCTGCCACCTCCCCTTGCCCAGGGTCCAACACTGATGGCCAGGCCCATCCTCTCCCCTTGCTCCTGAAATGAGGGGATGCAGCTGCTTCCATCCTGGGAAGGGGACACGCCATCTTTGGGCAGCACTCTGGTTACAACACTCCTCCTTGAGACACCACCACCTCCGCACCTCAGAGCTGAGCTCTGGGTGCTTCACGTTGTAGTTACTGCCTTATTTTTCCAGAACATCTCAAGCGAGTAACTCCGGGCCAGCGGGGAGGCGCTTGCCGAAGAAAGAAATTATTTCTGTTTTAGCCAAAGCCAAGCTGTCCTCAAGACACTTTGCTTGCGAGTCCTGCTGGCAACCTTAACGCATGGAAATAAATGCATCAATAAACGCATCCCTTCGTGCCTGGGAAGTCACCTCTTTCACGCAAATATAAAGGGGAGGAGGTGCTGAGCCCACTGCCAGCAGGGGCTTTGCTGGGACGAGGCTGGCCGCAGACCCCATGGTTTTGGGGGATTAGGGGGTGGGTGGGTGGGTGGAGGTCTCGGACCGATAGTCGGGGCAATATCAGCACGCAGGAACCACCTTTCTATACATATATATTTAAACTTAGGAAACTTAAGAAAATAAATCTGTAAATGAACCCACTCCCCAAAAACACATATTAGCAACTGCCAGAGGGGAAAAGCAACATGTCAGCTCTAGGACCGGCCAGTGAAGCTGTGGGGGGAGCAGAAGAGGAAAGGTCTGCACCATAGGCATCCTACTGTGGTGTTCCTGGGGGAGTGCTGGTTTGAATGGCCCCTGATGTCCGGTGACCCCCCCCAGCTGGCTGCTGCCTGTCCTGGGGGGCCAAGCGGGAGGAGGATGGGTGAGGGTCAGTCCATCTCCATGGCGTACTGCTCGATGAGCTCGAAGAGGCTGAAGGAGTCGGAGAGCTGCAGGCTGACGGTGCCGCTGTCGAGGGAGGAGGCTCCTTGCAGCTGCACCTGCCTGTGCCAGTACTCGCAGAACTTGGGCACCAGCTGCGGTAGCAAACCATCGGGGTTAGGGGCCGCTGCCTGATGTGGCTGCAACACCCTGCATGGCCCCATCCTCCTGGAGCAGAGGAAGGAGGTGTGCAGGGCCCTCTGTATCTTCCCCAGCCCCTGAGGGTCCCCAACCCTGGGCAGCTGCCTTCCACCCCATCCTGCCCAGCTCCCAGGGTGGCCCTCACTGGACTCCCGTCCCCTAAGGGTCCCCTCCCCAGGCACCTGCCTCCCCATATTTCCCCTGCTCCCCAAGGGCACCCACTTACCCCCCCACACCCCCAAGGGTCCTGCTCTTTGAGCAACCAGCCCAACCCCCACCATCTCCCCTGGTCTCTAAGGGCCTCCCCTCCCCTGTCACTGAGTTCTCCCATCTCTCCCAGCTCCCAAGGTAACCCCTCATTGCGTACCCAGATTCCCATCTGTCCCAGACCCCAAGGGTCTCCCTCCTCAGGCACTCAGACACTCATCTTCCCTGGTCCCTGAGGGTCCCCATCCCTGGACCCTGAGGAACCCCCATTCTCCCCTGGACCCCAAGGATCCCCCTCCCAGGGCACCCTGACACCCATCTCCCCTGGACTCTGAAGGTCACCTTCCTCAGGCACCCAGTTCACATCGCTCCCCAGCCCCTGTGTGTCCCCCTCCTTGGGCTCCCAGACCTCCACCTCTCCTGGACCCTGAGAGTCTCCCCCTCCCTGGGCAACAGTAGGACAGGGGTGGGTGTTGGTCCCTGCACCTTGACCAGGATGAGCTTGGTGTCCTTGCCCTTGTCCCTGTCCTTGGAGAATAACTGGCCAAAGCAGAGGTAGATGGTGAAGTCAGGGGACTGCTTCCTGTGGCCGGTGCGGAAGTCCCTCAACTCTGCAAGGGAAAACAGGACTCAGCTTTGGGGGTGGCCCCAGGAAACATGGAGGGGCTGGGAGGGTTCAGATGCTTGTGTCATCCTGGAGCTGGCTCCCACAAGCCCCAAAACTCGGGGGGGGGGGGGCTGCGAATGCGAGGCAGCAGACAGACACACAACACACCCCTGCCCACCTGTGCAAAACTCATTGTAGTCAAAGATGGAGGTTTCCTGGTCCCGGCAGAGCATGTTGTACGGGGGGTCCTCGGTGGTCTCGAGTTGCTGGGACAGGGCCCAGAAGACCTTACACTTCTTCAGGCGGGTAGCGAAGATCTTGTTGGCCCGTTGCTCCAGCTGCAGCCCCACATTCCCCAGCAGCTCCTCAGTCCATCTCCGCTGCTTGCCGTCGGCCAGCTCGGCGGGGCTGGGGAAGCGCACCAGGCGCCCGGGGCGCCCAGCCACCGCTGGGTCGCAGGGCTGGTACACCAGCAGGCACTGGCTGCCCCTCACCTCCTCCTGGTGGACGACCTTCCCCCGGTAGAAGATGCTGATGTCCAGGCTGGAGATGATGCTACCTGCACCGGGCAGTGATCAGCAACCGCAGTCCCCAAATCAAAATGCTACCCCTCCCTAAAAGCCCCTGCTGAGCACTAATAAATATTAATAACTATATACAGTATTTGGTATTAGCACTATAACAATTAGTTATAGCTATTAATAATTCAGTTGATCATTAATATTAATAATTGTATACTATATTTATTAGTATCAATTACAATAATTAGTTATAGCTGTTAATAATTAATAAACATCACCTGGGTTATCCTCTGGCGGCGGTGGCGGTGGCACAGGGCTGGCGGCCCGAGCGAAGAGCATCTCCTCCCCTGGGGACAGCACAGGGACCATGACCTCTGGCGGGTGGCACGGCAGTGGCACGGGCCCTGTGGCGGGAGGCAGCAGTGTTGCCGTCCCAATTTGGCGTGCAGCGGCGGGGGGGGGGGGGGGGTGGGGGTTGCTGTGGCACGGAGTAACCGGGGCCGCACCACACCC
>JAOXNO010000041.1:48854665-48867265 GCA_028565335.1 Limnodromus scolopaceus
GGCCGCTGTGGCACGGAGTACACGTGGCAGCACCTCAGCCTCTTCCCACCCCGTTATGGCATTTCCATGCCTGGAGCTGGATCCTGCCCCACAGCACCCACCTTGGTCCTCCAGCAGCACGGGGTCCAGGGGGCCGTAGGCGCCCAGGGGGGGTTGCTGTGCCGCAGGCACCCACTGCTGACATGTCGGCGGTGGGAGGCAGTTGTTTTGGCTGAGGTCTGGGTGAGGCTGGAGCAGGATGTCCTGGTGGGGGGCATCCACTGCAGAGAAATGACCCGTGGGAAGGGGCTGGGGTCACCCACCCAGCACCCTACAAGCAGAGGTGGTCTCACCTGCAGGTGGCCAGGATGGGTTCAGGGTCCCAAGGTCGCGGGGGGAGATGTTGCAATGTTGCAGCACCCACTGGAGCTCGTCCAGGTCGTCCAGCACTGGGGGCTGTGCTGGGTCGGTGCTGCCTGAGGAGGGTCACAGCAGGTTGGAGGTCTTACAACCTCAAAATCAGCCCTAGCTGAGCCTACCGGGGTGCCCCCCATGAACAGTTGGGGGACCAGTGCCTACCTGGGGGGGCCATTTCTGGGACCATGTCTTGAGGGGTGAGCTCCAGCTGCAAAGGGAAGCAGGATGGGTCTTACCGCTCTGGATGGGGAGCACCCAGCCTCACCTTGCCCCACGTTTCAGCAGGGTGCTGGGCTGCAGCTCAGGAGCACCCCAAGGACATAGGGGTGCAATGCCTGAGCAGCAGCATTGGGGACACCCTGACTTACAGTAACAGCCCCATTACCTGTGCCTGCTGGTGCAGCGTCAGCTGGTCCACCGCAGGGTCAGGGCTGCCAAAATCTCCCTCCTCGCCATGCCCAAGAGCTGCTGGAAGGAGAGTGGCATGAGCAGGGCACCCTGATATTGCCTACATCACCACCAACACAGCCATGGGGCCAGGCTTACCTGAGTTGATAGCGAAGACTTTGTGTGGGTCGTCACCACGTTTGGAGTTGTCGTCCAGCATCCTGAACATGCGGGTGCTCCTCAGGGCGCAGCGGAAGTTGGTCTTCCATTTGGCCGGGTCCTCAGAGCACCCATTGTATCGCCCACTTGCCTTTGCCCAGGCCTAGCGGGTGGGAGGGTGTGTGTGTGAGCATGGGGACCCTGGCTTCATGAGCATGGAGGTTTCAGGGAAGACCTCAAAGTTGCTACTGGTCACACCTTCCCCCATCCCACCAACATCGAATATCATGAGCTTTACCCTGGTCAGCTCCCATCCCAACCACCTTGAAGACCCTGGATTCATTGCTGGTCAACCTCATCCCATGCACCTTGAAGACCTTGGATTCATTGCTGGTCAACCCCATCCCACCCACCCTGAAGACCTCAAGGTTGCTGCTGGTGAATACCCCCCCGCCATTCCACCCACCTTGAAGACCTTGAGTTCATCGCTGGTCAATCCTATCCCATCCACCTCGATGACTGCAAGGTTGCTGCTGGTGACTCCTCCATTCCACCCACCTCGAAGACCTTGAATTCACTGCTAGTCAACCCTATCCCACCCACCTTGAAGATCTCCACGTCGCTGCTGGTGATGTCTTTCCTGGCATTGTGCTTCCAGGGGACACGGAAGATGCCGTTGGCCTTGTCGATCCAGCAGAGTCCCTGGTAGTTCCCGCTGCTGACGGCGCTCAGCAGCCAGGGCCCGAACCGCAGCTTCTGGGCCTCCCTGCGGACGCGGGGCCGTCACCGGGAGAAGCCGGGGCCCCTCGGGGCCGGCGACCCGGGGAGGGCCGGGAGGGAGATGCCGGGCCGCTGCTTACCCCTCGCTCTGCGGCGCTGCCATGGTGCCGCCGGGCCCCGGCTCCTGCAGGGCTGGCTCCGGGCGGGTGGGCGACCTCTGTGCGGGGAGCGACCACCGCCCGCCCGCCCTTTTATCCGTCCCTTCCGCCCGCCTCCCGGTTCCTGGAAAACACGTCACCTTTTCGAAAGTGAAAGTGCCGCCGGCGGGCACTCCCGTCGCGGGGTGGGGGGGTGCGGTGGGGTGGGTTGGGATGTGAGACACACACCGGTCCCCTCCGGGTCCCAGCCATGCGCCCGGGGGGGGTTGGTCTGGTCCCCTCCCCGGGGGGATGCTGGCTGCGGAGCCCCGAGCAACCCCCTCACCAAATTAGCAATAATTAAAATAAATAAATAAATACCGCTTTAGACCTCGCCTTGCACCGGTGCGGGACGCAGACCTCGGTGGGCAACGGGCAGGATCAGGCCCCGAGCTGAGGGGGGGGGAGGAGGAGGAGGCAAAACGGCCGTGCCCAGGCGCTGGGGTCGCTCCCCCCAGGCTGTTGTGACCCCCACAGGGCTGGGGCAGGACGGCTGCGCCCCGACATTAAACAGCGCCGCTCGGTGAAGAGCAAAGGGCAGGGGGGATACCCCGAAATGCTCGGGCTCAGCCTGAAAGCAGCTGCACCCCCCACCCCCCCACCGGGGCTTTCCGGGGTGCACCGGCCGTGCAGCCTGCCCACCCAGGGCTCGGCCTCGGGGCTGGAAACTCCCGTGCCTCTTTATTTATTTATTGTATTTATTTTAATCCTTCAGGCTGCCTTGGTTTGCACGCTTAAGGGCATGCCATAAAAAAAAATAAAATAAAATATGCATAAAAGCAAAAGGCAGGGGGGGCGGTGGGTGCTGCCCACACTCCCTGCATCCAGGAGCTGGTCCTGCCAGCATCCCCGTAAAGGTGGGGTGCCCCCGCGGGCCCGGCGCTGCTCCCCGCGTCCCAGCTGTAACACCTGCACAGGGGGGCCTTGGAGCACCCGATGGCGGCAACGAGAGGGGCCGGGAGCCCCCTCGGGGGGTGCGGGGACTGCTCGGGATGCTATGAACAGGCACCAGGAGCAGCCCTGCCTGGCACCACGCTTGCAAAGGGATGAGCCCTGTGGGTGTCCCCGCCGGCTATGGTGGGCCCCAAAATCAAGGTGGGGAGCAGGCAGAGCCGGGGAGCGGGGGTCCTGGTGGCTGGTGTATGGTGTCAGCATTGTCCCCCCACCCAGGAAGGGGAAGCGGTGCCCGGCTGGGGCTACAGCTGGTTTCCAGCAGCGCAGGTCCATGATTATAACGGTCACCCCGCGCCTCGGGCCGTTGCAGTGCAGGTTACGTAGATTTTTGCATTAAATTAGAAGAGAATTAGGAAATTACCATGATACGAGGCAGGTCACGTGCAGCCCAAGCGCTCGCACCTATTGCTCTTCCTTGAGCAAAAAACCCCCCAGGATTTGCAGGCGTTTCATGAATTTATTACCCAAGGACTCGAGTGGCAGCTATTGAGGCTGAAGCATGGGATTTTGGTCTCCTTCCCCCTACACTTCCTGCTTTCAAGGAAATTTCCCCTTTCCAGGAATGTCTCCCTACTGCTTACTAGGAACTCCTGCATGGTTTTCAAGGACGTTGCCCTTTGTTTTCCAGGAAATCTTCCCCTCCCTTACTAAGAACCCCCCCTATCGCTTACCAGGAAATCTCCCTGTTTGCAGGCTATTTCCCTCCCCTCGCTTACCAGGAAACTCCTCCCTTGCTTCCTGGGGAATCTCCTTGTTGCTTTCTATGAATTTTCTCTCCACTTATAGGACTTCTGTTGCTTTCTAGGAAGTTTCCCCACGACTGTAGCTCCCCTGGAAGCAAGAAATTATTTCCCAAGAAATCTCATTCTTCCTGTCCAGGAAATTTCCCTTTTGATTTCCAGCAATTCCTTCATTGTTTTCTGGGAAATTTCCTTTCTGGGAAATACCACTGTTACTTTCATGAGAAATGCCACTTTTGCTTTTCAGGAATTCGCCCCTTGCTTGTTAGGAATTTTCCTCCTTTGATTTCTAGGCTATCCCCCCATATGGCCTTCAAGGAAGTTCCCTCATTGTTTTCTACAAATTCCTAGAATTTTTCCCCCTTCGCTTTCGAGTAATCCCCTCTGGCACTCTCAAGTAAATTCCCACATAGTCTCGCTGTAAATTTCCCCTTCATTTTCCAGGATATTTTACTGTAGCTTTCTAGGATGGTTTCCCTTTGCTTTCCAGGTAATCTCCCTTCTGCTTTGTAGGAAGTTTACCCCAGGCCTTTAGGAAATTTCCTCATTGTGTTCCAGGAAATTCCAGCAGCCAAAACCGATCCACTTTCCTGAACCCATGACAGGGGTGTGTGGCACCTCCACCAACATGTATTTAAGGGCAGTAAACACCCCAAAACCCAAATACACTGGAGTCACAAGAGCCACGGTCAGGAGCAAGGGACAGGGCTGACATGGGACAAGGTACAACTGAGAAGGGCCCGGGGGGGTGGAGGACTCTATGCCAGCGGGTCCAGGTAGGACACACAAGGAGTTGACCCCATGCTGGCTGTTGTCCCCTGCCCTGGGGACAAGTGGCACCTGGAAGGAAGGGAGCATAGCTGTGTTTCTCTGTATATTTGTTTACTTTCATTTCTCAATACTGCGATCAATGCTTAGAGGTTTCTGTTAATCAGTGATCAAGTTGATGGGAATTCTTCCATTTTAAACTCTTATTTTTTGGCCAGTACCACTCTGCCTGCCTAGGGGACTCCCCTGGAGCCACAGTCACTACCCCCTGCCACCTCCCCATGTCCTGACCCACAGACATGTCCAAGCTACTAAAACTCAGCTTCCACCAGCTCCAGCATGGTGGAAGAAGAGCTGGAGATCTCAGGAGGAAGAGTCAGTTTTACAGAGAGGTTTTTAAAAGCATCCAAAAGGACAAGGAGACCTTGCCCTGAACCTCAGCCCTTCACTGCACCAAATCTGCCTCCAAATGTAACCCTACAATACAAACCTGCACCCCACACATCCCCCCTGCAGCTGCAAGTCACCCAGCTTCAGGGGACAATCCTTGCAGGCAGAAGGGCAAGCAGAAACCCCACTATTTTTATCATCAAGGTTTCTTTTGGGGCCCCTCCTTGTAAATCATAAAGCAGCAGGAACAGGGCACCTTAAAAAAAAAAAATCTTTCTCTTTTAATCCACCCAAGGGAAATCCAGAGCAAGAGCAGCATCACAGCACTACACACAGCACAGACATCTATCATCATCTTTGCACAGATTCCTTCCCAGATACACAGAGAAGTCATTAAGGGGAAAAAAAAAAAAAAAAGAAAATTATTCACATATGTGAAGTGACAAGTAACAAAACAGCTACGGAACAATTTTTTCAAAGAGAAAAAGGACACATCAAGGAAGAAGGCCCTCAACATACAGGTTTTGCAAAAACCTAACCCAAGAATGTTGAAACAGAGGTGGTTTTCTTTTAAACATTAAAAACAGGAGATTTTTTTTTTTAAATTAATTTAAATATACATTTGAAACATAAACACCAAGCAAGCGCCTGGAGAACAAAGCAAAAAGGAATGAAAAGTGAATTTGACCAGTTTAATTGAAACACCAAAGTCGGGTGGATTGCACCAAATGGAATAAATAATGGAGAAGATCACACTGGGTTGGTAGATCTCACACTTAAGATCATTTTAACTAGAATTAATTACACAGCCCAAGAGAGTACTGAACAAGGAAGTCCTCTGACAAGTGATGTTAGCTGGGGCAGCGTCCCTTTGACAGAGCGGGTTGTAGGTATGGATTTGGCCCTTGGCACCCAACAACAATCACCACCCCAGAAGCAAGCATGATGACAAGTTTTTGCGATCCAGAGGACCTGACCCTGGAATCACAAGTCTGCAAACAGCTCCTCATTCAGGGTGCAGGAACCCTCAGCCTCTTCAACACCATCTGGCTCCAAAAACACCCAAGTCAAACATCAAAGCACAACCAGACCTTGTGCTTTCACCCCGCAAGGTGAGCACAAAGACATGGCATTTCTAGTGCAGCTCCCACGGTTGGGCACCGCAGAAGGGGAGCGGGTACCTCCTTTCACGCACCTGGGGCCAGGCTGGCAAAAAAATAATTAAAAAAAAATAATCAGCTAATCTATACCTGCACCCACCGTTTTATCACCCCGGGGGTGGGCAGGCTGAAGGAATGTAAGTGGTTTCTTGTTGTTTGGTTTTCTCTCCCCAAGACCCCTGCATTAAAAAAAAAAAAATTAAAAAAAATCTCAAACAAATATAACTTGATCCCAAATTCCTCTCCCTCCCCTGCCTGTAGCCAAGCAGTGAAGCACCTTCCAACATTTATGTGATCCCACAGACATGTTCTCTACAGAGCAGACATCTCATCTCAGCACCTCACCTGGATGTGCCTGTGACACCTAGTTAGGAGGGACATCCCTTTGCTTTAAAACAAAAAAAATTAGGAAAATCAATAATAACGATCCCCTCTCCCCTCCTCTGATCTTCAAGAAGTTCCTCTAAGTCCAATTAGTTTTTGAGAAAGGGAGAAGTGAGGGGTGAAGGTGTCCAGGCCAAGGAACTTGCTAGGTCCAGCACCCTCCCTGCTGTGCCTCCAGTGGCGATGAGCCCCCTTTGCACAGTGCCTGCTCTCGACCCGGGGCCAGCAGAGCCAAGGGGGGGCTGAGGGGACAGAGCAGCCCCTCCAGCTCCTCCTCAGAGAGCTGGCAACTCCAGGAAGAAAGAAGGGGACTGGGGTGGACAGAGGGTTCAGGTTATTTCTTTTCCATCCCTCTTCCTCCCCAAGACTGGGAAGAGATTTCTGGGTCTGCAAGCCCAGTCTGTGCTTACCAGTGTCCTTAAGAATAACTACTTTGCTTTTTTCTTTTCTTTAAAAAGGGGAGAAGAAAAAAATAAGATATGCATAATTAGGTGTTGTCCGTGGAAGGAGCGGGAGGGGGCAGGTTCCAGACTGATGCAGAGAAGGGACTCTCTCCCCCGCTGTGTTTGCTTGTCTGGAGACCACATCCCCTCGGCATCCCTGCACGAACCCTTTGTGCTGTTGCTCTGACATCAGTCGACATGGATGATGAACACATGAATTCAGCGCTGCAGAGGGCAGGAGGACACACGCAGGCATGCCAGGGCTAGGCCCGGTGCTTGGGGAGCATGTCCAGCAGGAACTCCGCGATGCCGATGAAGTAGACGACTTGTGCAATGCCAAAGAGAGGAGCGATGACCAGGGCTCGGCAGTATGCCCCTTTCAGGAAGGCCATGGGCCCTTCCTTCTGCCAGATCTTCCTGGGGAGAAATGGATAAGACAGGTAAGTGCCCATCCCACCCCTCCACCAGGCCAGGAGAGCCTCTGGCCATGCCCTGACTTTCTGCCTCCCTCCAGAGACTAAACCCAGGCAAGCACTGTCGCCTGGCACTGCCTCCACAGCAGATCATCCACCATCCCCCATGTGCCCTGTGAATGGCCGTGCAGAAACACACCCCATCCCTGTGTCTGGCCAGGAGCATCTGCCTAGGTCTGGATGTACAACTAAGACAATCCCGTGCTTGCATGAAGAGGTCCCCCCTGTTCAAAAGTTGAGGCCAGTTCCGCCCTCAGTATGGGAGATAGCCAGATGGCAAGAGACTCTGGCTAGAATAGCAATACAGAAGCAGAGTGCTTGTGTTTTGAAACTCCCTTCGTGTTCTGAAGCAGCCAGAGCACAGTTTAGCAAAGGGTCAGAGGAGAGTGCAGCTGGGGACAGCCCACGCAAGACAGCGCTCCTGCAGCTGCTGTTCAGAGTGGTCCCGGGGGGGATACGAGACTTAATGCTCTAGGATTTTCAGACAAGACGTTGCGAAAGACAACCACAGCATTGCCTCCCTTTGAGACATAAAATCTTAGCGTTATGGGATTGGACAGAAGCATTTAAATATAAGTGCTATATTTCCCTTGCTCAAAATAGGAGGAATTTCTCTTTTATATACCTATATACATGAACAGTATATATCTGGTTATATATCTACATATGTATCTAGATAGATAGATAGATAGATAGATAGATAGATGAAAGCACAGGTTCAGGGGGAACCCAAAACAGATAAGCTGCTGGTTGGGTCTGGAAGCTGCTCTGACTGCTGGGCAGCAAGCAGCAGCAGATGCTGTACATCTGATGTGGTGGCCTGCTTCACAAGGAGCCTTACTTGGCGCAGTCCAGGATTCCTGAGTAGGTGTCCTCGTTCACTCCTCTCTGTAAGGACTGCAGCCGCGTTTTGATCACTGTGGGGAAAGAGAGAAGAGAGACAGTGGTGAGCACTGGGAATGTAGCTTGCTCTTCAGCAGGCAAGAGCCACCCACTCTGAGAATAGTGTCTTTGAAACACAGTCAAAATGAGATCACCAAGAGCACAGACCATTTTCATGTACATATCAGCAAAATAGAGGAAAACAAACCCACTCCTTTACAAATGGATAAAAGAAGAACACAGCCACCCAAAAACCACCCTCTCCCCTCACTGTGATCAAGGTTTCCAAGGTCGACTTAAGCTTTAAACACTTCCGAATTCAGACAGCTTTCTGCAAAGTAGGAACTTTATTTTCAAATACTCAGCTCCTTCTGGAAGAAGTATCTAAAATATAGCATGCTGCTTGTACATTTCTTCACACCTTGGAGCATGTGAAATGCTGGGGAGAGAGGAGTTACTTTTTGGTGTTTTTCACAGCAGAGAAACCAAGGTGGTGTTTAAGGCATATGCTGTGGAGCAGGAGAAAAGGCCACAGATCTAAGGCTCCCCCTGACCATGTATGGTTGTCCATGACACTATGCATGTAAATAGTCTGCATACGATCACTCCACATGGAAACATGCTTTTCAGAGGCATGTTGGCAGCCATTCCTGCGAAGAATGACTGAAATGAATGACACCCTCTTCCTGACTTATCTAATGAATACTGCAAACCTCTGTGTAAGCTGTGGCCAAAGGCATAGCTCAGCTGAAGGAAACATCATCTGAGCTGGAGGTGGCTCAGACAACAGAGTGTCTCCTGTACCTCCCTGTGTGCTCATGCTGCAAAGTAGCTGGCATGGTCACCCTCCTCCTCACCTAGCCCACTCATGCGCCTCTGACTCCTGTCACTTGACACCAGGCCACCAGCACAGGCTACTGGGGACTCACCGTCACAAGGATTGACAGCCACTGCAGCCGTGCTGCCAGCCACACATCCAGAGAGGAAGGACACGTAGAATGGAGCCTTGACATTGGGGTCTTTCTGGCCCAGCTTGTTCAGGTTTGCAAACAGTGGGAAGTAAACAATGGAGAACGGGACATCCCTGCAGTGGGGAGGGAGGAAGGGGAAGAAAGAAGAACAAAGTCAGATGAGCAAAGTCAGAATGGAACACCAACAAACAGCATCAAAGGAAGGGCTGCAAGCATCATGAGTGCAACCCAGACATCCCAGCTCTGCAATTGCAAGACTGGAGCTGAAACTCGGCAGGGGCAAAACTGACTCTACAGGCCCACGGGACGCATGCAGCCCCGCGGAGTCAGCCTCCCCCTGATCTTTCAACGCTCAACCCCAGCACATTCAGAGGTCAATCATTTTGTCCACTTTTGTTAATTACAAGAGGTTCACATTCCATCTCCTATCCCGCTGGGTGTTGCTTTAGCCCTGTCTTTGCTAAAGCTAGAGTGGAGTCACTCTGAAACCCCAGGTAAAGGGTGTCAGAGCAGGCACTGGTCCTTGCATCCAATATGCTCCACGGGCCAGAACCCATTTCACACTCTGGAGAATCAGGTTGACAGTTTTGCTTTACTAGCTCTCAAGGACTTCTCTAAGTGTTAAAATATGGATCATGGGGGAGACAAAAAAATTCCACAGAAAGCATCAGAATTAAATCTTCCAGGAACAAAAAGGCAGCCTCCCTTGTTTCCCTGGCCTTTCCTTCTTTAATGTGCAAAACCTGTGCATGGAAACAAAACCAAATCAAACCCACACCCCTTGAAGTCAACATCCCCTTTGCAGGCTTATCCCCTCGATGGCTGGTGTTTTAGGTTCAAGTCTAGGAACACCAGTGCCTTGCGCTTGAGCTCACCCCATCCTACCTTAGCAGCGTGGCTCCCAGGCCCTTGTAGAGTCCCGCGATGCCTTTGCTCCGCAGCAGCTCCCTTGTTATCTGTGTTGCTGTGGTGCGCCTTTCCACTGCTGGCTCCGCCGCCCCCGCCACGGAGGAAGAGGAGAGCTGGGCCTGCGCTGCCATCAGCTTCTTCTGTGCCGCTGGGGAGGAGCAAAGAGAGCATTGGTCTGCAAGATGCTCAACAGCAGTCTCTTGCTGCCCAGTGCCATGGGACAATGAGGAAGAGGCAGATCTCCATCTACACCAAAATATGCAGACGAAGGCCAGTGAGGTGCCCTGCAAGCTTTTCCTCCCAGTCTGCCCATCCTCCTGTTCTTTGCTTCCTTCTCTTGAAAGCAATCATTAACCTGGGGAGGTCCTCAGCCACATTTATAAACGCAACCTACTTTCTTCCAGCCTTGTCAAACTGATGCATTTCCGCTCTTTGGCCAGAAGATGGTGAGCACATCAACCTGTAGGCAATCCTCTGACTGCCACCAGCACACCACATAGAGAACGGGCTGTTCACAGCAGCAAAAACCTCTTCTGAACCCTCAAACCATGGCTTAATTCCTTCAAACATTTTAAAATAATACGAACAAAGAGGATAAGGTCTGCATTAAAAACAGCGAAGAGAGGAAAGAAAAAGTAAATCCATGATTATTCATAAATCCCACATCAAAGGAGAGATTAAAGGATAAATTGGCCTGTTTTCCAGGAAGGGCCACAAACGTGGGATCTCAGTGTCACGCAGAGCTCCTGGGGAATGAGGCCATATCCCGGGCTGAACTCTGGAAGAGTTTAAGGTGACAGCAAACAGCATATTCCCCCGGGAAAACACTGGTCTCTGTTCTCACCAGAAATGGCCCACAGTGTTTTATCCAAAAGGCTTGCACTCCCTCCTGTCTCTGCCTGCCAGCTCCTGCCCACAGCCCTGAAAGCCTGACCCCAAACCTCTTCCAAATCCAGAGTGGCAGGAGAATTTTATTTACTGTTTCAGCCAAGACAACTGCTGCTTTTGTCAGGAGGAAAACAAAACTAAAAAAACCAAACAACCGGAGAGTAAGAAGGGAGACAAGTCAATTGGAAAGGACAGGTCCCCTTGGAAAGCTGTTAGGGAGGTGCTTCAGGGCAGCAGAAGAGAGAGAACAGACATCACAAAACATGGAGATGGAGGAAGCACCGCAGGAAAAGCAGTGGAGGATGCTAATCCCTTCTTGGGTGCACAGCAACTAACAAGTTTTAATCACTCACAAGCTGACCAACTCAGTGATCTCTCCTGTCTGTCTCCATCTACAGCATCTGCTGTTTCACTTGCCAAGCCTACTGCTTTGAGCACAAAAACTGATCACCTTTCCTAACTGTAAGGGCCTCTGCAAAGCCAGATGAGCAAAGGGTGGGGGGAAATAAGCTGGGAAGCGGAGGAGAAACTTCTGCTACAGCCTGAGACACATCTGGCTTGGGAGAGGAGGTGGAAGGTTTTTTCCACTCATTCCCTCCCCCTGTGCCTTGACAGCCCAGTCCCACCCCTTTCCCCCCCAGCCTGCTTAGTGCACAGAGAAGAGAAGCCCACCTACCAATTCGCCCTGCGTCCTGCAGCTGGATTTTGAGCATCTCCATGGGAGTGGTGACAATCACCTGGCAGGTACCCGCGCCGCAGCCTGCTAGCATCTCCCTCAGCAGTGTCAACTTTTTCCTGCCCAAAGAGAAGAGAGAAAGAGTCAGTCAGAGAAAACGGCCTGGAGTAACATTGGGGCAGCTGGGTGCAGGGACCTGGGGCCCACCTGTGACTCTGGGGGTTACAGGAGAGGCAGTCTCGGGGATGGGGGAACCTGCTAGGCTTGACAATTCAGCATAGCCCAGGCTTGGCATCTCTGCCAGCATCACCTGATCTGGAGGAAATGACCCATTTTGGCCCCAGAAACAGAACATTCAAAAAAAGCCGCAAGCCCAGCTGGAACAGCCCCAGACATGAGTACACCACCTTTTCCATCTCCAGGGAGAGAACAGCAGTGCTCTTCCAGCCCGGTGTTGCGCCCGGTCAGGGCACAGCCTTCAGAAAGAATATCGCTTCAGAGGGCAGCAGAGGACTCGAGTATTAAGGGGATAAGCAGCTTTCCTTCTGCCAGCCCAGTCCTTTAAACACCATCAACATCCACATAAACAAACAGAGACCACGGGGCAACAGGCAAGGGGAAAATATTCAAGTTGCTGCTTTGGACTTCTTGGACAAAAGTAAAATAAATAAACAGTGAAGATGAGAGTGAGGGAGGCAGCTCCCCTGTGGTTAGGAGCTTCTTCTCTTCACGAGCCTTTCTGAACCTGAGAAAAAGGAGCCTTTGTGCTAAGCTGGTCCTGCCTGAGGGAGGGGATGGACTCCCAGCACTGCAGCAGTACGCATCCTCTGCACTAGAGAATGGGGATTACCAGCAACATGTTCTTGCCTAACAAAACGCAGCACTTCATAGGTCCTTCCATCCCACAGCCATGAAACAGCCCAGCTAAGAATAAAAAGAGGAACTCAGGATGCAAATGGTCAGAAAGCCTCAATTTTCAGAAACTGATGAGTTTTCAACCTGTAAAAAATCTCACCCCTCAGCACCAGAAAACACTGACTTGATTAGAAAAAAAAATGATACAAATCCTCTGTTCTGCTCTTTTCTAAAAGGGAGGGGTGGGG